>JAOANR010000005.1:47158334-47895814 GCA_030278955.1 Hygrophila difformis
AATCAATGAAGAAATATAATTAATTTTAACAAGTGATTACTTTAATTAATGTGGAGGAAGTATTATCGGATAAGATTACTTTTATATTTAGTTCATTGAATATTTAGTTTCCCAACTTATTGAAACTAATATCAATGAAGAAAATTTTGGAAGAAAATAGAAACATAATTAATAATTATTGTGTTAAATTATTAAAATCGGGAAGAAAAATCAATGGATTTTTGAATTGTATAATGAAGTAAATTTTGGAAACACAGTATTAAATTATAAAATGGAAACTAAATTTCAGAATATTTTAATTTTTTAAAAAATAAACCATTATATATTAGTATGATTTATTATTAATCATTTTCCACATTATTGATCAATGAAGAAAATTTTGGAAACACAACATTAAATTATAAAATGGAAATTAAATTTTAGAATATGCATTTTTTTAAAAAAAAAATAAACAATTCTATCTTAGTATGATTTATTATTAATATATTTATACATATCTATTACAAGTATATAAGGATTTTCCTACAATTATATAAGGTTCTTCCTATATTTTTATTAATTCAAGTGATTACTTTACTTAATGTGGAGGAATTATCGGATAAGATTACTTTTGAAATGGGAAGACAATCGGGAAGAAATATCAATGGATTTTTTAATTGATCAATGAAGAAAATTTTGGAAACACAATATTAAATTATATCAAAATGGAAACTAAATTTTAGGACATGTGTTTTTTTTAAATACATAATTTTTAGTAAATAATTCCAAAAAGTCAAATAATTTCTATTCTCGATTATTAGTGAAAATGAAGCTCTAATTTTTATCAATAATCCAAAAAAGGTATAAGAATATAATATAAAGTAATCAAATCAATGATTGATTAAGATTAAATGAAATTATGAATAATTCCTTCAATAATTATTCGCATTACATTAACATTAATTATATTATATTCACAATTAATGTAATGATCAATAGATATTAAATAATTATTATCGAATAAAATCGGGAAGAAAATTAGGGATTACAAGAATTATTCAATGAAGAAATATAATTAATATTAACAAGTGATTACTTTTAATTAATGTGGAGGAAGTATTATCGAATAAGATTACTTTTATATTTAGTTCATTGAATATTTAGTTTCCCAACTTATTGAAACAAAATATCAATGAAGAAAATTTTGGAAGAAAATGGAAATACAATTAATAATTATTGTGTTAAATTATTAAAATCGAGAAGAAAAAATCAATGGATTTTTTAATTGTATAATGAAGTAAATTTTGGAAACACAGTATTAAAATTATAAAATAGAAACTAAATTTTAGAATATTTTAATTTTTTTTAAAAAAAATAAACCATTCTATATTAGTATGATTTATTATTAATCATTTTCCACATTATTGATCAATGAAGAAAATTTTGGAAACACAACATTAAATTATAAAATGGAAATTAAATTTTAGAATATGCATTTTTTTTTTAAACAATAAATAAACAATTCTATATTGGTATGATTTATTATTAATTTATTTATACATATCTATTACAAGTATATAAGGATTTTCCTACAATTATATAAGGTTCTTCCTATATTTTTATTAATTCAAGTGATTACTTACTTAATTGGAGGAATTATCGGATAAGATTACTTTTGAAATGGGAAGACATCGGGAAGAAATATTAATAGTTTTTGAATTGATCAATGAAGAAAATTTTGGAAACACAATATTAAATTATAACAAAATGGAAACCTAATTTTAGGACATTGTGTTTTTATAAATACATAATTTTTAGTAAATAATTCCAAAAAGTCAAATAATTTCTATTCTCGTTATTAGTGAAAATGAAGCTCTAATTTTTAGTCAATACTCCAAAAAAGGTATACAAAATATAATATAAAGTAATCAGAATCAATGATTTATTAAGATTAAATGAAATTTATGAATAATTCCTTCAATAATTATTCGCATTAAACATTAGTTATATTATATTCACAATTAATTGTAATGATCAATAGATATTAAATAATTATTATTGAATAAAATCGGGAAGAAAATTAGGGATTATAAGAATTAATGGTAACACCCCGGATTTGGTCACCCAGGCCGGACGCCTACCCGCCACACCCTTCCAAACAAGACCCGATTAAATCGAGCTTATTTAAAAGGATGCTAAGGCTTAAGTTGCATCATTGACTTAAAAATATTTAAAAACCATTCAAATAAGCCGAAGTTTAATCAGAGTATAACACGCGTAATAATAATAAGCAGTGCAGAAGCAAAAATAAACAGGGCCAAAACATGCGGCCAAAACCAGAGTCTAAGTCCAATGCATAAATTAAAATAATAAAATGCGACAAGTCATCTTTTAAAAATGGAAATCCCATCCCTCCATGCGATGCTTACTCTGCGAAATCTGAAAGGAATATAAACAACAATTTATCAGTACAAAGGTACTAGCGTAAGTTAATATATAGCACAACGAATTTTAAAAGTTTTTAGGAGAATATACAAAATAATATATTTATTTAAAAGACGAGTAAATAAATTAATTTAAAATCTCTTACACATATGCCACGAACATTTTACCATTGTTAGTTATGATCGAGGACACCCCATTAGCATATCCTAGGGACCGAACCCACCGGACCAACCTTTGGGACTTTATACCCACAAGGACTCAAATATATCATAGGGACGAACCCTTGGGATCAACCTCTGGGACTCGTACCCACGAGGTAAGTGCATGCAGCGGACCTATACAGACACACTCCGGAGCCCTAGATAACCCATACGGATACATCTAGGAGTATAGACTCATACATCACAATAATCAATGCCGTTTTGGCTACAAAGAGGGGGCGGCCCAACGAGCTCAGCCCAAGTGCACTTACCCTCTAACACTGGCATCCCCACTCGATCAAAACCTCCAAAGTTTAAAAACCACATTTTATCATTTCATAATATCACCACATTCCCAGAATCATATTCTTAAAAAATGAGTAACACTCGACTTATAGTTCATCGATATACCAATAGCCTTTACCGATTAAAAGTAATAACTGTGGCAGTTTTCGAAATCCGCATTTAAAATGCAACAAATTATTTTTAAAAATTCTGGAAAAATTACAGTAGCTAGAAAACATCAAATAAGCTTTTTCATAGAACTAGCCATCTCAAAATTCGGACTCTAAGTAGGTCATTTTATCCCATTTCAGAAAGCTATTGAATTAACAATTCCTCATAGCTTCAGTAAATCCGACCACAGTGAGTCAAAAATTCATAACAATTTCATATGTGCTCCAAAAAATCATGAAATTTTACAGGGATGTTCTAGACACATATTAGAACAAGTTTCATGAAGACATCAAGCACTAAAAAACGATCATAGGCAAGAGTGAATTCGAACAACAAAACTGACTACATACATACATTAAATCTGTCAACTCATATGCAGAAAATACCAGATCGAATTTGGGTGATCAAAACATGTCCAAAAATTATAAAAATTTACAGAGAGCATCTTTAGGACATTAGGAACAAGTTTCATTTTGAAAGGTTCTCCTAAAAATGTACGGATCATGGTCGAATTCACAGAACAATAAAATTGGTCATAGGAAAACCCTAATTTGACAGATTTTGTCAAATGAAAAGATAAACCTATATCTCGAGTTATACTCAACCAAAACTCCTAAAAATCGACGTGCACAATACTAACTTACTTTGAGATGAGTTTAGAACCGAATATCCCCTTGGTGGAATCCTGGAAATCGTCCAACTCGACCCCAACAATCAACACTTCTACCGAATGCACC
Organism: Hygrophila difformis; assembly: GCA_030278955.1. Taxonomy (NCBI): domain Eukaryota; kingdom Viridiplantae; phylum Streptophyta; class Magnoliopsida; order Lamiales; family Acanthaceae; genus Hygrophila; species Hygrophila difformis. The sequence goes on from JAOANR010000005.1 coordinate 47,162,152, forward strand.
TATTATGGAGTTGTCGGAGGAAATTCTCAATTCTAGGACAAGGGATTCGAATCTAAGACCAAGGAAAAGAAGTAGAACTCTTACTACACGTAGGAGAAAGGTTTGGACCACTTGAACAGCGTCCACACTCCCTGGAAGGATGATGAACAACTCACAAAATCTCCACTACTCTCTCTTGAACTCAAATTTCGGATGGATGCAAATGAGTGCAATGGAGGCTGAGTAGGGGCTATTTATAGAGGGGTAATTGCTCCAAAAGCTGCCATGGGGTATTGGGAATGTGAAGGAACAATTTCTAACCCATAACCCCCGAATTAACACCCCCAAACCTCATCCATTTCCCCCCACTCCTCTCATAGCTCCATAGGATCCTCCAAGGTGTGTTGTGTGAGCTTAAAGACTAAGTTTGTGGGGTGTTAATGCTTCTCAACCCAATCATAACCCCCCCACAACGTCCACAATGTCTGATGATTGAATTCAAATCGACTGGAGACGTGCAAAACGAAAATCAATGCAAGAATCCACTTGTAACGCCTTGCATAGCAGGTCTGTTGCTGGTGGCGCGCACCGCACGGGCACCGCGCGGCCCACCAGGCAGCGTTTTTTTTTTTTTTTTAATCTCTTAAAAATCATAATATGAATTATCCGAGATTTTTTGGGATAATTCGATACATCTATCCCGAGTCCGCGATTATCCGAAATATTTAATTCCGTTCTCTCGGAATTAATTCGATTTCGATAAATAAATCCAAATTTCTTAACTTTCGGATTTTACAACTCCCCATGTCGATTTCTCGGTGTATTACAATTATTCAATGAAGAAATATAATTAATATTAACAAGTGATTACTTTAATTAATGTGGAGGAAGTATTATCAAATAAGATTACTTTTTATTTAGTTCATTGAATATTTAGTTTCCAAACTTATTGAAACAAAATATCAATGAAGAAAATTTTGGAAGAAAATGGAAACACAATTAATAATTATTGTGTTAAATTATTGAAATCAAGAAGAAAAATCAATGGATTTTTTAATTGTATATGAAGAAAATTTTGGAAACACAGTATTAAATTATAAAATAGAAACTAAATTTTAGAATATTTTAATTTTTTTTAAAAAAACAAACATTCTATATTAGTATGATTTATTATTAATCATTTTCCACATTATTGATCAATGAAGAAATTTTGGAAACACAACATTAAATTATAAAATGAAATTAAATTTTAGAATATGCATTTTTTTTTTAAAAAAATAAATAATTCTATATTGGTATGATTTATTATTAATTTATTTATACATATCTATTACAAGTATATAAGGATTTTCCTAAAATTATATAAGTTCTTCCTATATTTTTATTAATTCAAGTGATTACTTTACTTAATGTGGAGGAATTATCGGATAAGATTACTTTTGAAATGGAAGACAATCGGGAAGAAATATTAATGATTTTGAATTGATCAATGAAGAAAATTTAGGAAACATAATATTAAATTATAACAAATGGAAACTAAATTTTAGGACATGTGTTTTTTTTTAATACATAATTTTTAGTAAATAATTCCAAAAGTCAAATAATTTCTATTCTCGATTATTAGTGAAAATGAAGCTCTAATTTTAGTCAATAATCCAAAAAAAGGTATAAAAATATAATATAAAGTAATCAAATCAATGATTGATTAAGATTAAATGAAATTATGAATAATTCCTTCAATAATTATTCGCATTAATATTAATTATATTATATTCACAATTAATGTAATGATCAATAGATATTAAATAATTATTATTGAGTAAAATCGGAAGAAAATTAGGGATTACAAGAATTATTCAATGAAGAAATATAATTAATATTAACAAGTGATTACTTTAATTAATGTGGAGGAAGTATTATCGGATAAGATTACTTTTATATTTAGTTCATTGGATATTAGTTTCCCAACTTATTGAAACAAAATATCAATGAAAAAAAATTTGGAAGAAAATGGAAACACAATTAATAATTGTTGTGTTAAATTACTAAAATCGAGAAGAAAAAATCAATGGATTTTTTAATTGTATAATGAAGTAAATTTTGGAAACACAGTATTAAATTATAAAATAGAAACTAAATTTTAGAATATTTTAATTTTTTTAAAAAATAAACCATTCTATATTAGTATGATTTATTATTAATCATTTTCCACATTATTGATCAATGAAGAAAATTTTGGAAACACAACATTAAATTATAAAATGGAAACTAAATATTAGAATATGCATCTTTTTTTAAAAAAATAAACAATTCTATATTAGTATGATTTATTATTAATTTATTTATACATATCTATTACAAGTATATAAGGATTTTCCTAAAATTATATAAGGTTCTTCCTATATTTTTATTAATTCAAGTGATTACTTACTTAATGTGGAGGAATTATCGGATAAGATTACTTTGAAATGGGAAGACAATCGGGAAGAAATATCAATGGATTTTTGAATTGATCAATGAAGAAAATTTTGGAAACACAATATTAAATTATAACAAAATGGAAACTAAATTTTAGAACATGTGTTTTTTTTTAAATACATAATTTTTAGTAAATAATTCCAAAAAGTCAAGTTATTTCTATTCTCGATTATTAGTGAAAATGAAGCCCTAATTTTTAGAGTCTGTTTATTTTACCTTTTTTTCTTTCTTTTGACTTCTCCTTCACCAAAAAAGTCCTTTTTTAATTTTTTTAGTTGTTTGTTTTGCCTTTTTAAAAAAGTAAAAGGAGAAGCAAAAGTTAAAATTCTCCTTTTTTTTTAAAAGTAAGTAGGGGGTTACTTTTAAAAAAAGGAGAAGTCAATTTGGAATAAAAATACAAAAATATCCCCATCTAATAAGGAAATAAATCAACACTAAATATTATTATAAGATTTATGCACATTTTAGTAATTTTAATGTATAAAAAGTCCTTTTACGTATAATTCATCCAAACATGTTTCATTTGAAAAGCAACTTTAAAAATTTCAATCCAAACAATTATTTGAGCTGCTTTTGCTTTTGAATTCTCCTTCTATCTCCTTCTTCCACTGACTTCTCATTTTTTTCAAAAGCCAAAACAAACAGGCTCTTAGTCAATGATCCAAAAAAAGGTATAAAAATATAATATAAAGTAATCACATCAATGATTGATTAAGATTAAATAAAATTATGAATATTTCCTTCAATAATTATTCGCATAAACATTAATTATATTATATTCACAATTAATGTAATGATCAATGGATATTAAATAATTATTATTGAATAAAATCGGGAAGAAAATTAGGGATTACAAGAATTAATCAATGAAGTAATATAATTAATGTTGTAACGCCCCAAAAATTCAAACCTGATTTTTGCAAGCATTACCGTTGTACTAACTATCCTAAACTAGTGGCCAACTAATTTAAAACAGCTAGTACAACACTGGGTAAACCTAATGTGATCATCTGATTAATCCGGTTTAATGCGGAAGCTAAAACAAATAAAACACATAAGCACATAGGAGGTCTCACCATCATAATCAAATAAATATTCTAGTTGCTCATCCAGACTGCAAGCCTCTCAACAGCATACCAATATCTCAAACAGGGCTACCAGCCCAAAGCTGTGAATCACATAAGGCCTCCGGCCGACAGTATGTAAATCCCAGGCTCACAGGCCTCAACCAGCAGTAGTCCAAATACCAACCACAGATAGTCACATAGTATCACATTAGCATAATGAATGCGTCCTATATACTCCTATCTATGTGATCTCTCAATACCCCAAACCCGAATCATGCTCCAGCGCCTCCAGGATGATCTATAAAACAGACAATTGCAAGGGTCAGTGCAAGGTACTGAGCAAGAGTAGAAATAGCTGGGGAAGGGTAAACGATACTAGTATACAAAATAACAATGATGATATAATGACACGCATAATAAACAAATGAGTAACATCACACCGTCCCATACCGGTGCTTCAACCACAAACATACAATTTATGCAAACATCACACCGTCCCATACCGGTGCTTCAACCACAAACATACAATTTATGCACGTGATGCATGGCCTAACATACACCTATCTACCCTATATGCAAATACAAATGAATATGCCTAGCCGGCAACCTAAACCCGGGCGGTATGAACCCACGGGTGAGGATATCATCAACTCCAACCCGTTACAGGGTAACATACACAATCCCCGCAGGGACCACAGGCATCACAGCCCAATCACAGGCATAACAGCCAAATCACAGGCATCGCAGCCAAATCACAGGCATCGCAGCCAAATCACAGGCATCACTGTAACACCCCCATTTTCCCTAAAGGTACAGCGGAAGCACAGTGCCGGGAGAATGGGCCGATGTTACCGCCACGCATTCCGGGCCATCCGGAATACGCTACGGCTAGCTGGCAAACTTGCATACAATCAGAGTTTGATGTATATGCTATCTATTTTCCATATAATGCACGTATAAGCTTTTAATGCTATAACAAGTATAAAATAAGTTTAGTAAATTGACTGGGTTAACATAACTCAAACGGAGGAATAGATTTCGCGAATACGTGCAATGATAATATTGGAATAAACCTATGGAGATTTCATAAAAAAAAGGGACATTTAAAAAAATAAAATAGTTCATTACTCACACATATAAATATAATCGTTCGTCACACATTAAAATACGAGGCGTATAAATTACAGATACGGTGGAAACTTTAAAATATACTGTAACACCCCGATTTAATTAACTCATAATTAATTTAATTTAGTTATGGTTAATTAACAAAAGACTTGGTGTGTGGATTATTTTGTAGGAAATGAAGATTTAAGTGGGGGAATAAGTGAGTTCAACTCACAAGATAATAAGAGTCAAGTGCTCAAACGGGTGCAATGTGGTCAAGACAAGTGGTGTAACCCTTTTAACCCACATTCCGACCCGACCCGAGACCCATGACCGACCCGGATCCATTTTTGACCCTTCAAAAAATCAGATTGGGCATTGGAAAAACCCCATTTCATCATCATCATCCCTCATTCCCGTCACTCCCTCTCGGTGAAGATAGGGTTCTTCATTTTGGCTTGGAATTGGTGTTTTCTTCCTCAAATCAAGTTGGGGGATTACTTATATAAGCTTTGGTAAGTATTTTCCTAGTTTCTACACTTGATTTTGATGATGTTTGAGTGAGTTTTGGGGTGATGAAAGTTGGTGACGAAAATTGGGTGTTTGTAGAAATTCTTGCTTTTGGTGTTGAATCGAAGCTTGGATTCTTGTTTGGAAGCTTAATAAGTGTTAAAGGAAGCTAAGGTTAGTACTTGAGACCATTTTGGTGTTGATGATTTCAGTTTTAGAGCTTCAAATGGTTTCATGATGATGAAATCATGTTCTTGAATGAATTTTGATGTTTGGAGCTTGATTTCTTGTTGTGTAGCTTGGTATAGGTGTTTGGAGGAGTTGGGGAGCTGTATTGGAAGAGTTTGGATCATCTCAATACCAGGCAAGGGTAGAGATAGGCCTAAATGGGGGCATAATTGGTGGAATGGCCGGAAATCGCCATTTCCATCATTTCTGATGTGTCGGCGCGCTCTTGGCGCGCCCTTTAGCCAAAAAGCGCGTGGGCAGCGCGTGAGAAGAACGTCAACGACGTCCTTGTCAGGACGGCGCGCAGTTGGCGCGCCTTTTCCACGAAAACCGCGCGGGCAGCGCGCGGAGACACGAACGACGCGACCTGCGTCTTTGGCGCGGGGCCGGCGCGCTCTCCTTGAGAAAACCGCGCCGGGTGCGCGCGGGCTCCCCTGCCCGCGCGATTCGTTCGCTCGTTTTCCGATTCTTCGTCCTTCGTGTTTCCTTAGTTCTTCTTATGCTTCTAGCATGCCATAACTATCATTATGCTCACAATCTATGAACCTAGTTGCGATTAGCGGTGATCTACTATGCCTTAGTTGAGATCGAGTCTTGATTCGCTTCTATGTTGATGTGAGAGTTGGTGCCGATATGTGGGACTTGGCACACCCTTGACACTTAACTCGCGATGAGTTGTTTATTTTGTCATGACACGTAATTTACGTATTGACATGTGTGGAATTGAATCTGAATATATGATGATGCCGATATGTGGGACTTGGCATACCCCGGATTATACTTAACTCGAGACGAGTTGTTTATTATGTCCTGATACGTTGGTTTACGCATGGACATGTGATTGAATTGAATCTTGATATCTGTGATGATATCTGAATATCTGTGATGATATGTGAATATCTGTGATGATATGTGAATATCTGTGATGATAAGTGAATATCTGTGATGATATGTGAATATCTGTGATGATATGAAATGCCACGACGGTAGGATACGCTATGCTTACGAATCGGTATCCGATGAGGGGCATAGTGGGATCGCTACCCAGAAGCATTGAGACTGAAAAGGATTTATATCCTAGTCTGAATTTGGCTAGAAAGGGCTCATGACCCTTAGCCTGACCCGCTTGCCGTAAGCCACGATCTCAGCTGTTAGTGTCCGCGGCGGGGGCACTGTGGGTATGTCTCTCGACCATTAAGGGGTGTGGACCCTTATATGGGAGGGAATACCGACCATGGTACCTAGGTGCGCGCTAGGCATGCTTATGTGTTGCATTTAGGGTAGATAGACATTCTAGGTCATAACATTTCATCTCATCATCCATCATTCATCTTATTTGCAGTGGTTGAAGCACCGGTATGGGACGGTGTGATGTTTACTTATTCGCATTGTTCAATTTTTATGTTATGCCTAACAAATGTTTTAAAACGGAATATATCTCCACATATATGTATAAATATACTTCTAGGAAATCAAGTTAATTCTTGTTTCCCCTTATGCCGATTCTTCTATTCTTGCTCAGTACCTTGTACTGACCCTTGCTATGTTTTCATGTATAGATATTCCCGGGGAGGACGCAGAGCCTGAGCACGATGTGGGGTTTGGGGATGAGTGATCTACCTAGAGATGCAATTGCATGATGTGGACTTATGTGCTTGTATTGAATAATATGCTATGACTCTATTACCTTGTCTCGTACTGCTTGTGATACTGATCGGTACACTATGTTCTGTCTCGTGTGTTACTTAATATCTCTGACAGGTTGAGATGAGACTGTTATGTCGACTGTTATGTCGCATGAATAAGGCTTGTAAGCCGGACGTCTGTTATGATGTGAGGTTTCCTTTCTGGATTTGTATTATGATTCATTGGCTTCCTGTTACTTGGCTACGTGTTATTGATCTTAAATTGATTGGCCAACAGTTTAAGAGAGGTAACACGGCAGTGACGTCACAGAAATTTGGTTTTAAATTTTTGGGGCGTTACATTTGGTATCAGAGCCATGTCTGCTCGTATGTGCTTAGAATTCTAACACAAGCATGTGGTGAGATGTGTGGGGGAAAGCATATAGTGTAGGAATTGCATCTAGCTCTGCTTATATTCTTGTAGATTGCATTGTTTTTGGTTATCTGCGTGCCCTATAGGGGTGGATTGTGGTTTGTGAATCAAACCAGGATCAATCCTTGGGGATATTCCGGGAATTCTATACATAATAATTGTTGTTCGGTAAGGAATTATTCTTGTTTTCAGAGTGTTACTGAATATCTCGTTACGTTATGAATATAGGATGCCGCCGCGCAGGGGTGGAGAGCCCAGGAGGAGGGGAAGGCCTCGTAGGAATCAAGGGCCAGTTATTGGGGGTCGTGGACAGTACCATGAGGATGGTGGATTTGGCTATGATCATGGGGGAAATGTTCCAATTGAGGAACCTGTAGAGGTGGAGGATGACCTGAACCATGAGGACGAACCAGTGCCACCACCACCACCGCCACCTGTGCAGATGCCCATTGACCCTCAGTTTATGCAAAATATGTTTAATGCTATGCATGGGATGTATCAGGGGCAGGCGAATCAACCTGCGCAACCACCACCCAGACCCGTGGATTACGTGCATTTAGCAAGGCATTATCAACCGCCGGTCTTTAGTGGAGGAGTAGACCCGGTTGCTCTGACTGATTGGATTTATCATATGGAGGAGATCTTCGAGAATATAGACTGCCCAGAGGATTGGAAGGTCAGAGTGGGACGGCAGTATCTTACTGGACCAGCTCTCCATTGGTGGAGGTCGTGTAAGAATGAGCTTATGGCGAGACCCAACTTTTCATGGGAAGTTTTCTGTCATGCCTTGAGATCCCACTTTTTCACTACACAGATGATGAATGTTAAAAAGAGGGAATTTCTCAACCTAGAGCAAGCAGGAAATATGACAGTGTCTGAGTATTATGGTCGTTTTGTGGAACTCATGTCATACGTACCAATGCTAGTTACTGATGAGGAAGATAAGGTTTCGAGGTTTGTGGATGGATTGAAGGCTGAGATCCGGACTGGGTTTAGCAACCAACATGCCTGCTTAGCTTCAGCATATGATCAGGCTTTATTCATTGAGAGAGCTCGCACTGATGTGCAGAGCGTGTGGGCCGCTCGTCGTAGAGATTCGGGGGGACCGAGTAGACCCCAGCATAGGCAGATGAGGCCGAGAAGCGGTGGAAGGACCTCTAGGCCTCAGACTTATGCACAGCCACCGTATAGAAGCGGACCCCATTGCTGGAATTGCGGACAGCAAGGACATTTGAGGTCACATTGCCCACAGTTGGTAGGTCAAGTAGGAGGATCTACTTCAGGTGCGTCTGGTGGGAATGCGTCGCGTGGACGAGGTGCAGACAGAGGTCGTGGACCACAGAGGGGCCGTGGGGGCCGCCTCAACGTGATTGAGCGGGCTGAGCTAGATGGACGAGACGATGTCATGACTGGTAAGTTGTTTATTGTTCAACTTCAATCTTGATCGACTTAACCATCTGTAACAAGTACCCAAGTAGTGCCTTATGTTATTAAATGCGTAGGTACTATACTAGTTGATAATGTGCCTGCTTATGCCTTATATGATTCGGGTGCATCATGCTCGTTTATATCATCGGAATTCGTAACCAATAATGATATGGGACCACTGGAGGCTTATCAACTCCCTGTTACGCTACCTTCGGGAGACCTCATGCGAAGCCAGTGGATTAAACCCGATGCACAGATAATCATCAAAGAGCGAGAGTTCAGAGCGAATCTAGTGGTGCTAGATTTGGCCGATTTTGACGTGATTTTGGGAATGGATTGGCTATCTAAGTACCGAGCCAGATTAGACTGCGGGATACCAAGGATTTCCTTCACCGATGAAGAAGGTGAGCAAGTGAATTATTACCCTCCTAACATTCGAGTGGTATCTTCTGTCACTTTTGCAGCTTTAATTAGAAAAGGGTATCCAGTATACTTTTGTTCTGTGCGTGAGATGACGCCAGCACCCTCGAGTTCGACAATTACTCAGATTCCTATTGTCTCGGAGTTTCCAGATGTGTTCCCTGATGAGATACCCGGATTTCCGCCTGTCCGGGGGATAGACTTTGTCATTGACTTGGTACCGGGAGCGGCACCAGTTGCCAAGGCCCCTTACCGAATGGCTCCTGCCGAGTTGAGGGAGTTGAAGGAACAGCTTAAGGATCTACTTGATAAAGGATACATTCAACCTAGCAGTTCGCCTTGGGGAGCACCGGTAATCTTTGTCAAAAAGAAGGACGGAAGCTTACGGATGTGTATTGATTATCGGGGGCTCAATCAGATCACAGTTAAGAACCGTTACCCACTGCCGAGGATTGATGACCTATTTGACCAGCTGAAGGGTGCATCCACATTCTCTAAGATCGACTTGAGATCAGGATACCATCAGATTCGAGTGGCAGAGGGAGATCGTGAAAAGACAGCTTTCCGAACGCGGTATGGTCATTTCGAGTTCACAGTGATGCCGTTTGGGCTAACTAATGCCCCAGCAGTTTTTATGGACTTGATGCATCGCGTCTTTCGACCTTGGTTAGACGTTTGTGTGGTTGTCTTTATTGATGACATTTTGGTATACTCTTCCAGTGTAAAGACACACAAAGAACATCTCAGGACAGTGTTGCAGGTGCTTAGGGAGCACAAGTTATATGCCAAACTTTCGAAGTGTGAGTTTTGGTTGGATAAGGTGGCTTTCCTTGGGCATATTGTGTCAGGCGAAGGAATTTCAGTAGACCCTGCGAAGGTCGAAGCAGTGTTGGAGTGGAATCCTCCAACTAATGTCAGTGAGGTGCGTAGTTTCCTTGGATTGGTGGGATACTACAGGAGGTTCATTGAAGGGTTCGCTAGCATTGCTCGACCCTTGACTCAGTTATTGAGAAAGGATGTATTATTTCATTGGAGTGAGGACTGTCAGCGAGCTTTTGATCTATTGAAGAAGAAGGTGACAGAGGCTCCGGTCCTAGTGTTACCTGATGAATCGGGGGAATATGAGGTATACACAGATGCATCTTATCGAGGACTTGGGTGTGTGCTTATGCAGTATGGCAAGGTGATTGCATATGCCTCTAGGCAATTAAAGCCTCACGAGTTGAATTACCCGACTCACGACCTGGAGATGGCAGCGGTCGTACATGCATTAAAAATTTGGAGGCATTATCTTTACGGCGCCAAGTGTCAAATCTATTCGGATCATAAGAACCTTAAATGTCTCTACACTGCAGACAAGATGAGCGGTAGGCAAAGAAGGTGGTTAGAGTTTTTGCAGGACTACGACACGAGTATTCAGTACATAGAAGGGAAAGCCAACCGGGTGGCTGATGCACTAAGTAGGAAGGGACATGTACTGAATTCAATTACTCTCCCTTGGAAGTTGAGGCAAGAGTTAGACAAGGAAGGTGTTGTGGTTGTTCCTTACGACACGATAGCGAGGCTGAATGCTATGACGGTGATGCCATCATTACTCGAGGAACTCAGACTAAGTCAAGCTGTAAGTCAAGAGATGATGCATTTGAAAGCTCAGGTTCGTAAGGGTAAAGCGGAAGGCTTTGTGATTGATAGCAAGGATATGATCAAGTTTGGGGACCGTTGGTGTGTGCCTCCGAAGGATCAGGCGCTGAAAGGAAAAATTATGGAAGAGGCACATTGCACACCTTACTCCGTACATCCGGGAGCAGTAAAGATGTACAAGGATTTGAGGCAAAACTATTGGTGGAAAGGCATGAAGAAGGAAGTGGCAGAATTTGTGTCTAGGTGTTCCACTTGCCAGAAGGTGAAAGCCGAGCATATGAGACCTTCAGGCTTATTACAACCTTTGGATGTTCCTACTTGGAAATGGGAGTCCATTGCTATGGACTTTGTCACCGGGCTACCCAAGACACGGAGCAGTTTTGATACTATTTGGGTAGTTGTGGACCGACTAACCAAGAGTGCTGTGTTTATACCAATGAGATTGAACTGGAGCATGCAACAGTTGACTGGCGCTTACATCCAACATGTGGTTAGACGTTTTGGTATTCCTCGAGAAATCATTTCCGACAGAGATTCCAGATTCCTGTCTAGGTTCTGGAAGGAAGTGCAGACAGCCTTTGGGACACAGATCAGTATGAGTACTGCGTGGCACCCTCAGACTGATGGACAGACCGAAAGGACCATTAGAACCTTGGAGGATATGTTGAGGGCGTGTGTGATGGATTTTCAAGGATCGTGGGAGGAACATCTACCTTTGGTGGAGTTCTCCTACAACAATAGCTATCACGCGAGTATTCGTATGGCGCCTTTCGAGGCCTTATACGGAAGAAAGTGCAGGACGCCCTTGTGTTGGAGTGATCCTTCAGAGCGAGTGGTGATGGGTCCTGAACTTATTGAACAGACCACGGAAGTGGTACGTGTGATCAGAGACAGAATGAAGGAAGCTCAGGATCGTCAGAAGAGTTATGCTGATTTGTCCAGGAGAGACATTGAATTCGAGATTGGAGATTGGGTACTCTTGAGAGTGTCACCCATGAGGGGCGTGAGACGATTTGGGAAGAAGGGGAAACTGAGTCCCAGATTTATAGGCCCCTATGAGATCACTAAAAAGATTGGGAAGGTCGCTTACCGGTTAGAATTGCCAACTGAGGTGGGAAATGTGCACAACGTTTTCCACGTCTCTCAGTTGAGGAAGTTTATCTCGGATCCTAACAAAATTATACAACCGGAGGAGGTGGAGTTGGATGACAGCCTAGAATACGAAGAACACCCCGTGGCGATTCTAGACACTAAAGAAAAGATACTTCGCAATAAGGTGATCAAAATGGTGAAAGTACTTTGGTCGAGACATGGCGTAGAGGATGCTACTTGGGAGACAGAGGAAAGCATGGCGAGGCGTTATCCCGAATTGGACTTAATTCCAATTCAGTGAGGTAATGACCCTAATCCATACTTTTTCATTCGAGGACGAATGATCCTAAGGGGGAGAGATTGTAACACCCCGATTTAATTAACTCATAATTAATTTAATTTAGTTATGGTTAATTAACAAAAGACTTGGTGTGTGGATTATTTTGTAGGAAATGAAGATTTAAGTGGGGGAATAAGTGAGTTCAACTCACAAGATAATAAGAGTCAAGTGCTCAAACGGGTGCAATGTGGTCAAGACAAGTGGTGTAACCCTTTTAACCCACATTCCGACCCGACCCGAGACCCATGACCGACCCGGATCCATTTTTGACCCTTCAAAAAATCAGATTGGGCATTGGAAAAACCCCATTTCATCATCATCATCCCTCATTCCCGTCACTCCCTCTCGGTGAAGATAGGGTTCTTCATTTTGGCTTGGAATTGGTGTTTTCTTCCTCAAATCAAGTTGGGGGATTACTTATATAAGCTTTGGTAAGTATTTTCCTAGTTTCTACACTTGATTTTGATGATGTTTGAGTGAGTTTTGAGGTGATGAAAGTTGGTGACGAAAATTGGGTGTTTGTAGAAATTCTTGCTTTTGGTGTTGAATCGAAGCTTGGATTCTTGTTTGGAAGCTTAATAAGTGTTAAAGGAAGCTAAGGTTAGTACTTGAGACCATTTTGGTGTTGATGATTTCAGTTTTAGAGCTTCAAATGGTTTCATGATGATGAAATCATGTTCTTGAATGAATTTTGATGTTTGGAGCTTGATTTCTTGTTGTGTAGCTTGGTATAGGTGTTTGGAGGAGTTGGGGAGCTGTATTGGAAGAGTTTGGATCATCTCAATACCAGGCAAGGGTAGAGATAGGCCTAAATGGGGGCATAATCGGTGGAATGGCCGGAAATCGCCATTTCCATCATTTCTGATGTGTCGGCGCGCTCTTGGCGCGCCCTTTAGCCAAAAAGCGCGTGGGCAGCGCGTGAGAAGAACGTCAACGACGTCCTTGTCAGGACGGCGCGCAGTTGGCGCGCCTTTTCCACGAAAACCGCGCGGGCAGCGCGCGGAGACACGAACGACGCGACCTGCGTCTTTGGCGCGGGGCCGGCGCGCTCTCCTTGAGAAAACCGCGCCGGGTGCGCGCGGGCTCCCCTGCCCGCGCGATTCGTTCGCTCGTTTTCCGATTCTTCGTCCTTCGTGTTTCCTTAGTTCTTCTTATGCTTCTAGCATGCCATAACTATCATTATGCTCACAATCTATGAACCTAGTTGCGATTAGCGGTGATCTACTATGCCTTAGTTGAGATCGAGTCTTGATTCGCTTCTATGTTGATGTGAGAGTTGGTGCCGATATGTGGGACTTGGCACACCCTTGACACTTAACTCGCGATGAGTTGTTTATTTTGTCATGACACGTAATTTACGTATTGACATGTGTGGAATTGAATCTGAATATATGATGATGCCGATATGTGGGACTTGGCATACCCCGGATTATACTTAACTCGAGACGAGTTGTTTATTATGTCCTGATACGTTGGTTTACGCATGGACATGTGATTGAATTGAATCTTGATATCTGTGATGATATCTGAATATCTGTGATGATATGTGAATATCTGTGATGATATGTGAATATCTGTGATGATATGAAATGCCACGACGGTAGGATACGCTATGCTTACGAATCGGTATCCGATGAGGGGCATAGTGGGATCGCTACCCAGAAGCATTGAGACTGAAAAGGATTTATATCCTAGTCTGAATTTGGCTAGAAAGGGCTCATGACCCTTAGCCTGACCCGCTTGCCGTAAGCCACGATCTCAGCTGTTAGTGTCCGCGGCGGGGGCACTTTGGGTATGTCTCTCGACCATTAAGGGGTGTGGACCCTTATATGGGAGGGAATACCGACCATGGTACCTAGGTGCGCGCTAGGCATGCTTATGTGTTGCATTTAGGGTAGATAGACATTCTAGGTCATAACATTTCATCTCATCATCCATCATTCATCTTATTTGCAGTGGTTGAAGCACCGGTATGGGACGGTGTGATGTTTACTTATTCGCATTGTTCAATTTTTATGTTATGCCTAACAAATGTTTTAAAACGGAATATATCTCCACATATATGTATAAATATACTTCTAGGAAATCAAGTTAATTCTTGTTTCCCCTTATGCCGATTCTTCTATTCTTGCTCAGTACCTTGTACTGACCCTTGCTATGTTTTCATGTATAGATATTCCCGGGGAGGACGCAGAGCCTGAGCACGATGTGGGGTTTGGGGATGAGTGATCTACCTAGAGATGCAATTGCATGTTGTGGACTTATGTGCTTGTATTGAATAATATGCTATGACTCTATTACCTTGTCTCGTACTGCTTGTGATACTGATCGGTACACTATGTTCTGTCTCGTGTGTTACTTAATATCTCTGACAGGTTGAGATGAGACTGTTATGTCGACTGTTATGTCGCATGAATAAGGCTTGTAAGCCGGACGTCTGTTATGATGTGAGGTTTCCTTTCTGGATTTGTATTATGATTCATTGGCTTCCTGTTACTTGGCTACGTGTTATTGATCTTAAATTGATTGGCCAACAGTTTAAGAGAGGTAACACGGCAGTGACGTCACAGAAATTTGGTTTTAAATTTTTGGGGCGTTACATATACGTCCTCGCTTTATTAACACACATATACCAAGTTTGTTTAATTCCATTAAGGAAATTTAAAATATTATACAAAACTCGCACTCGAATTTGAAATATTCGGAATAAACCCAAACCGTGCCCGATGCGTGAAATGTTTACTGATCTTCACAAATATCCAAACCTGAGAGTGAACATGAAAAGTGTAGAGTCAGCGAAAAACAATCGCTGAGTAAGGAGACCCTTACTCCCGGAGGAGGTCGAGTTACAGAAATAATTTAAATAACATTTACGGAATAAGGCATGCTTAAACGAAGATAATTAATACATATACGAAATATTACTCTATATCCCGGGAACAGATAATATAACAATATGCGTTACCGAGAAATTATTATCTCGGCCACCGTGATGTGCAGGTTCCCCGCCGTAGGGCTCAATTCGCACATACACTCAAGGGTGTGGGGGAGGTAAGAAATTTCCTCAACCCACTGTGAGATAAGGTAATGGCATCGGGCTGAGTAACCCCAGTGGTCCCCCGCGTGGCTAAAATATGCACAACAAACGAGGGAGTTGGGTAGCAGCGACCCACACACAGTCCCACCCCCGTAACAATGCGCGCTCAAAAATCCGTAGGATTTTGAGAATAGTTGCAACAAATATTAGGCACAGTAAAAATAGCATACCAATATTCTAAAAATGGTAGGGAGCAATAAGCATAAATTTAAAATATAATAAAGCGGTATTTAAAAATTTATGCTTAAGCTAAAATATTTTGGGCTTACTCCAAAGAGTAAAAATCTACTTACCGTTACCGTGGGCAGGATGGACACGATACGCGCACGGGCAACGAGCAGATAACTTTTTCCCGCTACTTGACTAGCAAGTTCTAATATTTAATTTAGCATGTTACAATAATATTTAGAGGAAATAATAACTAAAAATAAATATTATTATAAATATATTTTATACTACTTTGGCCCAAGATGATAGATAAATATCGCAATTCTGCTGCTTTATTCGGAGTACTGCAACGGACTAACTATCTATGACCCCCTTTTTTTGTATTTTATTATATATATATATTTAGAATGTTTAATTAAAAATTTTAAAGGAGATGGACATATGGGGTAAGGAGCTATTTATTTGAAAGAGATGGAGGTATGGGGTAAGGAAGCATTGAAATAGGCATTAATAGGGAAAAAGCAGATCTGAAAAAAATTTAGAGCTGTCTGATATCAAGATCGAATGGGTAAGCTGCATTTTTATAGAGAGAGTTGTCAGCCTGTCACACTCTCATATGCATCTTTAGTCAAAAATGCCACCCAACCCCTACTCTCATTTTTTTTCAATCCTTTCTGCTCAGTCTCCCATTTCGGCTCAGTCCACACCTCATTTTCTCTCCTCCCCTAATATTTCTTTCCAACTCCTTTGTCTTCATTACAATTTTTTTCAAAATCCTTCTAACATTTTCCTTTTCTGGCGGCGGCCGACGGCGGCGGCGGCGGCGGCGGCGGCGGCGGCGGCGGCCTCCTTCTTCTCTATCTCTTTTCATTTTTTTTCTTTTTTTTTAATATTTATTTCAACATCTATCACTTCCAACATCTCCGGGGCGGCGGCGGTGGGCGGCGGCTAACCCGCGACGGCGGCGGTGGCTCTCGCCGCCCTTCCCCTTCATCTCACTCTCCCTCCTTTTCTCGGTTTCTCTCTCTCTCTCTCTTTCTCTCCCTTTTTTTTTTTTCTTTTATTGATAAATGGTGGTGGTGGAAAGATGAGATTTGGGAGATAGTGGTGGTGGTGGTTTGGTTTTGAGAAGGAGGGGGTGGCGTCGGGAAAGGGGTGAGACGCGGTGGTGATGGCGACTTGGGAAGATGGTGGCCGCAAGGGGGTGGTGGTGGAGGTGCTCGGTTGGTGGCGAGATGGGGGCGGCCGGAGGATGGGGTTCGGCGGCGATGGTGGCTGGAGGAAGGAGATGAAGATGGAGATGGCGAGGGGTGGTGGCGGCTGTGATGGAGGCCGTGGGTGGTGGCGACGGCCGGATCTAGGTTTTTTTTTTTTTATGGAAATGGTGGTGGTCCGGCCATAATGGCGATTTAGCCATGGCGGTGGTGGTGGTGGTGATTCCACGGCGGTGGTTGTAGTGGTGATAGGGCCGAAATGGAGTGGGGGACGGGAAGATGGCTCGAGATTCGGATTTTTGAGCTTAACGGAGGTGTTGGCCGGAGATGGTGGGCGGCCGGAGGTTCGCCGGAATCCCGCCGGCGGCGAGAGCGGCGCCGGAGAGTGGTGGCGGCGGCGGCAGCTAAGGTGACAAAATTAGGGTTAGGGTTTGGTTGGGTTGTTGGGCTTAGGGTTTGGGTTTGGGCTGGACCAATGGTATTGGGCCTATTTCATTTACTTATTGGACTCAAATTAGATATTTGGGCTGGAATCATATTCATTAAACTATTAAAACTAATTAAGTGGCCCAATTTAGTATTTAATTAGCTACTAATTAATTTCGGTTGTGGACTTAATAATTCTTAACACTTAAAATTTAAACTTACCGGATTTAATGGAATTAATTTTATTTATCAATTTGGCATCAATAATCAAATAACTCAAGACTCCCAATCCTTAATTTGGGATAATTGGTACTTAAGTAGTACTTAAGTAGTTGGACAAAATATAATTTTTAAACACTTGAATTAATATTTTTAATTCATTGATACGGGCTTGAATTTATAATTTAATTAATGTTTAACAATATTAAACCCGGTATTTATAAATTAATGGTCCTAGCCAACTTGTTTTAATTAACTATGTAGAAGATACATTAAATAATCATCCTCCAATATTTTTTTACAAAAGTCATTTACATATATATATATATATATATATATATATATATTGAGCTAGTTAAAAATTTAAAAATTGATTATTTGTTAATTAAAATTTAATTATTATTATTTTTATTTTTATTTTTATTTTTTTTTATTATTTAAATTTTACGGAGTGTTATAGTCTACCCTCCTTAAAATAAGGCTTCGTCCTCGAAGCCACACAGTATTGTCATTTAAAAATTTGCATTATAATAAATGGTTCAATACACTAATATATCTTCTTACATAGTACACCAAGTTATTCTTGGTCTCTAATCTCGTCGAACAATTCGGGGTATCTTTCCTTTATGTCAGCTTCTACCTCCCAAGTTGCATCTCTCTCGTCATGCCTTGACCACTGCACCTTTACCATCCGGATCGATTTTTGCCTAGTGGTTCGTTCCTTTGAATCCAAGATTCGCACGGGACGCTCTTTATATGTTAAGTTCTCATCCAATTCGATTATTTCGGGTATCACTTCCCTCCTTGGGTCCTGATGATATTCCTTGAGTTGAGATACGTGAAACACATTATGAACTCTGGATAATTCTTCTGGTAGGGCCAATCTATAGGCCAATGGTCCAACTCTGGCAGTGATTTCAAAAGGTCCAATATATCTTGGACTCAATTTTCCGCGCTTGCCAAATCTCATCACACCTTTCATGGGAGATACTTTAAGAAGGATCTTATCCCCTACTTTAAATTCGCCAATTCTTCTATGCTTGTCAGCATACATTTTCTGTCTATCTTGTGCCGCCTTAATCCGTTGTTGGACCTTTTCGACTATTTTTCTTGACTCTTCGATCATCTGAGGTCCAACTTGGATTGGATCGTTCTTCTCGAACCAACACAGAGGGCTGCGACACTTTCTCCCGTACATAGCTTCAAACGGTGCCATTCCGATGCTCGCGTGATAACTATTGTTGTATGAGAACTCTACCAGTGCCAAATGTTTTTCCCAGCTACCACCAAACTCCAGGACACATGATCTCAACATGTCCTCAAGTGTTTGAATAGTCCTCTCTGTTTGTCCATCACTAGTCGGATGAAAAGCCGTGCTTAAGTTAAGCTTCGTACCAAGTGCCTCTTGAAGCTTTGTCCAGAAGTTTGAAGTAAATCTTCCATCACGGTCTGACACTATGTCCAGTGGAACTCCGTGTCTCCTTACCACATTTTCCACATAGGCCTTTGCTAACTGTTCCATACTCCATTTTTCTCGCATGGGTATGAAGATAGCAGCCTTGGTTAATCTGTCAACAATAACCCAAATTTTATCATATCCCGATGGCGTCCTTGGCAGTCCCGAGACAAAGTCCATCGAGATACTATCCCATTTCCACATTGGGATCTCCAACGGTTTGACCAATCCGATGGGTTTCTTCCTTTCTGCTTTAACCTTCTGACAAATAGGGCATTGCTCAACAAAATTTGCTACTTCCTTTTTCATCCGAGGCCACCAGAAATGTTCTTTTAGATCCTTGTACAATTTATCACCTCCCGGATGAACTGAGTATGGCGTCTCATGCCCTTCTTCTAAAATCTTTCTTTTTAACTCGGCACATGCTTGTGGTATGCACCAACGTCCCCGAAATTTGATACACCCATCTGCTTCAATTTGGAAGTCCGATGCCATTCCTTGCTCAATCTTGGCCTTTATTCTTTCCAGCTTAATATCCCCTTGTTGACCTGCTTGAATTTCCTTAAGGAAATCTGGTCGAATGGCAATCGTGCTAAATAATCTTGCTGGCGTCCCTTCATACACCAACTCGATTCCAAATTTTGCTAACTCCTTATACAACTCTGGTGGAAGGACCTTCATGCTAGTAATATGCGTGGCTTTACGGCTAAGTGCATCTGCTACGACATTTGCTTTTCCCTCGTGGTAAGCAATGTCCAGATCATAGTCTTTAATCAATTCTAGCCACCTCCTCTGTCGCATGTTTAACTCTTTCTGCGTGAAAATATACTTTAGACTCTTATGATCTGTGTAGATCTTGCATTTTCGCCCATACAGGTAGTGTCTCCATATCTTCAGTGCGAACACGACTGCTGCTAACTCTAGGTCGTGTGTGGGATAGTTTTCTTCATGAGGTCTTAACTGTCGGGATGCGTAAGCTATTACTTTCCCAAGTTGCATCAGGACACACCCTAACCCGTTTTTGGATGCATCACTGTACACTTCAAAATCATCCGTGTCCGTAGGAAGCGTTAGGACAGGGGCTGTGGTTAGCCTCTTTTTCAAAGTCTCAAATGCAACGTTGCACTCCGGAGTCCATATCACCTTACTTCCCTTCTTCAGATTCTGCGTCAACGGTCTAGCAATCTTAGAGAAGTCTTGCAGAAACCGTCTGTAGTATCCGGCTAAACCAAGGAAGCTTCTTATCTCGGTCTGTGAGGTCGGAATAGGCCATTCAGCTACTGCGGATACCTTGGTCGGGTCAACAGAAATTCTTTCAACCGATACAGTGTGTCCAAGAAAGGACACCCTGTTCAGCCAGAATTCACACTTTGACAATTTCGCGTACAACTGGTGATCCCTTAGTATTGTCAAAACCTTGCGTAAGTGTTCTTCGTGCTCGTGCTCCCCCTTGGAGTAGATCAGAATGTCATCGATGAACACTACTACGCAAATGTCTAATAATGCTCGGAACACGTCATTCATCAGACTCATAAATACCGCCGGAGCATTCGTTAACCCGAAGGACATTACGGTAAATTCATAATGCCCATATCTAGTTCGGAAAGCCGTCTTCGGAATATCCTCTTCAGCTACCCTCAGCTGATGATACCCCGATCTCAGATCAATCTTCGAAAACATCTTTGCTCCCTTCAATTGATCAAACAGATCATCGATCCTTGGGAGAGGATATTTGTTTTTGATAGTCACCTGATTTAGTCCGCGGTAGTCTATACAGAGCCGCATACTACCATCTTTCTTGCGAACGAATAACACTGGAGCTCCCCATGGTGATGTACTCGGTCTGATGTAACCCTTATCAAGTAATTCCTTCAGTTGCTCTTTCAATTCCTTACTCTCTGCAGGTGCCATACGGTATGGGGCTTTAGACACGGGTTGCGTTCCTGGAGCCAAATCGATGGTGAATTCTATCTCCCTGTGTGGTGGCATCCCTGGGATTTCTTCTGGGAACACATCTGGGAAGTCACGAACGACCGGGATTTGTTCTAGAACAATTCCCTCTCCCTTCTTGTCCTCTACGTGGCAGAGGTAAATCGGATGTCCCTTATTCGCTAGCTTCGTTATCTTTAGAACCGTAACGATCTTTATCCTTGGCTTGGATGGCTTCGCATAAATAGACAATCTCTTTTTATTGGGTCCATACACCGTCACCTTCTGTTCGGCGCAGTTGATGGTCGCCTTGTGTCGTGTCAGCCAATCCATTCCCAAAATAATGTCAAAGTCTTGCAAGTCGAACTTAATCAAGTTCGCTGCAAACTCATCCCCATAAATAAGAATTGGAACGTCCATGTACCTCTGAGAACAGTTCACCACTGTCCCATTAGGTAAAGAAACACCTAAGTTCACTGCACTAGGGGCTCTAAATCCTAGTTGTTCCGCTTTCTTACTCGCTATAAAGGAATACGATGCTCCAGAATCAAATAAAACATATGTCGGGAAACCTTTAACTGTGAACGTACCAGCTATGACGTCATCAGCTTCATGGAGATCGGCTCGGTTAACTACGTTCAGTCGTCCTTGATGGTTCCGGACAGTTTGTGGTGGGTTCCTCTGACCATGGCCCTGGTTTGGTTGTGGGTTCCTCGGCTTTCCATTCAAACACTCCTCTGTCCGGAAGCGCTGGTCCTTCTTGAGATCCTCCCGTAATTGGTTAACGTCCAAACGGACGCCACAATCACTGACCATATGGCCGTTAAGGCCACACCTGAAACAGTCCCCAAATCGCGGGCAAGCTTGCATCCAATGTCGTTTGTTGCATTTAGGGCAAGGTGTTGGAATAGGAGGGCGATCGTTGTTTCTCGGATTGGGGCCATTGAAGTTTCGGCGTGGGCCATTGTTCCCTCTGTCTTGCTTCTTCTCAAAGCGCCCTCTCTTATGAGTAGCATGGGATTGTCCGACATGTTCTTCTCTTCGCTTCGGTTGTCGAACCCTCTCAATTGTCATGGCTCGGTCATACAGTTTCTGTAGGCTGAAGAACTGTTTTCCTCCCAATCCCTGTCGGATTTCTCGGTTCAGGCCGAGCTCGAACTTCTGAGCCTGGGCATGATCGGTATTCACTAGTCCTGGGGCGAAGCGAAGTAGCTCGTTGAATTTTTCATAGTATTCATGGACGGAGCGGTTGCCTTGCCTCAGAGTAACAAACTCCTCGTATTTAGCGTTCTTCACGCTAGTGGAGTAAAACCTTGCTCGTAGGGTCTCCTGAAATTCTGGCCAACTGATGTTCTGATCGTCCTGGTTCCGCCACCAGGTATTTGCCTTGCCACTTAGGAAAAACGTGGCCACCTCTACCATTCTATCCTCTGGGCACTGCACTGCCTTCAGCAGCTTGTCGAACGTTTCAATCCAACCTTCCAATTTAGCTGGGTCTTCATGTCCGGCGTATCTGGGCGGCTGGTATTTGTGGATAGCCCCAATATAATCCGTGGGTTGTTCCTCTTGTTCTTCTTGTCTCGCCAATTGTCGTTCCACAGCAGCACCAATTGTAAGAAACAACTGTTCCAACCGGGCTTGCCGACCCTCGATAGGGTCTTGTCTATTTCCTGCCGGGTTCTGTGCTCCTTCAACAGGGTTAGGTGCAACAGGTGGGTTTACCGGGTATTTCCTTGGGCGTCCTCGAGGCATCTGAAAACCACAAATAATCTCATACTTGTGAAAATTATTAAATATTGACACATTTATTACTCGTCTATTATTATTTTCACGAGTAGTTCAAAACCCTATAAGTCTGATAGAATTTATTATTCGGGTATGCTACCGCTAGATTCTAAGCTTAATTAAAATAAATCTATTATCTCAAGATCGAGAGGATTTGACGTGGGTCTTTATTTATTACTGAACCATGACTTATTATCAGAACACACTATCAAGATGAAGTAATTTATTTAATCAGTGCATGACCCACCGTGTATTCATCTATCATGGCCTACCAACAAAATAATTATTTATAAGATCCCCTTTTGAATCCTTTCATGTTTACGCATATCTAATTTATTTATTTATATATATATATTTATTATTATTATTCTTATTTATTTATTTATTTTTTTTACGCTATTTGAAAAGAAAATCTAAATATAAATAAACACCTATAAAGCAAAGATTTCTACTCGTGCCTATATGTATATATGTGTGTTCCCATCCCAAAATATAAAAAAAAATAGTACTTGGCATATTTTATATATATATTCAAGATAGTTCCGTGCAAAAAAAAATTTGAACAATTTAATTGCACTATTATTATTATTTATTTATTTATTATTCTTTTTTTTTAAAAAAAAAATGCTTTCATATATATATATATTTGCAAATTTCCAATCCGTCTAAGAAAGACAGAGGGAAAAAAAAACATGAAATCAAGCGAAAACCCATAAAATCCGGGCATGACTTTTTAAAAGAAAAAAAAAGGACAAACTTTTGAAAATGAAAAAAAAGACAAACTGTTCTCCAAATCAAACAAAAACGACAACTTTGAAAATGATAATCCATTATATCACTTTTTTTTTCTTAAAAAGATGCTACTTTGAAAACGACAACTTCGTGATTAATAATAAGTGGCATCTTTTTTCAATGAAGTAACTATCAATTATTTTTTTTTATTATTTATTTATTTTTATTTTTTTTTTCAAAAAGCAGCGCGCTCTGATACCAATCTGTAACACCCCCATTTTCCCTAAAGGTACAGCGGAAGCACAGTGCCGGGAGAATGGGCCGATGTTACCGCCACGCATTCCGGGCCATCCGGAATACGCTACGGCTAGCTGGCAAACTTGCATACAATCAGAGTTTGATGTATATGCTATCTATTTTCCATATAATGCACGTATAAGCTTTTAATGCTATAACAAGTATAAAATAAGTTTAGTAAATTGACTGGGTTAACATAACTCAAACGGAGGAATAGATTTCGCGAATACGTGCAATGATAATATTGGAATAAACCTATGGAGATTTCATAAAAAAAAGGGACATTTAAAAAAAATAAAATAGTTCATTACTCACACATATAAATATAATCGTTCGTCACACATTAAAATACGAGGCGTATAAATTACAGATACGGTGGAAACTTTAAAATATACGTCCTCGCTTTATTAACACACATATACCAAGTTTGTTTAATTCCATTAAGGAAATTTAAAATATTATACAAAACTCGCACTCGAATTTGAAATATTCGGAATAAACCCAAACCGTGCCCGATGCGTGAAATGTTTACTGATCTTCACAAATATCCAAACCTGAGAGTGAACATGAAAAGTGTAGAGTCAGCGAAAAACAATCGCTGAGTAAGGAGACCCTTACTCCCGGAGGAGGTCGAGTTACAGAAATAATTTAAATAACATTTACGGAATAAGGCATGCTTAAACGAAGATAATTAATACATATACAAAATATTACTCTATATCCCGGGAACAGATAATATAACAATATGCGTTACCGAGAAATTATTATCTCGGCCACCGTGATGTGCAGGTTCCCCGCCGTAGGGCCCAATTCGCACATACACTCAAGGGTGTGGGGGAGGTAAGAAATTTCCTCAACCCACTGTGAGATAAGGTAATGGCATCGGGCTGAGTAACCCCAGTGGTCCCCGCGTGGCTAAAATATGCACAACAAACGAGGGAGTTGGGTAGCAGCGACCCACACACAGTCCCACCCCCGTAACAATGCGCGCTCAAAAATCCGTAGGATTTTGAGAATAGTTGCAACAAATATTAGGCACAGTAAAAATAGCATACCAATATTCTAAAAACGGTAGGGAGCAATAAGCATAAATTTAAAATATAATAAAGCGGTATTTAAAAATTTATGCTTAAGCTAAAATATTTTGGGCTTACTCCAAAGAGTAAAAATCTACTTACCGTTACCGTGGGCAGGATGGACACGATACGCGCACGGGCAACGAGCAGATAACTTTTTCCCGCTACTTGACTAGCAAGTTCTAATATTTAATTTAGCATGTTACAATAATATTTAGAGGAAATAATAACTAAAAATAAATATTATTATAAATATATTTTATACTACCTTGGCCCAAGATGATAGATAAATATCGCAATTCTGCTGCTTTATTCGGAGTACTGCAACGGACTAACTATCTATGACCCCCTTTTTTTGTATTTTATTATATATATATATTTAGAATGTTTAATTAAAAATTTTAAAGGAGATGGACATATGGGGTAAGGAGCTATTTATTTGAAAGAGATGGAGGTATGGGGTAAGGAAGCATTGAAATAGGCATTAATAGGGAAAAAGCAGATCTGAAAAAAATTTAGAGCTGTCTGATATCAAGATCGAATGGGTAAGCTGCATTTTTATAGAGAGAGTTGTCAGCCTGTCACACTCTCATATGCATCTTTAGTCAAAAATGCCACCCAACCCCTACTCTCATTTTTTTTCAATCCTTTCTGCTCAGTCTCCCATTTCGGCTCAGTCCACACCTCATTTTCTCTCCTCCCCTAATATTTCTTTCCAACTCCTTTGTCTTCATTACAATTTTTTTCAAAATCCTTCTAACATTTTCCTTTTCTGGCGGCGGCGGCGGCCTCCTTCTTCTCTATCTCTTTTCATTTTTATTTTCTTTTTTTTTTTAATATTTATTTCAACATCTATCACTTCCAACATCTCCGGGGCGGCGGCGGTGGGCGGCGGCTAACCCGCGACGGCGGCGGTGGCTCTCGCCGCCCTTCCCCTTCATCTCACTCTCCCTCCTTTTCTCGGTTTCTCTCTCTCTCTCTCTTTCTCTCCCTTTTTTTTTTCTTTTATTGATAAATGGTGGTGGTGGAAAGATGAGATTTGGGAGATAGTGGTGGTGGTGGTTTGGTTTTGAGAAGGAGGGGGTGGCGTCGGGAAAGGGGTGAGACGCGGTGGTGATGGCGACTTGGGGAAGATGGTGGCCGCAAGGGGGTGGTGGTGGAGGCGCTCGGTTGGTGGCGAGATGGGGGCGGCCGGAGGATGGGGTTCGGCGGCGATGGTGGCTGGAGGAAGGAGATGAAGATGGAGATGGCGAGGGGTGGTGGCGGCTGTGATGGAGGCCGTGGGTGGTGGCGACGGCCGGATCTAGGTTTTTTTTTTTTTTATGGAAATGGTGGTGGTCCGGCCATAATGGCGATTTAGCCATGGCGGTGGTGGTGGTGGTGATTCCACGGCGGTGGTTGTAGTGGTGATAGGGCCGAAATGGAGTGGGGGACGGGAAGATGGCTCGAGATTCGGATTTTTGAGCTTAACGGAGGTGTTGGCCGGAGATGGTGGGCGGCCGGAGGTTCGCCGGAATCCCGCCGGCGGCGAGAGCGGCGCCGGAGAGTGGTGGCGGCGGCGGTAGCTAAGGTGACAAAATTAGGGTTAGGGTTTGGTTGGGTTGTTGGGCTTAGGGTTTGGGTTTGGGCTGGACCAATGGTATTGAGCCTATTTCATTTACTTATTGGACTCAAATTAGATATTTGGGCTGGAATCATATTCATTAAACTATTAAAACTAATTAAGTGGCCCAATTTAGTATTTAATTAGCTACTAATTAATTTCGGTTGTGGACTTAATAATTCTTAACACTTAAAATTTAAACTTACCGGATTTAATGGAATTAATTTTATTTATCAATTTGGCATCAATAATCAAATAACTCAAGACTCCCAATCCTTAATTTGGGATAATTGGTACTTAAGTAGTACTTAAGTAGTTGGACAAAATATAATTTTTAAACACTTGAATTAATATTTTTAATTCATTGATACGGGCTTGAATTTATAATTTAATTAATGTTTAACAATATTAAACCCGGGTATTTATAAATTAATGGTCCTAGCCAACTTATTTTAATTAACTATGTAGAAGATACATTAAATAATCATCCTCCAATATTTTTTTACAAAAGTCATTTACATATATATATATATTGAGCTAGTTAAAAATTTAAAAATTGATTATTTGTTAATTAAAATTTAATTATTATTATTTTTATTTTTATTTTTATTTTTTTTTATTATTTAAATTTTACGGAGTGTTATAATCACAACCTAATAATCACCCCGTAGGGCCATCGGGACTCAACAACACCGGTAAAGGCTGCCCGATCAGACATTTCCAATATGTCCATCCATTCATAATGCAATACCATGCATTATAATAACCAGCCCAAAAGGGCCAACATGAATAACAACCAATAATCCACCCCGCAGGGTCACCGGGACTCAACAACACCGGTAAAGGCTGCCCGATAAGACATTTCCAATATGTTCGTCATCTCATAATGCAATATCATGCATTATAATAACCACCCCAAAAGGGTAACAGATATAACAGTCAATAATACACCCCGCAGGGCCATCGGGACTCAACAACACCTGTGAAGGTTGCCCGATCTATCATAAATATCATAACAACCCATCGGGTTAATAACCGTAAATTCCAATGCAATAACATGCATATGACAATACACTGATATTCAAGCACCTACACACTAGGTTCGCATGCTTCTCAACATATAAGGAATTCAATACATAGCCCCCTAGGCTAAGGAATTAATGATATAATAATTCAACAGTTTTCCTAAGCAATTCAACAACCCCCACGGGCCAATTGATTAACCCACGGTTTACCAATAACATTTGGGGAAGTCATAACAATAATTGGTGCAAAGAAAACATCATTATATAATCAAAATCGCACAAAAAGGGGCCAAACAGGGCATTCCTGCGCTCACTACGCACCTGCGCGCGTAAAACGCATGACATACGCAGTCCAGTACTGTAGCGATTACTGTAGCAATCACTGTAGCGAGTTACTGTAGTAACTACTGTAGCGAGTTACTGTAGTAACTACTGTAGCGAGTTACTGCGGTAACTACTGTACAAGTTACTGCAGTAGTTACTGTTCAAATTACCGTGGTAATTACTGTTCAAATTACCGTAGTAATTACTGTGCGAATTACCGTGGTAATTACTGTGGCGAGTTACTGCGGTAACTGCACGAGTTACCGCGGTAACTACTGTAGCACTACTGTACCGGTACTGTAGCACCGGTACTATAGCACCGGGCAGAATTGCTGCCATGGCTGTTTTTGGCCATTTTTTACCCATCTCCACCCCCATTTTAGCTATTCACTACCCTTGCCTTGGTTACGGAAGATCCAAGCTCCAAATTCTTCAAGGATTTAGCCTCCAAAGCTTCAATTCCAAGCTACAAAACAAGATCAAACTCCAAGATTATCAAGAATTCTTCCAACATGAACTCAAAACAAGCTACAACTTCAAGTCAAACCCCAACAAGAGCAAGCTAAGTTGTTTACCTCAATTCCCACAACAAGATTATAGTTCTCAAACAAGCATCAAGCTTCAATACAAGCCGATCTACAAGAATTTTAACACACAAAAACCATTTTCGTCACCTCCAAAACACCCATCAAAAATCACTTCAAACTTCATAAAAACATGAATTGAATGATGGAAATTACTTACCTTAGATAGTATAGTGAATCCCCCAACCAATTTTGCTCCCAAAACTCCAATTTCTCAAGAAATGGATGACCCCTAATTTTGCTCTTGCATAGTGACGGGAATGGAGAAGTGTTGACAATGAAATGGGTTTTGCTAACCCAAAAATCTGATTTGTAGGCTCAATAATTGCCTCGGGCCGGGCCCAGGGTTGCGGGTCGGGCCTAAAGGTAAGTAATTGGGCTGGACTCTCAAGTATTGGACCAAATACACCTTAATTCTTCAACTTGAGCACTTGAGCTCTTATTAATTTGTGGGTTTGCTACCCACTTCTTCATCCACTTTAATATAATAACTCTCTTACACAATAATTCATATTATTTATCTTTATTAATTAACCACAATTACTTAAATCAAATATGCGCGAATTAATCGGGATGTTACAAATGTTAACAAGGGATTACTTAATTAGTGTGGAGGAATTATTATCGGATAAGATTGCTTTATATTTAGTTCATGGAATATTTAGTTACCCAACTTATGGAAACTAAATGTCAATGAATAAAATTTTGGAAGAAAATGAAGACACAATTAATAATTATTGTGTTAAATTCGTAAAATCGGGAAGAAAAATCAATGGATTTTTGGATTGATCAATGACGAAAATTTTGGAAACACAACATTAAATTATAAAATGGAAACTAAATTTTAGAATATGTATTTTTTAAAAAAAATAAACCATTCTATATTAGTATGATTTATTATTAATTAATTTATACACATCTATTACAAGTATATAAGGATTTTCCTACAATTATATAAGGTTCTTCCTATATTTTTATTAATTCAAGTGATTACTTTACTTAAGTGGAGGAATTATTGGATAAGATTACTTTTTAAATGGGAAGACAATCGGGAAGAAATATCAATGGATTTTTGAATTGATAATGAAGAAAATTTTAGAAACACAATATTAAATTATAACAAAATGGAAACTAAATTTTAGAACATGTGTTTTTTTTAAATACATAATTTTTAGTAAATAATTCCAAAAAGTCAAGTTATTTATATTCTCGATTATTAGTGAAAATAAAGCCCTAATTTTTAGTCAATGATCCAAAAAAATGTATAAAAATATAATATAAAGTAATCAAATCAATGATTGATTAAGATTAAATAAATTATGAATAATTCCTTCAATAATTATTCACATAAATATTAATTATATTATATTCACAATTAATGTAATGATCAATGGATATTAAATAATTATTATTGATTGAAATCGGGAAGAAAATTAGGGATTACAAGAATTAATCAATAAAGAAATATAATTAATATTAACAAGTGATTACTTTAATTAATGTGGATGAATTATTATCGGATAAGATTGCTTTATATTTAGTTCATGGAATATTTAGTTTCCCAACTTATGGAAACTAAATATCAATGAATAAAATTTTGGAAGAAAATGGAAACAAATTAATAATTATTGTGTTAAATTATTAAAATCGGGAAGAAAAATCAATGGATTTTTGAATTTATCAATCATGAAAAATTTGAAACACAATATTAATTAAATTATAAAATGGAAAGTAAATTTTAGAATATGTATTTTTTAAATAAATCATTCTATATTAGTATGATTTATTAATTAATTTACACATATCTGGTAGAATTATTTAAGGATCTTCCTACCATTATATATAAGAATATTCCTATAATTTTAGTCAATAATCCCAAAAAGATATAAAAAATATAATATAAAGTAACCCCATCAATGATTGATTAACATTAAGTATCTTTCTATTCATATCTATTACAATTATATAAGGATCTCCCTTTAATATTTTTATTATCAAAAGATTTTTATTTCTATATCTGAGACGTTTCACTTCCTCATTTTACACTAATAACTATATAAGCCATTCATTTAGTTAAATAACAATAAGAAAATATTCAGCTACATTATTAGAGTGCATTACTAGCAGTGTTTGCATAGGACTTCAACATGGAGAGTGCATTACTCTTCAAGCAGCTCAATCACTTATCGTTCAAAGCAAAGGTGATAGGTCGGTGCGTTCGGTGTTACGCTGTAGAGTCTCAACAGAAAGATGTTCTGAACAGCTTCGAGTGTGTGTTTCACGACTTTGAGGTTATAATAAATTAATCTTATTCTCATCACAACTGTTAGTGTTTGATTATAGAGTTTTATCCTTTTACCTGTTTCAATTTTCAGGGAACACGATTCCAATTTACTGCTGGAAGGAATGTAGCTAAAAAGTTCTACTCTCGAATTGAAGAGGGGAATGTATACGAGATAGCACGATTTTTTGTTTCTGAAAATCGTGATAGGTATCCACTGACTTCACACGCGTATAAGGCACAGTTGCTGGCTAATACGATTGTTTCTCCTGTTGTCGACAAAGAGTTCCCAGATTTTACTTACGTGTTCAAACCATTCAGAGAGATACTTGCAATTGAAGATATTAAAGATTATGGTCTTTTTGGTATGTTAAAATTATCTCCAATTGCAAGATTTAAATATAAGACATGCTGATGCATTTATTCACCAACCCATTTTTAAATGTGATGTCCAGATATAATTGGTCGTGTGTCTGCTATTGTACCCATCGAGAAGAAAACAACTAGGGATGGAAAGGAGAAGTTGCTACTAGAAATTTCAATTGAAGATGATGAGTAAGTTCAAAAATTTATATCGAAAATAAACTATGATATTTTGTATGTATTCGTTAATGATATGAACACCAACTATAACTGTGGTTTTGGTTAAGGGGGTCAACACTATGTTGTTCTTTGTGGGACGAGTACGTTGATTCTTTCTTACAACAGTATGACGAGGAAAAGTGCACAAAGAATATTTTGATATTTCAATTTACCAAGGTCGTGTGATTATTAAGTACAATTTCAATTTATCTGTTTTATTTACAATCATTTAAATGTATCATAGTTGATAAGTTCTGTTATGGTATAGGAAATGTGAAGGTACAAAATGCTTTTCGTGTTTCAAAGCTATTGTTGAACGCTGAAAATGATGCTGTTCGTACCTTTCTTGAAAGGTCAGTTTGTTGTATAGTATTCCAATCAACTTAATTTTTTGTTTGATTCATACAGATATGTAATTTTGTATTAATGTTCCTATTTTTTTATAGGATTGCCAACTCTAATCTGCCTGATGTACCTATGAATAGTGTTTCCCGTAACAGCAAATCATTCTCAACTCAAGAAGATGATGTTAATAGTCATACAATCACTTCTGTGAAGGAAGCATGTAACTCGGAGATGGTACGCAACATACTTATCCAGTAATGTCAGCTAATTTGATTTCAACTCACTAATTTATCTACCTTCAGGGTGGCATGTTCTACTTATCCTTAACAGTTGTATCCATCGATGAATCTATGGGATGGTTGTTTCACTCTTGCAAAAAATGCTATAAGATGCTAGATAAGAAGGATGGAGGGTTCCACTGTAATACATGCAAATGCGATGTGGTTTCTACTTCTGCTGCAATGAAATTCAGGGTTGCATTGTTTGTTGCTGATGCAACAAGTTCATGTTCAGTGGTTATATGGGATAGAGAATGCCAAAAGGAATTCGGGAAGAGTGCAATGAATATGAAAAAAGAATTGTCAAAGGCAAGTTACTCTATTTAAGTGTATACGTCGTCTAAATATTAATGTCGAATCAATACTAAGTGTTTCTAAATTTGTGTTGCAGGGCGAAGATTACCCGAACTGCATTTATGAACATTTTTTGAACAAGAAATATATTTTGGAGTATCTGTCCCAAAAGAGGAAGAGTGTAGATTCACCAGACCATTCACCGTATCGTTTATGAAGCATGTTCCAACATCTGTTGAGGATGATTTGCCTAGAATTCTATTTTATACTTGGAACTTTGGTTCTGTCTGACTTATCTGCAGGGGCTTATGACTAAATTCTATTTTTCCAAGATTATAGAAATAAACATGCCTAGAATCCAAAAGTGTTGTCTTCTATGAACATTTTTTTTCGTGGAGCCAATTGAAGGCCTGGGAAATTCTATGAACATTTAACATTCTTATGTTTTTTTTCTTTCTTTTTAAAAAAAAAATTATTTTGTCATCTTTATTACTTTTACGCATGTATAAATTATTTTCTTTAGAGGAGCCGGAGCAAGAAAACAAATGGAAAAATTTGATATTCCTTCAACCTTGACAATTAAACATCAGTTTTACAATCAAAATTTTTAGTCCTTTAATCGTGATCAATTTCTTATTTATTGCTTCGATCATCAACTATTTTACCTTATACATTTTCTTTCATTCAATCGTGAGGAAAATTTATTCTTTTGTTGAATCTTTAAATAAAAAATTTTGATGTTTTAGAAACTTTTCTTCCCGCGCATCGCGCGGGCGGGTAATACTAGTATAATATATACGAGTATATACTTTGTGCCAAGATTTATGGGGACCAAAGTCATTCCTATTATGTGTTTGGTTTCGCCCCTGCCTATGTATGCTGGCGTCGGCTCATATATACTATATTCACTAGGCTGGCTGGCTCCACCCACAACCGTGGATTCTTTGTCCACGATCGGGGCCGGGTCCAACTAGAAATTTAAATTTGCGGGATTATTATGTAATAATAACACAATTTATGATTGGCTTTTTAATTAATTGCCGTAATAATTAAATTGGCATGGCTTATCGATGCGGATTTGTATTTCTGGACTTGCGTTGCATGTCAATTATTGGATCACGCACGGGATTAAACAATAAAAGTTATCTTATAGTAGTATATTACATTAATTTGTCTTGTGGAATTTGGGCTATTTAGGAATGGCTTAGGCCCGTTTCGATGCTCTTTTGGAGGAGTGCTTCTGGTTTTTTTTTTTGCTAAAAATCACTTATTCTGATAGGAAAGATGTGTTTGTTTGGACTTTTGAAAAAACAGCAAAAGCATCTCGAAAAGCAAAAAAAATGCTTTTGGGAGAAGTAGTTCAGGGGTGTTTCTCCCAAAAGCAGAAGCCAAAAGCACCTAGTAATGTGTTTAAAGTCTTAAATGGCCCCAATAATTTATTTAAATTACACTATAAATATATATTATTCCCATATAAGTAGCATGTACTTTTTGGTAATTATTACATTCCAAAATCACTTTTCATTTTTTATACTCCCTCCGTTCCGTTTTAGTTGTCTCTTTCAGCTCAATTTCAATAACCAATATATGCATTAATTAACTTATAAATTTTTATTTTTACCCTTCAACTAAACCATTTTGTAATAAATGTCAAGAAATAGCATTTATGTAAAGTAAAAGGTAATATAGTAAAAATATAAAATAACTACCTAAAACTATCTAAAAATGACAACAATCGTGGAACACTTTTTTATCTCTATAAAGACTAATATTATGGAACGGATGGAGTACATCCAAACACACTTAAGACGTTTTTCAAAAATTCCACCCAATTACTTGCTTTTGCTTTTGGCTTCCACTTCCATTTTTACTTTTGGCTTCTGTTTTTTTCAAAAGTCCATCCAAACGGCCCTTAAGCCATGACCATGCATGGCTATTAAAAAATCGGATTAGATTGTGATTATTGTGATGATCTTCTGGTCGTGCACTATTGTTTTAGGGTGGACAGGAACCCAAGAGCCCATAGAAGCATGCTTAATCAAATCAGAAAAGAAGTATCAAGCAACAGCGCAGGAAATCATCAACATTCGTCATGGTTAATAAAGAGGTGGACATCATTTCTAAAATGAAGGTGGACACACTATTAAAATATTAAAGTTTGAGAGGATCTTCCAAATAATTATACTATGGTTAATAATCACTACAAGAAAAATTCGTTTTACCGACCGCACCTGCGGTCGGTAATCCCGAAATGCGGGTCGTTTCGGAGATTACCGACCGCACCACCGACCGCAAGGGTCGGTCGGTAATTCCTTGGTAGGTATTTTTCCTCCGACCAAAAAAATTTGTCGTCGGAACCTTGCCGACCGCACGGTGGTCGGTAAATTTCCCAACCGAATGCGGTCGGTACAATCTGGTCCTAAGAGGTCCTGGAGAACTTTACCGACGTAATTCTATTTTATGAAAAAATTGTTCTCAGGAGGGCTCGAACCGCCCACCTCACCATCACTAGGGGTGGCAAAAATCGGTATACCGAAATACCGTTACCGTTACCGTACCGTACCGAAAATTTCGGTATGGGTAAAAATCATACCGATACCGATACCGAATATTTCGGTATACCGAAAATCGGTATACCGAAAATTTCGGTTTCCTATAATCTATGCCGTTACCGTACCGAAAATTATATTTACCGAAAATACCGAAATATACCAAAAATACCGAAAAATACCGAAAATTTTACATACCGAACAATGCATTACATACCGTTACAAATTGGCATACCGAACTATAATAAAAAAAATCAATACCGTGTTCATCTTCCAATCGCGGGTATACCGAAAAATTACTTAAATTGGCCCTTCAAAGTTCCAAATGTCTTAACACAACAATATATATTAAATTTTAAAATAATATTAAAATTAATGTTTCGGTATTTCGGTATACCGAAATACCGAAAATCTCGTATTCCCATACCGTTACCGTACCGTTTTTTTCGGCATACCTAAATTTCGGTATACCTAAATTTCGGCATACCTAAATTTCGATATTTTTCGGTAATTTTCGATACGGTAAGTTCGGCATACCGAGTTTTCGGTAATTTTTTCCACCCCTAACCATCACTATCCTCAACCCTAACCAGCTTGACTAGGTGTCTAACACATCATTCATATTCCGCCATGTGTCCTTTATAGTACACCTTCCCATGTATGTTGAAAGATTTTGCTGAAGAGAGGCCTCAACCCGGGTAGGCAATTGCTTGCCTCGCGCGGTCATCTGTGCACTTCATGTTTCATGTTAATGTATGAAATATTATATATATAACCTATATAAGTACATATATACATATAAATGTGTAAATTAGAAACTAAATTAAAATATAAAATTAAAATTATATTAATTAAAAAATATAAAATTTCATAAATTAAATAGTAAAATATAAAATAAAATAATTAAATAAAAAAACCTGAAATCACTTAATTAAATAAAATAATTAATAAGATCATTTTGAAATTAAGATAAATATAAATAATTAAATTATACAATAAATAATTAATTAAATTGTTGAAATAAATAATAATTAAATTATAAAATAAATAATACTCAAATAAAGGAATAATTAAATTTAAAAAATAATTAAAGAAACATTTATTAAAAATAAAAAATAAATTACAAAAAATGGAAAATAAATTTACCGACCGACATTTCGGTCGGTAATGCGGTCGATAGATTAAATTATTTTTTTAAAAAAATAATAAAACCTTTAAAAAATTGGAAAAAAATTTACCGACCGCAACTGCGGTCGGTAATTCGGTCGATGATACCGACCGAATTAAATTGGATCGGTGCAGCGGTCGTCCGGAAACCGGGTCCACCATAACGGCTCTAAATTACCAACCGCATGTTGCGGTCGGCCCTGCGGTCGGTAAATCCGACCCGCAACATGTCGGTCGGTAAAACGTAATTTTCTTGTAGTGAATGTTGCAATTCAGCTGAATATTAAGTTTAAAAGAAAAATATATAATTGATGTTTTCCTCCTTTTGTCCGAGAAACAGATGTATTGATCGAATTGTAGTGGATATTGGCCCTATTTGGTTTTAAAAAAAAAATTAAAAAAATAAAATAAAATTGAATCAGCTCATTTGAATGACAAAATAATTCAAAAAAGAGTATCCAATATGTTTTGAATCTACTGGACCTAACAATGTTTTATATTTCAACTTATTGTATGAATATTGTTTGGTCTCAATCCAGTCAGTTAAAAACTAAAACCTAATTACCAAACATGCCATTATCTAAACATAATACTCCCTCTCGTCCCGCTTGAAGTGTTTCATTTTGACTTTTGACACTGTTCATTGATCAACTTTGACCAAATAATATCGCAATTACATAAAAAAAAATATATAGTCAAGTTTGGTCTTATTAGATTCGTCTAATCATTTAGTTTTAGAATATACATTTTACATAATTTTTACATATGTACATTTTAAGATATTAAATGTTAAAAAAATACATTGGACGGCGTGTCCAAAAGTTTTGAAACATAAATAATGGGACAGATGAAGTAAAACATAGATGCTTTTCTCCAATGCCGGTTAACAAAATGTGCAATGAGTGCTTTTGCACAGGGCCCCCAATTTTTAAATTTATTTATTTATATTTTTAACTTTAGTTTAATTTCTTGTATTTATTTATTATTTCTCTTCTTTTTTTAAAAAAAAAAATATTGCTTTCCTCTAGTAATATAGTGCAACATCGTTATATTTTATAAAGAATTTTAATCTAAGTTTTTTTTCCATATTTTTTCCACATATTTGTAAGAACTAAGGCGAAATCTTTTGGGATGTATGACTTCAAAATATAGTATAAATTAAAAAATTTCGTGTTTTAAATTTTTTGTTCTAGTGTTATAGATAAATTTAAAATTTATAATTACTTTTTAAAATTTATAAGTAGGCCTCATTTATTTTTACGAACAGGGCCTCCGAAAGTGATTAGACGGCCTTGCTTTTCTCCACCTTTTTTTTAGTGAAGCCGAAGCCAGGAAAAAACTTTACCCCACCTTTTAAGATTTTACTATATACACCGCATATTTCCCTAAATTAAAGTTTCAGATTAGTAATAAACTTGCTAGTATAAGTATTATGCTGTTATGACTTTGGAGTTTTTCCCTCCCCCAGACCGGCAGACGTGCCAAATAATAAATCTTTAAAATGTACAGGTTATTTTTGAATTATAAAGAAAAAAGGGGAGAGATAGGGGATTGAATAGGGAATGGAACCAATGACTTTCTAGTGGCCTATATCTGCATTATAAAAATAGGCTACTACGTACAAGGTCATTTAGCCTATTTTTACAATACATCGCCCTTGTAGTGACTCATTTTTGTAAAATTAGTGTTTGTAGTCGCTAAAATCAAAAGTAGCCCGCTGTAGTAACCTATTTTAATATTTATTTCGTAATATTAGTACTATTGTGCTTGACATTTTCTTTTCAATGTAGTGTTTGTAGCCACAGCCCACAGCAGGCTCTTTACTTGCAAATTGCAACATACTCATTCTACTGAAAATCAGATAAATGCGCTCAAAATAAACATATTATCAGGCCACTTCTCTGGTAAGTTGGGCTTTGACTGTTTTGGGCTGGGCTAGCTGCAAATTAAAGGAATCCATTTTGTATATACTCACACAAACACAGGCACGCAAAGAAAGTTGAGTACTGTACTAAATAAAGTCTTATTAGTTCAAACACAAAACATCAAACATGGAAGTACTATAATAATTGATTAATAATAGGTCGTCGATCTGTATTATTATTATTATTATTAAAAGGGCCAAGTAGGGCGCGCTTTGATCATTCGGGTTTCGCCATAGGCTTCGTCGTTGTCCAGTTGTTGGTTGTGCCTAAACGCCGCACAGGCAACCACATAGAGAATCACAAGGATGATTAATATGATAATGTTGACGACCGAGACCCTCCGCCAGCTCTTCTTGAGGCTGCCCAACACGCCGGCTTTGCAAGAATCGCACCCATAGCACAATTGTTCTTGATCGTTGCTCCATCGCGTGCAGTCAGGGTCCGCCCCTATCGCGCCCCCTCCATAAGTCCAGCACGTCTCGTTCACGTAAGTGTATCCACACGAACTAGGGGGCTTGCAACATCCGGACTATGAACACAGAGTCATCCAGTCACCATTATCCAATATTGTGTTAGTTAAGCCATCATCAGGTGTACTTTCAGGATACACTCTATATGATAGATATCTCTAGCTTAATTACAATTTCTTGATCTGGTCAAGAATGAATGATTAAGGGAAAAAAAAATTGTGTAAATCAAATTCTTGTGAAAACACAATTATTGGGGTGTGCATATAGATGAAAAAAGGACAAACAAAATTAAGAAACAGCACCTGCACGTATATGTTACCTAGCTACAAATGTTCACAAGAAAACAAACCTAATTTTCACTAGGAGTCAGAAATCTAGTGCAGCAGCAGGAATAAAGTTGAATCTGAGGAGGTGCAGAAAGAGCATGCAAACAAATTCCAAATATGCTGATACCTATCCTATCCGCACTCTACCTTGATTAAAAAAGAAAGCAAAAGCTGAAAATTCCATGGCCATAATATGGAGGATATTCCAAGAAAGAAAATAAAAAGACAAGAATAAGGTAAGGAAAAAAAAAAAGGAATATCACCAGTAAAAAGCATATATGCATATTCATCTACATGAAAGTGTACTTTATTATAAGTCACTAGTTGCCATGTTCCCAAATTCCAAATTTCGATCACCAAATTGCTATTGCATTATTGTACGTGGGCCGTTATAGTGCGGTACATAAAACAGACTATGTGAATAAAAGGGTTTCTTAGTCACGAAAATTAGCAGTAACACAAAGTATTCATAATTGCTTATTTCATGTCTAATTGGATCAGGATATATCATATCATGTCAGAGAAAATACAACTTTTTAGTGTCAAGCGACCAGTCATTGATTTAAGGTCAAGAAAAATAATGGGTAATTAATTAGTTCAATACACTTGTTTTATGAACAGTGCTAAAAATAAAAGTAGCCAAGTTAAGGTGAACAGAGGGTATTAGTTATTGTCACCCAACTCCAATCTCTAATCATTGGATAAGTGTAAGCTCACATTTTTCAAAATTTCATGTGTATGAGTTTAACTGATTAATTATTATTGATAAATGATGACATGCGACATATATACACATATCCTAAATAAATAATTAAAGCATGCACATAAAAATCTAGGGGATTAATTGTTTCATAATCTTGCCATAGCCCATGCATATATGCCTATGTCACTTGATTTCTTGCTATGAATAATTACTTGGAATCTGGTATTAATTGATTACGAACAAATATTGATGAATACTAGTAAAATTTATGATTTTACCTGGACGGGCGAGAGCTTCCTTAGGTAAAACTGCTGAGCAGACTCGGGGCCATTCCTTCCGAGCTTCCGGCACACGCGCGACTCCTTGATGCACGCGCCGATCTTGGCCCAATACTTGGGATTAGACACGCGCTCCACCAGCCACCCGGAGTAGTCCTGGAGCGAGTAGTCCAGGTAAACCCGATTCATGACAGGGCGGCCGGCGCCCCTCTCAGTGACCGCGTAGGCGAAGATGACGAAGAAGAGGAGAGCGCCGATGACGAAGAACATGGCCCAGAGGTAGAGATACATGAGGAAGGTGTTGCGGTAGCATGCCCCCGCGAACCCGGCCAGGGAGACGAACATGATGGAACCCCCGATGAGGATGAGGGGCCACTGCAGGAACTTCATGCAGTCCGTCGTGTTGGCGCGGAAGCTCAGCCAGATGCCGCCGCCCAGCACCGGGATCGACATGAAGAACGTCACAAAGTTCAGGAACCCGATCAGGTGGTTGCTTGTTCCCATGCTTATCGATCACTCCCTTTCCTTTGACTTATTAGCTAAGGAATTGGAACGGTTTTTTTTTTTTTTTTTTTTTTTTTTTGAAGGAAGAATTGAAGGGTTTGTGTTGTGTGTTACGCTTTTGGATGCACAAAATGGTGCATGTTCCAATTTATGTGCAAATTTATACTATGTTCCTTCCCTCCATTTGAAAAGATTATTACAAGTGCTTTAGGAATAAACGTGGTCTAAGAATGGATTCGTTTCGTTTGTGTAGGCAGCAAGGGACGGATGAATTATATTTAGCTGAAAATTCTTTATTGTGGCAAACGACAAATTTTATGGTTTTGCAAAATTCTGCTGCAAGTAGTGAGTGTTTGTGTAGTGAGTTGATTTATTCACAAATTTAATTAATGTTAACGAATAGATAGATTTGATCGAGTGAATACTCTTTGAAGTTAAATTAAAAGTTACATTACATTCATCATCGTATATGCATGCATCCGCGCCTAGAGGTATTTATTAGACTAGTGATATGTTATGGCTGCCTTCAAATATTTATTTCAAACATTTATTAATTTGGTGTGTTATGTGTGGAGACTCCAGATTGGCCACGGTGGATGTAAAATGGAATTTACTTCGGCCATATCAGCAACCTTAAGCTAATTACGTAATT
Organism: Hygrophila difformis; assembly: GCA_030278955.1. Classification (NCBI taxonomy): domain Eukaryota; kingdom Viridiplantae; phylum Streptophyta; class Magnoliopsida; order Lamiales; family Acanthaceae; genus Hygrophila; species Hygrophila difformis. The sequence goes on from JAOANR010000005.1 coordinate 47,202,789, forward strand.
AGGACCAAATTGGAAAAAATTAGCAAACGTAGGGGACTATATAGGGCTAAAAATTACTAACGGGCCGATTTGGATATTTTAGAAAGAAAAATGACTTAATAATCCTTTTTTCCCTTGAATATGCTAAAGGTAGGGTAGATGTTAGACTTGGTTAAAGTGTATGCAACTATAGGTGGAACCATGATTTTAGAGTGTGTTTTTGTGATATTTCCATAGAGTTAATAGTTAATTTAGGCCATAACAAGTAGTCATTTCCACTTTTGAGCCATAACAAGTTTGAATTATGATTTTAGGCCATAACAAACCACTTTTGTTCAATTTTGGGCCATACAGACTTTTTAAAATAATAATTGAGCCCACCTACTCTCCTTTATTATATTTGGACCCCTTAGTTGACTTATCAACTTTTGCCCTTTTACACTTTGACCCCAAACTTTAGATTTTTCATTAAATTTAATCCAATAGCTGCCCATCATGCTTCCGATAATTAAATTAAGCACTAAACTTCATACCTTGGCTTTGACCGCCTTGCTGCCGGGTTTCCTAAGCTCCGGGATTTTACGGACTTCCTCCAACTACGCAGCCGCGACCGATGGTTCACCGATTCTTGGCTCCTTCAGCAACAAACAGCACAGTCCTATTTCGTTTCCTACCTTAGGACGTATCAAGATATGAATTAAGGGTTTTTAATAATATTATCGGAGTATTTGGGATATTTGGAATCCTGGATTTTACTGAAGAAATATTAAAAATATTATTCAAACATTATTTTCCCTAATGGAGAAGACAGATACTTAGTTCCTCATGGAGGAAACAAGACTCTTGGGGATGCTCCCCATAATATTACAGACACAGAAAGGAAAATTTGCAAAAAGGAAATATTACAAATGTTTTGAAGAGTTGGGAGGATTTTTCGATGCCTTCCATCTGCTTCAAACTCCTTTATTTATAGGCGCCCGCGCACTTCAGCCCCGGATTCCAATCTTCCTCTAAATCCTTGTGACGTCACTGCGTTCGTCACTTGGCTTTAAGTTCCACCGGCTACATTATTGTCCTTTTTTGAATTATTGCGTTAGGTGGCTTTTGTCAACTTTCCACCTTCTCTTGTCGGCCACTTTCTGCCAGCCACTCTGCCTTCTTTGTCGGCTTTTAATTATGAGTGTTGCCGACACCTCTTTTTCTTTTACATCCAGCTAATCTCACTTTGGCTTGTGAAAGTTTTTTGGACGTTTCTTCCCTTTGTCCTGTTCGGGTCCGGATTTTTTCTGGGTTACCCCGATCTTTGTGCCGAATAGGGGTTTCTCCTGTTCTGCACAATATGGGCATATGTGGTTATCCCATTGGCCAACATGCATCATATTGCATGCCTTTTTTCTGGTAGACTCGGTTGCTGGCAACTTGTTTTCCCAGATGAGTAACCTCTTCTTCTCAAATGAGGTTTCCGCAAACTCTGTGCTTTTCCCTGTTAAAGAATTAACCAGGAACGATCCATTTAAATTGTTTGAGAATATTTTAAACGGATATTTAACCTTTTCCATCTCGGTGAGACAGACCCAGAATCCCCATGCTCGTCGGGTGGAGATTTCATCTTCGCTGATTGAAGATACCAATGGTGCCTTCTCATCCATAGACTTAACTCTGTTGAAGGCAATCATATCAGGTCTCTGTAATTTAATAAATTGAAAGACCGGATAAGAACCTTTTCCGACTATCTCTGGTGCTGCTGAAATGAACTTAAGCTCCAGAATATCTCCTCTTTGCAGGTGCGGGTTGTTTTGCCATGATTCGTGCACCGCACTACTTATCCATCCCGGAAGTTTTTCGATTTCCGGAAACCCTGGTGATGTAGTATGAACAGATGCTAATGCTCCAAAGTCATACCACTTCCGAACTTCTTCTGGTTTCGATCCTTCGAGCATCCATACCCTGTTGTATCTCCTGCATGTCTCGATTACTGTTTTGCTAGGGTTAATTCCCTTTTTGGAAACCAGTTGTTCCCATTTTCCTTGGTAGTCCAGCCAGGCAGTAGATAGGACCTTCTCGTCTGAATTAACCTTAGAGGTGCCTGTCATTGGCCTAAGGTTAATTTCTTCCTCTTTCACCCCAGAGGCAGTGGGTTGACTTGAGCTTTCGGAAATGTGACTTTCCTCTTGCTCAACATTTTTGTCGGTATCCGACAATGGTTCCTTTGAAGCAGTGCTTGAATCTGCTTCTTCATATGTGACCACTTTAGCTTTTTGGGCACATTTCTCTTTGTTTACCAGGGAAGCTGACGCTTTCCTGATTGGCTCTAATACTGTTTCCCATAGTGCTGTCATTGCTATATGGGAGGTTCGTATATTGTTGCGGACCATGTCCACATCGCTCTGTTGTATTTGGCCAGCTGCTCGTGCATTGATCTCGAGCTGTCCAAAATGCTTCGATAGCTCCTCTAGGTTTTCTCTGAGGTGCCTGAATCTCGTAATGATGGAATCAGCTTCAAATGCTTCCATCTCTCGTCAAGAAATCTGCAAGAACATTTTCATGAGATTTTATAACATCAATATCATAAGTATAATATTGACATTCAGCTTGCCATCTGATAATACGAGCTTTTTCAATTTTTGATTCAAGTTTATTTTTTAAAAAAGCCCTAACATTAGTATTATCAACTTTTAATACAAATTTCTTTGCAAGTAAGAATAAAGGCCATTTTTTAAATGTTTTCCATACTGCAAAGAATTCCTTCTCGTTAATATGCCAAAGTTTGGCTTGTTGTTCAGTGAACAACCCTCCTGTGTATCTACAAGGTTCTTGACCCGTAGTTGTTTTTCTCATGAGCACTCCTGCCCATCGAAAATCATTGGCGTCTGTGTAGACTACCAGCTCATCCTCATCCTGAGGTATCGCGAGTTTTGGCAAGCTATTACAGACTTGCTTTAGTTCACGAATTCTCTTGGTATGGATTTCTTCCCATTTCCATCTAGAGCTTTCAGTCTCTTTCAGGAGTGGTCTAAAATCCTTTCTATATTTTGCAAGGTCTTTAATAAACATACCCGCAAAATTTACAACTCCTAAGAAACTCTGAAGTTGTTTCTTGTCTTTTAATATATCAGGAAAATTGCGGATTTTCTCCACAATGTGTTCCTGTAACTCTATTCCTGCTTCATCAATTTGAACTCCTAAGAATTCAATTTTGTTAGCAGCGATAGTGGCCTTTTTCTCAGAGAGAACTAGACCTTCCCTGTGACATGCATCAGAAAATATTTCAAGATGTTTAATATGCTCTTTAATATTTCGAGATGCAATCAGAATGTCATCTATGTAGACGAACATAAACTCTAGATAATCCTTAAATAGATTATCCATCTTTCTTTGGAATATCTGAGGGGCATTAGAAAGCCCCATTGGCATAACATTCCAAATATATTGCCCTTGTGGGGTGGAGAATGCTGTGAATTTCTTCGACTCATTCTCCATCTTAATCTGATAGAAACCAGATTTGCAATCAAATTTAGAAAACACTTTAGCACCTTTGATGCAATCAATTAAGTGTTCTCTACTCGGAATGTAATAACCATCAAACTGTATTATTTTGTTAATACCTTGATAGTTTATTACCAACCTGGGTTTACCTCTCTTTATTTCACCGTGGTTTCTTACCAAGAATCCAGGGCTACTATAAGCTGAGACTCCAGGCTCGATGAGTTTAAGATCAATATGCTCATTGATAATTTGCTGCATATCTTTCTTATCCTGCATATTCATTAAGATGGGTTTGTATCGAACATACTCATATTTATATTGTTCTTTTACCTGTAGAGTGGCTTCGATCTTGTTTTTATCCCACCATGCCAGAGGATCCTCGTTAAAGTTTCTCTGGATAAGTCTTTTGACATTTTCGAGGGACAATTTAGTTTCCCCATCAATGTCTAGTGAAGTTATATTTAATGACTTCATTTCCTGCATTGCTTCTTTGAGGTTTATAATTTCCTCAATAGAAGCTTCATCAAATCCTTGCTGTCTAAAAGACAACAAAGCCTTACCAAACTTTCTTTTATCCTGCATTTTTGGATGGGTTAGTTTGGCATCATTATCACCACGTTTGCTGCGAAATAATATAGGCATTAACCTGTTGAATGCCTTTTCCCTGCGCAACACCTGTATCTCATTTCCACAACTTGTGGTAAATATTAACAAATTTCTTTTGTTATCTTGAACATATTTTGTAAAGGATTGTATAAAATTGTTTCCTAACAAAATATCCGCTCCTGTGTCATGAAAGTAAATAGGAGGCGTTTTTACCTTATACCAAGGTGTACAAAATGCTCCTCCAATCATGATATTGGCTTGTCGAATACCCTTATTTAGTACTAAGATTTTTTGGGAAAAATCTCTTCCTGCAATAATGGGTAATGATTCCATAGCTTCGCTAGGGAAAACTCCTGGTTTTGCCGTGCAAATACCTGATCCTGAATCAATATAAGCTGCGAAATATTCTAACTTATATTCTTCATATATTATCCCTACTGAGATATAAATGGAGAATGGACTTGTCATTTAATTCTGATGGTGTGACCCTTCAGATTAAATTCTATACCATTATCCTTTCTTACCCATGGTTTATGATTTTCGAGAAAACTTAATCCCAAAATCATAACCCCATTGTCTTTTCCGGCGGTGCCTAAGACCCTGATCTCGTGTCCTGCAATTTCAATTGTTCCTTCATAGGTTCCAATTGATGGCTGCTGCAAGTAGTATAAGTCATCACATGGAAAACGGTTAATCTTTTCAGTGATGTCGAATATTACTCGTATTTCTTTCCATCCTTCAGGGCATTTTATCTTTATATTATCTACCCCAATGGATTGAGGAGTTAGATCTTTGATGAACTCCTTCCCTTTATATGCCATAATTCTGTCTTCCGAAAAAGACATACGGCTTGCGTACTCAATTCTAGCACTCGTTGATCTGTCTAGAATTGGATGATCTCTTATTTGTATGTCTACTCCTCCTAACCTTGGAATCTGGGTAGGATTTGGAGTCATGACTTTAGCAAATTCCTTGAAAATTCTAGGAATTTCTATATATTCTTTCCTGAGAAATAAGTCAGAATGATGACTATTGGAAAGTGCATAAGAGATTCTATAAGTTATAGAATATGGTCTGTTCCCTTCTTTCATCAGATCTTTTCTTTTAAAATCCTGATGAAGGGTTAGAACTCTACTAAAATCTTGGTCAGCTAAGTTATAGGAAATTCTGGGATGTATGTCAAACATTAATTTCCCAGCATATAAATTTTCCACCATAGTTCCAAGAAGACCATCTCTAAGGTTATTGATTCTTCTATCAGTGACTGATAGATGCAATTCAGAATCAATGCCTTCTTTGAAGGTTGCCTTAATTACTACTTCAATGGCTCCTATGTGGATCCATTTCATAGTAATGGCGATTTCCTCCTTCATTCTGCTTAATTCCTCAAGAATTTCTTCTTTAGGAATTAATTGCATATCCATAACATTACCAGTAAGTTCCATAGGAATTGCAAACTCACCTGCACTTACCTTGTAGATGATGTTATGTCTTCTCTGGTTGAGTCCCATCTGGTTAAGAACTCGTCCAATCCCGCCAATTCTGAATCCGTCATATGGGCTGAGGTTGGAATCTTGTCGCATTATTCTTTCCATGGTTCGATTCGAGATCGTCATCCTTGAAAAGAATCCAGACAGGTTTTCAGTGGTCTGAATCCTGTCTTCTTCAGTCAGACTCGGTTGAAGATCCATCTTAATATGAGTCCGAGTCACTTCTTAATTCTTCCTCGTAGATGCTTTCATCCGAGGGGATGTCCTCAAACTGATAGACTGGTACCAGCTTTCCATGGTAGACTGCTTCCACGATATCCTCCGTGGCTTCGTACATTCGTACCTCACGATTCTGAGGGCAATCGGGTGAGATATGACCTCTGGATCCACACTTCCAACAGTTGCAGTCCTTGAAACTTTCGTTGGCTCGGGTATGGGCTCGTCTAAATGTTCTCTTGATGTTCTTTTGGGCTGCTGCCTGTTGACACCATTCTCTGAGTTTATCCTTTAAGAAGGACATTCTTCGAGCTATTGAGTCCACTGTACCAGAAGGTACTGTGTACGATTGGATCAACATTTCTCTCCATGGGCTGCAGATCTTTGCAAAGAACATGGGACATGCTACTTCAGCTGTCATTTCGCTCCGAAAATAGTATTTACGAAACCAGTAGATGTATTCGTCTACTGCGCAAATACTTCTTAACTCCATACCCAATAATGCTTGGGTATAGACCTTGATTTTTTCGGTTCTCTGTTCTTCAAAATACCCATCTCCTACAAAATGGGTTTTGAATAAGAGGCCAAATCTTTCACAGATTGTGCTTTTGGATTCTCCCTCGAGTATTTGCTCTTTTAAAGCAGTCGTGGAGTTTTTCCAGCCCAGCTTTGCCGATCCTTCGAGACTCAGCTCTATTAATCTGACAAAGTTTTCTTTATTGAGTTCCAGGGTGGTTGCTGCAATCTTCATTGAAGCTACCCATTCATCGATCAGGTCTTCGATGTTTCGGAAGTCGATAACGTCGAGGTTTAGTGTTATGCCATATGGATTTAATGGTTGTAACATCGTCTTGGCCCACGGTGTGGATTCTGGTGCTCTACTTGGGTTCCGTCCTGGGTTTCGTCTTGCATTGAGATGCACCTCAGGATACCTGTTCATGTAGAAGTCTGTACTTTCTCTCATTGGGACATCAGGCGGTCCATCGTGGGTCACGTTGGATCCTGATCCTTCCGCATAACCCAATTGAAGAACTTCATTGGGTTTTACATTAACCAGATCCATAATCCCAAGTTGGGAAAATGATTCTGCTAATTCTTGTAGATCTGATAAATCTGCCCTGGAAACACTCATTCGACTGTTTTCAGGAGATCGATCATAAGCTCTTCTTGTGATTTCTGCTTTGGAACCATAGTTGCTTTACCCTTTTGATGTAAAGCTTGTACTGGTCCGAATGCATCTCTAATATTGGCTTGGTTATTCTTGGAAGATCCAGGAATGTCCTTCTGCCTTTTCTTGATATCCGAAATGTCAAATTTCAGATTCAAAATTTCTTTCTTTAGATCTTGAAATACTTTCAAGATCTCGTCTGTTGTCTGATTCAAGTTATCTATTTTCCCAGGTATAATTAATACCCGGTTACCAAAATCTTGAATCGTCTTTTGGATTTCTCTTAAGTCTTTTGATAACTTAGAGCTATCCGGATCAATTTCTTTCCAGTCCGTTCCTCTCATTTTTAGGAAAGAAACTGATTTTGATAATATTTTGTCCATGGGACAAGTTCAAGAAATTCCTTTGGAATTTTCTATTTTTTATTTCCAAAATTTGGAAATAACTTGTGGGTTTCAAATTAATTGAATCCATTAAATAATTAAATCTTCTTCATTAAGAAATAAAATATTATAAATAATATAATTAATATGTTCTTCAATAAAACCTAGGCTCTGATACCAATTTTCAAGCGCATTAGGAGTCATTTATATAGTGAAAAATTAAGTATATTGAGAAAGGACTAAAGTAAATAAAGTAAAACTTCCTTGGGGTATGAATGAAATAAAGAAAAAGTTGTTGGATTCCTTTATTAATTTCAAATTGGTCCTATGGCCTAGATTTTACAAAACTGTGTTTGTTATGGCCTATTTTCATAATTGTAACTTGTTATGGCCTAAAAGCGGAATAGTCTCCTTGTTATGGCCCTTTTTAACATTTAACCCATTTCCATATAATATGATGTGTGATACTATATTTGTGATCTCTTTTGTAAATAATTTATTTCGTCAAACATCACAAAATTCATGTCCGCCATCATATAAAATGCCGCGCACATCACAATAACAATTTTCGTTATCACGTCTTGTAACTTGAAAGCATCACAAAACTTATGTTCTCCATCATAACAGCACATGCAGTCTAATTAACAAGTTTCATACTAACTCTATTGAATTACGCTGGTGTACATGCGTCCTCAATTTTTTGGAAGTGTGAAAATGCATATAGTGGAGAGCCGAGAGTTGAGCAGAATTGGAGATTGGAAAGAATATACTTCCTCCGTTTTTTAAAAATTATAACATTCCTGCGTTTCACGTTATCCAATGCACATTTTTAACGCTTCATATCTCAAATTGTGTAAAAGTAAAAATTATAAAAACTTGATATTCTAAAACTACGTGATTAGACGAATCTAACAAGATCTCACTTGACTATGTTTTATCTTGTATAACTGTGTTAAAAATTTGAATCAAAGTTACTCAGTGAATGGTAACAACTATGCAAATGTTACTATTATTTCCAAACGGAGGGAGTAATAAAGTGGTTTCCTTTATTTATTTATTTTTTAAAAAAATGCTTTGAAATTTTGTAACCATATAAAAACGATATCATTTTGTAATATATCCCTCCTCTTTCATTATTTGAAATACTTGGTTTATGCGAGTGGGATTTAAACTTTTATCATTTACATAGTACTCCTATAATTTTATTCAAGGAATACATATGTATAATATATATGCAAATATACCTGAATACAAAACAAATACAGTAATTAATTAGGGATGGAGGATTGGCTGTCCTTTTTATATGAGACATTCAAAAGTAATTATATAATAAAGGACGCATTCTCTCTATATGCTCCTATAATAACAAAAGTAGTATGAGAAAAATATAATTGAAATACCAATTATTGTTGAATGAGTTTGGATGGCATCAGTGATGCTAATAAACCCTAAAATAACTAAATATAGAAATATCCGACGCAGAATTAATAAGCACCGAGCACTTGTACATAATTTCAAAAGAATTCGATGAAAAGTGAAATGATGTAGCACATGGACATGTTTAAAGTTTGCCTTAGCTTGTTCTGTACTCAATTCATGCATTCAATTGGACAGAGACAAATGATCAGAATTGGTCCCCATCATTATCAATTAAGATAAAAACATATACTACTACACATATATGTATAACTGTGTGTTAACTCTTTGCGACGGTTTGTACAAGGCAAAATTAATAAGGATGCAAGTTATAATAAGATGTTGACAAATCACAAATGCTCCAATTTACTGTCCACATATGCATAATTCTTCATTGTGGGGATCTGCGGTGGCCTTGTTGGATTACTGTCACGTATATATGTACAACTCTTTTCACAACAAACATAAGAGTTAAAAAGAAAAGACACAAGACATTATTGCACAAAAACACACAATAAAAGTAAAACACCAAATCTATCTAAGGGGTAATAATACTTATCCGTCCGCTTACGTGCTAAATTTTAATCCAATATAATAATCACATGCATGTTGATTAGGGCATTGATTAAATAAGAACCCATAATAACTATGCTAAAACTAATAAGGGTTAACTAATATAGTCTCAACTCATTTGGAGGAATTAATTAATTCATTATTTCTCTGATCAATTAATTAGTCGATCGTGTTCTTAAAAATGAATATAATACTCAAGAGTAAGGGAATGCAAGCACATATAATACGTACCGTAGGGGGCTGGCTAGCTAGGGCTGCACACTTATCTTGATCTAAAAAGTTGTCTTAAAATGTCTACACTTTTACACATAAGCTAAGGTCAAAGGTGGATTGATAATACTGCAATAAGCAAGGAATTTTGCATTCATTTTATTTGGTCGAGAATAATTAAGCTCAAAGTGTATATACGAAACTCAACTCCAATAACTTGTCACGTTCTTCACTGGAGAAAGCAATGAATTGAACAAGCGCCCTGCTGGCCTCTGCATCGATCTGATCTCTAAATAAAATATGGCCGTACGTCTGATTCATTTAGAAAAATGATTGGGACACTAAATTGAAGCAAAGAATCCCTTTGTGTAACATCGTACGTGACATATATATGTTATATAGTTATAATTAATGTAAGAAATGGACGGAACAGCAACAGAAAAGGAACGTCGAGTCGAGATGGAACTCTTCCCGCAAGACGTTTATGCCCCGGTAGTGCTCCGGCAACGGCAGAACGTCCCCAAAGGTAAAACGACGATTGCCTCGACGTAGCAGCACCGCTAACGCCGACGACTGACGAACAGAACGAAGAGATGAGGGAGTCGGGAGGAGAAGAGGGTATGCAGAAGAGAATGCAGAAGATAGTGTGTATGACCCTAACTCTGACGCTGCCATTTATAGGCGTTGGAGGAGACGAAACCGCCGGCAGCCATTGATGGGGCGGTTTCAGCTGGAATTCAAAAAGGTTTCAACAGCTGATTCAAATGGCTTTTCAACAACTGCTGAAATCAAAGTGGGCTTCAACGACTGGGCTTGGCGCATGGGCTTCGACAAATAAACTTTGTCTAAAAAATTAGATAGGCCCAAAGCCCACCCAAAGCCCAATTACCAAGATCCAAGTCCAAGTCCACGGGCACGGGCACGGGCACGGGCACGGGCTCGGGCGACGGCGACGGCGACGGCGCGGCGCGGCGCGGCGCGGCTCGGCTCGGCTCGGCTCGGCTCGGGACGGGACGGGACGGGCGGGCGCGCGCGTGTGGGCTTCCCCCGCACTTGACCAACCTGCATTAGTTTAACTGATTCCAACACGCAGAACAATATAAACTAATTCAACTCCCACTGCCTAAGCAATGTGGGACGCGCCGCCTTTACCCACTCTTTAACAACCATTTAAACATAGGCGTTTCAACTAGCCACATTCAATGACCCACTTCGACCACTTATTTCTCACTCACCCGACAACGGTTTTGAGAAAATAAATGCACTACGACAATCTACGCGAAATGTAGAATTCGTATACTCTATTAAATTAATCCAAATTAAATATCGTCATTACGCAAAAAGGAGCTCAAAACCCCCTTTTTCCAACAATCCCCCACATGAGTGGAAATAACAGCAGCAGTGAATGCAATGCAGATGCAAATGCCCCGACTCCTTCTTTAAAGAAAGGTTACTGCACGGGTTTAAGTAGTTTTTGGCTTTGAACTTAAACCATATCAATATTATCGAGTATACAGGCGGCGTAGTGATTTTACTCTTGAACTATCCCCCACATCGTATACTGGTCCAATAATAAAGAATCAGTAACTTTTCAGACTCTTTGTCCGTTCTCACGTTTGGTTCCATTCCAGGCCATGGAAACCCCCTTTGGATTCATAAGTCTATACTGAAGCGGCCACACTTCTACTTATATAGGTGATTCGAACAAGTATCCTGTCATACTTATATGAACACATAGTTCCAGAATCATTAAGAGTCATTAAACTCAACCTCTACCACAGACAGGCATCAAACACTTTATCATTGCATCTGAGGGAAAGGATGAAGATTATTCTTCAAAAGTGTTTTCACATTTGAAATCATACATCTTAGTTGTCCCTTTGAACCAAGTTTGTGGGATCTCCACGCATCATGGTTGGGTTACCAATGTAATCATTCTTTAGGTGTGGGTTTTAACCCCATTCCCTCTCGCAATTTGCAAAATTGATCTCTGTTGATTGCTTTTGTTAACGGATCCGCTAGGTTATCTCCAGACTTCACATAAGTTAGAGAAATCACCCCACTAGAGATCAATTGCTTAACGGTATGATGTCGACGACGGATATGTCTCGACTTACCATTATACATCTCATTTTGTGCCCTGCCAATAGCTGCTTGACTATCACAGTGTATCATTACTGTTGGCACAGGTTTCTTCCAACATGGAATTTCCTCGAGGAAATTTCGAAGCCATTCGGCTTCTTCACCAGCTTTATCTAAAGCTATGAATTCAGATTCCATGGTGGATCGGGCTATACACGTTTGTTTTTGTGACTTCCAAGACACAACCCCTCCCGCAATCATGAATACATAACCACTTGTGGATAATGAATCACTTTTCTCTGATATCCAATCGGCATCAGAGTACCCTTCAAGAACAGGAGGATATCTCGTGTAATGTAACCCCAACTCTTGAGTATATCTCAGATATCTCAAGACTCTCATAATAGCCTTCCAATGCTCACGACTTGGATTGCTAGTATATCTACTCAGTTTATTAACTGAATATGCAAGATCCGGGCGAGTACAGTTAGTCAAGTACATTAGACTACCAATGATTCTTGCATACTCTTCTTGAGCAACAGGTTCACCACTGTTTACTTTCAACTTTTCACTGGGATCCATAGGCGTCTTTGCCGGACGACTATCATAAGCGTTGAATTTACTTAACACTTTCTCAATGTAATGAGACTGAGAAAGAACAATCCCTTCGGGATGTCTTATGATTTTAATCCCTAATATGACATCGGCTATACCCATGTCTTTCATGTCAAAATTCCTTTTTAACATGTTCTTGGTCTGATTAATCATATTCAAGTCACTGCCCATGATCAACATGTCATCTACATACAAGCAAACTATAACAAATTTGTCTGTTATTCCCTTGTAGTAAACGCATTTATCACATTCATTGTACTTGAACCCGTTTGACAACATTACATTATCAAACTTCAAGTGCCACTGCTTAGGCGCTTGTTTCAGACCATACAGAGATTTAACCAGTTTGCAGACTTTATGCTCTTGTCCTTGAACAACAAAGCCTTCTGGTTGATTCATATAAATCTCTTCATCTAGATCACCATTTAAGAACGCAGTCTTAACATCCATTTGATGTATCTCAAGATTGTAAAGTGCAGCAATCGAGAGAAACACTCGAATGGAGGTGATTCGGGACACCGGAGAATAAGTATCAAAATAATTATCTCCTTCCTTTTGTCTAAAGCCCTGAACTACAAGGCGAGCCTTGTATTTATCGATTGATCCATCGGCTTTATATTTTCTTTTAAGGACCCAGCGGCACCCTAAGGGTTTACAACCTTTCGGTAGATCAGTAAGAACCCAAGTGCGATTTTGCATAATGGATTCTAACTCACTGTTTATGGCTTCTTGCCATAACGCAGCATCTGGTCGAGCCAGAGCTTCACTCACAGTTCTTGGCTCATTATCTAACATAAAAGTGACGAAATCTGGACCAAAAGTTTTAGCCACTTTGGCTCTATGGCTACGACGAAGTTCAACTGGTTCAGGAGAAACACTTTCCTTGTCAGTTTGCTTCGGCTGATCAGAACTCGTAGCTTCGTCAAACGTTCTTTTATTTGAACATTCCACTCTATCCTTGTAAGGATATATGTCTTCAAAAAACACGGCGTTTCTTGATTCAATTATCGTTCCTTCACTTATACCAGATATTTCTGACTTATGTACCAGGAAACGATACGCGCTACTGTTGAGGGCATACCCTATAAAGATACAATCAACTGTTTTGGGGCCGATTGTAACTTGTTTAGGAGGTGGCACCTCAACTTTAGCCAAACACCCCCACACTTTGAGGTATTTGAACGAAGGTTTTCTACCTTTCCATAACTCGTAAGGTGTTACTTCCTTACCTTTGTGAGGTATTTTATTTAAAATATAATTAGCTGTTAAAACAGCTTCCCCCCACAAGTTCTGGGGTAACCCTGAACTAATCAACAAGGCATTCATCATATCCTTTAGCGTACGGTTCTTACGTTCCGCAACACCATTGGACTGCGGTGAATATGGAGCTGTAGTTTGATGAATTATTCCGGATTCGGCACACAATTCAGCAAATGGAGCAACATATTCTCCTCCTCTATCACTCCGAATAACCTTAATTCGGCTATTCAATTGAGTTTCAGCCTCAATCTTGAAGTTTTTAAAAGCTTCAATAGCTTCATCTTTGCTTCTCAACAAATAAAGATAGCAATAACGAGTGCTATCATCAATAAAAGTAATAAAATACTTTTTACCACCCCGAGTTTGCAAAGATCTAAAATCACATACATCAGTATGGATTAAATCCATGGGTTTAGTATTTCTTTCAACACTTGGAAATGGAGGTTTTGTCATTTTCGCTTCAACACAAATTTCACATTTGTTTTTATCGTTGAATTCCATTTCCTTTAGTAAATTTAAATTTACCAATCTCTTTATAGCATTTTTATTTGCATGTCCAAGTCTACAATGCCATAAATTAAAACACTCAAGCAAGTAAGAAGAACCTTCAATTTTATTACCAGAAGCTTGCTCAACAACTTGGCGTTTAGCCATTACATTAAACTTGAAAAGTCCATTGGTGAGATAGCCTCTACCAAGGAATTTTCCAAACTTAGTCATGATAAACTTATCAGACTCAAAAACAAGTTTAAAACCACTACTAACTAGCAGCGAACCAGAAACCAAATTCTTCCGGATATTGAAACTTTTTGACAAGTTTCGTTAACCCGAGCTTTTGCTAAAATTATACCAGGTTAGATTTATCAAATGAAAAGCGTTATGATTCACGGGAAAGGGTTTAGGTATATATCAAGAGTATTAGTCTTTTTATTACTCAAGTATGGTGCTTTGGTTTCAAATGGCGCTGTGGTCCTCTCTGTCATGAAATGTTGACAAATCTCATGGCATAGCCAGGATAGGTTGACCTTCAGCCTGTCACACTGAAGATCCCCGGCAGGTATGCCATGGTACTTCTCATCAATTCTTGCCATGAGAGTTCCTGCCATGAAACTTTTGACTGGCTCCCACTACATGAGTATTTTCCGAAAAATCATGGTCCTGGTTTAGTTTTTATTTAATGAAACCAATTTATGATGGCGGTGTTGTGATTAGGGATATATTTATATGTAGTCATATTTTTATTGCTCGGAGTTAAGAAACTGTGCTCCCGAAAGCGCACGGAGTCAAAAATTGCAGTAATTTATAGTAAGACCGGATCGTTCACTGGAGGATGTGCGATAGAAGCAGGTCCCACGTCGTTTTACTAGATTTTCCATTCGTATTGCTCAATAGGTTTGAAAGATGATTAACAACTACTGACAGGAATGTAAATTAGATCTAGAAAGCAGTTAAATTATTCTACAAAGCAATTAAATCTATTCTAGAAAGCGGATAAGAATTATTCTAGGAATGCGGTAAACATTATCTACGAAAGCAGGGGAAAGAAGCATTGTGCCAACCGTGAAGTTGAGTCACAATGTGGACAGAAAGGACAGGAAGAAAAAAATGAAAATTGGACAAGAGTGAGATACAGCAATGTTAAATTTCCATTTTCATACGCAGATCTTTGTTTGGGATAATTCTTTCAGAGAGCTAACTCTCATGCTCTCAATAAGACTTTCCCTTTAATAGACAGGTACTTGCAATATGAGTTTACATGTTCTTAAGACCTCAAATTCTAAGATACCACAGATTCGTAACTGCCCTGGCCTGGGTATGTTACTTCATCTGTGGTGGAAAAGCAACACCCGACACATCATTTATTGAAATGCCAAGTACCACTATCATTCTCCCATGTCACACCCAAAGATTTGAATCAAGCCCTAAACCATCCCTTAACTGTCAATCCTAGTAGCAGTTACACAACTCTCAATACAACCGAGTGACCTCTAATGAAAGCGGTTAAAAGAAAGCGGTAAAGAAAGCATTTAAAACCTATCACTCGGAGGTTTTGAAAATCTGACCCTGGTAGTAACGGACAACTCCCCGTCAGAATGAAGGAGTATGGATCAAGAATTCCCGGCTCTCAGTGAACCACTAGTGTGTTCACTTCCTTCCGGGTGATTATGAGATACAAACTAATGAAACGAACTAATAAATTAGTTCGTTCCGGATGCACTCACTCAGGACTCAAAAGTAGGCTTTGGCAGAAGAGGATAGCAGTTGAAAGAAAACTCAACCCTATCTTGGAAAATAACCAAGGCCTGGATGATGTTCCTCTAAGATTATTTACTACACTGTATTTGAATCCAAGTGGACCCCATCTCGGTGTAGCATTTAATCTTATATTTCCATCAACCAGCAATTTTGGAAAATAACGGATTTGAAAATCATTCCCTGTCAGGTACTAGACTCTCAGTTAAAACACAGACCCTTTCAGTCTAGGTGAGACCTAATCGCTGAATCTGCTTCTTAATTCCCAAGATATAACCCTTGATAGAATATGAATTAGTCATAACTGAAGAATTTATCCCTTACTCAGATCCGGATTTTATAAAGAGGTTTTTGTTGGAAATTTATAAAGCAATATCTGTTTGAGATCTAGACTTCTATTATCCAAGGGAAGGATCCCAAAATAAGTACAGACCACAGTAGTATATAATATTATCATGCATAAAGATATAGGGAAGTGTAAAATTAATTGACCCAAAATATAGATGCGGGTCTAGACAGAAGGTGAAACGCAGAATGAAGTGGTCAAGGGACCAAAGTAGTGGCAGAGTAATCAGGTGGACTGTAAACATCTACTGTCCAATTTCCCAATCACTCGGATGGAGCGAATTTAGACAGCTTAGACCCTATAATGGTGGTGTCAACACCAGTTGGGCCTCCACTGTCTGTGAATTCGGATAAAAACCTACATGCTTCCCTTCTGTAATGATCATCAGTTGGCATTGACTGATGCCAACTAACTCCCACTGCAGATCGGAATTTGAGTTTGGAAATTAAGATAAGAAAAATAAAACTGTATCTGGATGGGAGTCAGTCGAGCAGCTATTATAACCCCGGATGGGCGAACCGCCAAGGCTTCCACTGACAGCCATTCAGACCATGCAAAATAACAATTAGTAACTAATACCCAGAATATGAGCTAGTTATCCATGAGGGAGTACCCGCCAACATTATTCTGATGTATTCTTTACTAATGGTTCCACACAACACACAAAGACAAAAATAAGAAACAAAGAAAGATCCCTTGTATGAGAGACATTGGTTTCTCATGCAAGGTTGTGGATTGGGTCCACATGTAATGGTCTTAAATAATCTTTCCTACCATAACTAATTACAGTCCAGATTATCTGTTTAAGCCATCAAGGTTTTGTTTATACAAGAATGTTTTAATGGTAATTGAACAAGGGTCCTTTAATCAAGATGATTATTGAAGTTTGATTATTGCTAATCTCAATCTTTAATCATTAATGAGTCAAGGGTTCAATCAGTTAAGTGATGCAAATGGAGAATCAAAATTTGGGCAGCATAACACCCTATATTGCAATTCCAGAATGTTACATCCTAACCCGTGGGGCTATGATGTGAGTGTTGCAATATAAAATAGGGAGAGAATGAAATTTGTCTAAAAAATGGCTTTTCAACAACTGCTGAAATCAAAGTGGGCTTCAACGACTGGGCTTGGCGCATGGGCTTCGACAAATAAACTTTGTCTAAAAAATTAGATAGGCCCAAAGCCCACCCAAAGCCCAATTACCAAGATCCAAGTCCAAGTCCACGGGCACGGGCACGGGCTCGGGCGACGGCGACGGCGACGGCGACGGCGCGGCGCGGCGCGGCGCGGCTCGGCTAGGGACGGGACGGGCGGGCGCGCGCGTGTGGGCTTCCCCCGCACTTGACCAACCTGCATTAGTTTAACTGATTCCAACACGCAGAACAATATAAACTAATTCAACTCCCACTGCCTAAGCAATGTGGGACGCGCCGCCTTTACCCACTCTTTAACAACCATTTAAACATAGGCGTTTCAACTAGCCACATTCAATGACCCACTTCGACCACTTATTTCTCACTCACCCGACAACGGTTTTGAGAAAATAAATGCACTACGACAATCTACGCGAAATGTAGAATTCGTATACTCTATTTAATTAATCCAAATTAAATATCGTCATTACGCAAAAAGGAGCTCAAAACCCCCTTTTTCCAACAATTAATACTTTGTGCACTAGTACAATTTTAATATTAATAAGCTTTATTTTACATGGCATGATCAAGATTTTTTCGAACCTAGGAATGGGGACTTGACCTAGTGGTCGTATCCCCAATTTCCAACCCTGTGGTTGGAGATTCGATTTCAACCCGGCCACATACCCCTCCCCTTTATCCCCTTTGTAAATTGTGGTGATTTGGCTCCCATACATTTTGCGGACACATGCATGGGTGTCAATGTTTAAAATATATATATATACTCCCTCCGTCCCAGCTAACGTGTCATGTTTGACTTTTTGACACTGTTCATTCTTCTACTTTGACTCGATTTTATTGCATGTATATATTTGGAAAAAATAGTCGAGTTGGGTCTTGTTAGAATCGTATTATCATGTAGTTTTAGAATATATATTTTACATAATTTTTTGTTATACACATTTTGAGATATTAACGGTTGAAAAAGTGTATTGGATTGTGTGCAAAAGTGAAACAAGACAAGTTAAGTGAGACGGAGTGAGTATATTTTTTCAAACTTTGTTGATGGGCTTTCTTGTAACAAAGGCTATATGGAGTATAATACACCGGCGCGCAACTTAATTTGCATTCTATTATTTGCCAGCAATTATGAAACATATAAGTGTACAAGTACGTCAATGGAATCCCTACCTCATTAACAATTATTGAAGCTATATTTGCCCCTTTTGGACAAATTAAAGGAATTTGGGACACTGTTTAGGACAACAGGTGATCCCACTTTATGATTTAGGGAGAAGTTATGGTGCGACTGAGTTAGGCCGCAACACATCAAGGCACGAATCACGATCGTTCATTTTAATCCAACGGTTCAAAATTAAAAATGGTAAAATTGTCTAAAAAAAATATATAACGGTTGAGTCGCTGAAATACACGTAGGTTGTTATCGCTGAAAAATATTGCGGCATGTCACTGAAATACACACACCCCCTCGCTGAAATACACACATCTCGTTGCTGAAATACATACAGCTCGTCGCTGAAATATGTTAAACCAAAGAATTAGAGTTTCAACTTTTATGAAATTGTTGAAATGAACATTATCAAGTCGCTGAATAATACTATGCGTGTCGCTGAAATATACTATCATACGTCGCTGAAATATATTATAGTACGTTGCTGAAATACACTGAAGGCGCGCTGTAACATTATGCCCGTCGCTGAAATATTAACAAATCACTAAAATATAGGAGTATAGAAGTTGTCGCTAAAATGTACTAAATATATTTTGGAGTTATATGACAAAATTACATTTTTACCCTTTAAGTTAATTTCAACCGTCGATATACAAAGTGAATCAACGGTAGTGATTAGCCGCAGTACATCAAAACAAATGTCTTGATTACACCCTAACTTCTCCCTATGATTTAGGTCATTGACAGATTGTTTGGAATAATTCATTAGTTTGTTTTTATGGAATAATAAATACTATTTTAATTGTTAATTTTATTATCTACACGACGGTTGATTTCAGCGAGTATTATGGGAATTGATTTAGCAGGGGTGTGCCCGTATGACACGAGATTACTTATAGCCTTCAAAAAAGCTAAATAAAACAGTACAAATTAATTGAAATACTTCCTCCCTTCTCATGAAAATGCAACACATCTTCTGTGTATGCTATCCAATGCATAATTTTAATAATTAATAACTCACATTGTGTATAAGTAAAAATTATAAAAGTTTGATATTCTAAAATTATAAGATGAGACGATTCTAACAAGATCTCACCTGACTATGTTTTTTTTTAATAACTATTGTATAAACGTGAATCAAAGTTGAATAATAAATAGTGTCAAAAATTAAAATGTATCACTTTCTTGATAATGAACGTAATAATTTTTGTAAGACACAAAAATAAAATAAAAGCAATTAGCTAGTATGGTTAAAATACGAGAGTGAAAGTCACATTAAAAATAGGAATTAGAAAGCGACCTAAATTGATCTAATTGGACACGAGTAATGATGGCCATGTGACCAAATACGAGAATCCCGCTGTGCTATGACCCCACCTTCTCATCTACTCCTCCTTACTTACGGTAAATTACCGGCTATTCTCATATCATAATGAACATAAGACTAATCCATTGAGAATTTACATGGGCAATTAAGGACGTCTCTCCTAAAGCATGTTTTTTGCATACACAATGTTCGAACCCGTGACCTTTTTTAAACGATTAGAGTCTCAATCCACTCAAGCCAACTGCTATTGGTTCCTTGTTTAAAAATTTGTGCTCCCTTTTGATTTTTTAGATATTCATTATACTCCATCTGTCCCAACTAACTTATCTTGTTTGACTTCTGCACATAATTTAATATACTTTTTAACCCTTAATATCTTATACTTCATACAACTAAAAATTATGTAAAGTATATATTTTAAAACTATACGATTAGACGAATCTAACAAGACCAAACTCGACTATTTTTTCCAAATATATTTTGCAGTAAAATTGAGTCAAAGTTGAACAATGTTAAAAAGTCAAATCAAACAAATTTGCTGGGCGGAGGGAGTATAATTTTGACAATTTATTATTATATTTATATTAAAAAAATATAATTTTTACTTATACATAATTTGAATTATTGATGTTTATCATGTTTGCTCCAACAACGACAGCTCCAGCTCGTAGCAATATTGCTCAATATGCCGAAGAACAGACCCTGCATATATTTCGGATCACATATTCGATACCCCTACCGTTCAATTAGTTAAAGTTACTGTCGTAGACTCTTAGTGATGACTAGTTAGTTAAGTAAATTTTAGTATGGGTATTCATTGTTAAAGGGTTGCGTTTGGGAAAAGACGCTAATAATTACCGTTTAGCTTTT
The DNA here is from genome assembly GCA_030278955.1 of Hygrophila difformis. NCBI lineage: Eukaryota > Viridiplantae > Streptophyta > Magnoliopsida > Lamiales > Acanthaceae > Hygrophila > Hygrophila difformis. The sequence goes on from JAOANR010000005.1 coordinate 47,223,397, forward strand.
AAAATACATACTAAAAATAGTCTAAAATCCTATTTATAGTAAACATTAATTACAGTAACCGCCAAATTTTAATCTCTAATCTCTAAACTCAGAACGCTCCTCTCCCTAACTTTTAACTTTCCAAACTACAGACGCTGAACTCTAATTATTTGCCAAACATACGTCTTTTATAATGTGAGAATAATAAACTATACTCCAATTTCTTGTACAGTTGTACTTATTTTAAATTTCTTTTTATCTTTTAAAATACTCCCTCCGTCCCATATTTATCTTCTTACTTTCCGTTTTTGGACGTCCCACATTTATCTTCCTACCCCAAAAAGGGAATTTTTTTTTACTAAAATGTCCCTACATGTCCATATATTTACAAAAAAACCAATCCTTAATTTTACTAACAATTGCACTACAAGACAAAAAGAGACAAATTTACCCCTCAAAAAGTACACATGAAAATAATAAAATACAACTTTCTTAAACTCCGTATCTACAGTGTCGAAGAAAATACCAACAACAGTTGGCTTGAGTGGATGGGGGCTCTAGTCGCTTAAGCAAGGTCTCGGGTTCGAGCCTTGTGTATGCAAAAAACTGCTTTGGGAGAGGCGCCCTTAATTGCCCCTGCAGATCCTCGAGGGATTAGTCTTGGGTCCAATGTGGCCTGGGATACCCGGTACAGTGTCGAAGAAAATAAATATGGGACGGAGGGAGTAAGCATTACTTAAAAATAAGGAAGAAGCATGCATCTTTGTTCTCAACAAAAAAGAAAAAGAAAAAGCAACTGGATATATAGTCAAATTAAACTTGGTCCTAGCTATATAAATAATAATAATAATATAATATTACAATAATGTATATTGTTACCACCTAAACTGGAACTTTAATATGAATAAATTGGTATAATGGTATCAATTATTTGAAGCACATGTCATATTTAGTTATGAAGAATGGGAATAATTGTGTTTTTTTGGGCTACGTACATTATCACTCTGTCATGAAATCGATAGAGAGATATATATAAACATAAACTGCAGTTTGGCGTGTGAAACGGTGGATGGTATGGTATGTTATCCATGCTTATAACAGTTTTATAACCCAAATTTAGTACTGAAACTCAAACTCAAATGATTATGGCTGTGTTATGCACCCTGTAAATTGCAAAGTTGCAGTGTGCAAATGCAGGGTGGGGGCTCCAACCCCTCCCTGCAAAAATGGACGGAACATTGTTCATCCATGCATTTTCATTTTTTTTAAAAGAAATCTGTATATTCTTTAAGAAATAATAAAAATAAAAATATTGTTAATATTTTGTATAAAAGAGTATTGGTATTTTTTAAAAATTTAAAAAGGTAATATAAAATAGAATATGTAGGGAATATGCCTTAAACCTGCAAAAATAGAGGGTTGGGTTGGAGATGAAATTAGTGTATCTATCCTGCAAAAATAGATATTTGTACTGTAGATCCTGCCAAAGTAGAGGGTATGGTTGGAGATGACCTTAGGAGAAAATGCTACATCTAGATTTTAAAATATTTATTAAAAAGTTTTAAAACTTATAATTAATAAATTTATTTTACCAACCACTCAATTTTAATATCTAAACTCTAAACTCCAAATAGCCATTCACCCAATGTTTAGCTTTCCAAATTCTGATCTCTAAATTCTAATTTTAAATCTAATATCAAACATCACCATTCAAAACTATCGGAAAAAAAACTCATTTAGTCCCATAAGTTTTTTTAATTTCCAAAACAGTCCCACAAATATTGAATTGGACGAATCCGTCCCATAACTACCCTAATCTTAGCCGAACCCGTCCATAAACCGGTTTTTTTTGCTAATTATTGCCAAACCCGTCCCATAACTTCCCTAATGGAGGGATGGGTTCGGCTAAAATTAGGGAAGTTATGGGACGGGTTCGGCAATGATTAGCAAAAAAACCGGTTTATGGACGGGTTCGGCTAAGATTAGGGTAGTTATGGGACGGATTCGTCTAATTCGATATTTGTGGGACTGTTTGGGAAATTTTTTAAACTTATGGGACGAAATGAGTTTTTTTTCCAAAACTATCTTAATTTAAATTTATTTTTCACCATTAATTTCAAACTCCAAACTCTAAGCTCTAAACTTTAATTATTTCATAAATATAGCCTATATTAGGTTTTAAAATATTTGGAAGTTTCTTATCTTTCTATCTGTTATAAATTTGGAATTTTTTTGTTTTTATCTATGCATATTGTACTGCAGTGCGCTTAGTAAATACTACAACTCATTACTTTTAATTAAATCGATTGAATTGTTATTTTAATTAATCACTACATGATTTTTCTAGCTTCGGCTCTTAAAACAATTAAAATAATGAATACTTCTTGATACGTTACTATATTTTCATTTTCAAATTTGATGCATTCTTTCAAAAAAAAATTATCCAAATCTAATCAATAAATTGACCTTACAAATATTAATCAACAGCTATAATGGCTATAAAAAAGACAATGACCTAAAAAGTTATATATTCAACACTTTTTCCTTAGTTTATCCTAGCAAAATTTTCATGTTTGGCTTGCATTCTGAGAATCCACCTATCCAAGGTAAATTAAATTAGATCCTAATGTGAACCTAAACCCGTCTTTCAAAATTTTTTAGACTTATCAACTGATTTTTGTTGTTATTTAGCGATTGAAAATTTTCTATTGCAAATCCGCAATCGAAAATTACGATGGATAAAATTTGGTGGCTAACTTGCAAACGAATTAATGACCAAAAAGTCCGGCCACAAACCAATGACCAATATTAATCAATTAACAATGTCAAATTGACATATTTTACTGGGATGAGTGAATAATATTATAAGTCTCGCAATAAAAGTTTTGTATATTAATTCTACCCATGAAATATATTTTTGGAAATATCATTGGCCAGAGAAAGGGTGTGGGTGGTTGAAGCCAATATCACATAAATTATAAAGGGATAAATGAGAGGGATAGATGACTAGATGCGAATTGAACTCCAACCATAAAATTGGAAGGTAGGAGAATTGACTGCTAAACCAAGTTTTCATCCCTTCACATGAAACATTTTGAACAAATCCATAATTTTTTTCTTTTTTTTATTAATAATTTTAGCCATTAATTAATTTGTTATTAGACGGTTGCAACATATAACTATCAAACATACTGGCTTCTTTGGGAGATAACAAACCCCTAGCGGATAACACATTGTGGGAGCAAATTATTCGTTAACTCCAAACAACTTTATAGTACTACTGAGTTTTGAGAACGAATACCAATAAAGAAAGAAAAGAAAAGGCATTATTTTTATTGGATAAATTGAATTTCTATGAGATTGAATCGAATCTGATCTATCTACATTTTTAAATGTTAGTCAATGGATATGAGGTTTCCACCAAAACCATTTATGCAAATAGTGGAGTAGTGCTTATTCATATAAGCAAGAGTAATCTCATGATATGTACGATGTGAATATAAGCTATTATTACACTCATTCCCAATCAATTTTGAGATGCATCATCTCGAACGGGGTTGTTAAGCCTCCCATATCATATCATATACTCTATAATGAGATTTCCCTAACTTATATGAATATAAGCTATTACACTCATTCCCAATTAATTTTGAAATGGAACTTCTTATCACTCGTTTAAACATAATATTAACATTGAATCCAATTAAATTTTAATTCAAATATATGTAGTTGTAGTTCCAACTTATATATGGATTATGGGCCCTAGTTTACACCCTGGAATGCTTATAGGATTTGAAGTAATGTATTTTTCGAACTAGGACAAAGAATCAAGAATTATACAAATGATAAAAACAAAAAGGGCCACAGGAACATTTAACGGTCGCTTACTTCTTTTTTTTTTTTTTTTATATTGACACCTCTGTGTCCGTAAATGCAGTATGGAAGCCTACAAATTACAAAGAGATAAAACGGAGAGATAAAGACTAGGTGGGAATCGAACCCCAACCTAGAAGTCAAGAGAAAGCAACCATTTGAAGAAGTATAACCACTCAAGTCATGACCACTGAGGTCAAATCCACGAATGGTTGCTTTCTCTTGATAAAAGAATATAAATACAATAATCAGTACTTTCAAAAATTTCTTCAAACTGCTGCATTTCCACTTTTTCCCAACTCTACACGCCCTTGTGTCCTAAATTCTAGCCCTTATTATTGTCTTATCTGCCCCATCAAATTAAATAATTAAAGAAAAAAACACCCAGTCGCCCACCCTGCCCCATAAGCACAAGCTGCACGGCACATGCTCACTCTCACCCACTCCGCTTCAAAGCTCAGACACACACACCACCAAAGATTAATACTCCAGATTCTCCCCCCTCTTCCCCACCTGCAATGTCTGCTTCTTTCTTCATCTCTTTAATTTAACTTCTTTCAAAACCATTTTTCTTGGTAAGAAGCCCCTTGTTTTCTAGCTCTCCTTTTTATCTTCTTGAAACTAGCAAAAAATTTATACCCAACTGCCTCTCTTGGGTTTTTCATCATTTTCTTGGTTTGGGTGAAATCTTTGAAGAGCTGCAGCAGGGATGTGGAAAATGGGATATTATATGTGAAATCTCCTTGCATTTGGGCTTTGTTTGCATTTTAATTTCTTGCGGTTTACTGGGTTTAAAGTAAGGGTTAAAGGGTTTCTGCTATTAGGTTTTTTCACCCGACTGCCATTGTCTGAAAGATGTGATTTTTTTTTTCGATATGTTTGATGGGTCTGGGAAAAAAACTGGTGCAATTAATTTGTTGGTAGAAATTATTGAAGCTTTTAGTTCTCTGCTGGACATGTGAATGTGGCAATGTTCACATTGCTAGCTGTAAGCTCGACTTGCTTACCCTTTCTTCCTTAAATTTCCTTACACTTTTGTAAGCTATATATATATATATATATATATATATATATATATATCTCCATTACCTAACTGAACTGCACTTTCTTTCTTTCTTCATTAATGCCAACTGCATTCTTTGTGATCTCTCTTAAGCCACAAATAATAGTTCTTTTTAAAAAAATAAGCCCCATTAATTTCGGCTAGAATGGAGGGCTTTGATGGTTGTCAAAAAACTGGGCCTTACGTTGATGATGTCATGACAAGCAATTTTCCATGTCCCCACTTGATGTCCCCCTCTAGACAAAATATCAAATGCCCGTCCTTTAGGGGCTGCTGCCAATCCATACCCCATAAAATGGTCCTTCATTTATAGCTGTGGCCTGTGAATGACTGCCCGTGACTGCATTTGATGCTTCAAGTGTTGGATAGCTAGCACGCCTCTAATTCTCTCTGATCATTGACTGCTAGTATTTTTATATTTTTACTTTTGGATATGATGGGTGTTTGCTTTCTTACATTCTTGTTGAATGGATACATGTATATTTAACGGCTTCATATCAATTGTATGACGAATGCCTGTGTACAATGGGTACATTTAATTAAATTCCATTGGATTCACATGTTTACCTTATCTTCTGTTTCGGGGTGGCCCTTTTTTCTTGTGATGGGTACTGATTGATATTTATGCACCTGTTGGTGGCAGGAAGCATTTAAGTTGCCTGTGTAACTATTTACTACAACGGTAATTTACTTCTTGTCTGGAGAGGAAACAGGAAGATATGCAAACTCCTAAAGGAAGGTAAGCTAACCAGTAACTTCTCTTGCATTTCCTGGATTCTTTGTGCTCTGCATTTTGCTTAATTTCTTGCTTCAAATGAGTTTCTTGGATGGAATTCTCTTGATTCGAATGCGATGTTAATGGTGAGTTTATAATTGGACGCTGTTCGAACATGAAAAGGCTTGTGTTTTCAACTTCTTGAGATGAAATTTATATTTGCTTACTTGTGGCTGCCAATGCCATTGTACCTTGCCTAATTAACTTGATGATATTGTGATTTTGGTTTTGTTTGCAGAAGCGGTTCATCGGGTGCACTCCCGAAGGTGTCACCTCGCTCCATTTCCTCAGAGGCGTCGCCAAAGAACAACTCCCCTAAAACTGCTTCCCCGTCGGAAGGATCACAGAAGGCTTCTCCCCGGGTGGCACGGCAGCTCAAGACCGGTCCCCGGTATTCGGAGCATACAGCGTCTTCCTCGAACTTGGCAAACCGACCGAAGAAAGAGCGAAGTCCTAAAGTTGCTGATCGCCCGGCTCCCAGGAGCCCAGCATCGGCTGAGGTAGATTAATGGTTGTGTTGCTTCAAGCATTGTTATGCAATTTCTTTTCCAACTGAAATTCTTTGGTTTAATCGGCAGAAGAAGACTCCAGCAAGAGTTTCAGATCTAGAGTCGCAGATATCGGAGCTGGAAAATGATCTGAAAACTGTTAAGGATCAACTCTGCTCGGCTGAAGCTGTGAAGAAGCAGGCACAGAAAGAAGCTGAGGAATCCAAGGAACAGCTCGCTGCCCTCTCTTTGAAGCTCGAGGAGTCTCAGAAACAGCTTTCAGAGCAGGCTGCAGCCCCGGAGGAAGTCATCGGCGATGCATCTGGTCAGCCATTAGAGACTGAGATCGAGGCTGTTCAAAAGAAGCACAGTCATGATTCGGCTGCATTGGCTTCAGCTCTGGATGAGATCAACCGGCTCAAAGCCCAGCTTGATTCGGTAGCTGAATGTGATTCTGATATTTCTCATTTGAAACAGTCCGATTCTGAGCAGAGTGAGATAAATAAGGTGAAAGAGAGCCTGTCGGATGCTCTTTCGCTTGTGGAAGAGATGAAAAACCAGTTGAAGGAATCTAAAGACTCTGAAACTAGGGCACAGGCCGTCATTGGAGAAACCTTGATGCAGCTGGAGACAGCGAAGAAGATGGTGGAGACGCTCAAAACAGATGGATTGAAAGCCTCGGAAGAGTATAATTCTGTGGCTTCTGAGCTGGAGCAGTCGAGGGTTCGTGTTGTTTTTCTCGAAGAGCTTGTAAACAAACTCAAAGCAGAGTGTGCGGTAATGAATCAGGGGGGTGAGGAGATTGTCAAAACGGAGGATATGTCAGCGAAAAACGAAGTCGAGCAACTGAAATCAGCACTGGAGGCTGCGGAGATAAGGTACAGTGAAGAACAGGAGCAAACGGCGGCCAAGGTAAAAGATGCATTTGAAATGGTCGAAAAGATAAAATCCGAGTCGAGTCAGAGGGAGGAGGAACTAGTGGCAGAAATAAAGAAATCCAAATACGAAATTGAGGAGTTGAAGGCGAACTTGATGGATAAGGAAACTGAGCTACAAGGTATCTGTGAGGAGAATGAAGGCCTTAACGTTAAGCTTGAAAGCAGTCTCTCAGGCCAAAGAGATAACGAACTGGAAAAGGAGCTCCACAAAGCAAAGGTAGAAATTGAGAATATGAAATCCTCCTTAATGGAGAAGGACAAAATGTGGCGAAACATGACAGAGGAAAACGAAAAGCTGAAGCTGGAGATGAAAGAAATGAACACGGCCAGATTAGGGGAAGAAGCTGTCTCCGAAATTGAGGCAGCAACAGCTGCAGAAAAGGAAGCCCTCATGAAGGTCGGCTATATGGCTGAGGAGCTCGACAAGAGCAACAAAAAGGCAGCCAGAATTGCCGAGCAGTTGGAGGCGGCGCAGGCAACAAATGCAGGGATGGAAGCTGAACTAAGGAAGCTGAAGGTGCAGTCAGATCAGTGGAGGAAGGCGGCCGAGGCTGCTGCTGCTATGCTCAACAACGGACAGCTCATGGAGAGAACAGGGTCGATGGACAGCCACTTTAGCCCGAGAGGTGGCAAGATAAGTTCGCCATACACGGATGACCTTGACGATGATATCCTCAAGAAGAAAAATGCAAACATGCTGAGAAAGATCGGGGTCTTATGGAAGAAGCCGCAGAAGTAAGATGAACCGGTGCGCCATCATCTTCCTTGCACGATTCATCTATATCGTCTTCCCGATTCTCTCTAATGTTTGTGCTCGCCTTGGTTGCTTTTTATGCCCAACCCAATATTATTTATGCTAAGTAAATTTGCTCGACACGGCGATGGTATTTGGTGCGTCCTTGTGCTTTTGTCAAGTTTGGATCATCTTTTGTCAAAACTTCCTCGCTCATGTCATCATAAATTAAAGAATGTAACTTGCTTCTGCACTTGGATTCAAAGCCAGGAGGTCTATATAGATATATAAGTTGTTCGATTCCTGTTTTGTTGAGCATATCTGCTGCTTCAGCAGTAGTTGCTGTGCCTCATTTGTTCGACTTTATATTTGCTCTTCCGTTAATTCTTTATGTTTGTAAGTTTGTTTTTCATGACTGTCTCCCGTGGAGATTTTCCGGAAGCACAAAATGTTCTTAGGGCCGTTTAGATGGCAGTAATAAGACTAATGTAGAAGTGTTAATTTCCATTCTCGTTTAAGAATAAGCTACAAACACTTAAAAATAACTTCATTGAAACATGGCAGTAATGATGAACATGTTAAGATGACACTTATATTACTGTATAATAAGGATTAGGTGAATCATGAATGAGCAATTTGATGAACTGCAGATCAATTAAGATTTAAGAGCTCACAGTTGATTATATGGAGTCTGTTATACAATTATTGATGACAATTATTGATGAAATTTGGATGTATACCACTTTTTCAAAGAAATGCTCCATTAGTCATGATACCTATTCTAGTGAAGGCAATTAATTATGATGCCATTAGCCTTGTATTATGTCTATAAATATGGGTTCTTAAGTGAGAAATACATACCAATATTTGTTCAAAAAACTCTTATACTTGAGCATATATTTTCCTTACTTTTGGTCTTAATTACACTTCAATAGTTGCACTATTGAATACACTAATACTATTTCTTTTATTTCTTCCATTGTCTTTCATTCAAATATATCCATTACTAATATATCATCATTAGAATTCCATATTATCATATAGCTAATAGGCATATACTTGTAATAATTTCACAACACGTTATCAGCACGAGCTACGAACGGAGCTCTGCCGGAATTTCTTTGAGGTAATATTTTGTATTTCAATAATTCTATTATGGCTAATTTGACAAAGCAGGATTTCAGACCATTGATGGTATCTGGAGATAATTATCTATCTTGGAAAATGGATGTTGAAATCCATTTGGAATCAATGGGTCTTGAAAAAATAATTGAAAAAGATAATCAGGCTTCAAACCAAGACCGTGCGAAAGCTATGATTTTCATCCGCCATCATCTTGATGAGGGATTGAAAACACAGTATTTAACGGTCAAAGACCCAATTGAACTCTGGGAGAATTTAGAAAAAAGATATGATCATTTAAGATCAATAAATCTCCCTCGAGCCCAGTATGACTGGTCACACTTACGATTCCAGGATTTTAAATCAGTAAATGATTACAATTCTGCTCTGTTTAATATCGTATCACAATTAAGACTGTGTGAGGAGACAATTACTGATAAACAAATGCTAGAGAAGACATTCTCTACATTCCACCCCTCCAATACGGTGTTACAGCAAACATACCGAGCACAGGGTTTCACTGAATATTCTGATCTGATTACGTTTTTGTTATTGGCTGAAAAGAATAATGATTTATTATTAAAAAATCATGAAATGAGGCCAATTGGCAGTAGTCCATTGCCAGAGGCACATGTGACTGAATCTTCCAGCCGTGGTCGTGGCCGTAGTCGTGGCCGGGGTCAGAGACCTCGTGGTCGTGGGCATAACCGAGGCCGTGGGAAAAATCATTTCCGCAACAATGTTTACATTAGGCCCACGACAGACACACGTAATCAGAATCAGGGCAACACCAGAGGTGATGTCCAAAAACAGAACTATGAAGAAGCAAAATGCGATAGATGCGGCCTAAACGGACACTGGTACAAAAATTGTCGTACCAGAGATCATTGGGTGAAACTTTATCAAGATTCCCAGAGGGATAAAGGAAAAAGGGTGGTTGAAACAAACCATGTTGACATAATGAATTCTGAGGAGAATATGCCCAATATCCCAGAATTTCAAGTTGAAGATTTATATAGTGATTTAGTTTAATTGTTATGTTGTATTATTATTTTATTACGCTTTGAACTTCTGTATCTGTCTTTACTTTTGCATGTGTGCTATATTTATTGTCTATGTATTGTAATATATTACTTATGTTAAGTCTTGTTTTAATATTAATTATATCTTGTTTTAATTACAGCAAAATGGGGAATTATAAAAGTGATAATATATGTCTTATTGATAGTGCTTCAACGCACACAATACTAAAAGACATAAGGTATTTTTCCAATTTAAAAATGGGAGATACAAACATAAACACAATATGTGGTAGTGCAAATATTATAAAAGGAATTGACACAGCCAACCTTATTTTCCCAGAGGGAACAAAATTAATTGTGAAAAATGCACTCCTATCTCCCAAGTCTCGAAGAAATTTATTGAGTTTTAAAGATATCCGAGAAAATGGGTATCATCTCGAGACATCGACTTCAGAGAATATCGAATATTTATTAATTACAAATACCACTCATGGTAAGAAATATATATTGGAAAAATTACCAGCTCTGTCTTCTGGATTGTATTTTTCAAAGATAAATACAACTGAAAATTATCACTTAGACCACAGGCCTAATATTCCCCAAATAAACCAGAGGTTTATTGATGGCCAGAGGCCCACTAATATATATCATCCCAAAATAGACCAGAGGTCTATTGAAAGCCATAGACTTACTGATGAATATATGATATGGCATGATCGTCTAGGCCATCCCGGCTCTACAATGATGAGGCGAATTATTACAAATAGTCATGGCCATTCATTAAAGGGACAAAAATTGCTGCAACATAATGAATATATATGTGTTGCTTGCTCCCAAGGAAAATTAATTTCCAAACATTCACCAACAAAAGTGGGAACTGAAAGCCCTAGTTTTCTTGAAAGAATTCAGGGTGATATATGTGGACCTATAGATCCACCATGTGGACCATTTAAATATTTTATGGTGCTAATTGATGCATCAACACGATGGTCCAATGTATCATTATTATCATCTCGCAACCATGCGTTTGCAAAATTACTTGCTCAAATTATTAAATTACGAGCACAGTTCCCTGATTATACAATAAAAAATATCCGATTGGATAATGCTGGTGAATATTCATCCCAGAGGTTTGATGAATACTGCATGTCAATTGGCATAACAGTTGAGCATCCTGTTGCTCATGTCCATACACAGAATGGACTTGCTGAATCGCTTATAAAGCGTTTACAATTAATTGCCAGACCATTATTAATGAGATCTGGATTGCCATTGACAGCTTGGGGGCATGCAATATTACATGCAGCAAAATTGGTGCGGTTAAGGCCGACACATTATCATGAATACTCCCCTATACAATTAACATTTGGGCATGAACCCAATATATCCCATCTCAGAATATTTGGTTGCGCTGTGTATGTCCCGATTGCACCACCTCAGCGCACAAAGATGGGTCCCCAACGTAGATTGGGAATATATGTCGGGTATGAATCACCATCGATTATTCGATATCTCGAACCATTAACTGGTGATTTATTTACTGCGAAATTCAAAGATTGTCATTTTGACGAATCTCATTTCCCGACATTAGGGGGAGACATAAATCAACCAAAGAAAGAAAAAGAAATCAACTGGAAAACACCGTTAGATTTCTTCGATCCTCGTACAAATGATTGTGAACTAGAAGTACAAAGAATTGTACATTTGCAGAGTATTGCAAATCAATTGCCGGATGCATTATGCGACTCTAAAAGAGTAACAAAATCTCTTATACCGGCAGCAAATGTTCCAATCAAAATTAATGTCCCAGAGAGACCAATTACAAGTGCCGAAGATGAATCTACTGCACGCTTGAAGCGTGGTAGACCACCAGGTTCAAAAGATAAAAATCCTCGAAAGAAAAGATGATCACAAATAATTGAAAGTGACAAAATTACAGAAAATATTCCAGAGGAAAAAGAAGCTCTTGAAGAGCAAGTAGCTCCAGAGGAGCAGGAACTTGCACCTCCAGAGGAGAATGAACTTGAAAATAATGAAATATCAATCAATTTTGTCACAAGCAGAAATGTTTGGAATCGAGATGCAATTATCATGGATAATGTATTCTCGTACCACATAGCACTTGACATCATAAATGATGACGAGGATCATGAACCAAATTCGGTTGATGAATGCCGGAAAAGAAAAGATTGGCCAAAATGGAAAGATGCAATCCAATCTGAATTGGATTCCCTGGCTAGACGAAATGTGTTTGGACCGATTGTCAAAACACCAGAAAATATAAAGCCAGTCGGATACAGATGGGTTTTTGTAAGAAAAAGAAATGACAAAAATGAAATTGTCAGATACAAAGCGAGATTAGTCGCCCAAGGGTTTTCACAGAGACCCGGATTTGATTATGATGAAACATATTCCCCCGTAATGGATAGAATAACATTTAGATATCTTATCAGTTTAGCAGTCCATCAAAATCTTGAAATGAGATTGATGGATGTTATTACTGCGTATCTATATGGAAATTTAGATACAGATATCTATATGAAGATCCCAGATGGATTAAAGATGTCAGAGACATATGAATCAAATCCTAAACATATGTATTCCATCAAATTACAAAAATCCCTATATGGACTGAAACAGTCCGGGCGAATGTGGTATAACCGACTCAGTGAGTCTTTGTTACAAGAGGGTTATACAAATGACCCGATCTGTCCATGTATTTTCATTAAGAAAAATGGACAAGAGTTTGTAATCATTGCAGTTTATGTTGATGATCTCAACTTGATTGGAACTCCAGAGGAGCTCCAAAAGGCTGTTGAATACCTAAAAATGAGTTTGAAATCAAAGATTTTGGTAAAACCAAATCATGCCTTGGTTTGCAAATTGAATATTTAAATAATGGAACATTTGTCCATCAAACAGCATATACTCAGAGAGTATTAAAGCGATTTTATATGGATAAAGCACATCCATTGAGTATTCCAATGGTCGTAAGGTCACTTGATATAAAAAAGGATCCGTTTAGACCACAAGAGGAAGGTGAACAAATTCTTGGACCAGAGGTCCCATATTTAAGTGCCATAGGTGCTTTAATGTATCTCGCAAACTGCACTAGACCAGATATATCATTTGCAGTAAATTTATTAGCGAGATTTAGTTCATCTCCTACTAGACGACATTGGAATGGAATTAAACACATATTTCGCTATCTCCAAGGAACTATTGATCTTGGGTTATTTTACCCAAATGATTCTCGACATGAAATAATAGGCTTTGCTGATGCCGGATATTTATCAGATCCACATAAAGCTAAATCTCAAACTGGCTATGTTTTTACATGTGGTGGTACTGCAATTTCATGGAGATCAATGAAGCAGACTTTGACAGCTACTTCGTCAAATCATGCTGAAATTTTAGCAATCCATGAAGCCAGTCGAGAATGTGTATGGTTGCGATCTTTGATGCACCATATATTGAAAAATTGTGGCATGGCTACTGAAGAAAAAATATCCTCAACAGTTTTATATGAAGATAATGCAGCTTGTATAGCACAATTGAAGGGAGGGTATATTAAAGGAGATAGAACGAAACACATTTCACCAAAATTTTTCTTCACTCATGATTTACAGAAAAATGGTGAAATAGATGTGCAGCAAATCCGTTCAGCTGATAATCTTGCAGATTTATTTACCAAGGCACTACCAACAGCAACATTCGAAAAGTTGGTGAAAAGCATTGGGATGCGCCAACTAAAGAATCTCAACTGATGCTTTGATCAGAGGGAGAAATTAATATATAAGAATTATGTACTCTTTTTCCTTCACTAGATTTTTCTCCCAGAGGGTTTTTATCTAGTAAGGTTTTAACGAGGCATATTCTTTTATATATAGTACATCCAAGAGGGAGTGTTATACAATTATTGATGACAATTATTGATGAAATTTGGATGTATACCACTTTTTCAAAGAAATGCTCCATTAGTCATGATACCTATTCTAGTGAAGGCAATTAATTATGATGCCATTAGCCTTGTATTATGTCTATAAATATGGGTTCTTAAGTGAGAAATACATACCAATATTTGTTCAAAAAACTCTTATACTTGAGCATATATTTTCCTTACTTTTGGTCTTAATTACACTTCAATAGTTGCACTATTGAATACACTAATACTATTTCTTTTATTTCTTCCATTGTCTTTCATTCAAATATATCCATTACTAATATATCATCATTAGAATTCCATATTATCATATAGCTAATAGGCATATACTTGTAATAATTTCACAACAGAGTCAATATTTTTCATCTGGTGGGACAACTGAATTATTGAGTTTGACCTTGGTACTCTTGCCTCAACCAAAGGGAACTGTTGTGGTGCTGTGCAGCTAGCTAGAAAATTGTCGTTATAGTTGGTTAGCTTATGGTCGGGTTTGACTATGTTGTCACGTGCTTTTCTGTGCGGAAACTCCCCCAAAGTCTGAACCCACTCCCACCTTCTAGTTTGAAGGACTGATCATTCATTCATTCGTTTACTTTTGCTCGCGATTAAAATCTTTAATAGTCCTCCTTCATGGGTATATAAAGATGCCAACTTTAATACACCAGTATTAAAATAGATCAGTAATCACCCACATATCTGTAGTATTAAGTAAATATCTCGCGCCAGTAATATTTGCAATAATTACACGTACCAAAATACGTACTTACAAATTTAGCATATGATCATACACATACACATGATATATATATAACAAGAAGAATCAATGAGGAATTGCAAGCAGCGACTGTGATTGCTTCTCGTACTTGAATCCTCCCAACCCCTTGGAATCATCAGCACTCCACACAAATATCCCATTCAGCTTATCCTCACTCTTCAGCTGACTGCACGCCGTGAAGAACCCATCCGCCGGCCCCAATCCCCCGCTCCCGTCGCTGATGAAGCTCGCCAGCACTTTCCCGCCATTGTAGTTGGAGCTCTGCTGCCCAAAATAATCCAGAAACTGCGAAACCGTTGTCCCTTTATCGTAGGCGTAAAACTGGAAGTTCACGTAGTCTATCACGTGTCCGTAGTTTCTCCAGAGAGCCATGTAGTGGCTCTGAACCTGATCGTCATCGTACGGCGCGATCGATGCGAATGATATGACGCCGTTTTTCTTAAGGGTGGATATCAGCCGCCCGATGCACTCGGAGAAGGTGTCCGGATCAGCCTTGAAATGCTCGTAGTCGATATCGATGCCGTCCAGGTTGTACTGTTGAATTATGTTTGTGAGAGAGGGTACGGCGTTGGAGAGCCATGAGTTGACGGAGGAGGGATCGAAATAAGCGGGGTTGCCATCTCCTACGGTGTCGCCGCCTAAGCTGAGCGCCACTCTGACGTTGGAATGGCTGGCTTTGACGGCGGAGACTTGGTCGGGGGTGAGGTTGTCGGTGTCCCAGAAGATGTTGAAGTTGCCGTTGGTCGGGGAGAAGGAGGTGGTGTAGTCGATGGCGAAGGAGAGGATGAAGTGGAATTCAACGTTGGAATTTACGGGGACATCGGAGAATTTGACGTTGTTGAATTCGGCGCCGATGTATTCGCGGAAGAGGTTGGAGTTTGGTGAGGCAGAGGAGGAGAGGGTAATTAAGAGGAGGAGGAGGAGTACTGCATTGATGAAAAAGGATAGTTGGGAGGAAAGGGATTGGGAAGAAAGGTCCATATTGGGATTTTCAGTGAAATGGTTTTGTTGAGTTGTAATTAAGGGCACTCTTGTTGCTACTTTGGAGTATTTATAAATGTGAATGTGGGTGAAACGGAAATGAATGAATGAAATTGGGACAAAATAATGGTAGAGACTAGAGGGAGGGTGAAGTAGTTTAGGGGGCGTGGCGTTGCCTGCAGTCTGCACTGACTGACTACTACTTGTATGTATTCAAGACTTGTAATTGGTGGTGGGCATGATTTGATGTTAATGGTCAATTGTTTTTTTGTACTACTAACAAGCTGTTCACCTTAACACTAGTTTGTGGAAGACCAAGACATCCAGACATCCCTCAGTCAATAATTGATAGTTGAGTCATTATTATGTTTTTGGTCTTTGTGAATTGTGTGACAGTGGTAGGGGTAGGAGGAGGATAATTTAGCCTTCTTTTTTACAATGGAGGAATGCTCTTGTAGTTACAACTTACAAGTGCACCTATCTCTTCTGTACTACTGTTCCACGTCCATGACTATTGACTCACTCATTAATCAGGGCCCAAAATTAGTCACAGCCACTTTGGGCCTGGGCCTGGGCCTGAATCAAGTGATCTAAATTATTCTGTGAATTTTAGGTAAGTTGCACATGGAAATGGAATTGAAGAATTCCACATGTAGCTGATGCAACTCAATAATACTTTTCCCAGTCGTCTTTTCTTAATCCCTATATATCAATGCTCTATACACCGTATTAAAACTTAGTTTAATAAATACTTATTAAATATGTTCTATAAGCATTTAAGTTATTAAACTCATCCATCTACATTTATAAAGTAGTAGTAAAAACTAGTGTGTTTACGTGTTTAATAACCATAGAATTGCTTTACTTATTAAATAGTACTCCCTTTTTTTGCCAAAAAAAAGTAATCTATGTTATATTCAAATTTATATCTCATTAAACATAGATTTTTATTTATAACTGAATAAATTTATGAAATACTGCTATATTAATCCATATATGTACATGCATGCCATGTTTACACAGGAGGGAGGATCACATCTTATTCTTATCCTCCAGAAGCTTAGCTTTAGTTTGCCCAACCCACGTGAACTTCATCATTTTCAACTAACTAGTAGTACTAGTACATTCTACGTACACATGCTCGGTGATCCTTAAGCCAATTCCTATTTGCAAATTGCAATTAATTATAACTAATTCCTTACTTAATACTTCATCCGTCTCGATATAAATGTTACGCTGAAATTTTTTACACTATTCACTATTTAACTTGGATTCAAATTTTAATCATAGTTATGTAAAGAAAAATATAGTTATGTGAGATTTTGTTAGATTCGTCAAATCTAGTAGTTTTAGACAATAAACTTTTTATAAGTTTTTATTATACATAATTTAAGTTATAAATCATTAAAAATGTATATCGACAAGCGTATCGGAGGGAAATGTAACGATTGAATTGAGACGGAGGTAGAATATGTATTTATCAATTACCGGGCAGCCAGTCAGCCACTGGGCACAGAGCACAGGGCAGGGCAGGGGAGCAGGCCGGGCCGGGTACAGGCTTTTACAGCACGTGGCCATCACGTGCATCATCGCTTTGTTAATTTGTATAGTAAAAGATGCAGAGTGTCGGATAGATGACTTGTTCATCTGGCCATCATATATGCTCCTTCATTCCCTCTCCATTAGTCATTTTGTTACACTTACACTCCCCAGTGTAAATTTTTAAAAGTTCTCATCTGTCCAAATATAGTACTCCCTCCGTGATTTATATTGTCATGTTACCGTTGGATACGTAAATTAAGGTAAAATTCCAACACGTGAATTAAGGTAAAGTTGATTTATGAGTATACGATGGGGCCAACATAGTTGTTAGAGGGAAAAATTATTTCTATTTATAGAAAGAAGACATTTATTATGAGACATCCAAAAATATAAAGTAAGACATTTAAGTTGGGACAGAGTGAGTATTTGTTTATAGGATAATTTTAAAAATAAGTTAAATAATCAACCATTTTCATATGAATATACCTACCTACAAGTATACAAGAAAATTGGTTCTTAAATTCAAATTTAGGTCGCTAAGACCGAATTCGAGACCAAAATGCATCAGTTATGAAAAATTATGAAGAATATTATCATAATGATATGATAATGTTGGTTCAATTTCACTAAAAAAAAATTATTTTTGTCACGGAATTTTTTTCATCGCAAATTATTTAAATTTCTTTATAAAACTGTTGAGCGTAAAATTTGTAGAGGGATGACACCTCTTTTGATTGATGAACTTTGAAAGGAATTACAACTTGGGAACTACAGAAAGTTAAATACAGGAAAGCGGTAAATAAAATGACTTGCAAAACGAAAAAGAAAAAGTACAGAAAGCTTTAAAGAATATGAAAATGCAGTTTCTGTGTTGATTTTGGGGGTGGGGGGGACCCCTCCAAGTGAGCATCCCTTCGGCTTTTATAGACGGAGCCACTCAATCGTTAGACACCACGATCCCTTCTAGGACACTTGTCTTCACACCACCCCTCTTGCTGGCACTCAAACGGACGCCTTCAGGACACCTGTCTCCATGCGCTGGCACTCCAAAGAAACCTCCAAGGACCATTCATGTCGTCTTCTCATGAGTCCTGGGCCGACATAGTATGAGAAACGGGGTTTACACATGGATTGGGCTCAAAATAAATGGGTCAATAATTTGTGAGTTAACAGATGCCCCCATCGCGTGATTTGTCTGATTAGGGTTTCCCAAGACAAATCTGCGCGTTCAATACGGGCCTGGCGCATTTAGGCTATTATAAAAAGATAGACCCCATCAGTCACCTTTTCTTTTTTCTATTTTTTTTTTTACTCGAATATCTCTTCCGAGCCTCACACATCCACACCCTCGGAAGCTCCTTTTTCGTCAATCAGAATACGTGTCTCGACACCCCTGGCCGCCACCTTGCTTAGCACTGACCGCCACGCTGCCTGGCCGCCGTCGAGGCCTCCCTGGCCGCCACCTGCGTTCGTCAGGCCACCACCGTGAGGTATTCAGCCGCCACCAAGGGATCCTTGGCCGCCACTTGAAGCATTTCGGCTGCCATCCACAACGCCCGGGGCGCCATTCTGCTCGCCTTCGCTGGCCGCCACTTTGCCTTTACTGGCCGCCATTTTACCTTTGCTGGCCGCCATCCACAACGCCAGGGCCGCCATTCTGCTTGCCTTGGCCACCACTTCGCCCCTGCTGGCCGCCACTTTGTCACGAGCAATGGCGGCTAATGTAGTCAGATCACTTACCAAGCTGCCTGGCCGCCGTCTAGGCCTCCCTGGCCGCCATCTGCGTTTGCCTGGCTATCACCGTGAGTGTCTAATTTGCTGTCCACGTACACTAAGCAGCCTCAAAACGTATCCCTAGCTGCCATTTGAAGCCTCTTAGCTGCCACCAAGGAGCGCCCGGCCGCCCTCACATCCAGCCGCCTTCTTGATCTCCTTGGCCGCCACTTCTACACATCCAGCCGCCTTCTTGATCTCCTTGGACGCCACTTCTACACATCCTCAGACGACGTCCTAACAGGCGTCTTCTCTTGCAGAGACATTTCTTCAAACTTCTGTGTAAGATCACTTACTAACTTGCCGGATCTGAGACGCATAAACAACCTCTAAGCGGATATGGTTTCCACTTCGAGTCCCACTGGGCGTGCCAATTTGTTGAGTGTAAAATTTGTAGAGGGATGACACCTCTTTTGATTGATGAACTTTGAAAGGAATTACAAGACTTGGGAACTACAGAAAGTAAAATACAGGAAAGCGGTAAATAAAATGACTTGTAAAACGAAAAAGAAAAAGTACAGAAAGCTTTAAAGAATATGAAAATGCAATTTCTGTGTTGATTTTGGGGGGGACCCCTCCAAGTGAGCATCCCTTCGGCTTTTATAGACGGAGCCACTCAACCGTCAGACACCACGATCCCTTCCAGGACACTTCTCTTCACACCACCCCTCTTGCTGGTACTTAAACGGACGCCTTCAGGACACTTGTCTCTATGCGCTGGCACTCCAAAGAAACCTCCAAGGACCATTCCTGTCGTCTTCTCATGAGTCCTGGGCCGACATAGTATGAGAAACGGGGTTTACACATGGATTGGGCTCAAAATAAATGGGCCAATAATTTGTGGGTTAATAAAAACTATTTTGGCTATTTGGACAGAATTTACGATGCATTCAAATTCACTAAGGAAAGCTTTCTGTTGACTATAGAAATTTGCAGAGGCGTAGAAACCTCTTTTGATTGATGAAGATGGGAAGATTACAAGGAATTACAGAATGAAACTTGCGAGAAACTAACAAATGCTGTAAATGAATTAAAAACTTGCAGAATGAAAGAACGTAAAAGGAAAGAAATTGCGTAAAATTAGTGCAGAAAATAAAAATAATTAAAAGTGGTTTCTCTGTGGAGATTTCGAGGAACCTCATCAAATGAGCCTTCCTTCGGCTTTTATAAGCGGAGCCACTCAACCGTCAGGTACCACCACGACCTTCTCTGGGACACTTGTCTTCAGGCCACCCCTCCTGCTGGCACTCATACGGTTGCCTTCAGGACACTTGTCTGCAAACGCTGGCACTCCAAAGAAACCTCCAAGGACCGTTCTCGTTCTCTTCTCATGAGTCCTGGGCTGACATAATGTGAGACACTGAGTTTACACATGGATTGGGCTCAAAGCAAATGGGCCAATAATTTGTGGGTTAACACTTTCATTACAAAAATTAATTTTCTTGTATACAAAAATGCTTTTGTGAAGAAAGAAAGAACATTGCAAAATATAATATTTTTCCATTGTGATAAAATTTATGATGAATTCGATCGAATTACGTAAAAATAATTTTTGGGTAGTGTTTTTAACATCAATTAATGTATTTTTGAGTGTATATAATCCAACTATTTATTACTTCATCTGGAGTATTAATTAATAATAGCGAGGATAAAATCATTAATCATTAATATACTCTATTTAAATTCCAACTAATACTCTGAATTGTCCAAATTAAAGAGGGATGGTGATTTACAGTAGTGGTCAAGTTCCCCGACTCCCAACCAATATGTTGGGGGTTCGACTCCACCCACTTATTCTTAATAAAGGGGGATAAAGGGGAAAGATAGAAGGCCGGGTAAGAATTGAACCTGCAACCTATAGTTGGAAGGTATGGAACATACCACTTGAGTCAGGTCTCATTCCCAACATACTCTATTTGAAATAAGTTTACAAAGAAATACTGTCTCATTCTTTATTAGTTGTTTCTTAGACAAAATATAAAAATCAATAAATGACATGATAAACTCATATATAACTTCCCATTTTTACCATTTTCATTAGAAAGAATAAGTAATATTTTAAGAGTAGCATTTATACGAGCAAAAACACAATATTATAAAACGACTAAAATGATAGAAGTAATAATAAGGATGGAGAGAATATTTATAAGCAACATATAAAATCTTAAAAAAGACAAACATGCGAACAGACAAAGTACTTGGGAATTAGTTGCATGCACCCATCATAAATGTGAATCTCAATTGCTAATGAGTAAAGACTTCCAACGTCAATTTTCATGATATGAATTATGATGACAAACATTAATGATTTTTAAAATTTAAAGTTCTTAAGTTAGGTGTTACGTATTTACTATTAATTTCATTTTATGAAATTCTACCACTCTAATATGGCCTTCTACATCTAGTTAACGTTTTAAGATTTGCATACTTCTAATAATTTGGATTTCTTATATGTTCGTAGTTCATAAATGATATTATCAAAATGGTTTATATCCTCCCCAACCCCCAACTCCCCCCCCCCCCCCCCCCAAAAAAAAAAAAAAAGCTTACGGTATATTTTATGATAGTTTTTAACCTTTTATCTTTAAAAGTTAAAACAACTTATATTTTGAGGGCACCGAAATGCAAGTTTATAACAGCTTGGAATGAATAGGATAACTGTTGGGGCCATATGGAATAGTGGGCCGCGAAAGAGCTATTGGGCCATAAGATATGGGCCGGAAGAAAGAGGAAGTCCAAAAAGAAGAATGGGCTCGAGATTGGCAAGGCCGAAAGCACATAGTAAACCAAGGGAAGAGATCGGAGCTGATGAAGATTTCGGCCGAAATGGGTGGAAATAGCCGAAACCAAAACAACCGAATCGAAGAGAGAAAGAATTCGGCTCAGAGGAGTTAGCCGGAGAGCGGTTATTCCAGCTCCGGCTATAAATAGGGGACGACACACTCAAAATCAGAGAGATCAATCCAACCCCCAAATTACCTTTATCAATTTTAATTCCTTGTTATCTTTACTGCTTTCTTTACAGCTTTCCTTTACAGCTTTCCTTAGAATCTAGCCTAGTTTGTAGCGGTTACCACTTCCAAATCCACCGTTGCTCCTTAGCAGCTGGTAGTTTGGTTCTCTGTCTTTGGTGAATTCCGCCGTTGTTTCTTAACAACAGGCAGATTCTCCGTTGTATCGTGTTATTGTTGGTCAATTCAAGGAAGATTCATTCAATTGTGGGCGCATTATTGTTAATTCGAACCCGTAATCGGTTTGATCCTTTTCCGATAGCCTCCCTTGAGGAGAAAAAGGTCCTTGGCTGCACCAGAGCCAAACAGTGGCACGCCCAGTGGGACGCAGAATGGCGTTTGAACAAGCAACTCCAGCAGCAAACACGGCGGCGAGGACCGACTTGCCGCCGATTCAGGAAGAACGCGCACCAGAAGCCGGAGAATTCCCCCCAGGGTTCCCCGGACCATCACATTTCCATAATCAGGAGTTTTCAAACGATGATTTAACCCCGCGATTCCGAGATCAGGTTCAATTTATGGTGGAGGCGGCGGTTACCAACTCGGTTCGCCAAATCGAAGGAAATATCCTGGCAGCAATGCCAGCCATGTTTAGAGCCGAAATTGCGAGGAGTATGTATCCGATGGGAGCGCAGCAAGCTCCAGTGGCGCAAAATCCACCACAAAATCTTCACAATTTTCAGCAGCAGGCCTTTAGGCCGCCAGGAGGGCATGGAGCTCGGCCTTTTGTTCCTCCGCAGCAGAGGTACGATCAGCAGCAGAATCAACCGCCTCAACCAGTAGTTCAACCGCCTGCTCCAGTGGTTCAACAACAATACGCACCACTTCAGCAGAATCCACCACAACTGGTTGATAGAGAGCTAATTGCCGAGATTATTCGCACACAGTTTGGGAATCTCATCGGCCAGGAGAATAGGCCGATGTATCGGAAACCTTATCCGGATTACATCGAGGAGCAGTATCCACTGCCTAGAGGGGTGAAGGTTCCAGATTTTAACACTTTTTCTGGAGAAGTCGGCCGCTCTACCATCGAGCATATCGGCCGATTTACAGCTCAGTGTACCAGAATCGCGCAAAATGATTTTCACAAGCTAATATTGTTCAGTTTGTCATTAACTGGCCCAGCATTCGAGTGGTACATTAATCTGCCAGCGGGATCGGTCAATACTTGGGCCGAAATGGAGCGGTTATTCCATGACCGATTCTATAATACTAGTCCGGAAGTTTCGGTAGTTGATCTGACGTCAACCAAACAGAAGGCGTCGGAATCGGTTACTGAATTCATGGAGAGATTTTATGCAGTGAAGGCTCAGGTGAAGACAATGCTGCCTGAGCATGAATATATTCAAATTTTAAAGCAGAATTTGAAGTTTGCCATCAAGGACAGATTGATGGTAACAAGACCGAGGACGGTAGCCGAATTAACGGCTGAAGCAATAAGGATGGAGACATATTTGGCGGAACAGGCGGCTTTCAAATCAAGCCGAAGTCAAAGTGGAAGGTCACAACCTATCCAGTCAGCTGCCTCATTTGCTGAATCTCTGGATAGATGTGAAATTCAGGAAGAGTACAACGCGGAAGACGTTCCTGCATTAGCCGAAGTCGCGAGGGCAGAGTTAATCATAAAAAAGCCTATGACTTGTCCAGCACTTCGGCCAGCAAGAGGCAAGGAGAAAGAAGGAGGAGATGAATCTCAAAGGTTTTACTCTTTCGACTTGTCACAAATGGACGAAATATTTGATTATTGTTAGAAGAACGGATTGCTAGAGTTTAAAGGAAACCATCCACAGCCTACCAAGGATCAGTTGGAGGCCGGATGGTGCAGATTTCACGGATCAGCCACTCATTCCACGGCCATTTGTGGGCATTTTAGGAAGCTGATTCAGAAGCATGTCGATGATGGGAAGCTGAAGTTCCCAGAGAGGCTTATGGCAGTCGATAAGAATCCGTTCCCAGCTGCCAACATGGTGATGGTGCAACCCAACCAGAATAAATCGGTGCATGACCGATTAGGGGATCAAACATCATCTAGCAAGAGCTCTGTGCACGATCGGCTTGGGGATCAGCCATCGGCTCGGAAGTCAGGAGTATGGAAAAGGCTAGGATCTCCGAAGGGAAAAGAGAAAGTTACAGATGTCTTTGACCGATTGGGGAACTATGAGGTGAAAGAATGGATCAAGCAATCAGAGAGACAACAAGAGATCGAGGTTGGAGATAAGAGTGAGAGACCGACGTTGAAAATTATAACCAACGGATGGGATTCAGAGATGAAGTTAACAGCCGATAAGCAGAATGGAAAGACTGTGATACAGATCACAGTCCCTGAAGAAGCAGTTAGTCCCGAAATGAAAAAGCTTAGAAGGCCACCAGCAAATACTCAGGTAGGCCGATGGGTCCGAAACTCTCCAGAAAGAAGGCATTCCGATCAGCGCCGACATGACCATTCAGCTTGGAGGGCAGAGGAGAGGAAAGTCCCAAAAGGAAAGGGATCATATCGTACTTTCAAACGAAGAATGCAACGGCTTAAAGCAGCTGCTGCTTCTGAGCAAGAGGAGTATGATATGATGCATATGGAAGAGGACTTCCCTGATGACTGTTCGTTCTCGGGAGGACGAATACTCAATAGGGTATTTTCCGCTCGTTTGAGGTCCGAATCAAAAGAAGAGAGGAAGCCGAAAGAAAGACAGGATCGGCTGAAGAACAAGACTGAGTTTCGGCCGAAAGTAGTTCAGCCAAAAGCTGAAAGTGAGCAGCCGAAAGAGGAATGGAAGCCTAGACCAGTCCGAACCAGGGAATGGAAACCAAAGACAACTATCATTCCGAGTAGTGATACGCCCCCTATTGGGCAGTTTAAATTCGACTTCGGGTCTAGTGCGAATATGGTGACAGTAACCACCAAAGAGAAAGAGGAGTACTGGTCAGATTCCGAACCAGCGGTGGTTTTTTGTCAAAAGGATGGAGAATACTATGGTGATGAAGAACCCATAGTGGATTTTTGTTTCGATAAACTCGAGGTATTTCGGCCGGAAGCCGAAATAGAGAAATCTTTTGAGGAATGATATAAGGCATTCGTTCCAGAAGCTCAACCAGGTACGATTTTGCCTCCAACTACGCAAATGTCCCAGCATGTGAGGCCTTTATACGTTAAAGGTTGGGTCAATGGGAGACCACTCAGGAGAATGTTTATCGACGGTGGGGCCACAGTTAATATCATGCCACTATCCACGCTAACGAAGATAGGTCGCTCGAAGGAAGATTTACTCCCTACGAGAATGAAGGTAATGAGTTTTGTGGGGGCTCAAACCGCGGCCGAAGGATGTATATTGGTGGATGTAACGGTCGGAACAATATCAATTCCGACCATGTTCTTTGTGGTGGATGCAGAAGTTCCGTATGCGGCCCTATTAGGCCGATGCTGGATTCATACATCCCGATGTTTGCCATCAACGCTTCATCAGAAAGTATGGTTCTGGAAGAAAGATGGCACAGTAGAAGAAGTAGATGGAGATCAACCTCCATTTCCAGTCAGCTCAGCCGGACGAATTGATGCGGTGTTATATGAAGAACCGATTCAACCATTCCTAGCAGTGGTAGGGGATCGGTACCCGCAGGTGATCAAGTGTGATTGGACAGATTTGGGGTTTGAAATCAGATACCAGGCCGATGAACGGCCAGTCGAAGAAGAAAGTAAATGATGGAGTCACAACCGAATCAAGCGACCGAGTTCGAATCGGCCGAACTCGGAGTTTCAGATGACAAAGCAGGATGGAGCGATTTAATAGACGCAATTCCAAAGCGAACGCCGGATTTCAAAGCTCAAGACCCCTTGAAAATGGTCAATGTTGGTACAGACGAACACCCGAGGGAGATCCCGTTGAGTGCGAATCTTGATCAGCAGATGACAAGCCGATTCAAGGAGGTTTTAATCGAATTCAAGGATTGTTTCGCATGGGACTATACAGAGATGCCAGGATTGGAGCGGTCGATTGTAGAGCACAGACTGCCTATTAAAGAAGGATTCAGACCACATAAACAGCCGGCCAGGAGGGCAGCGCCCGAAATAGTCCCAAAAATAAAAGAAGAAATAGAGAAATTGTTAGCGGCCGGGTTTGTTAGGCCAGCTAAATATGTAGAATGGCTATCAAATATTGTTCCTGTAATAAAGAAGAATGGAAAATTGAGAGTTTGCATTGATTTCAGAAATCTTAATATAGCCACTCCAAAAGATGAGTATATGATGCCTATTGTTGACTTGTTGATCGATTCGGCCGCAAAACAGGGGATGCTATCTTTTATGGATGGATATTCAGGATACAACCAAATTTTTATGGCCGAAGAAGACATTCACAAGACTGCATTTCGGTGCCCTGGCGCCATAGGGATATATGAATGGGTGGTGATGCCATTCGGGCTGAAGAATGCAGGAGCTACATACCAGAGAGCCATGAATTATGTTTTCCACGACCTCATAGGGGATTGTGTTGAAGTCTATATTGATGACGTCATGGTCCGATCCAAAGATATCGAAAGCCACTTGAACGATTTGCGGAAGGTATTCGCGAGGATGAGGCTGCATGGAGTCAAAATGAATCCAGCCAAGTGTGCTTTCGGAGTACAGGCGGGAAATTTTCTCGGGTTCCTGGTACATAACAAAGGAATAGAAGTTGATGCGAACAAAACCAGGGCTATCCAAGAAGCCAAACCTCCACATGATAAGAAGAGCCTACAGAAGTTTCTTGGAAAAATCGGCTTTCTGAGACGATTCTTGGCAAATGCGGCTGGAAAGTCGAAACCACTAACCGATTTATTGAGGTTAAAGAAGGAAGAGGAGTTCAAATGGGGAATTGACCAGCAAAAAGCCTTCGAACAATTGAAGCAGGATTTGATGAATCCACCTGTGTTGGTTCCTCCAATTTTAGGACGGCCATTGAAGTTGTATATAGCAGCGGCCGAAGAATCTATTGGAGCATTACTGGCGCAAGAAGACGATGAAGGAAGGGATCGGGCGATTTACTATCTTAGTCGAATCCTAAGGGGCGCCGAAGTAAGGTACTCGCCGATTCATAAACTATGTTTAAGCCTTTATCATGCATGCCAGAAATTAGAATATTATATTCAACCAAGGCAAGTGATAGTGATAGCTTCGGTTGACATAGTTAAGATTATGATGAATGATCCGGTCAGTAACCGAAGAATGGCCAAATGGGCCATGAAGTTAAATGCATACGATTTGAGGTATCAACCTTTAAAGGCTATGAAAGGACAGATTGTAGCCGATTTTCTGGCTGATCATGTGACGCACCCGATAACCGATGACATCGATCATCAGGATCGGCCGAAAGAAGTTGGAGAGATAGGAATTGTATACTTGCAACCATGGGTAATGACATTTGATGGTTCTAAAGCCGCTTCAGGAGTTGGAGCAGGGTTTACCCTACAAACGCCGGAGGGCAAGATATACAAATATTTCGTGCAACTGCCAGAGTCATATACGAACAACCAAGCCGAATATAAAGCGTTAATTTCGGGATTACGACGGTTGATAGAAGAAGGAGTCAGGGCAATCATTGTCAAAGGAGACTCGCAAGTAGTTGTTCAGCAACTGCTAGGCGATTTTTCAGTTAAGAGTTCACAATTGATTAGATTGTATGAAGAAGCGGTTACTTTGTTAGAGGAATTTGATGAGGTGTACATTGAATACATCCCGAGAGAAAAGAACGAAGAAGCCAATGAATTGGCTCAACATGCGGCAAAATATCGGTTGATGCCGACAGCAGGAAATGTAGAAGTGCGTTTGGCCGAAACAGAGAAGGCCGAATGGATTAAAAAGATAGCACAGACATTAGAAGATCCTTCGGAGGCTAATCCAGCCGAAAAACGGAAAGCGATGGACTACGTCATAATAGGAGGATTATTATTCAAGCGTGCTATTGATGGAATATTGCTCAGATGCGTCGGAGAAGAAGACGCTAGAAGAGTAATGGGAGAGGTTCATGAAGGAGTATGTGGTGCACATCGGGCAGGAAAGTCGATGAAGTGGAGCATTATTCGGCTGGGATATTATTGGCCGAATATGGGTCCTGATTGCGAAAGATATGCAAGAGGATGCACCGAATGTCAAAAGCATGGGCCGATTCAGAAGTTACCGGCCGAAGAATTGCATATAATGATCAAACCATGGCCATTCAGAGGATGGGCCATGGACATCATAGGAAAAATTCATCCCTCGTCGTCGAAAAGACATGAGTTCGTGCTAGTAGCAACAGATTACTTCACGAAATGGGCCGAAGCTCAGGCGTATGTCAGCATTTCACAAGAGGAGGTGATTGAGTTCATTAAGAGACAGTTGATCTATAGATTCGGGATCCCACAGACGATTTTAACAGATAGAGGAACGGTGTTTGTGGGAGAAAAAGTCAAGGCCTTTGCGGACGAATACGGGATAAAAATTGTACATTCGTCACCATATTACCCGCAAGGAAATGGACAAGCAGAGGCCACAAACAAACAGCTAATAGGAATCATAAAGAAAATGATTGAAGATCAACCAAGAAAATGGCACGAAAAGTTATCTGAAGCACTGTGGGCTTATCGAAATGCCAAAACCTCAGCTACTGGGTTCACACCATTTCGGCTGACCTATGGAATGGATGCAGTATTGCCAGCCGAAATAACAGTGCCGACTTTGAGAACAAGCCAGGCGGATTCAATGTCAGCCGAACAGTATGATTGTGCAATGAAAGATGAGTTATTGGAGATAAATGCCAATCGAGTGCAGGCTTTTGAGAATTTGCAGAAAAATAAAGATATTGTGGCCGATTGGTATAATAAGCGAATTCGTCTTAAGCGATTTGAAGTTGGAGACTTAGTTTGGAAAGTTATATGGCCGCCTAAGCAGAAGGATGGCCGATTAGGTAAGTGGAGTCCCAATTGGGAGGGACCATTTATTGTTCATACAAGATTACCGAATGGAGCGTACGTTTTGGTGGACGAAAATGGTGAGCGGATGTCAAATCCAGTTAATGCAAGATACATGAAGAAATATTATCCATCAGTATGGGATCAAACATTAAGCGATGCGAAAAAGTAAAGATTTTATTGCATGAACGAATAAGTACAAAGAAGGTGCTACTTCGGCCGAAAGCGGCGTCGATAGCCCGAAATTACAATATACAAGGGAAACGTCCTGGCCTAAAGCGGCTAGAAAGAGGCAGAGGCAAATGGGATCTGAAGTGGTAGATGGCCAACATTCATTCCCAAGCCCAGATTCTTCTAGTCGGCGGGAGAAGAGATGGCTGTGCCACGAAAGCCAACTCCCAGACCAGGAAGAAGAAAATTTTAATTTGCTCCAGCAAGGATACCCCCTTCTTAGCATTGAAGATAGGGATGAAATTCGAGGGGTATGGCCTTCGAAGCTCAGAAAATAATTCGGTCCCATAGAAAGGCGCGATTATTATTCGACCGCCCAAGACTTTGGGACCGATATTAGTAAGATTACGACGGGTCACAACAACAAGAGGGGATAGGGCAGAGCCCAAGTATGGCCGTCGGAATACATGTTGAGAAAAGTGTGAGAAGATCCCAGTGTGTATGAAGATAATAGTGAGAAGATTAGTTGAACTCGCGTTGCATATAAAAGGGGTTTTCGGTTTATAAGTAAAGGACCAACCGAAGAGCCAACGGGCCAAGGGGGCCAGGGAGGAGAAGGAATTAAAAGCATCGAGATGTTCATGACTGGTGTTTGCTAGATTACGGAACAAGAAGTGAAGAGGAGTTGGTATTTATAGAGAAGAATGGAGAGACGTCAGTTACAACAAAAAAAAAAAAAAAAGGGGGAACGTAAAGAAGAAAGCATTGATTACGGAAGAAACGCTTCAAGAATCCCAATAAAGCTGCAGAAGATAATATGGTATCAGAAAATATCCTTGGGAACAGGGAAGAAAAAGGCAAAATAAGTCCGCAAAAAGACAAGCATTTTATAATGGGCCGATTAAGTATACAGGGCGAATCGGCCAAAATGATAGCCAAGAGTACAGTAAAGGAGGATACTATTACATCCAAAAAAGAAAATAACAACAACAAAGTTCAATCCCCACTCAAATCATAAGCGATGTCTTCACCGAAGTCACTGGTAAGAGGAGCGGCCGAAGTACTAGTAGAGGTCGGATCCAATACCGATTGAAACTCCCGATACGATCGAGCTTCAGCTTCGGCCGAAACCAGAGGATCATCGGGTTGAGACGAGAAAAGCTTGTCGGTAGTGTCTTCGAAAGAATCACGTGGAGCATCTAAGAAGAGAAATTAAAAGAAAAGGAAGACATAATCATCGAATATCGTCAGGATCAAAAGAACAAATTAAATATTACCAGAATTCTTCGGATTATCCCCTGAAGGAGGATTGATGAGAAGATTATCAGAAGACATTGAAGTATTTGGCGCCGAAGGAAGTTGAATCGCGACAGCACGAATCCGATCAAGCGCCTTCTGAGTGTCTGACCACAAGTCGCGGAAAACATTAAGGACGGTATCACTGAAGGATAATCTCAAAGCAAGGTAGTCTGTTGTCTCTTTAAGACTAACAAGTTTGTCCCGCGGAGCTTGAGCAGATTTGTGGAGCTCTTTTATAAGTCCTTGCAAGTGAGCCGATTCTTGGTCAACTTCGGCTAAGGCATTCTTCACACCTTGTGCCTCATGTTGAAGACGGCTGATTTCATAGTCAATGGCAGAGAGGCGATTCAAGTAATTGGATCTGAGGCCATCATTGGCCGACAATTGACTCATATAAGAATGGTAGTCAGAAGCATGTTTATCAAATTCCTCCCTGTGAAGGGTAAGGGAAGTATGCTCATCTTCAAGGGTTTTGCGAAAAACCAAGAGACTGGGAAGCTCCATGTCTATCCGTAATAGACAAGTGAACATTGCATCAACGACTTTGGATAAGCCAGAGACCAGAAGGTCTTGAGGAAAAGTCCGCTTGATATAAGAGATAAGCAATAGGATGGGCCTGGTCTGAACGGAGAAGGCGTTGGGTGATTCAGAAATCAAGAGATCAAGCTTATCCAAGCAGGCTTTAAAAGAACGAGGAAGTTCCGACGAAGAAGAAGCAAATGAAAGGGAAAAGAAATCATCTAGAACAGCCTTATCCGGGAAAGGTGAAGGAGGATTAACATTGCCAACGGCCAATTCTCCCAGCCGAGTGTGTACAGGGGAGGGGTTAGGAATAGAGCCAATGGAAGAAGAGGGAAGAGCTACGGCTAAAGAAGTAGTCGAAATGGGAACAGCCGAACCAGTGTTGCCACCCTCAGGCGCTCGAGAAGTCAATCCCAGCCCCATATCGGCCGAAGGAACAGGAGTGGTACTTGAAGTGATAGCCGGGTCCTCATCAATAGGATCAAGGGCCGTAGATGAGGGATTAGGTGATTCAGAAGGGCCGGAAGAGACGGTGACTCGAAGAGCCTAGAGGAAAAAAAAAAAAGAGAGGGAGATAAATATTAAAAGGAAGATGGTGAGGAAAAAAATAAATATAGAAGAAAAGAACGGCATGAGACCTGATCAGCAGACGAGGCTGAACCCGGAAGAGGCGAACGGGCCGAACGTCGCAGCGTCTTGGGTGCCGGTTCTTTTTTCGACTTCCCTGAACCAGAAGTAGCACGTTTGCGTTTTCCGGAAGTAGCGGGAGCAGACGAAATACGCGGATGAGGGGGAAGAGAGGAAACATCATCTAAAGCAGCCCCTGCAAGACGAAAGAAAAAGGGAAAATGTGAGAGAAGTGTACGATACACAATAAAAAGAAAGCCGAAAGACTTACTAAGTAAAGGAAGTAGAGGGTCATCCTCTTGAGAAGAGCAGGAGTAATCAGGGGCTGAACCAACAACCGAAAACATCATAATACCTGGAAAGCCGCGAGAGACAAGGAGGCTCTGCAAGTTAGTGCCAAAATTAGCATAAGAAAGAGCTTTTTCCCACCAGGTATCGAAACGCTCAGTTGAAAGACCAGGACGGATGTCGAAGGAGCGAACTTCAAAGTTGCAAATCCGGAGGGCCCAAATACGACAGAGATTTCGGCTGTTCTCAGAGCCGAATCCTTTGAAGGATTTGCTGTATCGATTCGGGTCCCCATAGAGAGGAACAACCACATCCTGAACAAAGCCGAATTGACGGCTAACTAAGTGAGGATTGTAAACCTCAGAAGGGATAGAGTGGTCAGGGGGGACGAACAACGAACAGTTGAAAATGTGACGAGGAATGATACAAGCATTCCAGACTTGAGCGAACGCCTTTGGAAGAGGTCTACCGAAAGGGGGAGTGTTAATAGCCGGAACCCAACTATCCGGAGTGCCAGAATACAGGTGGCAGGAAGAAGGACTAAGTGGGGATCGGCTCATAAAATAGTAGATCCATTGTTCAGAGCGCATTTCGGGAAACCGAACCCCGAGAAGATCGTTGGCGGAAGGATGGGTAGTCTCGAAGGGTTGAGGTTCCAAAAGGGACATATCCCTGAAATGCCATACCAACCAGAGGTGAAGGAACCAAAGAGGACCATGAGACCGGCTAGAGTGGCCGTCAGCCCATCCATAAACCAAGGAAGACATGCCAGAATATAGATGCGCCAAGAAGTAGTCGGCGAGAGGCAAATGATTCTTTTTCATAAGAGCCTTGGCCAGAGGGTAGGTCTCAAGAATAACATTCTTGGCAGGGGCGCACCAAAAGAATCGGCTGAGGAAATGCATCATAAAAGCCACAGATTCGTCCTCAGAGAATTCGGCCTTATCCTCACGATACTTGCTAATCCATGAAGCAAAGGTGAGCCCAGAAACAAAACCGGTGTTCTTTGTATTAGGCTTGTCGGAGTCAGTAACCCCTAAGACAGGCTTTCCAAGAGAAGGCAAGTCCAGAAGAAGCTTAACATCCTCGATGGTTGGAGTCATCATACCCCATGGGAAACAGAAACAGTTGATGGATGGGTTCCAGAAGCAAAGGAGGGCCTGAATATAATTGTAAGTAGTAGGAAAGGGTTGAGTACTCAGCTTAATCAGGTGAATAATGCCAGAGTCAGTCCAACCTAATCCGCAATGAGGAAGGGCCCTGTCGTACCAAGCAACATGTTCCTGGGTCACCAACGGCCAAGTACTGAGAGGGCCGAAAAGCTTGACAGAGAAATAGTCCGAAAACAAGGGGATCGTCTTCGATTCCCCAAAGAGAACAGAAGCAGAAATCGTGGCCTCTGCTGAAGTCGCAAGAGGCCCAAGAGTAACGAGGGCATCATCAATAAGACGGAGCGAAGAAGTTTCAGCTAGGGAATCTTCAACATCTTTGATTTTTTGAGAGGAAGGGGAAAGAGTCGGTTGCGCCATCGATAAAGAGGAAAAAAGGGCGAGAAGACGAAGGGAGAGTAAATAAGCAGGAAAGAGGGAAATGGTTATAAAAACAAAGTAAGGGCAAACGAAAAGGCGTAGAAGAACGTGACCGGATATTAAGGAGGAGTTAGCGCACGAAGAGGAAGAGAGAGAGAGAAGTTACTTGGGCTCCTTCGCATGGAAGCAATTCGCCCAAGTAAGGAGGGCATCTGTTGGGGCCATATGGAATAGTGGGCCGCGAAAGAGCTATTGGGCCATAAGACATGGGCCGGAAGAAAGAGGAAGTCCAAAAAGAAGAATGGGCTCGAGATTGGCAAGGCCGAAAGCACATAGTAAACCAAGGGAAGAGATCGGAGCTGATGAAGATTTCGGCCGAAATGGGTGGAAATAGCCGAAACCAAAACAACCGAATCGAAGAGAGAAAGAATTCGGCTCAGAGGAGTTAGCCGGAGAGCGGTTATTCCAGCTCCGGCTATAAATAGGGGACGACACACTCAAAATCAGAGAGATCAATCCAACCCCCAAATTACCTTTATCAATTTTAATTCCTTGTTATCTTTACTGCTTTCTTTACAGCTTTCCTTTACAGCTTTCCTTAGAATCTAGCCTAGTTTGTAGCGGTTACCACTTCCAAATCCACCGTTGCTCCTTAGCAGCTGGTAGTTTGGTTCTCTGTCTTTGGTGAATTCCGCCGTTGTTTCTTAACAACAGGCAGATTCTCCGTTGTATCGTGTTATTGTTGGTCAATTCAAGGAAGATTCATTCAATTGTGGGCGCATTATTGTTAATTCGAACCCGTAATCGGTTTGATCCTTTTCCGATAGCCTCCCTTGAGGAGAAAAAAGTCCTTGGCTGCACCAGAGCCAAACAATAACCTTGTCAGTAAAAAGGGCACTTGGGGTTTGTTTTTCTACAGAAAAAAGGAGAGTAGGAAGGAGATAGTAGAAGTAAAGCATCCCCCCCATCTATATATTTTTATACCTTCCATGGGTATTCTATACGCAAATTATTTCATACTCACAAATTTTATTTTATTATAGATGTTATAATTCCATGAGCGATAAGCGTGTACGAAAACAAATTTCTGGTGGAATATCTTTCTTTTTCAATTTCTCTTTTTCACACATTAGTGTCGCATCTCAAATTTAGTGAAATATGTGTTGGAGGAAATATTCAATATATAGGATTTGAAACAATGGACGAATATGTATAGACAAAACGTATAGATTTAATCAAAATTTAGTTGAATCCTAGTACATACGAAAAGTTTAGTTAAGGACCCGATTCCTTTTTCCTTCTTTAGATCCTCCTACAGGTGTAGCTCCATGATCAACGTGTTTAAGGTTTGAGAGAACATCTATAGTTATTGTCTAGGTTAATTATTAGGATGCAATATCATCACAAGAATTTTTTGTTTTTGTTATCAAATTCAATCGTTAAATTTTGATAGCAAACGAATTCCAGTCACGAATTTAATCGCTAACCTTGTTGATGAGAGATTTTAGAGTTTAAAAAACTACTTTTTTCAATTCCTAAAATGAAAACTACTTATCTTCTGCAAGATTCATGCTCATCATATGTGGTGTGGGTATTGTCGCTTTCCATTTTATTGCTAGTGGGGCTTATAGTCCCTTTTTTGATATCACTAGGGCTGGTAGTATCCAACTATATGATCATATGGTTTTACAATCTCGTTAACTTGTAGCCACTACTACTTGGTTGTGACCGGCCTGTGATATCCTAATATGCATGCCTTGTCGGTTTATAACTTCATATTTATACGCTATTGGTTGACTATTGAGGATTGTCCGTTCAAGATGCTAACTATACGATTGAATTCTTGTTTATTTTGCCGAGCCTTGTATAAGTGTAATATTCCAGAATATTAGACTATATATTACTCATTAGTTATTATTATTATTATTATTATTATTATTATTATTTTTTTTTTTTTATTTTTATTTTTTTATTTTTTTGAGCCTATATACATGCTAGGAAAGAGATGGTGGAGCCCATGCCACACAAATTAGAAAGGAACAAAGGGGAGGGATAGAAGCTGGATGGGGATTGAACTCCGAATATATTGGTTGGAAGATGGGGGACTTGCTCACTAAGGTAAGTCCCCAGCTCTAGTCATTAGTTATTGAATACGTATACCATTACAAGAAATTTTTTGTTTTAGCAACCAAAAAAAATTTAGTAAAATTCGGTCACTAAATATATTAGCGACTCCGAGACAGAAATGGTGGTGGACTGGTGGATAAGGGGCTGGATAACGAATCGAATCCCCAACCATAAGGTTGAAAGATAGGATTTGACCACTTAGGTAAATTTTCATCCCTAAGTTTTTCTTTTCTTTTCTTTTCTTTTCTTTCTTTTTTTTTTTTTTTTTTATGGCCACATTTCACAGGGAAAAGGCTAAGGAACATTTAACACAACACATGCTCCCCTTCCCCTTTTTGTCCTAATTTTGCTCGTTCTTTTTTCCTTTCCATTTCTTACCTTAGCTTCCTCATCAAATATTCATCAACACACCAAACTTTCCTTATAATAACTCAAAAGTTATGTACAATAGTAGCATTCCAATTTTAGTGCAAAAAGGTGGTTAATTTTTATTCGGAACTGAAGGCCAATCCCATTATATTTTATTCCTCGTTCTAAATAAAAAAAACGATAATATATTTGACCGTATTTGTTTAAAAAACAAAATTAACATTCTGGATCGGCTATTTTGGCAACACTCATATAGTATTCATATATGATATGGAGTATAATACTTTTTCAGCATAATAATCAGTTCTAAACCCCAAAAAAAATGGAATAAAGCATGATTTTGTCAATGAAGAATTATTAAACTCTGTAGACGATATTCAAAAACTAAATTTCAATTAATTAGAACGAGGGATTTCAAAATTTGAATTAGAAGAAAATAATGCATGAGAGAAGGAAGAGATGGCGTTATTGGCAAAACTTGCATTTAGGATGATAGTGTTGACAAAAAAAATAATTTAAATGTGTACAGAATCCACGTCCATAAACCATAATGGTGCATTGGCAAAACGATAAAAACTTTGCCTTGTATAATAATTTCTCAATTTGAGTTTCAGTCTTTTAGAAATTGTATTACCCCCATCCATGTCCCGCTTTCCACACTCTACTTTTGTTTGGGAGACAATGGATTCAACAGCAGAAGATATATGGTCTGTTTGGGAGTTAGCAGATGACAGATAACAAATTTGACTAGCAGATTTAAGTAGCAGATATAAATAGTAGATTTGACCAGCGGATAGGAGATTTCATTAAAGTTGTTTGGCATCATATAACAATCTAGCAGATTACTACAGGTTTAGGGGAAAGATAAAAGGGTATTTCCAATCTGGTACGTAATCTGCCTCAAAATGTGGTAGATCAAATTTGAGCATATTGGCTCAATATGCTACCTGAATCTGTTGTTTAGCAAATAGGAAAAAAGAACATACTCTCTCCGTCCCATTCCAAATGTCCTACTTACTATTTTTGGATGTCCCATTACAAATGTCTTCTTTCTATAAATAGAAATAATTTTTTTCCTCCAATAATTATGTGGACCCATTTGTCCCATTTATTTTTACTTAATGGCTAGAGGCTAGAAAATAAATGGTGGGAGCTCGTGCCACACAAATTACAATACAAAGGGACAAAGGGAGGGATAGGAGGCCATGTGGCGAATCGAATCTATCCCCAACCTAAAGGTTGACAGTTCGAGAACTTGACCACTATGTCAGGTTCTGATCCCCAATTATATAAAATATTTTATTGCATTAAAAATAATGGCATATATTTATAATTTAAAATTATTTTAATTAATGCTTTTAATTACTATTTGTCAGTATTTCTTAATTAAAGCCTTTGCGTCAAGTCCACGAAAATTTAATTGAAGTTTCTATACCTCATAAAAATTCGAGAAAAAAAGAATTCTTCCAAAATTTAATGCACCAAATTAAAATATATCATTATCAGTTTAATCTATTCATATTGATTATCAAGAAAGGATTAGGACTCGAATTTTTACCCACCTTAGCTTTATCCGTTTTTCCGAAATTTGTATAGTACAAGCCCCATTAATTCTTTAAACAAAAAGTATTGGATCTCATGTAACAAAACAAGCATGGATTATCAACGAAGGCATGATGAAGTCTGTATGCTTGAATTTTTAGCCTTACCTTACTAATGAAGATCAAAACTAATTAAAATCAACTAGCTAGATATAGATATTCCCTGCCTTCGGCTCTTAAAAAAAAAAAAACAAAAAAAAAACAAAAAAAAAAAACTAGATATATACATGAGGTTGATGGGTGACTTTTGTGAATGGATTTGTTGCAAAGCTGATGGAATATATCGATCAAATAAATCATTAAATGGTACGGTGAATATTTTAAATGGTATAACTCGCTATAACATTTTTATTTTTTTTTGAGGCAAAAACTTCTTTTATTCCACAATCGGGACAAATGACAACTACACCACAATGTTACAATCACAACTCAAGTACCCAACATGTACTCCAACCTCGCTATAACATATTGATTTTGAAAGCAGTTACGAGGAGGAGATTATCTATGGTAAATATATATATACTCTGAACAATTTTGAGTAAGATAAAAGGTTTCTCAGCATCCAACTTTCGTGTCGTATATTCACTCGATCTCATTTTGTCCATTATCAGCACCCAACAAAGTGTGTAAGAAGAAGTATATACTATCTAATTTGTGTTTGTACAAACCTATGGACTAGTAATCTCTCAACCGACCATTCCTTGGGATTTTGCTCATTTTCGGTATCCTCCTCAAACCCCAATTTCTCCCACAACCAAATTAAAGAGACGAATAATCAGAATTAAAAAGACAATGAACCTAGCCTTCAAAACATTTAAAGGGAACATACAACTCATGAGCTAACACCTATAGGAATTGAAAAAGGAATATTTTTAGTAACAACAACGGTGTGCATACACTAAAAAGACTTTGGTCGTCTCAACTCAATTCAACTAATTAACGCTAAACATGTTATCTTTGTGTGTGTGTGTATTTTTTTTTCTTTTCCAAACTTAATTTGAACTTAGATAATCAATTTGAGTTCAGTTTAAATCAAATAAATTCGAATTGATGGGCTTGAATTTCAATTGTTTTTAAAGAAGAAAGGAGGAGGAGGTGGTGAAATGTCTCTTTAAGAAAAGGTGAAATTGAGACATGTGATCCACAGCAAATATAGAAAACAAAGAGAGAACTTTATTGCATATTTACATTGAGTAATATTATTGTAAATATCAAATGCATGTGTCTACTAATCCAATTGCCAAATGAAATGTTTCCTAGATTTTTATTTTATTTTTTTTATTTTTTTAAATTTTCACTTGAGAATACAGACGTACCGGTTTCAACGGCAAGTATAAAGTGTGTTCGTGTACAGTATATATCAAAATTCTAATTAAGAAGTATAAATTTTAAGCAAAATAATTTTGATTTTGATAATCAACAATAAATCATAAATATTCTAGTAAAAAAATCGTGACGTTTGTTTATTAGTGTTATTAGGGTACTTTAAATACGTTTCTTTTTTAAAAAATTAAATTCTTTTCATTTTTTTTTAAAAATAGAAAACATTATACATATACCTATGTAATATGTATGAAATGTTTATATAAAAATAAAATAATAATATAAAACATCCTAAGAGTGGAATATATATAGTCAAACATACTTTATTTCTACTATTTACACTACAAGAAAAAAACGAATTACCGACCGAAAAATGCGGTCGGTAACCCTCTTTTACGGGTCGTTTCTAGTCCCAAAAAGTCCCGTATACGGTTACCGACCGAATTACCAACCGCAAATTGCGGTCGGTAATTCCCTTTTATGAAAAAAAAAAAATGTGTTTAGGAGGGCTCGAAACCAATCCCTCAACCCCACCAACCTTCGCCCTCAACCAACTTGGCTAGCTACCCAATCCACAAATGATATCACTCCATGTGTCATATATTACAGCCCTCACAAATATATTTTGGAAGATGTTGAAAAGAGGGCTCGACCCTGGTGGGAAGGTCTTCTCCGCACGCGCGTACCATTAGAACACAATACATTTCATGTCATTATGAGTAACTCTTTATATATAATATACATAAATTTATATATATATATATATATATACAAATATTAGTTTGTAAATTAACTAAATTGAAACAAAATAAAAAATTAAAATTATATTAATTAAAATTTAAAGAATTCATAAATTAAATCAAACAAATTTTTATAAATAATAAAAATCCCCAATAAAATAAAAATGAAATAGATATTTATTAAATTAAAATTAATTAATTACATTAAAATACAATTCAATAATTAAATTATAACATAAAATAAAAATAAAATAAATTAATTAAAAGAAAATTTTAACTAAAAATTAAAATAAATAATTATAAAAAGCTACTTAATTATTTTGATAAAAAAATTAAAAATTAAATTATATTCAAAAAAATTCAATAAAACAAACAATATAGAAAATTCAAAAATAAAATAATGGGGAAAAACTTTAGCGACCCCAAATTTTGGTCGGTAAATCGGTCGGTAACTGTGGCGACAGAATTTTCGGTCGGTAAGTCGGTCGCTAAATTATATTTTTTCATAAAAAAATAATAAGAATTAAAAAAATTGGGAAAAACTTCCGACCGCAATTGCGGTCGGTCGGTAATACCGACCAACAGTGTTGCGGTCGGTAATACGGTCGGCAAAGAACCGCCTAATGCAAAACGGAGATAAATTTCCGACCGCGGTTTGCGGTCGGTGAGCCGACCGCATCCTGTCGTCGGGAATCCCGCAATTTCTTGTAGTGTTACCAAGTGCAGGTTTGCCAATTAACCCACACGAACCAGATTAATCAGCTCAATGGGTCAAGCACTGATGGTTGATGTCGAATTTGCAATATATATACTTCTATATACTTTCCCCTTTTAAAATTTTCAAACTATCAATTCAACATTTATCTTAGTTTTTTTAAAAAAAAAAAAAATCGACCGAGATTTAAACCCTAGTACCTAACCATAATATTGGGCAAGTCCCCACTCCCCAACATTTATATTAGAAATACATTACACAATTTTTTTTTTTGGTGAACAATATATTACACAAATTTAAAAGAATAACTTACATACATACATTAGTATGAATGCAACTGTATATAGAGAAACAAATCTTAAAGAAAAGTATATTTGAATGTATGAATATCCATGGAGCTAAATATTATTGTCCCTATTTTCTTGGAATTTGGCAATCTTACAAAACAAATCTTAAAGAAAAGGTAAAGGCGTCCCCATTCCTTCAAATTTCAATTCAAAAACATCTCACTCACCAATTATTGTCTTCTTTTGTTATTGCCTTGCGGACACCTTATTGCCGTTTCTTTTCAAACTGCTACTTAACTCAGTGGTTGTTGGCTGTATCTTTCAGTTTCAAAAATTTTTAATTGAATAAATGCAATTGCTTAGTTTTATTCATATGTCCATAT
Organism: Hygrophila difformis; assembly: GCA_030278955.1. Lineage (NCBI taxonomy): Eukaryota > Viridiplantae > Streptophyta > Magnoliopsida > Lamiales > Acanthaceae > Hygrophila > Hygrophila difformis. The sequence continues at coordinate 47,264,314 of JAOANR010000005.1, forward strand.
GCGCCAAATAATAATTACAATTATTAATTAGATCAATATTTTGAAATATGAGAAGATTTAGATATACAACTTTGGGTATTCTGTACTCGCCACCCGGTTTCTTTCATCTATTGGAGATAACGGAACATGGGAGCAGTTTAAATCCACCAACATTCTGAATAATGTTGAAAGTGCTAGCGTCGTTGTTAAAATTTGGTTTCACTAACGATACTCATATATTTCAACAATAGTTCAACAGTTTTAAGTACACTGTCCATCACATAAAATAAGTGAATATATTAAAAATTTAAAAATAACACATTAAATATTTATTTGATTAGAATATTTAAAAATAATTTTATAATTTTAATTTCATGTTAAATTAAGTGAATATATTCCAATGGGCAATGGGTAACTTCTAGACCCTCGTATTGAAATGCGTTTCTATGCGGACTCCGCATATGCGAACATGGTCTCCGCAAGCACATGCTGTGCTATTTACCCCCAAACCCACATATGGTATGATATTATCTTATTGACTTTCCTTCTTTTAGTGGAGTGATTGGTGGGTAATTAAGGGGACTTTTCATTTTTGAGTTTTACTGAAATCTTGGAAAATATTTTAAAGATTTTATTTTATTGACTTTCCTTCTTTTCATTTTTAAGTCTGCATAAATGTTAGGTGTAATTGTTTACTTTGGATTACTGCTTTGATATTGTGATGCATTCCAATCTGTACGTGTTCTGTAGGGTGCATTCAAGTATTTTTCATGCTGCTTGATCGTGATCCTTAATCATTAGAAATTATCGAGCTCCTTTCAAATGGTATCTATGCCATATATGTAACATAATTGTGTTCTGTAATGTTATCAGTTATGCTATTATCATGTTGCAACCGTGATCTGAAATGGTATCAGATATGATATTATCCTGTTGCCACCGTGTTCTGTAATGGTATCAGTTATGCTATTATGAGTAATGATATGATCCTGCTGCCACCGCGTCGGTCGCCTAAATCTGCCGGCATGCAATTGAGATCTATCATCTCTGATTTCTCAATCCTGTCGAGTCACCAGATGATGCTTCTTCCACAGCCATGACACAGCACAACACAAATGGAATCTTCATCCACAATTGTGTGCACTCAAGCATCAAATACTGTACACATTCAACCATCTATAAATGTGGATTCACTCAACACATTATGATTCACGATGTACCTGATAACACTCGCGTTACGCGACTGTGTGCGGCGTCGCATATAGCACCATCATCGTCATTCTTCGATGAGATCGTTTCAGTCCACGCTTGAACACCCGCGTCTTCATCGTCATCACTTGCTGCTATTGAATAACAAGAAGGTTGTCTCGATTCATCTGATCTCTGCAAAACATCATCATCCACCGTTCGAAAAAATCCCCCAACCGCTGTAATATCATCGTCGTGTTGCGGGTGATCTGTTGATATTGCACCGTCGACTCTGTCAACTAAATCGTCCGGCAAGGAGTTTAGATCGATCATCCCCGTTCTCGAATTCCAGTCCAATTGGCCGCCGATATTCCGGATTTGCAAAACCCACAGCACACATCCATTTTCTATCCATTATCAAAATGGCAGTTTGGAATCAATCAAACGTTTCTCTCATTGATTTCGGCAATGACGGATCCACTTTCCATCTACGATTAATGTCTCTAAATGGAATGAAATCACTGCTTGTTGACGCGTAGCACTTGTTTGCTTTTGGTGGAACATGTCTGCAACTAATTATAGTCAGCATACTAACTTAATCGCCTAGTATTGATTGTAGTAGATGAGTACTTCAATTTGTGATCTTTTACGGAGCGAATCGGTTCGTATGCGGACGTATGCATATACTGACGTGTTCTCCTCCTGTACACATAGTGCTATTGACTTCTATTTCCAATTGGCAGTGTAATCAATGATTTTATTTCCTTTCTACAATTTGAATAATCACCATTAATTAGGGATGTTATAATTTATTGATTGCACAAATCGTGGACTTTACTTGTGGACAAAAATGATTCTTACACGTGTATTTTGACAGTGATATTGTCCCAAATTTATTAAGATTTTGTGATTTTTTAATTATTTTTCAAGATTGTGGGTTTGTACTGGAAAAACTTATCCAGTGGACCACACTTGGACCTACATTGTAACACCCCTTTTAGTGTTTCATATCAGCAAAAAACGTCCTAGAATGTTCCTCGTCCTTCCAGTATCATTGAGAAAAAAGAAACCCTTAGAAAGTGACACAGCGGTATTATTCAACATTTTCTTCGGCTTCTTCACTGGAAAACACGAAATCGGCGTGTCTCGACGGATTTTACCCAACACTTTCTTCGTCCCATTGTGGGAGTTCGATTCATCGCAGCAAGCGGACTGCCCGTGGTCTGTATTCTTCGTTTTTGCTTCGGATAATCACGAGGTTTCGACTGGGTAAGTTAGTATTCCAATCGTTTTTCGTAAATGTTGTATCGCATTCTAGTTTATTTGGTTGTAATTGATGTCGCTCGGTTTTGTCTCTCTTCCAATCCGAATCAGTTTAAGGGTACTGATTTCGGTTGTTCCACAGTTTTTGGGTTTAGTATTGCTCACCATCTCTCTTCCAATCTCTCACTTCTTACGAGATGTGTGCTGCCAGTGTGTCTTCAGTGTGTTCTATGCACTCTCACTGGATGCTATACACAATGTGTTCTATGGAAATGAGTCGTATGTGCTGCCCAGTTTGTTGCCAGTGTGTTCTGTGTACTCTCACTGGATGCTATACACAACGTGTTCTATGGAAATGAGTCGTATGTGCTACCCAGTCTGTTGCCAGTGTGTTATGTGTACTATTATTATATGCTATTCGCATCCTTCTTACTTGCATTTCCTCTAAGATAATTCGTATGTGATATAGATCTTTTTCCCGTATGTGCGGGACGGCCATTGGGTTCTATTTGCAGCCGATTCCACCGAAAAGAAGGTTTGGTATTTCAATAGTCGTGTCCGACAGCCTGGTTTAGATCGATCATCCCCTATCTCACCTTTCGGTGGATCCCCCAGTGCTCTTTTAGCTTTTCAATTGCCACCCCACACGCCGCCGATGCTGTTATTGGTTTTAACCAGTTCAAAACACGTCTGGATATAGCATGGAAATCCCGAGGAGGTGCTGTTTTGGAATGGAATGGAAAGACGTCTGTTTTGGTTTGCTCCGGTTGTGGCATGGAATTCGGTTGAGATGCTGTTTTGAATTCTCTTCTTCAATAACAACAAAGGAACGATGCTGTGGAATGGAAAGGGACCCTAAATTCATGTTAATCCCACTAATTTGGGTAATTAAATATCCACATTCCATTTGATATTAATTGGTTTTAATTGGCAAGAAATATCAATCCACTACGCGTAGCACTAACTACCTTATTACAGAACATATCTGCATATGGGATAACTATATGTCAGCATAGTAACCCAAAAAAGTTGTTTGAATTCAGTAACATTTAATGGAGTACAAGAGAATTTGGAAAGTGTTATCTTATTGTACCGCTGTTGGGTTTATTTGTGGCATAGAAATCTCTTATTAATACTTGAATATACCATGCCATCAATTATAGAAAGGAGAGTGACTAAGCAATTGAATGGGTTGTTATTCCATCTTAGTTATTACCCATATTCATATACACATACACATATTTATTTATAATATAATAATTAAATATACTAAAATTAATCACTCTCCTTCCCATATGCATTACCTTCCGTTGTACAAAGTTTAAAAACACATTAACAATAATTTAGATGGATTATCTTCTAACAAACACTATCATAGACTTGTAGCATTACTTAATTAAATAAATACTAATATTTTGGTATATATAATTTTAATAATATTTTTTAAAAAAACTCAAAAATATTGTATATACTTTATCACACTTAAAAACCAAAACCAATTTTCTCTTAGCCCAAGCTTTCGCATCTCTTTTCAAAAAAAAAAAAAAATCAATACCAATCATATCATTGGGAGAATCAACCCTTTAATGCCCACAAGATCTCGAGAGGTTAGTCTTGAGTCTAATTTGAGGCATGAGGATACCCGATAATTTAAAAAAAAAAAAAAAACCCAAACCCCTTACTGTTTGTTTATAATCTCAAACTTTGCATGTTTTCCAAAATTAATTTAATTATTTAGGAAAAATGCAAGAGAGGTGACATTTTGGTAAGTTATATTTTCAATCAAATTTTAACCATTTTGGCTTAATTAAAAATATTAAAGGAAATCATATAAATGGTTTTCTTAATTTTAAAGGAATATTTTGATTGCAATTTACACTTCTGATCAAATACAAAATATTATCTCAAGATTGATAATTAGAAACTTGACCAATTAGGCCAAATTTAATTCCTAATTTAAGTTTCTTATTCTAATCCTTAAATATAAATTATCATTTATTAACATTTTCATGTGTAATAATCAGCCACTATATATTGTGGTGGTAGATAGTCCGAGCTCAAAAGCCATTGACCCAAAAAAAAATCTCATTAATTGCATTATTAGCAATTTAATAATCCACTATAGAACTCTTCCTCACATATTCTAAAATAGTTATATACACTATTTGATGTTTTATTAAAAAAAAACTTTAAACTAATTGTTTAAACTTTAAATTACTTGGAATGAGATTTTGTCCGAGCGGCCAAGTTCATGCCTTCCAACTTTATGATTGGGGTTCGATATGTCTATTTATGTAACTTTATTTGTTTAGCAAAGTAGCTGGCTATATCTATAGTTAAAATTAGAGATGATTATCGAGTCGAGCTTGAGCTTGTACAGTAATAAGATTTGAAGCTCTAACTTGAATTCAACCATGCTAGATAGTAAATAATTTGAATTTAAATTGACAACTTTGTTCATTATGCTGTAAAATGTAGGTTCGTTAGACTTGATAATTCTCCTTTTTCATTTTAGAAGGCAGACATTCCATTTTTGGCTATTAAATTTTGAATATTCGCTTTCAAGTCTTCATAAGGAATTTGAGCCCCATTTTAGGCCAAATGGACTGAGCAACACATGGATGAGTTACGTGATTGTCAAAAGCGGGGGCTATTAGAAGATATAAATTGCGTTTTTTTTTTTTTAATTTTTAATTTTTAAATTTTTTATTTTCCATAAAACTTTTAATACTCCGTATACATTTGGAATTAAAATCAGCTAATCAATTAGAAGAGGGGTGAGGAATGGTTAAGTACATTGACTTCCAACGAAAAGTTGAATGTTTGATTCCTCACTAGCCCTCTATCCCTCCTTTTTATTTTTTATTTTGAAAAAAAAAACTAATGAATTAGAAGACATACATTTCATTTTTTGGCGCGGCCATACTTATGTTGGCCCATCTATTTAGCCGAAAAATCAGGCCCAAATTCTTCATTAACTCGAATATTTAAAAATTAATGATAATGCATGTCTCTAAAAAACTATTTTGACGTTAATCTCTATTGAAATGTTCTAATGATTGTCTACTGGAGAAGGGCACCAATGCTGACTTAGTGACTTAGCCAAATTTACTGCCATTTGGAGAATTCCATTCAAGTGAAAATTATTGAAGCGAGCCAAATTATTTTCTCCACATTCCAATCATCCTTTGGAAGATAAATGCATTGCGACCAGATGAGGAAACAAGTATGTAAAATTCATTTATTCTAGACATCACTTAGCTTAATTTTCTATAATTCTCAATCAATGACAATTTACATGGATGGGAAATGTTCAAGTATTTGAATTTACACTTGCGAGAGATAAGTTTTCTTCAAATTTGGAAAATAGTAAATGTAATACACTAATAATACAAGAAAAGAATTAATGAAATACCAACGGTCACAAAATTAGATCTTAACTCCGTCATCGGTAACCAGCTTGTTTCTCAAAATTCAAACGCCCTCCGTAACGGCCATATTTTTAAGCTTTCTTTTCTAGTACTACCTCATTCTCCCCAACCCTATATTTATTTTTTATTGTTAAATTTAAAAAAAAATCCCATTGCTCTTTTTCACACACAATCTGTGGCCTCTATATTGTCTCCCCCTTGGACTTCCTCCGTATTCTTCAACTGCATTTCCGCCCTGCCGCCCGGCCGGCAGCCTTCGTTTCATCCTCACCATCGCAAGTATTCGTTTCTGCACTCCATTTGTAGATTTGGAAATACAAAAAATGTAAGCCAACTGTTTAGAATGCGGAGGAACAGTGTTGCTTTTATTTTTTGTTTTCACCGATCGATCAACTGTTGTTCAACATGAATTTTAATTTTTAAGTTTCCTTGTCATTATTTCAGCATCGATCGACGGTCTTTTTCGAGTTATCTGTGGATTATTTGCAATGTGAGTTTGTGCCCTTCTTAAAATTATAATTAAAAAAAAATCGCAGATTTTTGTATTAAACGGTCGGTTCGTTGATTTTTTTTGTTGTTGTGGTTTTTGTCGGTGTAGATTCGGTTGAATGTGCTTGATTTGACTCTGTTGAGTTGATCTGATTCAGTGCGTCTGTGCGAAAGGAGAAGAGATCGATTTCAAGTGGTTGAATTTGTGAGATTTAGAGTTGGTGAAGGAGTATTAAAAGAATGGAGGCTTCACATAGAAGAGCAGGAGGTGGTGGTGGTGGAATGGTGCCTATATCGCCATCTCAAACGCCGCGTTCAAGTGATAAGGCTGGGAGAGATTTGCGATCGGGCGAGGGGAGCTTCAACGGGAGGCACGACAAAGATAAAGGAGTTAATGTGCAGGTGATTGTGCGGTGCAGGTAAGAAAAAGTTCACATTTGATGTAGTTTTCTGTTTCCGAATTTATTTTTTTGGCTGGTTTGATTCTAATTTACTGGTATTTTGAGAGGTTCTGTTCGTTTGAATATCTTTATATCGTTTCCCCAAATTTTCAGGCCCTTGAGCGAGGATGAAGTGAGATTACGTACGCCTGCAGTGGTCTCTTGCAATGATAACAGAAAAGAAGTTTGTGCTGTTCAGAGTATTGCTAATAAACAGATCGATAGGACTTTCGCCTTTGACAAGGTTTGAATATACTTGCTTGCTTTATTTGTATGTGTCTTGAGCAACATCTTTTTTCAAGTAATTTTTTGTATGAACACAGCGCTCGAGATTCATTGGGCTTTTGAAAACATCTTAGATTGGGAAGCTATTTCATTCTATAGAAAGATCTTTCACTGATGGAGAAAATTTCATAGATGCACGCAGTCTGAACCGAATCTTTCTTTCATCTCTAATGAGCTAAACATCTGTTGCGGTGATACTTAATACATTGTGCATATTCTTGTTTAGGTCTTCGGCCCGCAATCCCAGCAAAAGGACTTGTATGATCAAGCAGTGTGTCCAATAGTATTTGAAGTTCTAGAGGGTTATAATTGCACCATTTTTGCCTATGGGCAGACGGGAACAGGAAAGACATATACAATGGAAGGTGGAGCAAGGAAAAAGGTCTGGTTTGCTGCTATTGAAAAAAAAAATCTTAAGTGCATTTGTGCTGTTAAGTTTCTCTCTTCCTTTTGGTGATACCTGATTCTTCCTATTCAGAATGGTGATTTTCCAAGTGATGCGGGAGTTATTCCAAGAGCTGTTAGACAAATATTTGATATTTTGGAGGCACAGAATGCTGAATATAGCATGAAGGTTACATTCTTAGAGCTGTACAATGAGGAAATATCAGATCTTCTAGCACCAGAAGAGATTCCAAAATTCAATGATGACAAGTCAAAGAAACCAATAGCGTTGATGGAGGATGGAAAAGGTGGAGTGTTTGTTCGGGGTCTGGAAGAAGAGATTGTAACCACAGCAAATGAAATATATAAAATTTTAGAGAGAGGTTCTGCAAAAAGGAAAACGGCGGAGACTCTTCTCAACAAGCAGAGTAGTCGCTCGCATTCTATTTTCTCTATCACTATTCATATCAAGGAGTGCACCCCAGAAGGAGAGGAAATGATCAAGTGTGGGAAGCTGAATCTGGTTGACCTTGCTGGCTCAGAGAACATTTCGCGTTCAGGTGCCAGAGAGGTACAGAAATTATGATATCATTTCAGTTCTGTACCGAACCAGTTGATATAGAATTTCATCTGGATGCGATATCTCTAATAGGCTGAATGAGACAGTATTAGATTGAACATTATTGGGACACCATAATTCTAATATGAACAAAAAAACTGTAAATTGTGCCGTGTTTTGAAAATTTGTATTTACTTTTTCAGGGAAGAGCAAGGGAAGCAGGAGAGATTAACAAGAGCTTGCTGACACTTGGTCGTGTCATAAATGCTTTGGTTGAGCATTCTGGCCATGTACCCTATAGGTATTTCTACATGACGCCATTTTGTTTTGGTGGTCTGTACTGCAGACAGGCTTGTTTTAGAGATTAACAAGTAACCTGATATATCTCTCAGGGATAGCAAGTTAACAAGGCTGCTCAGGGATTCACTTGGAGGGAAAACCAAGACATGTATAATTGCCACAATCTCTCCTTCTATTCATTGTTTGGAAGAAACACTCAGTACTTTAGATTATGCTCACCGTGCTAAGAACATAAAGAACAAGCCGGAGGTTACTACTGTTTTGACTTTTTATTTAATCCTTTAAATATTCTTAAGAGCTTTGGTCTCAATTTGGATCAACCAGTGGATAAAATAGATGATTTAATATGTTTACAGGTCAACCAGAAGATGATGAAATCTGAAATAATGAAGGATTTGTATTTTGAAATCGATCGGCTAAAGCAAGGTTGAAAAGTGCTTCTTATCTTCAAGCATATGGGGAAACAGAGTGTTTGCCTGAAATTATTCAATTGTCTCACCATAAGTCTAATTTTCTTACAGAGGTATATGCTGCAAGAGAAAAAAATGGAATCTACATACCGAGAGATCGTTATCTCCAAGAGGAAGCAGAAAAGAAGGTGAGGTCCCTCTTCGTTGCAATTATTCAAAGGGATTTCCAGTTGATTAATATGTATTTTTCGCTTTCTCATTGTCAGGCAATGTCAGAAAAGATAGAGCGAATGGAACTTGATTTAGATTCCCGGGACAAGGTACATTAAAACTCTCAATGGGTCTTGTTATCATCTATAGTAAAATGTGGCCTATTTAAATTTGAGCTTCATGTGCAGCAACTAGCTGAGCTTCAGGAATTGCACAGTTCTCAACAACAGTTAACTGTTGAACTGAGCGATAAGCTTGAAATGACTCAGGTAATATTCATATCACAGATTAAAATAGAGTAATGCATTTGGTAACACCTGTGTTCAGCTTTCATGGATTTACTAGACTCTCGATTTAACATTCAGAAAAAACTTCTGGAAACTGAAAATGCATTGCTTGATCTAGAAGAAAGACATAGACAAGCAAATGCAACAATCAAAGAAAAGGAATACCTCATATCGAACCTTCTCAGATCTGGTATGCTGCTTCTTTTTCATGGTGCCACTAAACATAATGGGTTTCAAATTCTCTTTATTTTGGTTGCAATTCTTTCATTACTTTGCCATTATTTTGCACTGTGACTCAAGTTTCCTTTTTCGGTTTGTTGTCGTATTCAAAAAATGTGAAACTAGCTATCAATTCAGAATGCTACTAATGCTGTGATTATACTTCACATTGGCTGAGGTGTTGCATCTTTCAAAGTCTTGCCCTGGATTAGAATGTAAAAATTAAGAGATGAAAATATTAATAATTCCCACTTTTTTGTCAGAGATTCTCTGTTTATTATACGGTTAAGAAAATTGTGGTGACATTTTGATATTGATTACTTATTAGTGTTTATCAATCATCAATGAAACTACGCTTCTCCACCTTGTTTAACTAAACTGACATTCTTATGTTGTTACTCTCAACCAGAGAAAGCCCTGGTTGAACGAGCACTTGAACTTCGAGCAGAACTGGAAAATGCTGTAACTGACGTTACTACTCTTTTCGCGAAGATTGGTCTGCATTTTTTTTCTCCGAAAATATAGATTCAAATTTACTCTTAATAAACATCCTCTTTTTCTAATCTTAAATCCTGCTAAATGTTCCAGAACGCAAGGACAAAATCGAAGATGGCAACAGAATTCTTGTACAAAAGTTCCAATCCCAATTGACTCAGCAACTTGAAATTTTGCATAAAACAGTGGCATGTTCAACCACGCAGCAAGAAAAACAGCTGAAGGAAATGGAAGAAGACATGCACTCATTTGTATCCACAAAGACTGAGGTTTGGTTAGCTTCTAATGTTACAATCAGCATTATAATTGCAAGGGCCTCATGTAAGAAGTTTCATCATGTCTTTTTTATAGGCAACGGAAGAGCTCCGAGCTCATTTAGAAAAACTGAAAACCATGTATGGCTCTGGTATCAAGGCTTTAGATGACTTAGCTGGAGAACTCAATTCCAATTCTCAGTCAACTTTTGGTCGGATGAACTCTGAAGTTTCTAAACATTCCTCAGCCTTGGAAGAGGTTTGTGCCAAATGCTCTGGGGCTTTTAGAAAAATTTACTTTGGAATCTTTGTTTAGCATAACTTAATTGTTAATTTGAACATTGCAGCTATTCAAAGGAATTAGTTCAGAGGCTGATACATTACTTAATGATCTTCAAGATAGTCTGCATAGCCAGGAGAAAAAGTTAACTGCCTATGCCCAACGGCAACGAGAGGTTGCTTTTCGCCCTTCCCTTTGATGTCTATATATCTTAGTTCAAATATGAAGAATATACTGAGTTTGAAATGATAATATCAGGCCCATGGCAGAGCTATTGAAACTACGCGATCAATTTCTCAAATTACTGTGAACTTCTTCAACACTTTAGATGGGCATGCTTCAAACTTGGGCCAAATTGTTCACGAGGCGCAGGCAATTAATGATGAGAAATTATCTGAACTTGAAAAGAAGTTTGAGGTAAATTAAACACCATTCTGTTTGTTACGGCAATGAATCTTACATGACATTTTTCTTATTAGATGGATTTTTGCTTTGAACTGTAGGAGTGTGCTGCCAATGAGGAAAGACAACTATTAGCAAAAGTGGCGGAGCTACTTGCAGGGTCAAATGCTCGGAAGAAGAAACTGGTTTGTAACTTATGCTTCATTATTCCCTAGTTTTAAAAACTAGTGTGCATCTGTGGAATGGTCATCTAGATTATAATAATGAACCTTATCTGCTATCTTATGGAATGACACCACTGATATATGGTATAGTTGTGTTGATGAGCAACTGGATTAAGGAAGGAGTGATGAATGCATAAATTTCACTTTTCTCTGTGTAATTTATTTTTTGACTGTTTTGTTCCTTTGTTGAACTAGGTTAAAGGAGCAATTGATGGACTTCGAGAGACTGCAGCGAATAGAACTAACAAGATACAACAAGAGATGTCAATTATGAAAGAAACTACGTGTTCTGTTAAAAACAAATGGACGAGTTATACTGAGAGCACTGAATCATGTTTTCTGGAGGACACGGCTTCCGTTGACAGCGGGAAGCAAGACATGGAACAAATTCTTTATAAATGGTTAGTAACGTTGGATAATGGATATACCAATTGATCTAGTGAGATTGTTCAACGTGCTTTCTCTAATGAAAGGATTACTATAATATGTGCACAGTTTGGAACAAGCAAGATTAGGTTCCCAACATTGGAATAACGCACAAGAGTCCTTGCTTCATCTTGAGAAAAGGAACGTTGCTTCTGTTGACGAAATAGTCAGGTTAGTAAAATTATATGTTGTGGTCTTGCTAAAATCTTTTAATCATGTACGTGTATTGGAGTTTGAAGAAAAATGTGATAACTATTAAGTATAATCCTCTCTTTTTTGTTAATTCTTTAGCAAAGAAAATTTATTAATTCTTTAGTATAAGTTTTAAGTTCAGAAGATTATGAAAAAGTTTAACATATAAAAATTTACGATTGTCAAAGTACTTGTACGCCAATATTGCCACTAACAGTCTGACATTTTGAAAGATCCCTTCAGGCTTCAAGTAAACTTAGAAATATAAGGGGTGTTATTCTCTACTCAAACAAACGTATAAATCCCCACTTGTACATATGCATAACTTCTGTTACCTGATGGTTATTCTTTACTCTAGGGGTGGGATGGATACAATTCAAGCCTTGCGCGGACAGTTTTCTTCTGCTGTGAGTTCTGCAATGCGAGATGCAGATACTGAAAGCATGAATTTCCTCTCGTCCATTGATAGTAAGACCACAATAACAATCATAGGAACTGCAATTTTCAAACTTGACATGTCTTCTAAACTGCATCAACACACACTTGCAGGTTCATTGCGGCTTGACCATGAGGCCTGCAACAATCTTGATTCCATGATCATTCCTTGCTGTGAAGATTTGCAGGAACTGAACAATGGGCACCACCATAAGATTATCGAAATCACACAAAACGCAGGGAATTGCTTGCTAGAAGAGTACATGGTAAGTACAACTTTGCTGCAGCAATGCACACACTAAAGAAAACACAACTTAAACTTAAAGACTAAAGGAAACGCAACTACAATTTGCACAATTAAGAACTAAGCCCACTTCCCCCAAATTTTTATGCTCATTCGTTTAATGGCAGGTTGATCAACCATCATGCTCAACACCCAAGAAAAGACCGATTAATCCCCCGAGCATTGCCTCAATTGAAGAGCTAAGAACACCTGCTTTTGAGGAGCTGCTTAAGTCGTTCTGGGATGCGGCAAAATCACCTAAGCTTGCAAACGGAGACATGAAGCATGTTTTCGACAGCAGAGTCCCCCTCACCACCATTAATTGATAGAGGGGGTGAGATACTCGGTCGCTTCACAAGTATATGTAACACATAGTAGTAAGATTGAAATTTAGTTGCCGTTTGTACAGAGGGTATGGCTTGATATATGCTATTCTTCTATTCTCATTCAATTTCAGTTCATTTTTTTTTATGAAGTTGATTGCTCAGTCAGTCATTAGGAAAAATGTAGCAAGAAATTTCTTGGAATTTCAGGTTGAAATTCTCTGTAGTAAAGCAATATTAGTATTTTGATGTTGAATGTGATTTGCGTTTTGTTCGAAAATATGTGCTTTACAAGTATGTTTCTTTTGCTAATTTATTTGTTAGAAAATATACATACCATTATTTCATGATCTAAATTAACATCCAACAAAATGCTTAAAGCCAAGGGTGAACAGTATGTTCTCTTACTTCCAACCCCTGGATTCGATTTCCACCCGACCATTTATCCATCCATTTTGTAATTTGTGTGACTTGAACTCCACCCGAGTAACAGCCTGTTAGAGATTGACCATTAATATCAAATCATGCATAACCAAAAATACAAGTCTTGCACATCCCACTACTACAACAGTCAATACATGGTACAAGCAACGCCACGCCCCCTTGTGCTTTCACCCCCCATTTTACCATTATTCTGTATCATTTCATTAATTCATTTCCAACATTGACATTTATAAATATGCAGTAAAAAAGTGTCCCTAATTACTCCTCAACGTAACCAAAACATTGCACTCCCAATTGCATTATGGACCTTTCATCCAAAACCCTTTTCATCTTCAGCATCAATGCAGTACTCCTCCTCTCAATTACCCTCTCCTCCTCTGCCTCACCAAACTCCAACCTCTTCCGCGAATACATCGGCGCCGAATTCAACAACGTCAAATTCTCCGACGTCCCCGTAAATTCCAACGTTGAATTCCACTTCATCCTCTCCTTCGCCATCGACTACACCACCTCCTCCTCCCCGACCAACGGCAACTTCAACATCTTCTGGGACACCAACAACCTCACCCCCGACCAAGTCTCCGCCGTCAAAGCCAGCCATTCCAACGTCAGAGTGGCGCTCAGCTTAGGCGGCGACACCGTAGGAGATGGCAACCCCGCTTATTTCGATCCCTCCTCCGTCAACTCATGGCTCTCCAACGCCGTACCCTCTCTCACAAACATAATTCAACAATACAACCTGGACGGCATCGATATCGACTACGAGCATTTCAAGGCTGATCCCGACACCTTCTCCGAGTGCATCGGGCGGCTGATATCCACCCTTAAGAAAAACGGCGTCATATCATTCGCATCGATCGCGCCGTACGATGACGATCAGGTTCAGAGCCACTACATGGCCCTGTGGAGAAACTACGGACACGTGATAGACTATGTGAACTTTTACGCCTACGATAAAGGGACCACGGTTTCGCAGTTTCTGGATTACTTCGGGCAGCAGAGCTCCAACTACAATGGCGGGAAAGTGCTGGCGAGCTTCATCAGCGACGGGAGCGGGGGATTGGGGCCGGCGGATGGGTTCTTCACGGCGTGCAGTCAGCTGAAGAGTCAGGATAAGCTGAATGGGATATTTGTCTGGAGTGCTGATGATTCCAAGGGGTTGGGATTCAAGTATGAGAAGCAATCACAGTCGCTGCTTGCAATTCCTCATTGATTATTATTATATCATGTGTGATTTATAGTGTATGATTTGATCTGCCTTTTGCTACTTGTAATTACTTATATGTACTAGTATGTGAAAAATGTGAAAAAAAATGAATTTAACAAATAGTAAAATTTTTCAATTTTATCTATCGATTATATTTTTCAAGCTCCTTAAACTATTTTAAGCATTACATGAATACATGTATACATTATACAATAACCAAGCAATTATAATATGCCACTACCAATAATTTATAATATATGAGTACAATTTAGTGTCTTTAAATAATATTATCCTACAAACAATAGTCTTAAAGATGAAAAAAAATGAAAGATAAAAGACATTCTACTCATGGAATTTAATGTAAATTAATACATAGGCAAATGATCTACATGAAATCACAGTTACACACGGTAATTGATATTGATATTGATTCACCTTAAAGCTTTGAGAAATTATAAATTTCATAAAGATGTAGATATTTCCAAATTAAATTAGAAAAATATAAGGGAGTGGGAATTTAGCTCAAGTGGTTAAGTCCCAGGACTTCCAACGGAAGGTTGGAGGTTCGATTCTCCATCGGCCTCCTATCCCTCCCTTTTATTCCCTTTGTAATTTGTGTGGCATGGGCTCCCACCACCCGTTTCCTAGCCTGTATAGGCCGTTCAGCAAAAAAAATTAGAAATATATAAGAAAATACTCTTGTGAATGAATTCATTGATAAATTAAAAATTTAGAAATGATTATGCAAAAAACATTATTGAATGTATCATCATCACGAATTTCATATGATATGATTTTGTGGGATGTATCACCATAGTTTGATCAACTTATTGTCGTACTGCAATTTAACTAATTTAGTTAATCTATCTATTACAATTATTTGTTATTCATTAATGAATATAGTACATGAATCTATAAATTGTTTATTAAATTTTTTATCATATTAAATTTAATTTCAACTAATAAAGTAATTTGTTAATAAGAATAATAAATATTGAATATATTTAAATAATAAATACTCCCTCTGTCCCATTTAAGATGTCTTATTTGATTTCTGCACACAATCCAATACACTTTTTAAATCCATCATATCTCAAAATATATATATAAGTAAATATTATGTGAAATATATACTTTAAAACTACACGATCAGATGAATCTAACAAGACCGAACTCGACTATTTTTTTCAAATATTTACTTGCAATAATATTGAATCAAAGTTAAACAATGAACAGTGCCAAAAAGTAAAACAGGACATCTGAAGTGGGACGGAGGGAGTATAATATCAACCAATAAAATTTTTACTACATAAGTATTTGGTAGTATTTTTTTTTATCTATATCAATTAATAAAATTAAATTATCTAATGTGAATTTTCACTCAAATTTGGTTCTCCTAGTGCTTTTATATACATGCTCCATTTTTTGATAGTAAAATTTGATTGATCTTTGTTACTGTCTATTATCCAACTTTGACTCATGTTTATACAATGTCTATAGAAGAGAAAGTATAGTCAATTGAGATCTTGTTGGATTCGTCTCATCCCGTAGTTTTAAAATATCAAATTTTTTGAATATTTACTTGTACTAAATTTTGATTTATTAAACTTTAAAAATATATATTGGATTGCGTTCAGAAAGTGAATAAAGAGGAAATAGGTAGGTTCTGTTCATAAGGGGATTTTTGTGAGAGATAATTGATATGTTACTGTTCATAAGGGTAGGTTACTATTCATAAGGGATATTATTTTTATATATTACTAGTATTTCCCCCGCACAATGGGCAGAAATTAAAGACAATATGAATAAAATTATCCAATTTAACAAGACAATTTTACTATATCGATTACATATTCCCCAACATCGTTAAACTATTTTAAACATTACACGAGTACATCTATACATTGCATAGGAAACGGCCGACATATGTCATTACCAATATTTATATATTAAAATTTAGTATTTTAAAAAATACTTATACTACAAACAATATTTAAGATGACAAAAAGAAAGAAAAAGTAAAGATGAAAACATTTCTATTCACGACTCTAATGTCATATATTGACAAAGAAAGTACGTGAAATCGTATTATACTCGATAATTGATTATTGATATTGATTCATACCCTAAAACGTTGAGATATTAGAAATTTCATAAAAATGTTGATTTTTCCAAATTAAATTAGAAAATTATAAGAAATACTCTTGTAAATGAATCAATTGACAAATTAAAATGACTATAGTTTCATCAACTTATTTGTCGTATTGCAATTTATCAAATTTAGTTAATTTATCTGATACAAATATTTTCCATTTATTAATAAATATAGTATCAATCTATAAAATACTTATAGGCTAGTGTTCATAAGGGTAGATTATTGTTCATAAGAGATCTATCTATTGTTTTTATATATTATATAGATAGATATATAGATATTGGTGTGAATTAGTGAAGCACTTTTTATTAGTGTAAAAAATGTTGGTCACATGGAATATGGAAGCTCTGGAACTGTAGTAGGCCTGTAGCTTAGATAATGGTCCCTTTTTCATTTGCAAAATTTGATTGTGGCTTTCCAATTCCAATCTCCGCAATATTCTAGCCCATTTCTGTTGTTCCAGATGGAGGAACCCATGTGGCTTTTGACTACTATTGAGGACACTTTTTATCCTATTATTATTAGTATTATTTTTTTGGATGAGTTTTATCCTATTATTTTGTTTTCGCTCAATTGTTCACTATTTATGTTTTGGGTATTATTAAGGCTGCGTTTGGAAACAAACGCTAGTGATTAGCGTTTAGCTTTTATAATACATACTAAAAATAGCCTAAAATACAATATATAGTAAACACTAATTATAATAATCGCCCAATTTTAATCTCTAAACTTTGAACGCTCATCTCCCCAACTTTTCGCTTTCCAAACTCCAGACTCTAAACTCTAATTTAGAATTGCATTACCAAACACTATTATTCAAATTTAAAACTATTTTTCATCCTGAACTCCAAACCCCACACGCTAAACTCTAATTATTTCGCAAACATACCCTAAAACATATTTGTCCACTTTATATTACTGTAGTGACGACTTTCAAATGTGCAATGGGGACTTCTATTTGAGGGGGCTTCTTCCTATACCCATGAATTCCATTGTACCCAAAAGGTATATAGGGGAAATCGGTTGAGTCTATTAATTTTATTAAAATACTTTAACACCTATTTTCCGGGCACGGGCACATATTGGGAGACTTATCAAGAGGGTGAATTATTCATATCTTAAAAGACATCCTATCGTTCATTCTAAAATTATTTCAACCTATTACACTTATCATAAAATTCTTATATGATGATTGACTACTAAAGAAAAAAAAAAAAGTAAACTTATTTTTATGAGCAGCTTATTTCAATTATTTTATACTATATTCCGGGTATATAACTTATTTAAGGAGTATGCGGTACGTACAAAAGATATAGGGTCTGTTCTGCACGCAGAGCTGTAGCTGTGAGCTGTAACTGCAAGCTAGAGCTGTAGGGAGCTGGAGCTGTAAGGAGCTGTAGGAGCTGTAGCTGTCAATTCTATTTAAGTGATTTGTAAACTAGTTGTAGCTGTTAAAAAAAATGTATGAAATGACATAAAAGGACAAATATTTATGTAGACTATTGGGTAGTGGGTTGGTTATTGGGTTAAAATTGTGATTGCTCAAAAAAAGCTCCTAGCTTATTTTTTAACGCTACTACAGATAGCTTCTAAAAAAGAAGCTTCTAAAAGCTCTCAAAAGCTCCCAAAAGCTAGTGTGCAGAACCAGACTTTTGTTTTGAAATAAAAGCTAAAGCTACCAAAAGCTCCCAAAAGCTTCCAAAAGCTGCGTGCAGAACAGACCCATAGTAGCAGTAGTTGTTGTTACATATATACATGTAAAACTAAAATAAATATATACTACTACTAAATAATCAACTTGAGTCTCATGTAACTGAGAGCAATAATTACAATTAATAATAATGGAGTACTACTTTAAAAATCACACTCTTAATGATAAAGTTTACCATTATGACAAGCTGGATCGCAATGTCATAACTATGTGAGCATGCAAGATGTATCGGTGGATGGGACCGGAATTGATTTTTGTCCATTTCCTTTTGTTGTAAATGTGCTTAAAATGGTCGAAGAACTCGAAATTGTTCAACTATTTGTATTCTTAACTTTGTTTGCCACATTGCATGAGAATGAAATGTAGGATATTTAATTGTATATTTATATTTGAATGAAAAAAATTATGAATTATTTTTTACGTCTTAATCATGTAATAGTATCATTTAGAGATAGCTCTAGCTCTTCAACAAAAAAAAATTATTGTTCTTCAAAAAAAAAAAAATTAGAGAACTCTTATTTTATGTTTAAGAAAATGGAAATTCGAGGTGAAAGAATAATACGAGAGTTAAAGAAATCACTTTTTCTCGTTTCAATCATTAAAAATGAAAATTTTATTTTTTAATTTTATACAAGTTAGGAAAGGGCGGTGGGAGCCCACACCACACAAATTACAAAGGGAATTAAGAGGAGGGATAAAGGTCGGTAGGGAGTCGAATCCTCATCAATTTATAGGTTGAGATTCAGGGGACTTGACCACTACGTTAAGTCCCATCCCTTATTCTTTATAAATTGAAATTTAAGTGGAAGTTTTTTAATATCAACTGTGGTGATATTCTTGTTGTTAATACAATGTTTGAACTTTATAACCTGTACTTTTCATTGAGATGTTGATACAGGTGTTGGCACTTTGCTTTGACGACGACAGTTACCAGACTCGACTAGGTTTAATGATTTGTATATATATTTGTATTGAGTCTGTATTTTTGTAGAGATCGAGTTTTCACTGTTTACATCTTTAGTGTGTACGTCTTGAGAGATTTTCATTGTTCTTGAGTCTTCAAGAAAGTTAGTTAAGTTTTTCAAGATTGTTGTGCATTGAAGAACTTGAGTTGTATTTTGATATGCGCTTATTGTAAAAGTCTGGAGAAGAGGATTCAGGTGGATTAAAGAAGAAGAACGAAGAAGATCAGATTCAAGGAGATTCTGGAGATACGGATCAGGAGGTGTTCCTGCAGACTGTTGTTGAGGGGGAGTCTTAACAACAGTGTTCGTCTAGATAGTTCGTCTAGTGTTTGAGTCCGTTTCTAGTTTGAATCTAGGTTGAAGTTTGTAGAGTTTTTGGTTCTTCTTAGTCTAGATCGCCTGGATTGGAATCCCCCAGATGTAGGTCTCACGACCGAACTGGGTCAACAAATTCTTGGTGTTTTTACTGCTTTCCATTAACACAAAGTTACAACACACGGCTAACGACGATAACTGAATCTTGGTTAAAAGGGACCTTCAATTTGGTATCAGAGCAGATTCTCAAACGTAGCTGAGAAAAATCCATTCATTCTCAAGATTCAAGAATCATGATTCGAGAAGGAGCATCGAATGCACGACCACCATTGTTCGACGGAAATGACTACGCCTATTGGAAAGCAAGAATGAAGAACTATCTTCTAGCACAAGGAGAAGAGGTCTGGGAGTCTGTTCTTGAGCCATGGACGCATCCAATTAGAGAAGACAAAGCTCCAGAAGGATCGACTGAACCTGCAAAAATTCGTCTAGCAAGAAAGTCCGAATTGACACAAGAAGAGAAGAGTCTACGGCAAGCAAATTACACGGCTCTCAACGCAATCAGCGGTACCATGGACGAACCTCAATTTCGAATGATTGCCAATTGCACAACCGCATACGAAGCATGGAATTTCTTGGAGACACAGCACGAAGGTTCAGAGGACGTTAAATCTACCAGGCTACATCGGATCGAGTCTATCTTCGATAGTCTGCGGATGACGAATGATGAAGATGTTACAACATACTACGGACGATTCATCGACATTGTTAATCAAGCTACTGCACTAGGAATGACCTTTGAAGGACCAAAATTGGTGAGAAAATTCCTCAGATCAGTTTCAAAGAAATATTCAGGGAAGGTTTCAGCCCTTGAGGAAGTAGAGAAAATCAAAACCATGTCTCTTAGAGAATTAGTGGGAATCTTGCAAACATATGAGATGAACCATCTTGCAACCGAGAAATCCCAGAAGAACATCGCATTCAAGGCTGAAGAGGATGCTGCAGAATTTACAGAAGATGATGTATCTTTTCTCTCCAAGAAGATTGCAAAGATGTTGCAGAACAAACGCTTTCAAAAGTTCCAGTCAAACAGGAATTCGACTAGAAGTTCTGACGCACCATCAACGATCAAAACGCAGAATTTCAAAAAGGAGAAGAAATTTGATGGGAAATTTCGAAAGCCTAAGAAAGCAAGAGATGATGAAGATACTGAGAAAGACAATGAAGTCATATGCTTTGAATGTGGTGGGAAAGGTCATGTCAAAAAAGAGTGTCCTACCGCCAAGAAGAGAAGAGGAAAGGCACTACAAGCAACACTAAGTGATGATGATGAGTCAGAAGTTGAAGCCTCTAATGAACAATCTAGTGATGAAGAAGAAGTTGTAGCATATATGACGAGAGAAGCCAGCCCTACTCCTATGGAAGGTAATCCTGAGTCAATACAATTAATTGCTGACATTTCCTCTATTGTTTCAGGTGAATCAGGTAATCTTTATGCTGAGCTTGTTGAAATCTATGAAGATCTTAAGGAAGAGTTTGATGAAACTGTTCTAGAAAAACAGAAGTTGTTTAAACAACTCACAGACATCGAGCTGACTCTTAACAAAGCAGAATCTGAGAAAGTCAAAGCTGTTGATGATCTAAATGCTTTGAAGACAGAGTATGAAGAGGTCAAGGTTCAGAACTCAACATTGTCCAAGGAAAAGGAATCTCTTCAGAAAGAGTTGATCGTTTTGAAAGACCAAATTGCTTATTTGAAGAAAATGGCTAAGAGTAAGGGCAAACTGGATGAAGTACTCTCTATTGGGAAGAGCTATAAAGATATGAGAGGAATTGGTTATAATAATCAAGGATCTACTGGAAAAAGATTATTTGTTAGTGGAGGAAACCTAAATGCTGAGTCAAGTTCATTGTCCCAACAAGATGTTGCCACATCATCCAAACGACGCCGAGAGTGTGTTTACTGCAGTCTTCCTGGCCATACAGCTGAAACATGCATGAGAATAGTTCGTGATCTCATGAACGGTCGTCCAGTGGTTTGGCCTAATGATGATTTGAAGAAGAAGATCATTATTCAGAAAGAATGGGTGCCTAAGAGAAAAATATCTCAATGTCTTGTAGTTCTGACTTCACAGCAACAACTTCGAAGTAAGAGATGGTACTTTGATTCAGGCTGTTCAAGACATATGACTGGAGATAAAGTGATTCTGAGCAATCTCACTCCTAGAGATTGTGGAGATGTTGTTTTTGGTGATGGTGCAAAGAGTAAGATTACAGGTTTTGGTAACATAGAGAGTGGAGATTTATCTCAACTTTCTAAGGTTTATCATGTAGAAGGGCTTACTACTAATCTCATTTCTATAAGTCAATTATGTGATGAAGATGCTCTTGTTATCTTTACTAAGCATTTTTGTGAAGTTTTTGATTGCAGGAGAAATAATATTTTGACAGGGAAACGCTCTAAGAATAATTGCTATACTTTGGAAGTGAATCTGGCCAAGGCACTAGTTAGCAAAGATGATCTTACAAACTTGTGGCATAAAAGGCTAGGACATATCAACTACCAAATCTTGTATAAGCTGAGCTGCTCCAATGCTGTCAGAGGGTTGCCAAAACTTCATAACAACAAAGATCTTACCTGTGTTGATTGTTCTAAAGGGAAGCAGACACGTACCAAACACAAGAAGACTGATGGAATCTCAACAAGTCACTGCTTAGAACTTATTCACATGGATCTTATGGGTCCTACAGAAACCGAAAGCCTAAATGGCAAGAGGTATACTTTAGTTCTTGTAGATGATTTTTCGAGATTTACTTGGGTCTGTTTTCTCAGGAGTAAAGATGAAGCATTCCAACAATTTGAGAGATTGAGCCTAAAGCTAATGAATGAGAAGCAAGTCAAAATCAAGAGAATAAGGACTGATCATGGACGTGAGTTCGAAAACCAGGAGTTCGAACAGTTCTGTAACAACCATGGAATTTCTCATGAGTTTTCTGCACCAAAAACGCCTCAACAAAATGGGATTGCTGAAAGAAAGAATAGGACTCTTCAAGAGATGGCACGGTCTATGCTGCATGCTAGCACACTTGGCAAGTCATTTTGGGCCGAAGCAGTTCACACAGCTTGCCATATCATCAATCGGGTGCTGTTACGACCTCATACCAACGACACACCTTATAAAATCTGGAATGGTAACACTCCTACTCTTAAATACTTTCACATTTTTGGATCAAAATGTTTTGTCTACAGGGATAGGGAACATCTTAAAAAGTTTGATGCAAGATCTGAAGAAGGATGGTTTTTGGGTTACTCAAATAACTCAAGAGCTTTTCGGGTCTATCTAACTCAAGCTAAGAAGGTCACTGAGTCAGTCAATGTATTGTTTAAAGATCAGTACAATCTACCATCTAGAGAACTGGATGATCCAGTACCTAGTGTTCCTACTTCCAGCATTTCAGAAGCACCTGTAGTTGAGACATTCGATCAACATCAGTTTGAAGGAGTTGATATCGATGATGATGAAGGAGATCAATCTGAGCAACCTTCAGAAGAGTGTGTAGAAAGTTCTGAAACTACTGCTTTGGATAAGAAAAAGGGTCCAAGAACTCTGAAGCATCACTCACAACAAGATATTATTGGTGATCCTAGCGCTCAACGTATTACTAGAAGCAAGAGAGTTAATTACAGAGAATTGGCAGGTCTAAACTGTTTCATATCTAAAGTGGAGCCAAAGAATGTATCTGAAGCCCTTATGGATGAATATTGGATAGCAGCAATGCAAGATGAGCTGGTTCAATTCGAAAGGAATGATGTTTGGGAGTTGGTCGAACAACCACAGAACATCAATGTTATTGGTACTAAGTGGGTCTTTAGGAACAAAACAGATGAACAATGGAATATCATCAGGAACAAAGCACGCTTGGTAGCTCAAGGTTTCACACAAATAGAAGGTTTAGATTATGGTGAAACTTTCGCCCCTGTAGCTCGGATGGAAGCTGTCAGAATTCTATTAGCCTTTGCTTGTACTATGGATTTCAAGCTGTATCAACTTGACATCAAAACAGCTTTCTTAAATGGCAAGATCAAGGAGGAGATCTTTGTGGCACAGCCTGCTGGTTTTGAGGATCCAACTAGACCAAATCATGTTTATCGAGTAAAAGGTGCACTCTATGGTCTTAAGCAAGCTCCTAGAGCTTGGTATGATCGATTGTCTTCATTTCTTATCTGCAATGGTTACAAAAGAGGAGAAGCTGATAAGACGATGTTTATCAAACATGAGAACGACCACTTCATTATTGCACAAGTATATGTAGATGATATTATCTTCGGAGCAACGTCAGAACATCTCAGAAACGACTTTATTAAAGCTATGCAGTCTGAGTTTGAAATGAGTATGATAGGAGAGTTGACTTACTTCTTAGGACTTCAAGTGAAGCAACTGGATGATGGAATATTTCTTAGTCAAGAGAAGTATGCTCGAAACATGCTAAAGAGATTTAAGCTGGATGATAGCAAGGTCGCTAGAACACCGCAAGGACAACAACAGAAACTATCTAAGGATGATCAAGGAGCTGATGTAGATCAGAAATTGTATCGAAGTATGATCGGTAGTCTACTCTACTTAACAACCACTAGACCAGATATCTCTTTTAGCACGGGAGTTTGTGCAAGATTTCAAGCAAATCCAAAGGAGGTGCATTTGAAAGCTGTCAAACGCATCATGAAATATATCAAAGGAACTGTTGGATTAGGCATTTGGTTCTCTAAAAGATCAAATTTGGACTTGATAGGGTATACGGATTCGGATTGGGCAGGTTGTAGTGATGACAGACGCTCGACGACCGGAGGCTGCTTCTACCTTGGGAACAACCTTGTGTGTTGGTTTTCTAGGAAGCAAAATATAGTAGCACTCTCCACAGCGGAAGCAGAGTATATAGCTGCAACTTGTTGTTGTTCACAACTAATGTGGATGAAGCAAATTTTGAGTGATTATGGCATTAAGAAGGATGATTTTAAGGTCTATTGCGACAATACCAGTGCGATCAACATTTCAAAGAACCCTGTTCTACATAGTCGCAGCAAGCACATCGATATAAGGTATCATTTCATTCGAGACCTTGTAGAGGAAAGTGTATGCAACATTGAACATATTGGGACGTTAGAACAACGTGCTGACATCCTAACTAAGGCACTTGATGGTGAAAGGTTTGAGACTCTTAGATCGGTAATGGGCCTTTGTTACTCTAACTAATTCATTTCAAGCTTATGTTTATAATATTATGTATATACTTTTACACTTGATCTGGCCCAAAAGCATTTTCAGGCCCAAATTCTTTTCAAAACCGATAGAGTCATGTGAAGCCGTCGTTGCAGCACTCATCATGACTGCAAAACTGTCAGCCATCACGTCGCCCATCGAGTGAAAACCGTCGTCTCTTCGTCTCCCTCTATTCTCTCTTTAAATTCATCTTTCTGAGTTCATTAGTTCATCTTAAGCTTTCACTCTTCAAAAACTAGTTTTGCAGCTTAAATTTTTCTACAATGGCCTCATCTTCTTCCACTAATGTTGCCGAGAAGCCTTCTGACCCTGTGATCGTTCAAGAGCCCTCAAAATCCCCAATTTCTGAGAACCCTAATGTTCCTGAAGTTGAAAATCCATCCACAACCACTGCAAATCTTACTGAGTTAGCGATTACTGCTGCTGCTGTAGATGCCGAGCCAATCAAAGTTGTTCCAGCCCCTGAACAACCCACCAACACTCCCACGAGTCACAATGCTGAAGCGGAAGTTCCTCCTACTCAATCTACTCCGCCTTCGACCACTACTGAAGGAGAGCATCCTACTCCAGGAGGAGAAGAAAATGTTGAAGTGGAACACGACATTCTTCCTCACGATGAGCCATCAAACCCTGACCCTGTGTCTCAGGATGAGTCACCAGAAGTTCAAACTGAGCCTCGACGTCCAGCCACACGATCTTCAAAGAAAAAGAGGAGTTCGTCTACTTCAGATGTCAACACTTCTGTCAAACGACCGCGCACGAGGCAGTCCCCTGTTGATCCTAAGTCGAAACGACCTTTCAACAAAAACTACTTTACAAAGGAAATGATGGAGTTTGGTACAAGTGATCTCGCTCACAGGAAGTTCATACCAGAGGAGGCTTTCACTCACAAGACTTACTCCGAGCTGGGATTTGATGAGTTTTTGGAGGAGAGACACTTACTGAAATGGGCGAATATCTTCAAGTCTTATTCTCCAACACTGGTGAGAGAATTTTATGCCAATCTTTCTTCTGATCTTTTAAGTGCAAACTCACCATGGGCAGGAAAGATCTACATTCGAGGAAAGTTTATCACTCTTACCCCTGTCACTATCAATGAGTTGTTGGAACTCCCTCCTAACGACGACCTCGGAGATGCTTTGGAGTACCTGCCTCAAGACCCTGCTGAACTTGCTTTTCATATTTCCAATGAACGTGCTTTTGATTTTGGAAGACGCAAGTGCAGTTCTGCTGATCTGACCATGAAGTTCCATTGTCTGTACTACCTCTGTCGTGCGAACATTCTTCCAACGACGAATGCTTCTCAACCTTCCTTGGAGATGGGTAAACTTCTGTACATTATTGATACTGGGATTGAGCTAATGAATTTTGGTCTTCTTGTCTTAAAAAGGATGTTAGGTTTTACTCGGGACAACATTTCTAAGGCAGCAAGTCTTCCTTATCCGGCCTTGATTACTCTTTTGCTTTATAAGCATGGTATCAAGGTTGATAAGACTGAACTTGTCAAGATCAATGTCCATGCCCCTACTCCTAATTTGCGGGACAAGCACAATGACTTTAAGGGAGGCCCTCCTCCGTCTGGAACTGATCGAGTGCAGCTCATTAAAGCCGAATTGATTGCACTTAGTGACAAGCAGACGAAGATAAGTCAGGAGGCCATTGCTACAAAAAGGAAAATCAATCAGCTCATCAGTATGCTCCCAGGTTCATTGTCCCCGACAAGGAAAGGTTCTTCAAGCACTGCTCGTACCTCTGAGCAGAATCCCTTTGCCGATGAAGAGGACTCTTCAGATGGAGTTGTATGATCCATCAAGGGGGAGTAATTTGGGGTTTCTGGTTGGTTTGTGGTGGTGGTTTGGTAAACTCTAAACTTTTTGAACTTTATGATGTTTTTGACTGGATGTTGGATGACTGTTATAACTTTGAACTGATGACATTTGCTACTGCTATGCTTGTTTTGGTTTTTGCTTGCTTATTTGAACTGTCGTCTATGATATTAATGTTGGTATTCTGACTTGGTGATACTTTGATTTGAATGTGCTAACTTGTGCTTATTTGATTTACTGTTTGAAACCTGTTTGATGGATCATCATCTCCATGAAATGTGGGGGAGATTGTTAATACAATGTTTGAACTTTATAACCTGTACTTTTCATTGAGATGTTGATACAGGTGTTGACACTTTGCTTTGACGACGACAGTTACCAGACTCGACTAGGTTTAATGATTTGTATATATATTTGTATTGAGTCTGTATTTTTGTAGAGATCGAGTTTTCACTGTTTACATCTTTAGTGTGTACGTCTTGAGAGATTTTCATTGTTCTTGAGTCTTCAAGAAAGTTAGTTAAGTTTTTCAAGATTGTTGTGCATTGAAGAACTTGAGTTGTATTTTGATATGCGCTTATTGTAAAAGTCTGGAGAAGAGGATTCAGGTGGATTAAAGAAGAAGAACGAAGAAGATCAGATTCAAGGAGATTCTGGAGATACGGATCAGGAGGTGTTCCTGCAGACTGTTGTTGAGGGGGAGTCTTAACAACAGTGTTCGTCTAGATAGTTCGTCTAGTGTTTGAGTCCGTTTCTAGTTTGAATCTAGGTTGAAGTCTGTAGAGTTTTTGATTCTTCTTAGTCTAGATCGCCTGGATTGGAATCCCCCAGATGTAGGTCTCACGACCGAACTGGGTCAACAAATTCTTGGTGTTTTTACTGCTTTCCATTAACACAAAGTTACAACACACGGCTAACGACGATAACTGAATCTTGGTTAAAAGGGACCTTCACTTGTAACTCTGCAATAGGAACTCAATCTGAGGCAAAGATTTGTCGATAGACAAGTTATTTTGCAGAAAGTTAAGAAAAATGATAATGGAATCATTGGCCTAAGTAATGGCTGAGGGGACCATATAATTATTAGCTTGTAGGGGGATTATAATAGGATTAGTATATATGGGAGTGCCTTTATCGCGTATTAAGTTTAAACTTAATTGAAAATTTGGGATAATTATACATAAGTTGTTGGAAAATAAATGGGCTTTTGGCCACCGATACGCGGGCAATACTGTTTTAAGGAAATCGTTGTATAACGATCCTCGGACTCATCCAAACCCACTGCGCACTTTCAAAGTTATAACCCTATAATCGTAAGATAAGTTTGGTACACCATAAATATACTCTTGGATGCTAATCCTATTGTAATTTCATATGATGTACCAAGCCTATACATATGATATGTGTTGCTGGTATATAATTAAAGTAATTAAGTATATATGTAAAAAAAATTTAAGCAATGTCTCGAGTTCGAGTATTGGGTATGCAAAAAATTGTTCTGGGAAAAGCATCATTCATTGCCCATGCAGATACTTGATGGATTATTTTTGGTTCCAATGTGACATGAGGATAATGGGAAGGGATAGAAGCCAGGTGGGTAATCTAACTTTCAACCATATAGTTGGAATCTATGAAACTTGGCCATTAGGTCAAGTCTCCATCTCCATTTTTATTTAGACTAGTATTTCCCCCGCCCAATGGGCAGAAATTATGGATAATATGAGTAAAATAATCAAATTTAACAAATAAATTGTTCAATTTTATTATGTCGATTACATTCTCCAACCTCCTTAAACTATTTTAAACATTACATGAGTACATCTATACATTCTATACAAATCGACCACATATGTCATTACCAATATTTATATATTACTACCTCCGTTCCTTTTTAATTGCCACGGACCCACATTCCACGCAATCCAGTATACGTTTTCAATTTTCAATAACTCAAATTGCGTACAAGTAAAAATTATAAAACTTTGATATTCTAAATCTATGCAATTAGACGAATCTAACAAGATCTCACATGACTTTTTTTTGTTCTATATAACTGTATTAAAAAGTCGAATCAAAGTTACTCAATGAACAGTAACAAAACTCCTACCGTGTCAAATAAAAAGGAACGGAGGAAGTACAATTTAGTATCTTAAAAAATACTTATACTACAAACAATAGTTGAATGGATAAAAAAAATTAAAAAGCAAAGATAAAAACCTTTCTACAGTACACACGACTATAATTTCATACATTGACAAAGAAAGTATGTGAAATCGAATTGTACTCGATAATTGATTATTAATATTGATTCACACACTAAAGCGTTGAGATATTAGAAATTTCATAAAGATGTAGATATTTCCAGATTAAATTAGAAGAATATAAGAAATACTCTTGTAAATGAATCCACTGACAAATTAACATGATTATAGTTTCATCAACTTATTGTCGTATTGCGATTTATCTAATTTAGTTAATTTATCTAATATAAATATTTATTATTCATTAATGAATATAATATCAATCTATAAAGTAGTACTTATTAATAATTTACAATATATTCTTTAACTATAATTTCAATTAATAGAGTATTGGTTAAGAACTATAACAAATATTGAAATTATATTTAAAGAATAAATATAATATCAACCCATACAGTTTTTATTACATACTTTATTATTTGGTAAAATTCTTTATCTATAATAATTAATGAAATTAAATTATCTAATGTGAATTTCGCTCGACTTTGGTTATTCTTTTTTTTTTGGCGTGTACAGGGTATTCTCAGGCCACACTCGGTCCAAGACTAATCCCTTGAAGATCTGGTGTGCATTGAAGGGTTGCATCTCCCAAAGCAAAATTCTGCATACACAAAGGCTCGAATTTTGTTTTCCTATATTTTGAGAGTGCATTATGGTTTTTTTTTTTTTTTTGCTTTACAATTCCTTCATTTGTATAGTGAAAAGAGATTGATTTTTGCTACTGTTTATTATTCAACTATCAAACTCATAAAGTTTTTGTTACATCTTTTATTTGGTAATATTCTTTATATAAATTATCTAACTTGAATTTCGCTCAAATATGGTTCTCCTATATTTTGAAAGTGTACTATGCTTTTTTTCTATAATTCCTCCATTTTTATGGTGAAAAGGAATTTACTTTTGCTGCTGTTTATTATTTAACATTGACTAAGAGGGTGTTTGGATTAGCGATATGAAACAGATTATCTGATTATTGCATTTTCAAAACGCAAATAATCAGGTTTGCAGCACCTTTTTTTAGCGGTTAAACTGATTATTTGCGTTTTGAAAACGCAATAATCAAATAATCAATTTTCTTGCAGCTTATCCAAACACTCTCTAATCTTATACAACATCTATATAAGAAAAAATATAGTCAAGTGGGACCTCGTTAGATTCGTCTCATCATGTAGTTTTAAAATATCAAATTTTTAGAATTTTTTCTTATACACATTTTGAGTTATTGTTGTGTTATTAAGCATTAGAAATGTGTATTGGATTGCGTGCAGAAAGTGAATGTTGGGAAAATAGGTAGGTTACTGTTCATAAGAGGATTTTTGTGAGAGAATAGAATTGATAGATTACTGTTCATAAGAGTAGGTTACTGTTCATAAGGGATATTTTTTTTATATATTATATAGATATAGATATAGATTCGTCTAATCACATAGATTCGGAATATCAAATTTTTATAATTTTTACTTGTATAGAATTTGAGTTATTAATGATTAAAAATGTGTATTGGATTGCATGAAATGTGGGTCTATGACAAATATTAAGGAACGGAGGAAGTATATGCTAGTAAAGGAAATAAAGTATTAATATATTATTGCATGAATGGAAAATTACTATTTGTGATTGTCAATTTTATAAATTTAATGGACAATGAAGAACTACGATGTGCTTCAAGTTAGTGTGAGTATATCATTCTTGTTAAACAATATCCCTTCGTCCAAGATTAAATGTTTCTTTTGACTTTGATACCTAATTTAGTGTATTTGTTTAACGGTTAATATATTCTAAACTTATGGTGCTAGACAAATGTAACAATGTATATACTACCTCCGTCCGCATTTAAATGCTCCCTTTGCATAGTGGTACCTATTTATTGAGTAACTTTGATCAAATTTTTAACATAGTTCTATAAGATAAAATATAGTTAAGTGAGATCTTGTTAGATTCATCTAATCACGTAGTTTTAGAATATCAAATTTTTATAATTTTTACTTATATACAATTTGAGTTATAAATATTTAAAAATGTGTATTGGACTGCGTGAAATGCATAAGTGGAGCACTTATATGAGAACAAATGAAGTATTTTTTATTATATATACTTACAATAAAATCGAATTAAAATAAAAAATAAATAATATCAAAAGAAAATATTATGTTTTGTGTGGAGGAAGTATATAGTAGTATAAAACATGTATAATAATAATAATAATAATAATAATAATAATAATAATAATAATTTTCCTTTAATTTAAGTTTTGGGACTCTGCCGCCGCCACCGGTGATTGGGGTTCATTCCACCAAAAAATATTCATGAAAGACATTGACTAATAAAATAATTCATTTAGTCATATTCCAAAATCCAAACCACCGTTCATTAATTTTTTTTTACGAGCCGAAGCCATAAAAAGGATAGTGAGAACTTATGACACACAAATTACAAAGGAATAAAAATGATGGATAAAAAATCGGATGTGGAATCGAACACTCAATCTGAAAGTTAAGTTGGAAGACTGGACTTGATTGATCGGGTAAGCCCTCTTCTCACCTTGCATTAATTTAATCAATGGGTTCAATACTTCAATGCACGTTCTATGGTTTCTCCTCAACATCATTTTGAAATCAATTTTACTATCTGTAATTTATTTTACCCACTTTTCATCCATTTCTATATCCAATTCTTAATCGTTGAAACCTGACTTCCAACATTCATGTTGGGTTCAATTCTCCTCGGACCTCGTCTCTCTCATTTGTCTTTTTTAGAAAAAAATCTTAATTATAACCTACTTTTTGTGGGATGCATCATCAAATTATTTAATTATATATATATATATTTTTTTAAAGTATGGGGCAGCTAGGTATTTGGCTAATTAAGGATACACAACCCCTTCAATTCCACTTGCACATGTTCGTGTGTGGGGTGCAACGCACGCCTAATTAATATATTCAGCGAATTGGGTTCAAAACTTGAATTTAGTTAACTTTAACAAAATAATAATACTTCATTTACCAAACTCTGAGATTAGTGGATTAATAATAAAAGTGAATCATAAACCCTATTCAAGCAATCATCTAGGAATCCTTTAAATCAATTAATTGATCGATTGCAATTATTGTGGGTAATATTTCAAACCTTACCTACTCCAATTAAAAAAATAAAATAAAATCCAAACCATCCTACGTGCTCCCTACTATAAACATGGGACGCTGTTCTTCAATAAACCATTCATATAAAAATAATACTTCCTCGTTCCTTTTTAATTGTTACGGACCCACATTTTACGCAATTTAATACACGTTTTTAATTCTTAATAACTCAAATCGCATACGAGTAAAAATTATGAAAATTTGATATTCTAAATCTATGCGATTAGACGAATCCAACAAGATCTCAATTGACTATATTTTATCTTATATAATTGTATGAAAAAGTCGAATCAAAGTTACTCAATGAACATTGACAAAATACTATTTGTGTCCATTAATTAGGAACGGAGGAAGTAGTATATATTAAAAAAGTACTTATGGATTGTGATTAAAAATTTTAATGTGAACAACTGGTGAGAGTTGTTAGGCCATCAAGTCAACACATATATCAATATTCTATTCTAGAATTTCACTACTATAATAGTAAAAGATCATACTTAATTTTGTACCCCTATTTTCTTTTTTAAAGGTTATTAGTGGTCTGAGTATTATAATTGAATAAATACTTATAGAAAATAAAATGTATGATCTGAGTATAGTTGAATAATTATTTTCTACAAATGTGAGCTTAATTAATCAAACTGAACTTGAATATAATATTGGGAGAATGACGAACAAATTCATTCAGCCATGCATGTGCCACGATATTATTGTAATGAGTTGGCAGATTATTAGGAAATTTTTTTTGGTGAACGATTATTAGGAAACTAAATTAATATGATAGACTTTATGGGTAGAATTGTGTGTTTAGATGAGATGGAAATTTTGGATGACTAGGGCGATAAAATAGAAAATTTTGAATATAAAGAATAAACATTTGAAACATTATTTGATTGTAGAGTTACCTTTTGATTTTCTTAAATTTGGAAAAGAAGGGTTGGTTGCGTCGTCTGTCTTTGTCTCGAATTTCCACATGAATAAAAATTTGTGTTTTCGTTCTTTTGGCAAAATAAATGACAAATACATGTAAATAGAAATACGGTTGTCATGAGCATTTCTGACGTTTTGAAGATCCATTCTGACTATAAGTGGTATCATATCCTGAGAGAAGGTAATGCGGTTATACTACAAGAAAAATTCCGTGCACCGACCGCAAATTCGATCGCTGGACCCGGGGTACGGGTCGTCTCGGATGCCACCGACCGGCCCACCGAAGGTCGGTCGGCTCAAACCGAGCACCTCAACAACACCCAACCACAACCCTAGCTCTCTAAATCATCAATCAGTCTCCGCCACGTGTCCTATATAGTATACCTTCTCAAATATATTTGAAAGGTTTGTTAGAGAGAGAACTCGAACCTGGATGCTCCTCAAGTTCCCCTCGCACGCTACCATCTGTGCTACCAATGTTTTATGTTACGTTATTCTATGAAATGCTTTATATATAACCTATTTAAATACATATATACATATATATGTGTATTTAAAATATAAAATAAAACTAAACTTATATTAATTAAATAAAAACAATTAAATTAATTAAATAAAATATAAAATAAAATTAATTAAATAAAAAACTAAAATAAATGAATTAAATAAAATAATAAGATCATTTCAAAACTAAGATAAATTTGAATTAAAATTATAAAATAAATAAATAATTAAAATATAAAATAATTTAATAATTAAATTACAAAAAAATAAATAATTTAATAGGTCACCGACCGCACATGCGGTCGGTGACGCGGTCGGTGGCACCGACCAACAGAATGTGGTCGGTGCCGCGGTCGGGTGCACCGACCCAAAAAAAAGCGGTCGGTGTGTTTGGTTGCCGCAAGCACGGGGGACCTTCAACAGCTATTTCGCACCGACCGCACGGTGCGGTCGGTGGACTGGTCGGTAAATCCGACCCGTGTCCCGTCGGTCGGTGCGGACGAATTTTCTTGTAGTGGTTGTAGATTGCTTGGCTAAGCGCGGAGTGAGCTTGGTTGAATTATTCACTGCGTGGGCTTTTACTCCTGATGATTGCAAGTCGCTTTTGACATCTGATGCTACGGGGGTTCATTATCCCCGGTTCTGATAATCTTTTTTCTGCTTTTCCTTTCCTCCCCCTTTGCTGTAGATTTTTGTAGTTTCTTCTTTGCCGACGCCTTTTGACATCACTTGTCACCAAAAAAGAAAGTAGTGATTATTATTACTCCATTATATTGGGGATGTAAATTTTAACACGTTAAGCTAAACTCTTTAACACAAAATATTTACTCCTATTACTTATGGATTTTAAACCCTAGTGGTAAGTAAGTGCGCATTGTGTTATATAACACCGCATTTTCGGCTCAGCGGAACGATAGAGTGTTACTTTAAATGTTGTCGACTTGGATATGAAGGCTGATCCCCTTCTGGACTTGAGGGACTTACCAATAGGTTTGGAGTTGGGTGGAAATGCGGTGAGCCGAAAATGCGGTCCCCAACTCCCAACCGGAGACATGAAGGTCTTTAATGGCTCATAAAAAAATAGACATGATGGAGTGAGTATATTCATTAAAATAGATTGATGAATGATTTTGTTTTTAATTTTTAAACTCATTTTAAACATGCTGATTTTGTTTGCGTGGGTTCATCGAGGCCATACGTATGGCCAACAAAGTTTTAAAGCACAAAAAACGTAAATCAATGATGAATGATTGATGCTTAAAATACCCTAATTTATTTTTCATATTTTCTTGCATTCTAATTTCCAGCTTTCTTCAATCCTATGCAAAGATGTTTATTACTCCTAACATTCTGTGCTCTGCAGTACCTTATCATTAAAAATAAAAATAAAAATATATGAACTCGCATTTTACATACCTATACCGTTTCCTACTGTTGTAACCAACTGTTGTATTCCCTCCACCCATCTATATATATTCCCTCCCCTCAAACTTCTTCGGCTCCCAATCTCCCTCAAACAAAAAATTATTAAACCAAAAAAAACAAAAACAGGACCCCCCACCCCCCACCCCAAAAAACAAAAAAAAAAAAAAAAACAAAGAAAAAGAAAGCACATTTCCATGGAATCATCAAGCAGTGGAAATTCAGGGATGAAAAAGGAGGACGAATCCGTACAATGGGTTCTGGAAAAAATAGACATTCACAACATGTCTGATGTCCCGATGGACGAAACCGATCAGCTGGTGTCGACCAAAGGCACCTCCACCCCCACCAGCGGCATCGGGAGCCCTTCCATCAGGAAAAGGGTCCGGATTCAGGATAATCCCAATCCCAAGCTTGGCAGGCTCGAATCCGGCGCCACGCGGGGCCTCATGAGTCTCCGGTTTCTTGACAGGACCAGGACCGGGAAGGAGGAGGACGCCTGGCGGACCATCCTCAAGCGTTTCAACGATAATGCTGTTGACGGCATGCTTTTTAAGGACAAATTTGGGACCTGCATTGGTAATTTTCATCATTCAACTCCTGTTTCAATTTGTCAATTTTTTTATTATTATTATTATTTTTTTTTCTTCCTGGGAATCAATTTGTCAATTTTATTTCAACTTTCTTTGTTGGAGTCATGAAGATAAATTCTTTTTTTTCTTCTGTCTGGGAAGGGATGGAAGACAGCAAGGAGTTCGCCGGGGAGCTGTACGAGGCCCTGGCGAGAAGAAGGAACATCGATACAATAAATGGGATAGGCGTAAAGGAGCTACGACAATTCTGGGAAGACATGATGAGCCAGGACCAGGACACGAGGCTTCACATTTTCTTCGACATGTAAGGAATTTAAAAGCTTTCGTCGCAAAAAAGAAATATGGAATTTAATTTAAGTTAAGGGGGACGATGCAACTTTCTTAACTTGGCCACAGGTGTGACAAGAATGGCGACGGGAAGCTGTCCGAGGAAGAGGTTAAAGAGGTGTGGATTCAAGTTAACGCCTTCTCTTCATTTCCCTTGTTATTTCTATGCTTTTCCGAATTTCTTGATTTTGAAAATTCTCTTACGGAATCTCATGGTTAAGGTTCTAGTGATGAGTGCTTCAGCGAACAAGTTGTCGAAATTCCAGGAAGAGGCGCCGACGTATGCTTCTCTGATAATGGAAGAGCTCGATCCGGACAACAGGGGATATATAGAGGTTAAAGATTATTTCCAACATCCTCCAAGTATTTATTGCCTCCCTACTTTAGATCTACTAACTAATATTTTGGTCTCAGCAGATGTGGCAACTCGAGCAGCTCTTAAGAGGCCTCGTTGCATCGAGCCCGGGCAATAATAATCAGATGAAGAAAGCAGATTCCCTGGCAAGAACCATGATTCCTAAAGAGTACAGAACACCGGTGAGCAAATTCCTGTCGAAAAACAGCGAGCGGATCCAAGAAAATTGGAAGAAAATATGGGTGCTGACGCTGTGGTTCGCCATAAATTCGTCCCTCTTCCTGTGGAAATTCTTCGAATACAAGCACAAGGATGCCTTCCAAGTGATGGGATACTGTGTGTGCTTGGCCAAGGCCGGGGCCGAGACCGTTAAGTTCAACATGGCGCTTGTGCTGCTGCCGGTGTGCAGAAGGACGCTGACCATGCTCCGGGAGACGTGGCTCGGCATCATAATCCCCTTCGATGATAACATCAACTTCCACAAGGTGATAGCCGCTGGGATTCTGGTCGGGAGCTCCATCCACATAGTGATGCACTGCACCTGCGATTTCGTCAGGCTCACGCAGTGTCCTAAGGAGCGGTTCGACACCTATCTTGGAGCCGCTTTTCATTACCACCAGCCAACGTACGCGGACCTGTTGAGATCGACCCCTGGAGTGACGGGGATCGCCATTACTGTCATGATGCTCTTTTCCTTCACTCTGGCAACGCACGCCTTCCGGAGGAATGTGATTAAGTTGCCATGGCCTTTGAGCCGTCTGGCAGGGTTTAACGCCTTCTGGTACGCGCACCATCTGCTGGCCATCGTGTACTTCCTCTTGATCGTCCACGGTTACTTCATGTTCCTAACGGTAGATTGGTATAGAAAGACGGTGAGCTATATATATATTTATATTCTTCGCTCGCCTTTTTCCCTTGGTTTTTACCCGAGGAAAAGTGAGGGCTAAAAATCGAACCCTTTTCGTCTGCAGACGTGGATGTACGTCGTATTTCCAATGCTGCTGTACATGGGTGAGAGGGTCTTCATGGTTTATGAACATAGCTACGCACTTGAAATCATAAGGGTTCGAAAAGAACACATCTTTATCCCAATTTTGGCTTTTCTACTTGCAGCAATAGTTGCCTTTTTTAGACTGATGTTTAATTTAGTCTGAAATCATTGGCAGGCTGTGTTGTACCCAGGAAATGTCGTGGCCATGTACTTGAGTAAACCTGCGGGATTCAAGTACAAGAGTGGAATGTACGTTTTTGTCAAGTGTCCTGACATCTCAAACTTCGAGTGGTAATAACATTGAACTTTCTACTACAACTTCTGTTGTGTTCCACAATGTATGTTCTGTTCATTACAAAGGAACTGCGCGCTGATGATTCAGACATCACAGGCATCCATTTTCGATAACTTCTGCGCCAGACGATGAATACTTATCCGTCCACATCCGGGCTTTGGGGGATTGGACTACAGAACTCAGAGACCGTTTCGCCAAGGTAAAGTAAATATGCTTCTCTAGATTCTTACAGTTACACACTATGATCTGATCTCATTCTTCATAGTACACCATGGCATCGTGTAATCTCCGATGGAAAACATCGTACAGGTCTGCCAACCGAAACAGAGACCTGGAAAATCCGGGGGAAACTTGACTAGGATGGAAACCAGGGCTTACTCTGATGACGAGCCAGAGTAAGTGTTGTGCACATGTTTTGATCGAATAGTTTTGGTCTAATATTACCCGTACATTGATCCTACGTATTTTTTCATCGCCAATGAAGGACATTCCCGAGAATTATAATCAAGGGACCGTATGGTGCACCTGCTCAAAACTACAAGAAATACGACATTCTTCTGCTCATCGGTTTAGGCATTGGAGCAACGCCAATGATCAGCATTATAAAAGATATAGTGAACACTGAGGCGCGATCTGTAAGTACTCGTTTATTTGATGCAATGTAATATCGATTACTGAGATTATACAGCACGCGGCAGCATTGAGCAGACTGGAACATCAATGTTAGGCAAGAGAAGAAGTAAGAGGCGAAAGGAAAAGCCCCGAGAGAGCATACTTTTATTGGGTGACGAGGGAGCAAGGATCTTTCGACTGGTTCAAGGGTGTGTTGGAGGATATCGCAGAATATGATGTCAATGTAGGTTTCCTAATGTTTTAACAGATTGAAAGCTTTTCTTCCGAGCACAACTTTGGAAAAATGACCTCATTGTTTTGTCTTAATTTTGTAGCGTGTGATAGAACTGCACAGCTACTTGACAAGTGTGTACGAGGAAGGCGATGCTAGATCAGCGCTGATTGCAATGGTGCAGTCGCTGCAGCACGCTAAAAATGGGGTGGACGTCGTCTCAGAAACCAGGGTAAGTGATTAAACGAACACATTCACCGTGTCCACATCGGACATCCTTGTACCAGATTCGGTGTTCTAATGGTGTCCGAAATGGAACAGATAAGGACTCATTTCGCGCGCCCCAACTGGAGGAAAGTGTTCGCTCATTTAGTATCTGCACATCCTGCTACTCGAATAGGTATGGAAAAAAATGTTAGAGAATTGTGATATCGATCAATACATGTTGGCCAAACGAACTAACAAACCAGCCTGAAATACGATGCAGGTGTCTTCTATTGCGGAAGCCCTACATTGACAAAGACACTGAAAAATTTATGCCAGGAATTCACCATGAGTTCATCCACCAGATTCCAATTCCACAAGGAAAACTTTTAGAAGCAGAAAAAGGGCAATCTTATGAACAGCTGCAGATAGACATGAAGACATAAAGTTGTCTGGATTAAGACAGCATTGGATGGAGCTTATTAATTACAGGATCCAATCTAGACCACTTTCTACCCACTTTTTGCTTTTTGAATTTCTCTGAAAACAGAAATATGACTGATTTGACGATATATGATTTCATTTGAATGCTGCTTGAGTTTCTGCAATCAGAAGAATGCCGAAAAAAATGTGCAGTGAGAGTGAGTTCTATCATCTATGTTTGAATAGCTGCCCTCTTTGTCCAGAATTGTAAGGTTTTGAATAAAAGTTTACAGTGTGTTTGATTTTTTTTTTTCTTTCTCAAAAGTTTCTTCAGCTTACCTTCCACATTCAACAACCACCATTTCAATCATAATAACTGTATGTTATTATATTAAATTTTTATTTCCAAAGAGAATGGATTGGGTTTTGGGCATCATGATTCATGTGGCAGTCCCTGTTTATCAAATAATCTGGTAAGATCGTGTCACTTGTTTTTTTTTTTAAAAAAAGAATAAAAAATAAAAAATAAACACAAATAGCTTATTACACATTAGAAAAATACGGAATCCAAACTCATTGCTCATCTTATACATACAGTATACACTACAAAAAGTTTGTTGTCAAGTAAGGATATTAGGTGAACATTTGTTTTTTCTTTTTCTTTTTATTTTTCATCCGGGGATGAACTGCGCCATTCATCACTTTACAAAGCAAAGAAGCAGATGATGACATGTCTTTTTCAATGAAAAAATCAGATGACAACATATCTTTTACTAATAAATTTACATTGAGGAATAGTATATACTACAATATTGCTTAAAGTATTGTTATCCAAAAAACAAAAATTTTGTTTAAAGTATATATCTTTAATTATATATATATACTGTACTATGGACTATATTCTTTTAAATTAAATACTCCCTCCCTCCGTCCCACTATTTGTGTC
The DNA here is from genome assembly GCA_030278955.1 of Hygrophila difformis. NCBI lineage: Eukaryota > Viridiplantae > Streptophyta > Magnoliopsida > Lamiales > Acanthaceae > Hygrophila > Hygrophila difformis. The sequence continues at coordinate 47,304,209 of JAOANR010000005.1, forward strand.
CCATTTTTTTGGCACGGTTTTTTATGTTGGGATAGTTAGTATTTAATGTAGGGGAGATTAGTGTTTAAAGTGGGGGTAAATTAGGAATTTATGTGATGTGATTGGAGTGCGTTTGAATTTTTAATTAATTTATTTATGTGTGACGTGATAGTTATGTGTTGAAATTTTAATATATTTATTTATTTTAGGTGATAGTATGATGGGAGTGTGTTTATATTTAATTATTTCTTAAAAAGAAAATGAGACAATTGAAGTGAGACGGACTATATGGATGGAGTAAATAATTTGTGTGTTTACTATATGGACATCAATAATTGCATTTCTGAACTGGGCTTGAGTTCACACAGTAAAATTTCTATGTGGGATTGGGATTGGGATTGGGATAGGATAGGGTTTAACTGATGCTCATGTCTTCGAATTGTCTTTATTTCTTTTCTTTTTCATTTATAACTTTGTGTGACATACTTAGATCATGAAAAAATACCAAAATGACGCCGTAATTTGACAATTTTTTTAATTTAGTGACTTAAGCATCGAGTTTTGTAATTTAATGCCATAATTTTGATAATTATCTCAGATTTGGTCTAGTCAAAACTTAACGAACCCTGATGCAGTCAGACATAAGATTACTGTTCAAAATTAATTTAATTATCCACAAAGGAGTCCACATGCCCATTGATTAGTACTTCTTCCGTCCCACTTAACTTGTCTTATTTTATTTCTGCACACAATCCAAGTACATCTTTTAATCGTTAATATCTCAAAATATATACAACAATAAATTAAATAAAATATATATTCTAAAACTACATGATGTTACGATTCTAACAAGACTCAAATTCGATTATTTTCTTCAAATACATACTTGCAATAACGTTGAGTCAAAATTAAATAATGAACAGTATCAAAAAGTCAAACATGACAAATATACTGGGACGGATGGAGTATTTGATCCTGTATACACCCAGAACCCAATTGCCCATATCCGACCCACCCCCAATTACTCCTACTCATCCCTAATTTGATCCATACATGTATTCAACCCTGATTGCGCATTTCTTTTATTTTTCCCTCTCTCTCGTTCCTGTCCTTGGAGAAAATATTGGAGCTTTATGTAACCCAAAAAAAATTAATTTTCAACACCAATACTGATTAATTAAAATAGAGACCAAATAACACGTGGAAAAAAATACTTTCTGTTGCATCCAAATTTACATCCAAACAAAATTTCTAGATCATTTGTTTCAGACTTTATTGTGAGATGCATTGACGAAATAGCGAGCTAGAGAAATTAGATTGGTGTAGGTTCAGCTCGTAATCCATTTCATTTTTGTTGCTTCTCTTCATCCTGAATTTCTGATGAAACATGAATGATGATGAAGGCATGAAGCAAACGAGAATGAAACGGCAATGAGCCGAGAAAATCCAATCATCCAGCAGGAAGGGAACATACGCGATAGGAAATTCGAAATGAGGTGTTTCCTCTGCGCCAGCAAATCTTCATCTACCACCGCTGATGATATCAAAAGCGATGCCGAACATGAAAGGGCGCCCCTTTCGGGTATATATATATATATATATATATATATATATATATATATATATTTCGGAAAACCTATTGAATCTGCCTTATGTTGGATTCTATAATTTGATGGGATTTGGGATATTCTTGATTTTGGTATTAAGGGTTTCCACTTTTCTGTGCTAATTGTTTGGTATTTCAGAATCATGTATATATGTCCTCCTGCCATTGTTCTTGCAATTTAATGTTTCATGGGCTGTTGCGATTAGATGCTTCGAAGGTGACCCCGCCTAAATATGTGGAGGAGAAATCTAAAGTCGTGTCTCATACAGCTGGGTGGGACGGGGCGAGGGAGCCGAATGGTACTTTCAGCCCTAGGCCCAGCCTCGATCCAGCAAGGTTCAAAGCAAGGAAGTTCGCCTTTTCCGAGATGGTTGCTGCCACAGGAAATTTCAGGAAAGATTTTTTCCTTGGTGCTGGAGGCTTTGGAAAAGTTTACAAAGGTTATTTGAGACCCAGCGGTGAGGTAACTTCGATTGTAATTTTATAATGATTAATGAATCAGTGAGTGAGTGAGTAGTATTCTGCAGTCAGTCAGGGGTTAGAACTTATATTGGCATAATGCAGAAGGTGGCGATCAAGCGATTTGTTCGTAGTGGGAATCAAGGAATTAGAGAATTTGTAGTTGAGGTTCTAACTTTGAGCAATGCCCAGCATGATAATCTTGTCAAACTAATAGGTTATTGTGCTGAGGCAGAACACAGGCTGTTAGTATATGAATACATGCCATTGGGTTCTTTAGAAGACCATTTACACGGTAACCTTTTTGCATTGTTTTTACTTGTTTCGTATTTATCCTGTAAGCTTTTCAAACATAGTTAGTGAACAAAGTCTAGGAGTCTAGGTAATTTGGCAATTTACCTTTTTCTTTCACAGGTCATCGGGCGAATAGGAGGAGCCTAGATTGGAACACCAGGATGAATATTGCTGCCTGCGCAGCAAAGGGCTTAGATTATCTGCATAACCGAATGAAGCCACCGGTTATATACCGTGACTTGAAGTGTGCCAATATCTTGCTCGGGAAGGAATATCTGCCTAAGCTATCTGATTTTGGTTTGGCCAAAGTAGGGCCGTCTGGAGATCAAAGTCATGTTTCTACCCGAGTGATGGGCACATATGGATATTGTGCTCCCGATTATCTCATGACAGGCCAGTTAACCTTTAAGTCGGACATATACAGTTTTGGTGTTGTTCTTTTGGAGATCATCACTGGTAGGAGAGCCATTGATGATCGAACAACCGGTCCTACTAAAAATATAGTTGAATGGGTTAGTTCCTTTCTTAAACTCACTGTAGATATGATTCATTTTCCACATTCTTAAGCTTGTGTGTAATTTTTATTTCTGCACTTGCGCTCAAGTGTTATTACTTTGGTTGATCCTTGCTGATTTTTATTTGATATGGTTCATCAGTGTTTGACAATTTTATAATACTGTATATGGTATCATTGATTGATGTTTGAGAAAGAAAAGCAAATTAAACATACATGGATCAATTAAGCATATTATAATGACATCAACCATTCTAAACTACAGGCAAGACCAATGTTCAAGGACCGTCGGAAATTCCACCAAATGGCAGATCCTGCACTGGGCGGTAGATATCCATCGAGAGCATTGTACCAAGTCCTGGCAATTGCTGCAATGTGCACAGAAAAGGATGCTGATATGCGACCGGAGATTGGTGATATCGTAAAAGCTTTGACCTATCTATCTTCCCAGATGGATGATCCCATCCAGAACATGCTTCCAGTGCCGAATGGAACTGAGCTAAATGTGTTGAGTTCCAATTCTGTGGGATGAGTTTTGCTGCTACATTCCTCGCGCATGTATATATGTCAGTTTCTTAAGGTGATTTTTCAGAAGAGATGCACTTCCAACATGCTGGCTTGGCTTGCTGGGTTTTGTGTAAAGCACAGACACTTTTGTTGAGGCCTTAATGAAGACGGTTTTGGTCCACATACAACGTAAAAATTTGACAGCTTCCGGTATGTGTTAGCAGCTGATCTGCTCCGGCCTTTCTATTCTTCTTTTGTTGCTTGTAATGTTTTAGGTGATGGCAAAGTTTTGTTGGCAAAATGCAGGTATGAACATGTAACTATGATTTGACTAGCCATAAGTCACATATTTAATTCTTAGCATAAGTCACATATTTAATTCTTACGTAAAGGTCGTCTCAAAAAAAAAAAATAAATAAAAAATAAAAAATAAAAATAAAAAACTAAAAATAAAAATAAAAAATCGTACCAAATGCAACAGTTAGATTCAAAGCACACTGAGCTAATTACAACACCTAATACCCACAATTAATTAGGGAATTGGGACCTGATTGAATCATATGTAGTTATGAGCCTTTTTGAGTAATTTAAAAACAATTTGAACCGAATTATAAATAAGATCAAGTTATATGATTAATGGGTTTATATCCCTGCCTCCTTACATATTGAAACAAATGAAATTTTAGGTTTGCGTAATATTAAGGCATGTTAATGATAAAAAGGATAAGGATAGCGATTTTTCCTCCAAGAAATCTTTCAAGATCAAGCGCCCTAGATCTTCGTACAGTGATGTCGCTCGCCGTGATGTCGGTTTTGTTCACATCACTTTGGATGATGACCCTGCCGACGATTTGGGAGATCCTTCGGATCTCACTCTGCCCTATATCAATGGCAAGCCTTGCATCTCATTTTCGGATTCCTTTCGAGCTTATCTTCTTAAACCCTGGGCGCATGCTATTGTTTTCAAGGTGATAGGCAGAAGGTTTTCATTCAAGATTCTCCAATCAAGAATTGAACAGTTATGGCCTACAGCAAAACACTACGACTTCATTGACCTTGATGTTGGAAAAAAGGAGTTTTGAGCTCTTTTTGCGTAATGACGATATTTAATTTGGTTAATTAAATAGCATATACGAATTCTACATTTCGCGTAGATTGTCGTAGTGTATTTATTTTCTCAAAACCATTGTCGGGTGAGTGAGAAATAAGTGGTCGAAGTGGGTCATTGAGTGCAGATAGCATTTGTTTGAATGGTTGTTAAAGAGTGGTTAAAGGTGGCGCGTCCCACATTGCTTAAACAGTGGGAGTTGAATTAGTTTATATTGTTCTGCGTGTTAGAATCAATTAAACTAATGCAGGTTGGTCAAGTGCGGGGGAAGCCCACACGCGCGCGCCCGTCCCGTCCCGAGCCGAGCCGCGCCGTCGCCCGTGGACTTGGACTTGGACTTGGACTTGGATCTTGGACTTGGATCTTAGTAATTGGGCTTTAGGCCTGTCTAATTTTTTAGACAAAGTTTATTTGTCAGGCCCATGCCAAGCAGCCCAGTCGTTGAAGCCCACTTTGATTTCAACAGTTGTTGAAAACCATTTGAATTCAGCTGTTGAAAACTTTTGAATTCCAGCTGAAACCGCCCCATCAATACCCGTCGGCGGTTTCGTCTCCTCCAACGCCTATAAATGGCAGCTTTGGCTTAGGGGTCAGAATCATCTTCACACTTCTTTTCTGCATCCTTCTTCTGCATAGCATATTCTCTCCTCCCGACTCCCTCAGCTCTTTGTTTTTTGTTCGCTGGTCGTCGGCGTTTGCGGTGCTGCTACGCCGAGGCATTCGTCGTTTTACCTTTGGAGACGTTCCGCCGTCGCCGGAGCACTACCGGGGCATAAACGTCTTGCGGGAAGAGTTCCAAACTCGACTCGACGTTTATTTTGTATTGTTATATCCGTCCATTTCTAACAAGCGCAAGATTTATCGATGGACGGTTTCACTGCTGCCGCCACCGCCTCCGCTGACGTTTCATCCGCCGCTGCCGCCACCACCTCCGTTCCCATGCCAGGCACTGTCCAGGCGTCCGCTGTCGTTACCCCAACCGCAGCGGTGCCGTCAATGCTGACCACACCTACTGTCGTTCCTCCACCCATGACGCTGCCGCTGCCCACGCAGACCCAAACGCCTCTATCGATCAATACTTGCTTGATCCAACGACGGCCTTTCTGCCCCCGTCGCCGACGCCTAACACTGGCGGGTATGTTTTGCCCAATTCTGGCCAGTTTATTTCTGGACATTCGTTTGGAACCGTTTCATTCCAGTCCAACGTTTCTGTTGGGGCGTCATTACCTTTTTCTGGACAAACGGTCGGGGTTACACCCGCAGGACTTAATAATATGAACACCGGTTTGCAACCTGGCGGTGGGCCGTTGAACACTAGTTTGCCAACTTATGTTCAGTCGGAGCCGGCCTTCGTGCCGGGCGTTGGGCCGTCAACGGGTTCTGTCCCTATGGCGTTGCCAAGGTCATTTGGAGTGGCCGAGAAGCCGTCAAAGTTTGACGGGCGTGATTTCAAGACGTTGCAACAGAAGATGTTGTTCTATCTGACCACTCTTGGTTTGGCCGGGTTTTTGAGGAGCAGCCGGCCGTCCCTGTCTGAGATGGAGACCGATCCTCAAAAGCTCTTCGCCAAAGAACAATGGGTTCACGGTGATTTCATGTGTAAGAACTTCATTCTGAGTGCTCTCACGGATCCTTTGTACGCTGTGTACTCTTCTGTAAAAGGTGCAAAGGAATTGTGGATTCAGTTGGAACGGAAGTACAAAACGGAGGATGCTGGTACCAAAAAGCATGCCGTTTCCAAATATCTGGGTTTTCAGATAGTTGACGGGCGTTCAGTGGTTGAACAAGTTCAAGAGTTTCAATTACTGATACATGGCATTCACGCTGAGGGAATGCAATTTGCCCATTGCGTTTAACGCTGCAGTTGTGATCGAGAAGTTGCCTCCTTCGTGGAAAGACTTCAAGAACTACTTGATGCACAAGCAAAAGGAAATGTCACTTGAAGATCTTGTTACACGGATCAGAATCGAGGAGGATAACCGCAAGGCCGTGTTAAGGAGCCATTCTGTGGAGGCTAAGGCCAACTTGACTGAATCGGCCGGTAAACGCAAGCAGCCGCCTGCTGCGGGTAAAGGCAAAGCGGTTGCCGATGGCCAAAAGAGGAAGAAGTTCTCTGGGAATTGCTACAACTGTGGCAAGGTTGGGCATTTTGCACATCAGTGCCCGAAGCCGAAGAAGAAGAAGCCTGCTAAGCCTGCCGCTAACGTGGTACAGGCTGAACCTGAAGGTTGGGAAGACAACCTTTGTGCAGTGGTGTCTGAAGCTTTGCATGTTGATGATGCTAAAGGTTGGTTTGTTGATACCGGGGCTTCGTGTCATGTGGCTGCCAACAGGGAGTTTTTTACTTCATACCGGACTGTTGAAGGCAGAAAGCTGCATATGGGAAACCAAGCATCATCTGATGTGGTTGGCGTTGGGAATGTGGTTCTGAGGCTGACTAGTAGCAAAAACTTGACTCTGAAGGATGTGATGCATGTCCCTGATATCCGGAAGAATTTGGTTTCTGGTTCGCTGCTAGTTAGTAGTGGTTTTAAACTTGTTTTTGAGTCTGATAAGTTTATCATGACTAAGTTTGGAAAATTCCTTGGTAGAGGCTATCTCACCAATGGTCTTTCCAAGTTGTTGAGCAAGCTTCTGGTAATAAAATTGAAGGTTCTTCTTACTTGCTTGAGTGCTTTAATTTATGGCATTGTAGACTTGGACATGCAAATAAAAATGTTATAAAGAGATTGGTAAATTTAAATTTACTTAAAGAAATGGAATTCAACGATAAAAACAAATGTGAAATTTGTGTTGAAGCGAAAATGACAAAACTTCCATTTCCAAGTGTTGAAAGAAATACTAAACCCCTGGATTTAATTCATACTGATGTATGTGATTTTAGATCTTTGCAAACTCGGGGTGGTAAAAAGTATTTTATTACTTTTATTGATGATAGCACTCGTTATTGCTATCTTTATCTGTTGAGAAGCAAAGATGAAGCTATTGAAGCATTTAAAAACTTCAAGCTTGAGGCTGAAACTCAATTGAATAGCCGTATTAAAGCTATTCGGAGTGATCGAGGAGGAGAATACGTTGCTCCGTTTGCTGAATTGTGTGCCGAGTCCGGAATAATTCATCAAACTACAGCTCCATATTCACCGCAGTCCAATGGTGTTGCGGAACGTAAGAACCGTACGCTAAAGGATATGATGAATGCTTTATTGATCAGTTCATGGTTACCCCAGAACTTGTGGGGGGAAGCTGTTTTAACAGCTAATTATATTTTAAATAAAATACCTCACAAAGGTAAGGAAGTAACGCCTTACGAGTTATGGAAAGGTAGAAAACCTTCTTTCAAATACCTCAAAGTGTGGGGGTGCTTGGCTAAAGTTGAGGTGCCACCTCCTAAACAAGTTACAATCGGCCCCAAAACAGTTGATTGTATCTTTATAGGGTATGCCCTTAACAGTAGCGCGTATCGTTTCCTAGTACATAAGTCTGAAATATCTGGTATGAGTGAAGGAACGCCGTGTTTTTTGAAGACATATATCCTTACAAGGATAAAGTGGAATGTTCAAATAAAAGAACGTTTGATGAAGCTACGAGCTCTGATCAGCCGAAACAAACTGACAAGGGAAGTATTTCTCCTGAACCAGTTGAACTTCGTCGTAGCCATAGGGCCAAAGTGGCTAAAACTTTTGGTCCAGATTTCATCACTTTTATGTTAGATAACGAGCCAAGAACTGTGAGTGAAGCTCTGGCTCGACCAGATGCTGCGTTATGGCAAGAAGCCATAAACAGTGAGTTAGAATCCATTATGCAGAATCGCACTTGGGTTCTTACTGATCTACCGAAAGGTTGTAAACCCTTAGGATGCCATTGGGTCCTTAAAAGAAAATATAAAGCCGATGGATCGATCGATAAATACAAGGCTCGCCTTGTAGTTCAGGGCTTTAGACAAAAAGAAAGAGATAATTATTTTGATACTTATTCTCCGGTGTCTAGAATCACCTCCATTCGAGTGTTTCTCTCGATTGCTGCACTTTACAATCTTGAGATACATCAAATGGATGTTAAGACTGCGTTCTTAAATGGTGATCTAGATGAAGAGATTTATATGAATCAACCAGAAGGCTTTGTTGTTCAAGGACAAGAGCATAAAGTCTGCAAACTGGTTAAATCTCTGTATGGTCTGAAACAAGCGCCTAAGCAGTGGCACTTGAAGTTTGATAATGTGATGTTGTCAAACGGGTTCAAGTATAATGAATGTGATAAATGCGTTTAATACAAGGGAATAACAGACAAATTTGTTATAGTTTGTTTGTATGTAGATGACATGTTGATCATGGGCAGTGACTTGAATATGATTAATCAGACCAAGAACATATTAAAAATGAATTTTGACATGAAAGACATGGGTGTAGCCGATGTCATATTAGGGATAAAAATCATAAGGCATCCCGAAGGGATTGTTCTTTCTCAGTCTCATTACATTGAGAAAGTGTTAAGTAAATTCAACGCTTATGATAGTCGTCCGGCAAAGACGCCTATGGATCCCAGTGAAAAGTTGAAAGTAAACAGAGGTGAACCTGTTGCTCAAGAAGAGTATGCAAGAATCATTGGTAGTCTAATGTACTTGACTAATTATACTCGCCCGGATCTTGCATATTAGGTTAACAAATTGAGTAGATATACTAGCAATCCAAGTCGTGAGCATTGGAAGGCTATTATGAGAGTTATGAGATATCTGAGATATACTCAAGAGTTGGGGTTACATTACACGAGATATCCTCCTGTTCTTGAAGGGTACTCTGATGCCGATTGGATATCAGAGAAAAGTGATTCATTATCCACAAGTGGTTATGTATTCATGATTGCGGGAGGGGTTGTGTCTTGGAAGTCACAAAAACAAACGTGTATAGCCCGATCCACCATGGAATCTGAATTTATAGCTTTAGATAAAGCTGGTGAAGAAGCCGAATGGCTTCGAAATTTCCTCGAGGAAATTCCATGTTGGAAGAAACCTGTGCCAACAGTAATGATACACTGTGATAGTCAAACAGCTATTGGCAGGGCACAAAATGAGATGTATAATGGAAAGTCGAAACATATCCGTCGTCGACATCATACCGTTAAGCAGTTGATTTCTAGTGGGGTGATTTCTCTAACTTATGTGAAGTCTGGAGATAACCTAGCGGATCCGTTAACAAAAGCTGTCAACAGAGATCAATTTTGCAAATTGCGAGAGGGAATGGGATTAAAACCCACACCTAAAGAATGATTACATTGGTAACCCAACCATGATGCGTGGAGATCCCACAAACTTGGTTCAAAGGAACAACTAAGATGTATGATTTCAAATGTGAAAACACTTTTGAAGAATAATCTTCATCCTTTCCCTCAGAAGCAATGATGAAGTGTTTGATACCTGTCTGTGGTAGAGGTTGAGTTAAATGACTCTTAATGATTCTGGAACTGTGTGTTCACATAAGTATGACAGGATACTTGATCGAATCACCTATATAAGTAGAAGTGTGGCCGCTTCAGTAAAGACTTATGAATCCAAAGGGGGTTTCCATGGCCTGGAATGGAACCAAACGTGAGAACGGGCAAAGAGCCTGAAAAGTTACTGATTCTTTATTATTGGTCTAGTATACGGTGTGGGGGATAGTTCAAGAATAAAATCACTACTCCGCCTGTATATCGATAATATTGATATGGTTTAAGTTCAAAGCCAAAAAACTACTTAGACCCGTGCAGTAACCTTTCTTTAAAGAAGGAGTCGGGGCATTTGCATTTGCATTACATTCACTACTGCTGTTATTTCCACTCATGTGGGGGATTGTTGGAAAAAGAGGGTTTTGAGCTCCTTTTTGCGTAATGACGATATTTAATTTGGTTAATTAAATAGCGTATACGAATTCTACATTTCGCGTAGATTGTCGTAGTGTATTTATTTTCTCAAAACCATTGTCGGGTGAGTGAGAAATAAGTGGTCGAAGTGGGTCATTGAGTGCGGATAGCATTTGTTTGAATGGTTGTTAAAGAGTGGTTAAAGGTGGCGCGTCCCACATTGCTTAAACAGTGGGAGTTGAATTAGTTTATATTGTTCTGCATGTTAGAATCAATTAAACTAATGCAGGTTGGTCAAGTGCGGGGGAAGCCCACACGCGCGCGCCCGTCCCGTCCCGTCCCGAGCCGAGCCGCGCCGTCGTCGTCGCCCGTGGGCGTGGACTTGGACTTGGACTTGGATCTTGGTAATTGGGCTTTGGGTGGGCTTTGGGCCTGTCTAATTTTTTAGACAAAGTTTATTTGTCGGGCCCATGCCAAGCAGCCCAGTCGTTGAAGCCCACTTTGATTTCAACAGTTGTTGAAAACCATTTGAATTCAGCTGTTGAAAACTTTTGAATTCCAGCTGAAACCGCCCCATCAATACCCATCGGCGGTTTCGTCTCCTCCAACGCCTATAAATGGCCGCTTTGGCTTAGGGGTCAGAATCATCTTCTTCACACTTCTCTTCTGCATCCTTCTTCTGCATAGCATATTCTCTCCTCCCGACTCCCTCAGCTCTTTGTTTTTTGTTCGCTGGTCGTCGGCGTTTGCGGTGCTGCTACGCCAAGGCATTCGTCGTTTTACCTTTGGGGACGTTCCGCCGTTGCCGGAGCACTACCGGGGCATAAACGTCTTGCGGGAAGAGTTCCAAACTCGACTCGACGTTTATTTTGTATTGCTGTATCCGTCCATTTCTAACACTTGATAATGACTATTATGTGATCAAGTTTCAATCTGAAGAAGAAGCCAATCAAGCGATTACTGGTGGCCCCTGGATGGTGCTAGGCCATTACTTGCATGTTCAAAAATGGGAAGCATCCTTCGATCCCAAAACCAACATAGTTAAATCGATTGTCGCATGGGTTAGAGTCCCCAGCCTCTCCATGCACATGTATAATAGACGAGTCATCGCTCTAGCAGGTTCGGTCATAGGGCATGTCATCAGTGTTGATTTTAATACTGGCGATACTAAAAGAGGTCGTTTTGCTCGCCTTTCCGTTCGGATCGACTTGGATAAGCCTTTGACTCCATATATTACTATTAATTGATGGAATAGATTTCAATGTGGAATATGAAAATCTAAGGATGGTTTGCTTTCTTTGTGGCAAGTATGGTGACATGCAATCGGATTGTCCATCACTGGAAGCTTCCAAGGCGGATCCCCAAGAACAGCCGAGATCTAATGAAGAAGGTGGTCAGACAGAGAGTTCCTATGGCCCTTGGTTGTTAGTACAATCCATAAAACGACAACCCTTTCGATCGGCCAAATCTAATCCTCATGTCTCTCTTTCCAGGGTAAATCGTTTCTCTTCACTTGAAAATGATCTTGATCACTCAGATCCTGTAGGCAAGCAAACCTTACACTAAAAACCAGTTTCTGACAACCCTAGGAGGTCTGATCCTCCTTCTTGCTTCCCTGGTAACCAACGAAAACCAATTGAAAGACCCTGTACTTCCAAACAGCCTACGTCCGCCATCCAACATCCCTCTATCGTTCACACTAACCGGAGACCAGCAGGTAATCCCTCCACCTCCAAACAGCCCATTGCCTCCTCACCTCATCCTTCCATTTCTTCCAAAGTCTGGATTCAACCTTCCGGTGCGAGGGCTTATCCATCTCACACTTCTCTTCAAGCAGATCATCATACTGTTGTTTCCTTTGAGGATCCCCATTCTACTAAATTCAAGAACCCCTCCCTACTTCCCAATTGTGATCATGGCCGTCCCCCGGACCTCATTGGCCCTCCCTCCACTGATATAGACTCTAATGTCGATCCCATGAACACACGGGATCCACCTCATGGATCATCGCCATATAGGGCATCTAGTGTGCCGGCTCATCTTCGCATCTAATCTGCTTCAGATTACTTTTAGCTTGTTTACTTTTATGACTCTTACTATTGTATGTTAGAATGTGCTCCTGATCATGTTGGGGATGCTTTGATTCATGATGCTATGGGCTTGTACCATTCGTTTTCACTTTGTTGAATGAAATCGGCTTTGGCCCTCCCTTTCTATCGGAAAAAAAAAGAAAAAGAAAGGCATGTTAAATAAAAAAGACAAGAACAAGAACATCTACATTAAAAACCAGAGGCTTCTCACGTGGAACAGAGTCTCGGACAGGAATCTTCTTCCATGATAATGAAAAATCTAACTTAAGATGTCTTCAAGAAATTTATGAATTGGATAGTGTAAGAAGTATAGATGTAAACGTAGTGTCTTTTTTCTTTATTTAATTTAATTTTTGCATTCAATTCTTAATATTCATTCCCAGTGTTTTCTATTGATTGCAGAACTAGATGGTGCTTTGATTTTCAATTTTGTTTTTTTTTCATGGAATTATTGGTAAACTTGCTAAAAGATGGCACACACCATTCCCTCTGAATCCCCTTCGATTGCCTGATGCTGAGGAACGGTTCCAAGCCAACATATAAGATCATCCATCGAACCTTAAATCCTATGTCCAAAGTCTATCATCATGTCTCAAAAGAAGCTTCAAGATGTCTATTGTTGCACATCTTAAAAGTTATTTGTAGGGGACACAACAAAACCATTTGTTTGCATGCACAGAAATTGGACTTGCCAACAAATTATCAGTTATCACTTCCCCTTTACTCAAGTTAATTAATCAAGACAATTGTGGAATGTTATGTGATATTCAACACACAAAGCTATTGAATAATAAACTCACCTAACTACGCATGCTCCAGCCGCCGTCCCCGACAACGCATGCTCACGCCGTTGTCAAAAAGAGCTGCCACAGCCGTCGTCAAAATAGCTGCTAAGTATGATTGCAATTAACTTTCGGATTATGTATCTGTAATTTGTCAACAATGGTTTATTTTATATCTTTACATTTGTAATCCTTCCGGCTATAAATAGCCGTGTAATGTTAGCGAAAAAATGCAGAACGAGATTTAGAAGAATAACATCTAAACTCTCTTCTCCCCAATTCAAAATTCCAACAGAATTGGTATCAGAGCCTGAGATCTAAACTCAGAGCAAAACAACTTGAGTATAAACACTCAAAATTAAAAGAATTAAATCTACTCACTGTTGTCTCCTCCGAGCAGCAGCCCGCCAGACGCTACTCCAAGTCACCAGATCCGACACCATCGCCGAGCCAATTACCGCCGGCCCGATCTGCTGAGCCTCCGCTGCCGCGAACCAGCATAGCCCGCTGTCACCGTCCAGCAGCATCATCAAGTGCTGCCCAGCAGCTGCGAAGCGCCGCCTTCAACAAGCCAGCGCCTTCGCGCTTCTCTCCAATGCCACAACAGTCACCGACCTGCTGCTGCTGTTCCGACCAGCTCCCACCGCCGCTGTTGTTCTCCTCCTGCTGCCGACATACCACTGCATATGCACCACCTCCTCCATGCCGAAGCTGCGATCACCAACATCTTCACACGATTCTGCCGGAGCCTTGAATAGCCGCTGATGCTAGTCTCTCTCTTTGTTGCTGTGAAGTTTTCATTGTGGAGAATACAAAATAAAGAGTTGAAGTGAATTAAACTCTTGAATCTCGGTGGAGTATTAATTACAAAAGTTGGGACATTCAAATTAAAGAAAAAGTGAAGGACAACCGTGAGAGACATAAAGAAGAGGAAATTTATCAAAGTGGGACCCTCTAGTTGGTGGGAAATTAATTATTCGTGCTGACTAGTTGCTGAAGCATTAAAGAAATTAGAATTTTGGAGCAGAAAAATTCGTGGAGTCTTCGACCCAGTTCGAAATAATTCATACCAAATATTTTTGAATTATTTCAGATATTGCTCGCAATGGCGTCAACCAGTTCTCGTCAATCACAGGTGCCCAAATTAACAAAAGAAAATTACAGAATGTGGAGTATCCAAATGGAAGCCTTGCTCGGATCCCTTGATGTATGGGATATGGTGGAAGCAGATTTTTCAGAGTTGACATCAACAATAGAAGATGACGATCAATTAAAAGAGATAAAGAAAAAAGAGAAAAAAGCCTTGTTCACAATATACCAAGGCGTAGATGAAGCTACGTTTGAGTTGATTTCTACCGCAAAAACATCAAAGGACGCTTGGGGAATTTTAAAGAAAGCCCATGATGGAGTAGATAAAGTGAAGAAGATCCGGCTCCAATCTTTGAGAGCCCAATTTGAAACTCTACAACAAAACAGATCCGAAGCCATCTCAGATTACTTCTCCCGAGTAATTTCCGTTGTTCACCAAATGAGACAAAATGGCGAAGAGATCAATGATGTTCGTGTTGTGGAAAAAATCTTGAGGTCCCTAGACCCAAAGTTCAACTTTATCGTTGTTGCCATCGAAGAATCAAAAAATCTCGAGGCAATGACAATTGAAGAATTAATGGGCTCTTTACAAGCCCATGAGCATCGACTCTTCAAAAAGGGAGACGAACAATCCTTGGAGCAAGCACTGCAAACGAAATTGTCGTTTAAAAGAAATAATGCTGTCAGAGGAAGTCCACAACGTGGACGTTATCAAGCACAAAGAGGAAAAGATGGCCGAGTCAATAATCGCTATGATCAGAATCGAAGCAATAATGGTGAAAATAATGGAGGAAATGAACGTGGCCAGAATACCTATCGAGGTCGAGGACAATTCCGAGCCCGTGGTCGCGGACGTGGCAAAAACTTTGGAAGATTTGACAAATCAGAAGTTCAATGCCGAGTATGTAAGAAATTTGGTCATTTTGCTAATGAATGTTGGTACAATGCAGACAACAACAAAGATGAGAAGGCGAATCTCATTGATAAAGAAGAGAATGATGGTCCAGTTGTATTAATGTCTTGCAAAGAACTAGAGTCACCTCAAACGGTCACATGGTACATGGATACAGGTGCATCAAACCATATGTGCGGAAGAAATGAATTCTTTTCCAAACTTGATGAAAGACGAATGAGCAATATCACATTCGGTGACCTGTCAAAAAGGCCAATTGAAGGTAAAGGAGATATTACCTTTGAGTTACATAATGGAAAACATCTATGCATTTCTGATGTTTATTATGTACCTGAAATTAAAAGTAATCTGCTAAGTGTTGGCCAATTGTTGGAAAAGGGATATGAAATCCAAATGAAAAATTTGGCTCTTAGTTTGCGAGATAAGAATAACAGGTTGATCACACATGTCAAGATGACGACGAACAGAATGTTTCCCCTGAAGCTCACTATAGATGACTCAAAATACTTGAAGGCAACCACTGTTGATAGCGGCAAGTTATGGCATCTCCGGTATGGGCATCTTAACTTTGATGCATTGAAATTATTACAGAAAAAGAATATTGTAACAGGACTGCCGCAGATTGAATCCTCCAATGATGTTTGTGAGGTTTGTGTCATGGGAAAACAACATCGACACACCTTCAAGAAGTATGGCGCGAGAAGAGCTAGATCGCGACTTGAGCTAGTACATTCTGATGTTTGTGGACCAATTACTCCAGTTTCTATTGGTGGAAACAGGTATTTTCTTACCTTTACAAATGACTACAGTGGAAAAACATGGATCTACATGATGAAAGAAAAAAAGTGAAGTTTTCTCTAAATTCAAGGAATTTAAAAACCTTGTTGAGAAACAAAGTGGGTGCCAATTAAAGTGCCTACGGAGATCGTGGTGGAGAATACACATCTCGAGAATTTGATCATTTTTGCAGAGAGCATGGGATATCACACCAACTCACGATGCCATATACACCACAATAAAATGGTCTTACAGAAAGAAAGAACCGAACAATTTTGAATATGGTTCGATGTATGCTGAAAGAGAAAAATATTCCCAAAGAATTTTGGGGTGATGCTGTAAATTGTTCTGTCTATCTGTTGAATAGGTTCCTAACAAGGAGTATTGGAGACATAACTCCCGAAGAAGCCTGGAGTGGGAAAAAGCCAAAAGTTGATCATCTGAGAATTTTTGGAAGCATTTGTTTTGCAAAAGTGCTAGAAGAAAAGCGTACAAAGCTTGAAGACAAAAGCCAAAAATGTATTTTTCTTGGCTATGGTGAAAATTGCAACGGGTACAAACTGTACAATCCTGTAACCCGCAAAGTGGTGATGTCAAGAGACGTTATATTTAATGAGGATCAAACTTGGAGATGGAATGAAGATGAGCAAACCAAGCATGTTCCTTTTGATGAGGAACAGGAAAAGCAAAAAGAGCAGCAACAACAAATGGAGGACATGGTACTTGATCATGTAGAAGTTGAAAGCCAATCCTCTGATGATAGTCCTATTGTGAGAAGAACAAGAAGGGTCCAGGACATATATGACTCCAGTGAGCCAATTGATGATGAATTCAATAATTTCTGTCTATTTGCAGGTCTTGACCCATTGACATTTCAAGAAGCCTCTAAAGAAGTCAAGTGGCAAAAAGCTATGGAGGAAGAAATTCAAGCCATTGAAAAGAATAATACATGGGAGCTCACATCACTTCCTGACAAACATCGAGCAATCGGAGTCAAATGGGTGTTCAAGAAGAAAAGAAATGCAAAAGGAGAAATTGAAAGGCACAAAGCTCGTCTCGTTGCAAAGGGGTACAATCAAAGATATGGAATTGATTATGAAGAAGTCTTTGCCCCAGTTGCCCGGCTTGAAACAGTGAGGCTGCTCATTTCACTAGCAGCTCAAAAGAAGTGGAAGATACATCAAATGGATGTTAAATCCGCATTTCTGAATGGAAATCTTGAAGAGGTTGTCTATGTTGAACAACCACCTGGATTCATAATTGAAGGCCAAGAAGAGAAGGTGTACAGGTTGAAGAAAGCGCTCTATGGATTGAAGCAGTCACCAAGAGCTTGGAATTCAAGAATCGATAAATACTTTATCGAAAATGGATTTGCAAAGTGCCCATATGAGCACTCTCTATATGCAAAAAAGAAACCTGTCTGGAGAATTTTTATTGGTATGTCTATATGTTGATGAAAATATCTTTATAGGTAATGATAAGGCCTTGATCCAGGAGTTTAAGAAATCAATGGAAAAGGAGTTTGAAGTGTCCGATCTGGGGTTGATGCAATACTTCCTAGGCATTGAAGTCAAGCAAGATGAAGAAGGAATTTTTATCTCACAAGAAAAATATGCAAAGGAGATCTTGAAAAAATTCTCAATGGAAGATTGTTGCAGTGTCGATACACCGCTGGAAGTTGGCACCAGATTGACTAAAGAAGGAGAAGGAAACCCAGTATATCCAACCTACTACAAAAGCCTTGTGGGATGCTTGAGGTACTTAACCTGCACACGACCTGATATCTTGTTTGGAGTTGGTCTTGTTAGCAAGTATATGGAAACACCAAAAACTTCACACTTGAAAGCTGCGAAAAGAATTTTGAAATACATCCAAGGGACAATAAATTATGGCATGCTATACTCTACAAATCAAAGCACTGAATTGGTTGGATTCAGTGATAGTGATTGGGCTGGAAGCAAAGAGGATCGAAAAAGCACATCAGGGTTCGTGTTCTACTTGGTCATCAAAGAAGCAACCCATTGTCGCATTATCGACTTGTGAAGCAGAATATATTGCTGCTGCTGCATGCGTCTGTCATGCAATTTGGCTGAAGAAATTGCTTGGAGATTTGAAGATACAACAAGAAAGTGCAATCAAGATTAATGTCGATAACAAGTCAGCCATTGCCCTTGCAAAAAATCCAGTGCATCATGAACGCTCGAAACACATCGACACCCGTTTTCACTTCATACGGGAAC
Organism: Hygrophila difformis; assembly: GCA_030278955.1. Lineage (NCBI taxonomy): Eukaryota > Viridiplantae > Streptophyta > Magnoliopsida > Lamiales > Acanthaceae > Hygrophila > Hygrophila difformis. The sequence continues at coordinate 47,322,402 of JAOANR010000005.1, forward strand.
ATGTAAAATCAAAAGAAGTGGAGCTGAAGTATGTCAGCTCAAGTGAACAAGTCGCAGATATTTTTACAAAAGCATTGAAAGCTGAAACCTTCCAGTACTTGCGAAAGAAGCTGGGAATCCAAGAATCCAAGAGGATGAGTTTAAGGGGGGGAATGTTGAATAATAAACTCACCTAACTACGCATGCTCCAGCCGCCGTCCCCGACAACGCATGCTCACGCCGTTGTCAAAAAGAGCTGCCACAGCCGTCGTCAAAATAGCCGCTAAGTTTGATTGCAATTAACTTTCGGATTATGTATCTGTAATTTGTCAACAATGGTGTATTTTATATCTTTACATTTGTAATCCTTCCGGCTATAAATAGCCGTGTAATGTTAGCGAAAAAATGCAGAACGAGATTTAAAAGAATAACATCTAAACTCTCTTCTCCCCAATTCAAAATTCCAACAAAAGCTGCAAGTACTCCAAGATTCCCAATTTTCTATAAATACATGGCTCTACCCAGAAAAGCGAAAGATATGATAAACTGTACCAAAGCTCCAATCAGTTTTTAAAATGCACAAAAAAGAGAAAGGAAATAAAAAAGCATCCTTCCTGAAAGACGAGCAACCAATAATATAGTACAAAACCACTCGAATAGTATTAGTACACAAGCAATATCTATGTCAATTCTAGTTGAATATATATACTCTCCCATTGTACCAAACTCAAACCAAGCTGTCTTGAGTTAATTGCAAAAAATCAATGTGAGCATCGTCTATATACCGATCTGATAAATGCGATCCATACTCCGAGTCTAAGGTTGTTACACTCCGCGCCTCTCAGATCTTCGAGGGAGAAAAAGGTAAAGAGCTAACGATCCTCCACGCCAACTACAATACACTTGTCTCGCCTTCTCTGCAATTACCTACCCATAAGTTCAGAATTGACCTCTTTTTCGAAGGCATGATTCTACAACAGTCCCGTCTAGGCGACTGCACAATAAGAAGGAAATGAACATTTAGTTGGAACCAAAAAACACACATGTTTTTTTTTTTTAAAAAAAAAAAAAAAATCCCATGGACTTTGAGCATACCTTCTTCCATCTGTCGCTATCCGGTTTCTTAACGACCACAATGGATTGGATTTTATTGGGTGCTGCTGCTTTCCAGCGACAACGGGGGAAGGTGTCTTTTTGGAAGGCGTAAGTCCCCACCGTTTGCTCCCTTTTCTTGTCGTACTTCATCGAGTTGATGTAATACATGTACGGCTTTTGGCAAGGTTGCCTTGTGACAGGTCTGGTGTTGAATGCATAGGCCGTGTAGTCGGCCCTTCTGTACCAATTTAGGAATGATCTTGTCGGCATTTCTAGCTCCCGGGGAGACATCACTCCCTTGATTATTTGTATCACATAACCCCACGATATAATGATCGACCAATTCCTTTTGTTGTCGTAGCAGATTGATTGTTGCGCTATGCTGGCCGAGTCCTGGTTCGCCATTTCAAACAGCCTCCGGAGAGCCTCCACTCGGTTCATCCCCGGAAATATCGGGTCCACCACGTCTAGATGGTGTATGGAAACCAGGGGTGTCACCGGATGCGCCCCCAAAAGGCCTACCAAGTTTCCATACACATCGTACTGCACATCAACAAAAGGGATAAATTTCATCCTAGCGACAACTATTTCAAAAGTTCAGAAATTTCGACAACATAATATGACATAGGATGTTTGAGAGTAAGAGAATTGTGAGAGAATATGTTCACTCAATCCGCTATATGCTTGTAAATCTACCAATAACCAAATACACCCATACTAATATGCAATTGTTGTCGCTAGACTTACTTGATGAAAGCCAACTTCTTTTGTAAGAGGCACTCCCAACTCGGCCATGCAGGCCTGAATCCTGTCGTCGCTGCCGTACAGCGCCGGATAGCGTTGCATGCAGCGATCCTGCATTTTCGACAACTCCTTTGCTAGGGGATAACTTATGGCGAACCCGCCGCCCCCGTACGCCATGGAGTAGGAGAAAAATATGTTTTGAATGTGGCTCTCGGAGGAGCTCCCGATGTAGTACATTTGATTGTGGTCGTATTTCGACAACACCCTGACCAAATTATCGACGATGAAAACCGTGTCGTCGTCCCCCATGACGAACCACCGCACGTCCTTCATCCCGAGCCGCAGCGTCTCCGAGACCACCCGGGAGATCCTCAGCGCAGACCGCCTCCCCTGCCGGTTGGTGTACGGGAACCTGGAGGTGTTCCCGGAGATCCTGATCTGCGGCAGCGACAGAAAATCGCCCTTCGTCATCGTCACGTTCCGGTCGAGCCAAACCACCCCTCGGGCGTGCGCCGGCCGCCACCAAAGCTTTATGTACTCCTTCCTCGACGGCCAGAGATCGGCCGACGCGGCGATGCCGAAGGCAATGTGGTGCAGCCGCGTGTCCTCGGGGACGGCGGCGGAGACGGCGACGTCGGGGGTAGAGGTGTTCGCCGGAACCGCGAAGGTAAGTTCTTCCCGGACGACGGAATCGCAGGGGGTGGTGGCGCCGTCTTTGATGAGGAGGAGCGTGGAGCAGTAGAGGGAATAGAAGAGGAGGAAGACAAGGAAAATGCCGACGATGGGGTGGCGGAGGCCGGCGGCGGTAGGGCGCAGAGAATGGGGGTTTGTTTGGATCATCGAATCGAGGGGGGGAGGAGAGAAAGTAGATGCGCGGCGGAACGAAAACGCTGGCGAATGATTGGGATTGAAGAAAATAATTGTTTGGTGGTGTCAAATTCTGTGGTTTGTTGAGAATTGAATCCTCAATTTGCTTTCATCTCGCCATTCATTCTAACATATATATATATATATATATATATATATATACTTCTACTTAATTCATCACCATTCTATGCTTTCTACTAAATCTTTTTCACTTTTTCAATTATATAGTATTAATATATGTGTATAAGTTAGGTTGACAGATTTGAAAATTTGGAAGAATTATGATATCCCTCTTGTTATGGCTAGTCTACATTCTCAATATGTTCAAAGACTAATGAAATTAAGATTCTAAAAACTAACATTCAAATCAGATGAATATCAACGACCATCCATATTTTTTTGCGAAGCACAACGACCATACTATACATATTAAGTCGTCCTCATGTATAATTAATTTTTAAAATATATATATATACATATAAACATAATAATCTATCTATCGATCTATATATATATGAAAGCTATTTATGTGGTATGTACTTGTGAAAATCTTTTAAAAATTCATTTTGAGAGTGAATCGTTTCAAAATCTCACCGAAAAATTGTATAGCTGAAAATATAATACAGTATCATATCGAATACTGATTTGAATATTTGACTAATTTATAAGTACGTAGGAATATAAATGAAATATAAAATAAAGCACAACCATATCATAAACGAAAGATACAAATAAAATACATGAACAAAAAGGTAAAATCACTACCATATAGTTCCTCCGTTTTCTTATAACTAGATTTTTTCGCCCGCTACGCACGGCTGTTAAACTAATATGACCATATAAAATGAGAATATAGTGTTTTTTTTGAATTACAGGATATTCAAAATCTTTTGCTTAAATAGTGGTTGAAATGCATGCAACGAAAAATTAAAAGAAAAATAAAAGAGATAATAAGATGAATTAAGGAAATTCAAACCCATGTGGAAATAATATAAAATAAATTATTTTTACTGTTAAAAATTTATATATATATATATATAGGTTTCATTCATATCTAAAATGATGAGAGCAAGTGAAAAATAAATACCCTTAATTATTCAAAATTAGAAAAAATTACTCCATTCGTCCCACTAATTCTGTCTCACTTTCCTTTTTGATCCGTCTCACTACAATTGTCACATTTTACTTTTTTTAAAAAAACTTACTTCATAAAATATCAACTAAAACATCGCATCAACTAATTACTCCACTTTATCACAATAACCTATTATACCTAAAATACCGTGTCCAAAAATTTTGGACAGTGTTACCGGAATTGATTGAGTATATTTTGCATTACTAAGGTTCTAAAAAATATTATTATTTTTACTCCCTAATATGTTGTACATTTTCACTATTATCCCTAAAGTTTTTTTTTAAAAAAAATACTCCCTCTGTCCCACAATAATGTTCTCATTTGACTTTTTGACACTGTTTATTGTTCAACTTTGACTCGATATTATTGTAATATATATTTGAAAAAAATAGTCGAGTTCGGTCTTGTTAGATTCGTCTAATCGTATAGTTTTAGAATATATATTTTACATAATTTCTACTTGTATATATTTGAGATATTAACAATTTAAAAAGTGCATTGGATTGTGTGCAGAAATGAAATGGGAACATTATTGTGGGACGGAGGGAGTATTATTTATACCATGTTGTTATCTTTTCATCATTTAAAACTTATATTTTATTATGTAATGTATTTTAAATTTTTGTTGTGATTAATTTTTATGGACCAATCCATAATTTTATAAAATAAATTTTAATTATAATTACGTTTTGATTATCTTTTAATTTTTAAATATTATTTTTGTCCATAATATCTCTCAATTTTTTCTTTTCTATATTGATTATGAAAAAAAATTGGTAGTTAATATTTTCATTTAATTGAATTAAATTTTTATTATTTTTTAATTCATTATTATTTATAATCCTTAAAATCAAATTTATACTCCGATACCAAGTTTTTTGGGGCATGTTTGGCACGGTGTATAGTACTAATGTGTATTATATTATTTAATGCAGATGTATTGTACTATGATGTATTGTACTAAATTAATGTTATACAGTATTTGGTGGCACATGTATTATAATTATACAGTGTTTGATGCTAATATAATTGTACTTGTATTATTTTTATGGTATTATTGAATGGTTTAAATTATTTAAATATTGCGATGTTTATATTTTCAAATATTTATGATTTATATAAACTATATTATTTCAAAAATTAAAAATGAATCTAATTATTTTCTTAACTAATCTATATATATATTAAAGCATTAGTGAACAACCCATCCTAAATTTAATGTGGTGTCTCCATTTTAAATTTCTAATTTTTATAGATTTTTGCATTTTTAATTTATTAATTTTGATTTTCGCATTTATTTATTATTCATTAAAGATTTTCAGTTTTTGAAATATTTGGAATTTCCAATTTAATAGAATTTCCACCATCTTCACTTTTAAATATACTAGATTTTTTCGCCCGCTACGCACGGGTGTTAAACTAATATGACGATATAAAATGTGAATATAGTGTTTTTTTGAATTACATGATATTCAAAATCTTTTGCTTAAATATTTGTTGAAATGCATGCAACGAAAAATTAAAAGAAAAATAAAGGAGATAATAAGATGAATGAATGAAATTCAAACCCATGTGGAAATAATATAAAATAAATTATTTTTACTGTTAAAAAATTATATAGTATATATATTGTTTTCTTTTATATCTAAAATGATGAGAGCAAGTGGAAAATAAATACCCTTAACTATTCAAAATTAGAAAAAATTACTCCATCCGTCCCACTAATTCTGTCTCACTTCCCTTTTTTGTCCGTCTCACTACAATTGTCACATTTCACTTTTTAAAAAAAACTTACTCCATAAACATCAATTAAAACATTGCATCAACTAAATTACTCGCTTTATCACAATAACCTATTATACCTAAAATACCGTGTCAAAATATTTTGGACAGTGTTACTGGAACTGATTGAGTATATTTTGCATTATTAAAGTTCTAAAAAGATATTAGTTTTACTCCCTAATATATTGTACATTTTCACTATTATCCCTAAAGTTTTTTTTAAAAAAAATATTATTTATACCTTTTTGTTATGTTTTCATCATTTAAAACTTATATTTTATTATGTAATGTATTTTAAATTTTTGTTGTGATTAATTTTTATGGACTAATCCATAATTTTATAAAATAAAATTTTTAATTATAATTACGTTTTGATTAAATATTAATTTTTAAATATTATTTTTGTCCATAATATCTTCTCAATTTTTTCTTTTCTATATTGATAATGAAAAAAATTTGGTAGTTAATATTTTAATTTCATTTAATGAAATTTTTATTATTTTTTAATTCATTATTATTATAACCTTTAAAATCGAATTTATACCCCGATACCAAGTTTTTTGGGGCATGTTTGGCATGGTATATAGTATTAAGGTGTATTGTATTATTTAATGCAGATGTATTGTACTATGATGTATTGTATTAAATTAATGTTATACGGTGTTTGGTGGTACACTGTATTATAATTATACAGTGTTTGATGCTAATATATTGTATTGTTATTATTTTATGGTATTATTGAATAGTTTAAATTATTTAAATTTTGCAATTTTATATTTTTAAATATTTATGATTCATAGAAAATATATTATTTCAAAAATTAAAATTAATCTAATTATTTTCTTAACTAATTTAGATAAATTAATTAGCCAATGGGATGGGGAGTAGCTGTGTCTAAGGAATTCGCAGAGCAGGGAAGTCTGGGGAAGGGGATAGGTCGGGATTAAAGAGGGAGAAAGAGAAAAATAGTGATGTACAACCTAAACCCTCATTTCCTTCGGGATTAAATAATACATTGAAATCCGCATTAAAATTATACATGTACAAACTTACAAATGCATCAAGCATGTGTCTGTATTATTCTTTTGCAAAAAAATAGTACCGTGAGGCATAATACACCCGGTCTTAGGGGTATACTCCTTATATTCTTTTACATTACAAATTATTTTAAAAAAATTGTATAACAATTTACTCCAAATTTCATATACATTTTTATTTTATACTGAAATAGATGAAGATTACTGGATTAAGGATATTATGTTTAATAATTAAACTATAATGTGTTTTAGTATTTTTTTCATTTTCTTTCTTTTCTTCTTTAAAAAGAAAAAAATATATGTAGAATTTGTTTAGAATGATATAAAATTTTGTAGGTTATTAGTCATTTTACTTTATTCAATATTTTTAGGGTCAATTTAATGTTTACACCATATTTTCAATGAAATATTTTTATTTAAAATATAGTTATTATATTCCTTATATTGATATATGATTATATATTTTTTAGACATAAATTTGTAACCTAATTAAATTTATTTAATAATATTACAGTATTAATATTTTTAAAAATATTATGTATATAATCAAATAATATATATATATATATTTGTAATCAATTATATCTTTTTAAAATATATAGAAAGATTTCCTCAAGATTTTGTAATATTATTAATACATAGATTTATTTTCTAAATATAGGTTTTGATGATGTGTCCGATGACGTGGAATTAGTCAGCAGATTACGTGTAAACTTATGAACCGTTGATCTATAAATGAGCGTATAATGACTGATTAACCCTTTAAAATTAAGGAGGATGAATTAAATTTAATAAGGACAAAAGAGTCTGCACAAGCCAAAAAGTATTCAGGATTTATTATATAGATTTGAAAGATTTGAAATTTAAGATTTTGAATTTTTATTTTATCTATATTATTTTGTATTTTTTAATTTACTAATTTTAGATTTTCGCGTTTATTTATGTATTTATTCATTAGAGATTTATTCACATTTAAAAAGATTTGAAAGATAAAATTTGAAATTTTGTATTTTTATTTTATATTTTATTATGGTGTATTTTATTTATTTGAGATTTTATTGCTGTTTATTATTTATAGGGGTGAAAGCGGTACGGTAAATATCCGACCGATCCGATGCCGTATCCGATTATATTCGAATCCGAATCCGTTTTTGACTATCCGGCCGGATATTTCAATATCCGTATCCGAATCCGAATCCGTATTTTAATATCCGCATTCGTATTCGTATTCGAAAATATCTGACCGTATCCGATAATATCCGACCGTATCCGAAAATTGATAGGATATTATCTGGATTTTAAATATGGATATCCGGATATATTAATATATTATTATTTAATAATTAAAAATTATTAATAATTATAAAAAATATCATATTTTCAAAAAAGATTATAAAAAATTATCCGATAATCTGTATCCGATTGAATCCGTATCCGTCATATATCCGTCCTGTATCCGTACCGTATCCGTAATTCGAAATATCCGAAACCGTATTTGTATCCGGCCCATCCGTATTCGATACCGAATTCGACGAAACAAATATGGATAATATCCGTATCCGACACTATCCGACCGTATCCGTACCGTTTTCATCCCTAATTATTTATTTATAGATTTTGAGTTTTTACACCATAGGATTATTATGACATGAATATGCATTTTCAGTTTTTGAACCATATGATTATTAGGACGAGGTTCTGCACTGGTAACTAAGAATTATGTTGCATTTCTGTTTCAATACGATGATCATATTGTAATGTCGATATGTTTGTGTCGGTTTAGTCACAATTTTGGTGTGGTAAATGATGTAATCAAAATGTACATTGCACATCATATTTATTTATTCATATTAAAGATATAATCTTATTAATGTGTATATGAAATCCCAAGTTTTAGTTTTTAAAAGATATTTAATTTATAATTTATGTGGAATTCGCAGTGTATATATGAAATTTATATTATTAGATATATTAATGAATATATATATATATATATAAAAGATTTGTACATATTAATTAATGTATATATAAGCCATGTTTTTACAAAAATATGTCACTTCTCCTAAAATTAATATACAATTAAATAGTTGGTAATCGTTAAAAAATATATTTTATAATTATGTCATTCTAATTGTATATTAATATATACTAAATAGTATAAATCTTATTTATATTTTATTATATTAAAAATAATACAAAAAATTATAATTTTTAAGAGAATTGTGAAAATTCATATTCTATATATAGTTTTTTTGGTGAACATATTCTATATATAATTGGTTTAAAGTAAATTAGTTATTTTCATAAAGCAAATTATAAATAAAATAATTGGATGTATAAAGAGTTTTTTTTTTTGAGATGAAATGGTTCAACTTTATTCATGAACTCAAAGAGCTCAACCAGAGACCACCTTACAGACATTGGACCGAATGTCCATACAACAATACCAAGAGACGCAGCACAGCATACAGCAATCCAAACTGAGAACAATTACCGCAGCACCAAACCAGTGCATTAGCAAGAGCCACTCCAAACCAACTTCAAACTTCATTAAAAAAGACACCAGCGACAGACCACGGCAGTCCCCAGCAACCAGAAAGTCCTCAACCTGGTACTTATCATCTTACAACCAAGCTTCAAAGCACCCTTCACCCGCTGCACCTCTTCTAGCCCAGCCATCTGCCAATGTGTTCCGCTCCCTGAAAATGTGTCTCACTCTGGTCTCCCCTCCACATCTAAGAATAACCATAATAGGCCCCATGAACTTGTGCAGTCTCCACGGCACCCTATCCGGATGGTTAATCCAAGAAACAATATTAGACGAATCACACTCAAAGACCAATTTTGGCAAAGGAAAACCTTGGTCCCGAGCCAGAATCGCACATACTCTACTAATGGCAATAAGTTCAGCGTCCGCAGCCTCCAACCAACCAACTGAATCTGATAGAATGAATAAAATCTCTCCCTTACAATTCCTTATAACTCCCCCAATACCCGCTGGACCAGGGTTCCCAAATGACGAACCATCGGTATTTATTTTCCACTAACCCTCCTCCGGGCATTCCCATTCCCCATTCCCCCTCCCCACACTCTGACCAACCTCCCTACCCCTCACCAAACAACTCGGAAAACTGTCATCCAACACAGCCAATCCAGCATCTCCACCCCCTCTATATGCTTGCCACCAAAATCCTATTCTCCACTTGATTTCGGCCTCAACAACATTTACCATGAAAGGTTTTTCTTGAAACACCACCGCATTTCTATGGCGCCAAACCGACCACATAATGGCCATTGCCGTCAACATCCAAACCTCCCCCCTCCCCCAACCATACCCGACATCCCACCACCACATCAACAACCTCTTCACCTGCCCTGGCATCGCCCAGCATCTATTAAACCAACCCACCCCAATATACCAAAGCTCCATAACCATGGGACACCTACACATGAGGTGATCAATAGACTCCACTTCCGCGTTGCAACACGGACACGCTGCATTGGCTTCACTAAGACACCCTCTCTTAACCAATTCTTCCCTCACCGGAATCGCCCCTTTCAACACTTTCCAAACAAAAAGCTTAACCTTCATTGGACATGGAATTTTCCAAAATTTCTTCCAGAACCCATCCCCTACAAGATCTGTATCACCCTCCCGACGCCTCCAACAGGACCTGACTGAAAACAAACCATTCCCCACAACCGTCCAACGCACTCTATCTTCCAAGAACCGATTCACCTTCTGCCTATCCAGTTCCCTCGTCAGATCCTCCCACATCCCCAATTCCCAATCAAACAGCTCCCTCCGCAGAACAATCCGCCATGTCCACTCCACCCCACTCCATTCACCAAATTCCTCAACTTTCCCATCCTTAAGCACAGATAATGCAAAAATACGAGGATATACATCTTTAAGAATATGACCGTCCTCAACCCATCTATCAGGCCAAAATTTAGTCCGCTTCCCATTACCCACCTGAATAATGAATCTACTCCCGTCCCCTAGCTCAGCCATATTATTCCATGCTTTACTAATATATCCCCAAACCGTCCGCCCGCTCCTCGCCCCCGGAATCAAAGGATTCGAATTTTGATAATGTTTATTGTTAATTATCCGTTGCCACAGGGCACTTCCCTGCCCGAACCTCCATTTCCACTTTAATAAAAGTGAATCATTGAAATCCCGAACATTTCTGATATTAAGGCCCCCGTCATGCACTTGGCAACAAATGTGCTCCCAGCTTAATAAATGCAATCTCCTCTTCCCCTCGCACTCCCCCCACAAGAATCTACGCTTTAAGAATTCCAACCGGTCAGCCACTTGGGATGGAGCTTTGAAAATGGATAGGAAGTATGTTGGCAAACTTCCCAATACCGTCTTGATAAGGCACACTCTCCCCGCCTGAGAGAGCAATCTCCCTTTCCACCCGGCTAGTTTCCGCTCAACCCTATCGATCACCGGTTTCCAAATTTCTGTCCCATTAATCCGACCTCCTATAGGGATACCCAAATAATTCAACGGCCACTCCCCAACACGACAACCCAGAGCAGCCGCCGCATCATCTAGTACATCCCGAGAGCAATTGATTCCGAGAATGGTGCTCTTACTATAATTAATACGCAGACCAGTGGTTAGAGAAAATACCCGTAGTATTCTCTTCAGGCACACTACTTGCTGAATTTCCCCTTCGCAAAACAGAATCGTGTCGTCCGCATATTGTAAGTGAGACACCTTCAATCCACCACTGCACACTTCCAGCCCCTTGAAGAGAGCTCGATCCCCTGCCTTTTCTAGCATTTTGTTTAACACCTCAGCTATTAGGACAAAAAGATATGGGGACAACGGGTCCCCTTGTCTCAATCCCATATGCATCTCAAAAAACTTGGTAGGAGACCCATTAATCAACACGGCAGCCGCACCCGACTCCACACACACTCTCATCCATTGGATCCATTTCTTCTCAAATTTCATCGCCTCCAGCACCCGCCACAATGCATCCCACGATACATTATCGTAAGCTTTCGCAAAATCAAGTTTGATTACGAAACCTTTCCTCCCCATCTTCTGATTAGAGTTAACAACTTCCGCCGCCACCAAGACACCATCCAATATTTGCCTCCCTTTTATAAAAGCCATCTGGGCTTCCCCCACCACTGTCCTCATCACTTCCTTAAGTCTATTCGCCAACACTTTAGCCACTATCTTATATACACTACCCACAAGCGAAATTGGCCGGAAATCACCAAAATCTTCCGGATTCTCTACATTTGGGATAAGTGTTATGTAAGACTCACCCACCCTGCTAGGTAGAACACCATGCTCCTCTAGGTCTCTAAACACCTCCATAATATCTGCTTTAACAATTCTCCAATATCTCTTAAAGAAGCTCATGTTAAAACCATCCGGCCCCGGCGCTTTGTTGCCATCAAATCCCCAAAGGACCTCTCTAACCTCTTCCTCGGCAATACCCCTGATCAGCCACTCCTTATCTGCAACTTCAATATGTGACATTCCAAGGCCGTTTATATGAAAAGTATCACCTGATGCTGGTAAGAACTTATGCCTGAAGTACTCAAAAGCCTTCTCCTTAATCAGTCTCGGCTCCTCAATGATCTCGCCATCAATTTTAATCCTCGCAATGTAATTTCTTCTTCTATTCATGCTTGTAACGGCATGAAAAAAATTCGTATTTTGGTCCCCTTCTCTGAGCCACTGAATCCTAGATTTTTGCAACCATCTACGCTCTTCCAATAATAACAGGTTCCTCAACTCTCTATTCTTCTTGCATCAATTCTCCCTTTCCTCTTCGTTGAAACTAACCCCCTGGCAACCCCCCTCAATATCACTGATTTCTTCCTACAGTTGTTTAATGCTCGATTCCAGCCCCTTAGCTCCATACCCATCCCATTCCCTAATCCTCCCTCTCAAGTGTTTCAGCCTTCCAACCAACCTACATCTCCAAGCAGGACGAACCTCCCCCCATACCGCCGCAACCAACTCGTTGAAACCCCGCTCCTCCATCCAATAGTTGTAGAACCTAAATGGTTTGACACCCCACTCCTTGCCCCCCACCAACAACCAAACTGGATAATGATCGGAGCCCACCGACTCTCCTCTCTGCTGAACTATCCCCCCCTCAACACCCAACCAATCCGAGGACACAAGAAACCGGTCGAGTCGACTGGCTGCCCTCCCACCCCTCCCATACCAAGAGTACAGACCCCCGATCATAGGTAGATCTACAAGCCCCAACCTATCAATGAACTCACGAAATTCACGAGAAGAACCACCATCCTCCGACTGCCCTACCCTCTCACTCTCCCCTACAATCGCATTAAAATCCCCAACTATACACCATGACTCCCCATTACCCGTATTACATTTTCCAGCCAATTCATTCCAAAATACCGCCCTTTCTCGCCTATCATTTGGGGCATGAACACAAAGCACATTCAACAGTACCCCAACCTCCCTCACCTTACCCCTAACCCACACGAATCTGTGTTCCTTCTCCACCAAGCTAAAATCACCCCAACATGAGTCCCATACCACCAGTAAACCGCCAGCATTACCCACTGCCTGCTGATATACAAACGAACAGGCATTTGTACCCCACAACCTACGCACAAGTCCCTCTTTCACCTCCACCATTTTCGTTTCCTGGAAGCACCCCAACGACGGCCTCATGTTTTTACAGAGTCTCGTAACGCCCCTCCTCCGGACACCCCCATTCAACCCTCTGAGGTTACATGTCACAAGCCTCATCTGAAATTCCTATACCCCACAACACCCCCTCTACCACCACCTCCAGTCACCCTACCCCCCACGCCAAATCTCCCTCAAAATTCTGGCCGCCACCTCCTTCCTGTCCACCAACGGGCCCAAACCTAACACCTCCGCTATCGCCATGGTTTCTTCAACTTCCGAATAGTCGACAATCTTCACCCCCTCTTTGAGCCTAATTGTTGTGAATTGTAGTGGTGCAAAATCCTCCTCCCCCGTCCCCAGAACATAATGAATCGATCCCCCCTTACCTATACCGCTACCTCCGGACCTTCTTTTCTCCTTCTTCCCTCTGCGCCCCCTCTTGCCACAATTCCCTCGAATAACTTTCGCCAAGGCAGCTTCCACGGTATGCAAATCGTACAGTTCTCGCCCAGGCCCTGTCCACCCACCATTCGCACCCCGCACCTCCATACCTGTTTCCGGAACGACTTCCTCTAATTGATCTCCATTCTCTGCCACTCCATCCTCTTCCGATCTGCTCCCACCGCATCCGTCTAAACTTTCCTCCCTCTCGGTGATATATCCACAAGCTTCCCTTCCCTCCTTACTTGACCCCTCGCCAATGCTGAGGACATCCGATAAAGATTTCCTAACAGTGGGCCCAACTTTCAAACTAATTCCCAGATCCACAGGCCCAACACACTCGGCCTCATGTATTCCCGCAATCTCCTTCTCTCCCTTATCAGTAAGCCCAATAACCGGCCCACCATCCTCACCTTCCCTAAAGTCCACCAGGCCCGACTCCCACCTATCAACTCCACTCGACCTTCTGCATGCAACGTTTAACGTATCCCCTTCATTAAATGTGACTTGCCTTTCAGCCGCCAAATTCAAAATCTCCTCATTCCCCGAGAATAACCTTCCATCTTCTTCCGCCTCCCCATGCACCCAAGACCCGGACCTCCCCCGCCCTTTCTCCTCTGATTGCATCTCCGGCTCCCTCCGACCACCCTTCTCCTTTAGAAGCTCAACACCACCGTTATGCATTCCTGTATCAGCGATTACCACCGTCTCATTCGCGGCCATTACCATTCTGACGTGGTATGTCTTATTTCCGACCTGTGCATGCACCATTGGAGGGATCACACTTCCACACCTAAGAGCCACCAGCATTCGGGCCCTATCTAACCTTTTGCGTCCCAATGGTTCTTCATCAATAGATACCACCCTCCCCCATCGATCTACCAATTTCTGCATGTTATCTTTACTCCATGCATTGAATGGTATACCATATGCATACACCCATATCATATGCTTACGGACACTGTCCCCAGCAATCCACTTCCTTTTCCAGCCCACATGCACCCGATCCCCCTGATCCCTTAGGAAGTTATCTCGATGAGAGACCTCTCGGAAAACCACTAACAATATAAGCCCTCCCCCGAAGATCACCTCTTCACAATCCGCCCACTCTCGGAACAACCACTCTTGGAAGGCCTCCATCTGACTTAGCCCCCTAAGTTCCACTACAGCCGACCGCACAAGCCAATCCAGATCTTCTGCAACTGGCTCAAGTCTCGTCATCCCCCCTCCACCACCCTTAACCCTTTGGACATCGACATCCGCCACCCCTTTCACCACCTCCGAGAATGTCCGTTCATCTCGCCAAGACTCCTTAGGGAAGGACTCCACCCTGTCCGGCCACATAGCAGACGCCCTCCCTGAGCCCCCCAACATCTCCCTCCCCCTCACCATATCCATCCTACCCAGGCTCTTACTCGGCCGCGCCCAGTTCACCGACAACCTCTTTCCTGACGCCATCCACCCGTTCATCTTGTGCACAACCCTGCCTGCTTCCTCTCTGCTCGAGAACCTGAAAAAAGCGAACTTTATTCCTCCTACCGGCCACTTTCTCGCTGGGATATACCATGCCATAACCTTCGCCACCTTTCTTATCTCCTTCAGAATCTGACTCACCGGCATCTCGGTTGGGATGTTTCCAATATACACTCCAACCAGCCTATCCCTCACGCTTCGATTTCCAACGCCCACCTCAACACCATTAGGGTTTCGTTTCTCCTGCCACACCGCCCTCCCCATACCGTTTCTATCCAGTTTATGGACTTTTATTGGATGTATAAAGAGTTACTGGGATGCGAAGAGATCCATCAATAAATAAAGAAGGAAAAGTTAATTTTTTTAATCTATTTTTTAAGAAATACTTTATTAATCTATATTCAATTGATTTGCAATTAACGGAAGAACAAATTAAATCTAGCTTTGTTAGAAATTGAAAGGCTAAATGCTGCAAATTCTATAAATTTGAAAAGTTTCTCTGGAATGCCGGTACTAAATGAAGTTTTAATGTCTGAAACAAATAATTTATTGATACTAGAAGAGACACATTATAATAAAGAAGAGATGAAGCCGAATCATGCTAAGCTATTACATTTGTTGATTAATGAATAGATGGATGTTTATAATTAAATAATGTATGTAGTTGATAGTGATGAGGGTTGATTCTTTTTTCTTTACGTGGTGGAACTGACAAGACATTTAGCGATAATTTATCTAGAAAACATTATGTTTAGCCCTTCGTAAGAGAAGTGATATTGTGTTGAATGGAGCGTCCAGTGAAATAGCATCCCTATTCCTTCCAAGATCATGACTGCATATTCCAGATTTTGTATTCCACTAGAGTGTGACGAGAATTCTACATGCAAAAAACTTATCCCAGAAAATTATTTAACCTCTCTTCTTTAAAACAAGGCTCATTATTTGGGATAAAAATTTTTGATTGGTAGATGATTACGAGCCCGTCTGAATTAACCAAAATCCTCATTCGATTTCAAACGAAAAAAGTTACACTCGCATTTTGTTTTACTATGACTATAAAAAAAGTTAATATCATCAATATTTAAAGGTTGGACTTTATCTTAAAAATCAGTTTTTACCCGTATTAGTGATACGTTGCAATATATCGTGTCACTAGAAAGAGGGGACTCCAAGTATTAATATGTAATTAAGATGAATTAACCCAAGATACTATAAGAAATGTTGTTTACAATGAAAATTATATATGACAGAAATTTGCACAATGAATTCTTAAGGTAGGTGATGGTAATTTGTAAATCTGGTATTATCTTGGAGACATACAATTAGATGTGACATTTACAGATGATAATTTTATAAACTCTACGGAAGATCCTACAGCGGCAATTGTTGAGAGTACTTACACAAATATAAACTGCAACTTCAAATCAAGATATTTTTAAAGATATTGCTATACTAATCCCTACCAATAAGATTGTTAATACAGTCAACGATTAGATCATGGAACGTATGTCTGTAAATGAAAATGTATATATATATATATATATCAGTTCTAACAATATTTGTCAATAGGATGAAAGCATAGATAATGCCAATGAATTATTTTCACTGAAATATCTAAACATGATCAATTATTCTGGATTATCGAATCATGAAATATAGTTGAATTAGGGTTGCATAGTCATGTTTATTAGGAATATAGATCCATCAAATAAAGTATGTAATGTAAATAGGTTGATAGCAACCAAGATGCGGAACCATATTATTGAGGTTAAACTAATTTTCAGGAAACCATGAAAGTAAAAAATTTCTTGATTGGTAGAATGATTATGAGCCTATCTGATTTAACCAAATTCCTCATTCGATTTAAGATGAGAAAATTTCAACTTGTAGTTTGTTTTGCTATGATTGTAAACAAAATTCAATGCTAATCTTTAAACAATGTTCGACTTTATCTTCCAAAACTATTTTTTAGCTATGAACATGTAATACCCCGTAAGGATGCATAAGCATTTATTTTTGAAACCCGAATAGTTTGTATCCCAAGTAAACAAAAGAACCCTAACTCTTCGCGCGAGAAAAGCCGAAGCACAACTTCGAGGACGAAGTTGATTCTTAAGGGGGGGAGGATGTAATACCCCGAATTTTTATCAACGCCCAAAGGAATAAAATTTATTCCGATCAATGTTGAAATATTTCCGAGAAGAAGAAAATAATTTATCACAATAAATTATTGCTCGGATATGAAACGCCGATAGATTTAAATTCAAAATGGAATAAAAGAGGGAAAGGAAGCCCGAAGACATTCCATGAATTGAGTAAAAATAATTGGAGTTAAGTTCATGAAGGAAAAGAATTTTAATTCCAAGAACCCGTGAAGTCGGAAGAAATTTAATGACACAATCGCAATCAATCAATCGATCAATAAGTCGCGCAACTTCGGGGACGAAGTTGTTTCTTAGGAGGGTAGATTGTAATACCATAGAAATTGCCCGAAATATATGTATATGAATATATATTTTTGATTAATTCACTAAGTAGATTTTTAATCAAATCTATATATATTTATATGTTCAAATATTTGCTTAAAGATTAGTATATTATTTTCTACAAAACATACTTTGAAAAATTATATATATATTTGTCTTTTCAAATAAATATATGGATTTCAATATCAAGTGTAATATGTATATGGTTCATAGAATATTTTAAATCCATATACAAGTTTATATACACATATATATACCTTGGTCTTGAAATAATCTTTCCAAACATGTACACATGTATATACATGAATATATTTACATGTTTAAATTATAATGAGAATTATCTATTTTCTATATATCCTTGATTAATCATTCTACCCATATTTTTTATTATGGAATTATTCTAGAATGCCATAATATAATTGGGAATAATTTGACTATTGTTTGAAATTGTAGGGTGGAATATTAATCATATCTTGTCATTTTCAAATAAGGAATATATTCCTTTTTGGAGCTATGTATAACCTACAAGATCACTTAATTTTTATTTTAGTATATATATAAATATATATACATATTATTCTTATTATTATTATAAGGTATTGGAGCCACAATTAGAGTAATAAGGATTGTATCTAGACTACCAAATTTTGTCAAGGAATTATGGCATTTGAAAAAAATGTCACATGTTGGAATTATTCTCAAGCATAGCAATTATTTCCAATCCCATTACTTATTCTCAATTCATGACATGCCTAGCAATTATTTCCAATCCCATTACTTATTCCCAATCCATGACATGCCTAGCAATTATTTCCAATCCCATTACTTATTCCCAATCCATGACATGCCTAGCAATTATTCCAATCCAACCTATTCCCAATCCATGACATGCCTAGCAATTATTCCCAATCCAACCTATTCCCAATCCATGACATGCCTAGTAATTATTCCCAATCCCATTCATTATTTAATGATACACTAATCAGCCCCCAAAGCCACCCATTTGCACTCCATCCAAAAATAGGTTCATTGGAGAGTGTTGCAAGTGTTGGGGCAATCTTAAGGCTTTGATTTGAGGATTTATTGATTCCAATCTACTCTAAGGTAAGTTAATGATGTGCATATCAATTTTTAGAGTGTTTGGTTGAGTATTCTTCGAGATATAGTTCAATCTTCATCTTGTGCCAAATCTGTCAATTAGGGTTTCTTCCGAGTATGTTTTATTGTTGTGCTTTTCTCGCCTAGATCCGTTCATTTTTGGAAGAACTTGTCTAAATGAAAAATGTTCCTAATGCTTTAAAGATGATGTCTGTAAATTTTCATAAATTTTGGAATTGATTTGGTCGACGAAATCGGATCTGGTATTTTCTGCTACATTTGATGACAGATTCAAATTCCTAACATGTTCAGTTTTGTGGTTCATATTTCTCCTAGCTATGGTCGTTTTTGATGGTCGACTTCTTCATGAAAATTGTTCATCTATGTGTCTAGTTTACTCCTGTTAAATTTCAGAATTTTTGGAACAACCTTCGAATTGTTATGAATTTTTAAAGAGACTGTGGTCGAATGAACAGTAGGATTTACACTCTTTGGGAAAGATGGATCTGAAATCATTTTTTTAGGTCACTTAGAGTCCGATTTTGAAGAAGCCTATTTCTATGAAAAATGTTCATTTGGGTGTGTTCTAGCTCCTGTAAAAATTTCGGAATTTTTGAAAATGATTTGCTAAGTTCCCATATGCGATTTCTGAAACTGCCCAAAGGACTATTTTTGTCGGTAAATCGTACTTGTGTATTTCGATGATCTATGAGTCGAATGGCTCTCATTTTTGGAAATATGTGAAATCTGGACATGTGTGATTTTGTAAAGTGTAAAAGTATGGTTTTGAAACTTTGTAAGTTTTGATCGAGTGGGATGCCCAATGTTTTAGAGGGTAAGTGCACTTGGTGGAGCTCGTTGGGCCGCCCCCTCTTGTAGCCAAAACGGCAAATATGGTTATTATGGTTTAGTGATTGTAAGAGTCTATACTCCTAAATGTAAATCAGGTTTCCTTATTGTTTTAAGATCATAACCATCATCCTAACTTATGAATCTTCATATTCAAACACAAATCAGAGCCAAATGAAGAATAAATCGGGTGGAAGAGATTCGTTCGTGACATCCCGTGGATTCCGGACGACCCCGTGACCTCCTAGACATTATCCCCACTGTAAGTTAACCTTACTATGGTTTTGGGTGACTTAAAATGCAACCAAACATAGAGATTCAACTCAAGAAAATTTATAAAAAAAATCTGTCAACAAGAGAAACCCTCAACGCAGCGTTTTCGTATGAATTTTTCGAACCTCTAAAGCTGCTCAAACAATAAAACTTAAAACATGAAAAGTGTTCCTAAGACTTTGGTCTAGCCTCTGTAAAAATTTTAGAATTTTTCATGTTGTTTTGAAACCTGAAACCGACCCAAAACCGAAGAGTATCAAATCTGGATCTTAGAATCCTTGACAGAATTCTTATTCAAACTTGTTGGTTATTTTGACCTTGGATCTAGACCGATCTAGGATTGGTGTTGAACATAAGAATTGTAGATCTATGAGTCTTGAATACCTCTGTAAAATTTCATGCATTTTCATCAAGTTTTGATACCCCAAATCGAGTCGGACATATTCTGCGTTTTAAAGAATGTTCAAAGGTTGACAGTTTTCTTAACCGAACTTGATGAGCATATTTCTATCATATCTAGTCCGATCCAATCTTTGAGTTCTAAACAAAAGTTGCATATAATCATGTCTAGTATATGCATATGAAATTTCAGAATTTTTGGAGATCATTTGATATGATAAAAAGTCAAATCTTTGAAAGGTGTCAAACCTGAATCCTAACAGCATACTATTTGAGTAGAAAACTTGATTTTTGACATGTTTCCTATCATTTTTCCGAAAAACTCAAAACATGAAAGTTGTTCATTGGGATGTTTTTGAGCTACTGTGAAAATTTCAGATCAATCGCCTAAGAAATGGATTTTTAAACTGAAAAGGCGTAAACTGTGACATCGATCGGTTTTAACTTGTGAAATTTTGAAATTTTTAAACAACGATCGAAATCTTGTGATACGATAAAGCTATATTTTTGAAAATCCCGTTACACTAAAGTTGAAACAATATCGGTTACATAAAATCAGGGGGTGAGTGCTCTGCAGGGTGCCCTCCTAATTGTGCATTTTGTGCCAAAACGGCAATGATATTACGCGCGAAAGATCGCCAAAACGGCATCTTATATTTTTTGGGCCTATCCTCTCGGGTGTATCCGTATGGGTTACTCGAGGCTCGACGGAGCGGTACTGGATATGGCGTATTTGGTCACAAGAGACCAACTGCCTACCCTCTCGAGTGTATCCGTATGGGTTACTCGAGGCTCGACGGAGTGGTACTGGGTATGGCGTATCGGCTGCGGCCGCCGGATCACCGGCTAAAATGACATGTTACTTATGAAATTGGCTGAGGCCGCCGGATCACCGGCTAACTGTTACTATTGGTTGCGGCCGCCGGATCACCGGCTAACTGTTACTATTGGCTGCGGCCGCCGGATCACCGGCTAACTGTTACTATTGATATTGGCTGCGGCCGCCGGATCACCGGCTAACTGTTACTATCGATATTGGCTGCGGCCGCCGGATCACCGGCTATCTGATATATTGTTGAGATGATGGCGTAACGGGAAATATATTAAAAAGCTCAGATTTTATGAAATTGGCTGCGGCCGCCGGATTGCCGGCTAAATCAAATATTGTTGAGATGGTGACGTATCGGGGAGAATTTTTAAAAGCTCAAATCTTTATTTATTTACTTACGGCATTATTCGTGTTTTTAAATCATGTCTTAAATAATTGCCCATGCTTAAGTTTTAACTATGAAATTAAATGTGTCTTTAAAGTATGCAATTATATTCGCATTTTTAAAATAAAATATTTTTATGCATGACAAAAAGTTTTATCTTAACTATGCCGTGCAAATCATTTTACTATGTAAGTTGAATCATGATCACGTGGAAATCTTTATTTTAAATCATGCCATTTATTTATTAGTGGATGATTAACTTAAATTGTGTATTACCTACAAACATCTTTTTATTAAATTTAATTAAAGGATTTGAAACCCCTAAATCATGCTATGTGTTAACTTACTCAGCGCGTTTTTGCTGACCCAAACCATTTATCCCCTTTTTCTTACAGAGTCTGAAGATTATGCATCGTCATATGCATACATGGGAACATTTGGGGAAATCTCTATTTTAAATCCCTGCATTTAATTACGACTTGCATGAACGGGACTGTTTAACCCGTGTTTTGGCCATGTCGGCCCTTATACTTTATTTCCGCTGCACAATTTATATTTCCGCTGCAACTTTGATGTATTATCTTTAAATTATATATGAATGGGCTGTTTGAATATTTTAAATTCTGAAAAACCATAGCCTTGCATCTCTTTAGTGAGCTCGGAGAAACCGTGTCTTGCTAGGGAGGTGTGGCGGTGGCATCCCGGCCTGGGTTACCAAAACCGGGGTGTTACAGGTTGGTATCAGAGCCCAGACTATTTTAAAGCTAATTATTTTAAAGAAAATATCTGATACCAAAGTTGGTATCAGAGCCCGGAATATTTTAAAACTACTATTTTAAAGAGCCCGGAATATTTTTAAACTATTATTTTTAAGTATTATTATTCTTAAAGTTATTATTTCTAAACTAGTAATATATTTTAAAGAGCCCAATTATTATTTTGAAGTTAAAGCCCAAATTTTTAGCCCAAAATTTTTTTTAGAAGCCCAAGAAATTATTTTGGCCCAATAGCCTTGCTTTTATTTAAAGCCCAAATAATTTATTTCTTTCGGCCCAATATAGTGGCCCAAACCTTTTATCCTTATTTTAATCTATCCATGGAATAAATTTATTTTAAAACCCATGGATAAATAAATGCGTGCATAAAATTTTTTTTGGGGGGGGATCACATATCCATATGCATACATAAATATTTACACTAACCCTTTTTATGTGAATTATCGGTAATAAGAAACACTCCTACCTTAGAACTCGACTTGAGTCTTGACTTAGAAGCGCCAACTTCAGACTAACTTTGCCTTAGTCCTAGATCTTGATCACTTAGAAACTCATCTTCGCGTGCTTCTAGAATGACACCTAGAAGAATACTGAGGAAGGATCATATGCAATGATACCCAAACATGGTTGTGAAAAATACATAGGCAGTTATGGGGACATAACTGTAATCTTAAGGGGGGAAGGATGTAATACCCCGTAAGGATGCATAAGCATTTATTTTTGAAACCCGAATAGTTTGTATCCCAAGTAAACAAAAGAACCCTAACTCTTCGCGCGAGAAAAGCCTGTAACACCCCGATTTAATTAACTCATAATTAATTTCATTTAGTTATGGTTAATTAACAAAAGACTTAGTATGTGGATTATTTTGTAGGGAATGAAGATTTAAGTGGGGGGATAAGTGAGTTCAACTCACTAGATAATAAGAGTCAAGTGCTCAAATGTGTGCAATGTGGTCAAGACAAGGGGTGTAAACCTTTTAACCCACTTTCCGACCCGACCCGGATCCATTTTTAACTTAAAATCTGAAATTGGGGGGCTTGAGACTCATTCCTAACCCCAAACTTGCCCAAATCCCGTCACTCTCTCTAGGAGGAATTAGGGTTCTTCCAATTCTTGCACAAATTGAGCTTTGAGTGCAAAATCAAGTGGGGATTTCATACTACAACTCAAGGTAAGTGTTTTCCACCATCTATCTCTTGTTTTTATGAAGTTGGAGCTAGTTTTTGATGGGTGTTTTGGTGGTGACGGGAATGAAGTATAAGATGGGTCTTTTGTAGATTGACTTGATTTTGGAGCTTGGATTCTTGTTTGGAAGCTGAATTAGTGTTGAAGGAAGCTAAGGTTAGTACTTGAGACCATTTTGGTGTTGTTAATTTCAAGTTCTTGGTACTCTTTGGAGGCATGTTGGAAGATCTCCATGTTTGGAGATGATCTTTGATTTTGGCTTGATTTCTTGTTATGTAGCTTGGTATTGGTGTTTGGAGGAGTTGGGGAGCTGTATTGGAAGAGTTTGGACCACCTCAATACCAGGCAAGGGTAGAAATAGGCTTAAATGGGGGGCAAATCCGGTGGAATGGCCGGAAATCGCCATTTTCACCGATTCTGTCGCATCGGTGCGCTCCCGGCGCGCTAGCGCGCGCGTAGCGCGCGACACGAACGGCACGGCCGTCCGTGCCCAGGGCGCGCGGTCGACTCCCAGACCGCGCGGGGACCGCGCGGGGACCGCGCCGTCTCTGCTGTCTTCATGTCTCTTTTGCTCGTTTTTCCGATTCTTCATCCTTCGTGTTCCTTAGTTCTTCTTATGCTTCTAGCATGCCATAACTATCATTATGCTCACAATCTTTGAACTTAGTTGCGATTAGCGGTGATCTACTATGCCTTAGTTGAGATCGAGTCTTGTTTCGCTTCTATGTTGATGTGAATGTTGGTGCCGATATGTGGGGCTTGGCACACCCTTGACACTTAACTCGTGGTGAGTTGTTTATTTTGTCATGATGCGTAATTTACGTATTGACATGTGTGGAATTGAATCTGATTATGTGTTGGTGCCGATATGTGGGGCTTGGCACACCCCGGAATATTTTAAAACTACTATTTTAAAGAGCCCGGATTATTCTTTTTAAAAACTATTATTTTCAAGTATTATTATTTTTAAAGTTATCATTTATAAACTAGTAGTATATTTCAAAGAGCCCAGACTATTTTAAAGCTATCTATTTTAAAGAAAATACTTCACTAGAGATGAGTGATTGAATTGAATCTGAATATCTGTGGTGATATGTGAATATCTGTGATGATATGTGAATATCTGTGATGATATGTGAATATCTGTGGTGATATGTGAATATCTGTGATGATATGTGAATATCTGTGATGATATAAAATGCCACGACGGTAGGATACGCTATGCTTACTAATCGGTATCCGATGAGGGGCATAGTGGGATTGCTACCCAGAAGCATTGAGACTGGAAAGGATTTATATCCTAGTCTGATTTTGGCTGGAGAGGGCTCATGACCCTTTGCCTGACCCGCTTGCCGTAAGCCACGATTTCAGCTGTTAGTGTCCGCGGCGGGGGCACTGTGGGTATGTCTCTCGACCATTAAGGGGTGTGGACCCTTATATGGGAGGGAATACCGACCATGGTACCTAGGTGCGCGCTAGACATGCTTATGTGCTGCATTTAGGGTAGATAGACATCCTAGGTCATAACATTTCATCTCATCATCCATCATTCATCTTATTTGCAGTGGTTGAAGCACCGGTATGGGACGGTGTGATGTTTACTTATTTGCACTGTTTAATTTTTATGTTATGCCTAACAAATGTTTAAAAACGGAATATACCTTCACATATATGTATAAATATACTTCTAGGGAATCAAGTTAATTCTTGTTTCCCCTTATGCCGATTCTTCTATTCTTGCTCAGTACCTTGTACTGACCCTTGCTATGTTTTTATGTATAGATATTCCCGGGGAGGACGCAGAGCCTGAGCACGATGTGGGGTTTGGGGATGAGTGATCTACCTAGAGATGCATTAGCATGTTGTGGACTTATGTGCTTGTCTTGAATAATATGCTATGACTCTATTACCTTGTCTCGTACTGCTTGTGGTACCGATCGGTACATTATGTTCTGTCTTGTGCATACTTAATATCTCTGACAGGTTGAGATGAGACTGTTATGTCGACTGTTATGTCGCATGAATAAGACTTGTAAGCCGGACGTCTGTTATGATGTGAGGTTTCCTTTCTGGATTTGTATTATGATTCATTGGCTTCCTGTTTACTTGGCTACGTGTTATTGATCTTAAATTGATTGGCCAACAGTTTAAGAGAGGTAACACGGCAGTGACGTCACAGAAATTTGGTTTTAAATTTTTGGGGCGTTACATTTGGTATCAGAGCCATGTCTGCTCGTATGTGCTTAGAATTCTAACACAAGCATGTGGTGAGATGTGTGGGGGAAAGCATATAGTGTAGGAATTGCATCTGGTTCTGCTTATATTCTTGTTAATTGCATTGTTTTTGGTTATCTGCATTCTGCGTGCCCTATAGGGGTGGATTGTGGTTTGTGAATCAAACCAGGATCAATCCTTGGGGATATTCCGGGAATTCTATACTTAATAATTGCTGTTCGGTAAAGAATTATTCTTATTTCCCGAGTGTTACTGAATATCTCGTTACGTTACGAATATAGGATGCCGCCGCGCAGGGATGGAAGGCCCAGGAGGAGGGGAAGGCCTCGTAGGAATCCGGGGCCAGCTTTTGGGGGTCATGGACAGTACCATGAGAATGGTGGACTTGGCAATGATCACGTGGAAGATGTTCCAATTGAGGAACCTGTAGAGGTGGAGGGTGACTAGAACTATGAGGACGAACCAGTGCCTCCACCACCGCCGCCACCTGTACAGATGCCCATTGACCCTCAGTTTATGCAATATATGTTTAGTGCTATGTATGGGATGTATCAGGGGCAGGCGAATCAACCTGCACAACCACCACCCAGACCCGTGGATTACGTGCATCTAGCAAGGCATTATCAACCACCGGTCTTTAGTGGAGGAGTAGACCCGGTTGCTCTGACTGTTTGGATTTATCATATGGAGGAGATCTTCGAGAATATAGACTGCCCAGAGAATTGGAAGGTCAGGGTGGGACAGCAGTATCTTACTGGACCAGCTGTCCATTGGTGGAGGTCGCGTAAGAGTGAGCTTATGGCGAGACCCAACTTCTCATGGGAAGTTTTCTGTCATGCTTTGAGATCCCACTTTTTCACTACACAGATGATGAATGTTAAAAAGATGGAATTTCTCAACCTAGAGCAAGCAGGAAATATGACAGTGTCTGAGTACTATGGTCGTTTTGTGGAACTCATGTCATACGTACCAATGCTAGTTGCTAATGAGGAAGATAAGGTTTCGAAGTTTGTGGATGGATTGAAGGCTGAGATCCGGACTGGGTTTAGCAACCAACACACCTGCTTAGCTTCAGCATATGATCAGGCTTTATGCATTGAAAGAGCTCGTGCTTATATGCAGCGCGTGAGGGCCGCTCGTCGCAGGGAGTCAGGGGGGCCGATTAGACCCCATCATAGGCAGACGAGGCCGAGAAGCGGTGGAGAGACCTCTAGGCCTCAGACTTATGCACAGCTACCGTATAGAAGCGGGCCCCACTGCTGGAAGTGCGGGCAGCAAGGACATTTGAGGTCACAGTGCCCACAGTTGGTGGGTCGAGTAAGAGGATCTACTTCAGATGCGTCTGGTGGGAATGCGTCGCGTGGACGAGGTGCAGACAGAGGTCGTGGACCACAGGGGGACCGTGGGGGCCGTCTCAATGTGATTGAGCGGGCTGAGCTAGATGGGCGAGATGATGTCATGACTGGTAAGTTGCCCATTGTTCAATTTCAATCTTGATCGACTTAACCATTTGTAACAAGTACCCCAGGTAGTGCCTTATGTTATTAAATGCGTAGGTACTATACTAGTTAATAATGTGCCTGCTTATGCCTTATATGATTCTGGTGCATCATGCTCGTTTATATCATCGGAATTCGTAACTAATAATGATATGGGACCACTGGAGGCTTATCAACTCCCTGTTAGCTACCTTCGGGAGACCTCATACGGAGCCAGTGGATTAAACCCGATGCACAGATAATCATCAAAGAGTGAGAGTTCAGAGCGAATCTAGTGGTGCTAGATTTGGCCGATTTTGACGTGATTTTGGGAATGGATTGGCTGTCTAAGTACCAAGCCAGATTAGACTGCGGGATACCAAGGATTTCCTTTACCGAAGAAGAAGGTGACAGAGGCTCCGGCCTTAGTGTTACCTGATGAATCGGGGGAATATGAGGTATACACAGATGCATCTTATCGAGGACTTGGGTGTGTGCTTATACAGTATGG
Source organism: Hygrophila difformis (assembly GCA_030278955.1). NCBI lineage: Eukaryota > Viridiplantae > Streptophyta > Magnoliopsida > Lamiales > Acanthaceae > Hygrophila > Hygrophila difformis. The sequence continues at coordinate 47,350,111 of JAOANR010000005.1, forward strand.
CAGGGTGATTGCATATGCATCTAGGCAATTAAAGCCTCACGAACTGAACTACCCGACTCACGACCTGGAGATGGCAGCGGTCGTGCATGCATTAAAAATTTGGAGGCATTATCTTTACGGAGCCAAGTGTCAAATCTATTCGGATCATAAGAATCTTAAATGTCTCTACACTGCAGATAAGATGAGCGGTAGGCAAAGAAGGTGGTTAGAGTTTTTGCAGGACTACGACACGAGTATTCAGTACATAGAAGGGAAAGCCAACCGGGTGGCTGATGCACTAAGTAGGAAAGGACATGTACTGAATTCAAATACTCTCCCTTGGAAGTTAAGGCAAGAGTTGGACAAGGAAGGCTTTGTGATTGATAGCAAGAATATGATCAAGTTTGGGGACCGTTGGTGTGTGCCTCCGAAAGATCAGGCGCTGAAAGGAAAAATTATGGAGGAAGCACATTGCACACCTTACTCCATACATCCGGGAGCAGTAAAGATGTACAAGGATTTGAGGCAAAACTATTGGTGGAAAGGCATGAAGAAGGAAGTGGCAGAATTTGTGTCTAGGTGTTCCACTTGCCAGAAGGTGAAAGCCGAGCACATGAGACCTTCAGGCTTATTACAACCTTTGGATGTTCCCACTTGGAAATGGGAGTCCATTGCTATGGACTTTGTCACCGGGCTACCCAGGACACGGAGCAGTTTTGATACTATTTAGGGTAGTTGTGTACCGACTAACCAAGAGTGTTATGTTTATACCAATGAGATTGAACTGGAGCATGCAACAGTTCACTGGCGCTTACATCCAACATGTGCTTAGACGTTTTGGTATTCCTCGAGAAATCATTTCTGACAGAGATTCCAGATTCCTGTCAAGGTTCTGGAAGGAATTGCAGACAGTCTTTGGGACGCAGATCAGTATGAGTACTGCGTGGCACCCTCAGACTGATGGACAGACCGAAAGGACCATTAGAACCTTGGAGGATATGTTGAGGGCGTGTGTGATAGATTTTCAAGGATCGTGGGAGGAACATCTACATATGGTGGAGTTCTCCTACAACAATAGCTATCACGCGAGTATTCGTATGGCGCCTTACGAGGCCTTATACGGAAGAAAGTGCAGGACACCCTTGTGTTGGAGTGATCCTTCAGAGCGAGTGGTGATGGGTCCTGAACTCATTGAACAGACCACTGAAGTGGTAAGAGTGGTCAGAGACAGAATGAAGGAAGCTCAGGATCGTCAAAAGAGTTATGCCGATTTGTCCAGGAGAGACATTGAATTCGAGGTTGGAGATTGGGTACTTTTAAGAGTGTCACCCATGAGGGGCGTGAGCCGATTTGGGAAGAAAGGGAAACTGAGTCCCAGATTTATAGGCCCCTATGAGATCACTAAGAAGATTGGGAAGGTCGCTTATCGGTTAGAATTGCCAACTGAGGTGGGAAAAGTGCACAACGTTTTCCACGTCTCTCAGTTGAGGAAGTTTATCTCGGATCCTAACAAGGTTATACAACCGGAGGAGGTGGAGTTGGATGACAACCTAGAATACGAAGAATACCCCGTGGCGATTCTCGACACTAAAGAAAAGGTACTTCGCAATAAGGTGATCAAAATGGTGAAAGTACTTTGGTCGAGACGTGGCGTAGAGGATGCCACTTGGGAGACAGAGGAAAGCATGGCTGGGCGTTATCCTGAATTGGATTTGACTCCAATTCAGTGAAGTAATGACCTTAATCCATACTTTTTCATTCGAGGACGAATGATCCTAAGGGGGAGAGATTGTAACACCCCGATTTAATTAACTCATAATTAATTTCATTTAGTTATGGTTAATTAACAAAAGACTTAGTATGTGGATTATTTTGTAGGGAATGAAGATTTAAGTGGGGGGATAAGTGAGTTCAACTCACTAGATAATAAGAGTCAAGTGCTCAAATGTGTGCAATGTGGTCAAGACAAGGGGTGTAAACCTTTTAACCCACTTTCCGACCCGACCCGGATCCATTTTTAACTTAAAATCTGAAATTGGGGGGCTTGAGACTCATTCCTAACCCCAAACTTGCCCAAATCCCGTCACTCTCTCTAGGAGGAATTAGGGTTCTTCCAATTCTTGCACAAATTGAGCTTTGAGTGCAAAATCAAGTGGGGATTTCATACTACAACTCAAGGTAAGTGTTTTCCACCATCTATCTCTTGTTTTTATGAAGTTGGAGCTAGTTTTTGATGGGTGTTTTGGTGGTGACGGGAATGAAGTATAAGATGGGTCTTTTGTAGATTGACTTGATTTTGGAGCTTGGATTCTTGTTTGGAAGCTGAATTAGTGTTGAAGGAAGCTAAGGTTAGTACTTGAGACCATTTTGGTGTTGTTAATTTCAAGTTCTTGGTACTCTTTGGAGGCATGTTGGAAGATCTCCATGTTTGGAGATGATCTTTGATTTTGGCTTGATTTCTTGTTATGTAGCTTGGTATTGGTGTTTGGAGGAGTTGGGGAGCTGTATTGGAAGAGTTTGGACCACCTCAATACCAGGCAAGGGTAGAAATAGGCTTAAATGGGGGGCAAATCCGGTGGAATGGCCGGAAATCGCCATTTTCACCGATTCTGTCGCATCGGCGCGCTCCCGGCGCGCTAGCGCGCGCGTAGCGCGCGACACGAACGGCACGGCCGTCCGTGCCCAGGGCGCGCGGTCGACTCCCAGACCGCGCGGGGACCGCGCGGGGACCGCGCGGGGACCGCGCCGTCTCTGCTGTCTTCATGTCTCTTTTGCTCGTTTTTCCGATTCTTCATCCTTCGTGTTCCTTAGTTCTTCTTATGCTTCTAGCATGCCATAACTATCATTATGCTCACAATCTTTGAACTTAGTTGCGATTAGCGGTGATCTACTATGCCTTAGTTGAGATCGAGTCTTGTTTCGCTTCTATGTTGATGTGAATGTTGGTGCCGATATGTGGGGCTTGGCACACCCTTGACACTTAACTCGTGGTGAGTTGTTTATTTTGTCATGATGCGTAATTTACGTATTGACATGTGTGGAATTGAATCTGATTATGTGTTGGTGCCGATATGTGGGGCTTGGCACACCCCGGAATATTTTAAAACTACTATTTTAAAGAGCCCGGATTATTCTTTTTAAAAACTATTATTTTTAAGTATTATTATTTTTAAAGTTATCATTTATAAACTAGTAGTATATTTCAAAGAGCCCAGACTATTTTAAAGCTATCTATTTTAAAGAAAATACTTCACTAGAGATGAGTGATTGAATTGAATCTGAATATCTGTGGTGATATGTGAATATCTGTGATGATATGTGAATATCTGTGATGATATGTGAATATCTGTGGTGATATGTGAATATCTGTGATGATATGTGAATATCTGTGATGATATAAAATGCCACGACGGTAGGATACGCTATGCTTACTAATCGGTATCCGATGAGGGGCATAGTGGGATTGCTACCCAGAAGCATTGAGACTGGAAAGGATTTATATCCTAGTCTGATTTTGGCTGGAGAGGGCTCATGACCCTTTGCCTGACCCGCTTGCCGTAAGCCACGATTTCAGCTGTTAGTGTCCGCGGCGGGGGCACTGTGTAACACCCCAGTTTTTATCAACATCCAAGGGAATAAAAATTTATTCCGATCAATGTTGAAATATTTCCGAGAAGAAGAAAATAATTTATCACAATAAATTATTGCTCGGAAATAAAACGCCGATAGATTTAAATTCAAAATGGAATAAAAGAGGGAAAGGAAGCCCGAAGACATTCCATGAATTGAGTAAAAATAATTGGAATTAAATTCATAAAGGAAAAGAATTTTAATTCCAAGAACCCGTGAAGCCGAAAGAAATGTAAGGATACAAGTTATTACACGGGAATCAAAAGACGACGAATTGAAAGCCGACGAAACCGAGACCGACGGATTTAAGATTTTAACATGAAGTTCATTTGAGTCGAGATAAACTTAAGATAAGAATTTATGACCCGAGAATGACCCGAAAAATCGAGCCCGAAAACGTAGGAGGACAGAAGTCCGAAGGAGAGGAGGAAAAGCACGACGGATCGCACGACCCCGCCCGGACCGAAGTCCAGGCGTGTTTGGCGCGCTGTCCGCGCGGGAAAGGGGGGATTCCCGCGCCAACCCCGCGTGGGTCGAAAAGTCGCGACAACGCGTTCGGTGGCGCGCACCCGGCGCGGCTTTTGGCTGATTCGCGCGCCAACCCCGCGTGGGAGGCCTGACAGCAACCTTTGTCGCGTTTTGGCGACTTTCTTGCCATATTCCTTGACCCCAAGTGAGGAATCTCGATCTATCACGGGAGGGAACATCTTTGGACGTTATGTAATCAATCATAACTCCATTTTCAGCCATTCCAATCAACCATTCACTCCCAAACTCTCCAAAAACTCTCTCTAAGCCAAACACCTTCCGGCGAACTTCCGGCGAACTTTCCGGCAACCAAATCCTATCAAGGTAGTGAAGAGATCAAGGATTTGCAGACATTGGGTTGTTGGTAAGGTGTCAATCAAGTTTCCTTATTGTTTTAAGATCATAATCAACCTTCTAACTTACGGATCTTTACTTGCAAACACGTTCGTAGCCAAAGGAGAAGAAGAACGTGTTGCGTAGATTCGTTCGTGGCGATTTTGGACAAATCGATCAACCTTAGAACGTTCAAGGAACTCACTCACTGTAAGTTGATAACTTACATATCAATACGGGTGGTTTGATGACATCCGAAACATTGAATCTTAAACGAAACGTTAAAATCGAACCTAAAAACCCCAATCTACGTATTTTCTGAAATCCGAACAAAACTCTTACTTCGAGCGTTCAAACCTGAAAACTCAAAACTAAGATTTTGATCCTAAGATCTTCAGCTATGTTGTGTAAAAATTTCAGAATTTTTCATCAAGTTTTGATACCCCAAATCAAGTCGGACATATTCTACGTTTTTAAGAACTTTCAAAAATTTACAGATTTCTTAACCGAACTTGATGAGCATATTTCTATCATTTCTAGTCCGAACCAATCTTCATGATCTAAACAAAAGTTATAGATCTATGAGTCTTGAGTACCTCTGTAAAATTTCATGCATTTTCATCAAGTTTTGAAACCCCAAACCGAATCGGACATATTCTGCGTTTTAAAGAATTTTCAAAGGTTCACAGATTTCTTAACCGAACTTGATGAGCTTATTTCTATCATTTCTAGTCCGATCCAATCCTTGAGTTCTAAACAAAAGTTGCATATAAACATGTCTAGTATGTGCATACCAAATTTCAGAATTTTTGAAGCTCATTTGATATGTTAAAAAGTCAAATCTTTGAGATGTGTCAAACCTGAATCCTGACAGCATACTATTTGAGTAGAAAACTTGATTTTTGACATGCTTCCCATCGTTTTTACTAAAAACTCAAAACATGAAAGTTGTTCATTGAGATGTTTTTGAGCTACTGTGAAAATTTCAGATCAATCGCCTAAGAAATGGATTTTTAAACTGAAAAGGCGTAAACTGTGATATCGATCGATTTTTGAAATCTTTTAACAACGATCGAAATCTTGTGATACGATAAAGCTATATTTTTGAAAATCCCGTTATACTAAAGTTGAAACGATATCGGTTACATAAAATTTAGGGGGTGAGTGCTCTGCAGGGTGCCCTCCTAATTGTGCAATTTGTGCCAAAACGGCTATGACTATCACGCGCGAAAAATCAACAAAACGGCATCTTATATATTGCCTATCCTCTCGGGTGTATCCGTATGGGTTACTCGAGGCTCGACGGAGCGGTACTGGATATGGCGTATTTGGTCACAAGAGACCAACTGCCTACCCTCTCGAGTGTATCCGTATGGGTTACTCGAGGCTCGACGGAGTGGTACTGGGTATGGCGTATAGGCTGCGGCCGCCGGATCACCGGCTAGATGAGATGTTACTTATGAAATTGGCTGAGGCCGCCGGATCACCGGCTAACTGTTACTATTGATATCTGCCGTCATTATTTTGGCCTATCCTCTCGAGTGTATCCGTATGGGTTACTCGAGGCTCGACGGAGCGGTACTGGATATGGCGTATTTGGTCACAAGAGACCAACTGCCTACCCTCTCGAGTGTATCCGTATGGGTTACTCGAGGCTCGACGGAGTGGTACTGGGTATGGCGTATCGGCTGCGGCCGCCGGATCACCGGCTAGATGATATGATACTTATGAAATTGGCTGAGGCCGCCGGATCACCGGCTATATATTGTTGAGATAATGGCGTAACGGGAAATATATTAAAAAGCTCAGATTTTATGAAATTGGCTGCGGCCGCCGAATTGTCGGCTAAATTTAAATATCGTTTTGATGGTGGCGTATCGGTGAAAATTTTTAAAGCTCAAGTTTTTATTTACATACTTACGGCATTAATCATGTTTTTAAATCATGTCTTAAATAATTGCCCATGCTTAAGTTTTAAATTACGAAATTTAAATGTGCCTTTAAAGTATGCATTATCTTCGCATTCTTTTTAAAAAGTGTTTTTATGCATGGCAAAGAGTTTTAACTTAATTACTAAAAATCTAACCCCTTTATTGTCATGTAAGGATTAACTTACTCAGTATTTTATAATACTGATAAAAACCGTTGTTCATTTTTTTTCTGTTACAGAGTACGAAGCATGATCATTCATTGGGGGATCATTTGGACACTTAATTATTTATTTTACATGACTTGCATGAACGGGTCTGTTTAACCCGTGGTTTGGCCATGTCGGCCCTATATTTCGAATTCCGCTGCATACACTTTACTTCCGCTGCGTACTTATATATATTCTCGCTGCAACTCTGATGTAGCATTTTTAAACTATCTATGAATGGGCTACTTGAATATTTTAAATCCTGAAAAACCATAGCCTTACATCTCTTTAGTGAGCTCGGAGAAACCGTGTCTTGCTAGGGAGGTGTGGCGGTGGCATCCCGGCCTGGGTTATCAAATCCGGGGTGTTACAATATGGTATCAGAGCCCAGCCTATTTTAAAGCTATTTATTTTAAAGAAAATATCTGATACCAAAGTGGTATCAGAGACCAGACTATTTTAAAACTACTATTTTAAAGAGTTCGGAATATTTTTAAAACTATTATTTTCAAGTATTATTATTTTTAAAGTTATCATTTCTAAACTAGTAATATATTTTAAAGATCTCAATTATTATTTTGAAGTTAAAGCCTAAATTTTTAGCCCAAAATTTTTTTTTGAGGCCCAAGAAATTTTCTTGGCCCAATAGTCTTGTTTTTATTTAAAGCCCAAATACATTATTTCTTTCGGCCCAATATAGTGGCCCAAATCTTTTATCCTTATTTTAATCTATCCATGGAATAAATTTACTTTTAAAACCCATGGATAAATAAATATATGCATAAAATTTTTTCGGGGGGGATCATCACTACATGTGCATATTGCATTCCTATACCTTAGAGAACCTAGAAGCGTTATGTTGTAACCTAGATCTTTTCTTGCGCTAGATGGCTAACCAAGACATGATGAACTTAATAATCAAAATGATGAACGCTCGCTTTGATTCCCAACAAACCATACAACAAATGGAACATCGTATGACCCAATTGGAGGCAAATCTGCACCATATGGGAAACTTAAGAGAGGCGGACCACCACCGCATAAACCAACTCGAAGACCAAATCCAAAACCTCACAACACAAAATCTATTTCTAAAAAGAACTTGTTGATGCTCATGGGGAAGACTTGAACCACATTTTCCTTGAAAATCTAAATCACTCGTTCTTGCGACAGATGGCGCCTCGAGGACGACCAAGGAAATTCCCTGCCACCCCCAACACCCACGGCACGCCGGGACAACCCAATGAGCAGGCACCTAACGCGGAGGTGCCAAACCCGGCAGGACCAATGCCCAACCCTACGGAAGGGCGACTGAAAAATGTGGAGGAATTACTAGTCGCACTGGGTAATGCTTTCGTTAACCAGGGTGGAGCTGCCGCGGCGCCACCACCGGAAGCAAGGATCAACTACTTGGCTGCGGTAAACCCCTACCGACCTTCTCATTACGTCGGGGAGGAAGACCCCGCTAAGTTGGAAGAATGGTTGAGGACCTTCGACAAATTGCTAAAGGCGGTGAAATGCCCGGAAGGGGAGAAGGTCCATGTGGCCTCGTACTATCTGGGTGGCGAGGCCGACGACTGGTGGCAGGCTACCCAAGGGAAGCTGGCAGAGGTTGACGAACCTTACTCGTGGAACGAGTTCATGGAGTTACTCCGGGAACGCTTCTACCCGATGAGTACTAAGGCAGCACTGTACGAGGAGTTCTCATCCCTGAAGCAGGGAGAGAAGTCTGTTCAAGAATACTATGCACGGTTTAGGGAATTGGTGAGATTTGCGCCCAGGATGGTACCTACTGACGGGGAGAAGGCGCAAAAGTTCGAAATGGGATTGAACTTGTCGATTCGAGAGGTGATTACTGGAGTTTATTACCCGGACTTGCAATCTGTCTACGATCGGGCAGTAGCAGTAGCACGAGTGCAACAGCTAAAGAGAAAGGCTACTGGGGAATCTAGCCGAGGGGCGCAAGGCCCAGACAAAAGGAACAGCGATAACCGGGCTAGCAACACTATTGGCAGGAGCAACTTTCGGCAAGGGCCGAACGGGTATGCTCAAAACAACTATGGTCGGAATGTCAACCAAGGAGGACGAGTGCCGCCGTGCCCAAGGTGTGGCAGGCCGCACCTGATGAGGAAATGTCCTCAGATGGGCGAGTGCTTCCGGTGCGGCCGAATTGGCCATCGGAGGGAGGAATGTCGAACCCGACTCGAGAACATCGCAAAAAGAGAAGACTTGGTCATTGGACCTAACAAACCGTTCAACCAGGGGGGTAGGAATGGCAACAATCAAGGATATCGGCCTCTCCCAAATCCGAACCAGCAGCAAAACGCGAACCCAAATCAAAACCAACCAGCCAATCAAGGGAGGCCGATGGGGAGGTTGAACGTGATCAACCAGGCTGACATACCCGAGCATGGTGACGTGATGACAGGTACTTTCCACGTCCTAAGTACTCCACTTAGAGTCTTATTTGATTCCGGAGCCAGTTGTTCGATTTTATCTTCGAGAGTCGTAACTGAACTAGATCTACCTAAGTGCGAGACGATTAGCTTAAGCATCCAACTGCCCTCTGGAGAAGTAATAACCTGCTCTAAACGCTACAATGGAATACCCATAGTGATAAAGAACGTAGAGTTTTTCGCAAACTTGGTAGAGTTCAACGTCAGAGACTTTGACGTCATACTAGGAATGGATTGGCTAACCCGGTATAAGGCCGTGATCGAGTGTCAAAAGCAAAAGATCACGTTGTCAAAAAGTAGGGGAAAAAGAGTCATCTTCTACTCTCAACCCCCTAAGAAATCTAACAAGATAGTCAACGTCCTAAAGTTAGGTAGCCTAATGCGTAAGGGCCACACGCTATACGCATGCTACGTTCACAACCTCGAGTCTGAAGGAGTAAAGATAGACAACATTCCGGTGGTGAGAGAGTACCCGGATGTGTTTCCAGATGACGTTCCTGGCATGCCCCCTGAGAGGGATCTCGAGTTCACCATAGATCTCATCCCGGGAACGGAACCGGTATCAAAGGCTCCTTACCGCATGGCACCGCCAGAGATGAAGGAACTAAAGGAACAGCTCCAAGAATTGCTGGAAAAAGGATATATTCGACCGAGTACGTCTCCATGGGGAGCACCGGTCTTGTTCGTCAAAAAGAAGGATGGGAGTCTGAGACTGTGTATCGACTATAGAGGACTTAATCAAGTCACTATCAAGAACAAGTACCCGTTGCCTAGAATCGAGGATCTATTTGACCAGCTGAAGGGAGCTACTGTGTTCTCCAAGATCGACCTGCGTTCGGGATATCATCAGATGCGAATTGCTGAGAAGGACATCCCGAAGACAGCGTTCAGGACTCGCTATGGGCACTACGAATTCACAGTACTGTCATTCGGATTGACGAACGCCCCGGCGATGTTCATGAACCTCATGAACAACGTGTTCCGAGGACTATTAGATAAATGCGTTGTGGTATTCATAGACGACATCTTGGTCTACTCAAGGGACGAGAAGGAACATTCCGAGCACTTGCATAAAGTGCTGAGGATCCTCCGAGAAAATCAGCTATATGGGAAGTTGTCCAAATGCGACTTCTGGCTGAGGGAAGTAACATTCCTTGGGCATATCGTATCCGCCAGCGGAGTGGCGGTGGACCCAGCAAAGATCTCGGCGGTAACCGAGTGGGTACCACCGAAGAGCCCAACGGAGATAAGAAGTTTTCTCGGACTGGCGGGCTACTACAGGCGATTTGTACCAGACTTCTCCAAAATCGCCCGCCCATTGACGCAACTGCTGAAGAAGGGGGTGAAGTATGACTGGACGGGCGAGTGCGAAGCCGCGTTCCAGGAACTGAAGAAACGACTTACCACGGCGCCGGTGTTGGCGCTACCATCAGAGAATGGAGACTTCGAGGTGTATAGCGACGCCTCGAGAGAAGGACTGGGATGCGTACTGATGCAGGATCAAAAGGTCATAGCGTACGCATCACGACAACTGAAACCGCACGAGCAAAACTACCCGACGCACGACCTGGAACTGGCCGCGGTCGTGTTTGCCCTGAAAATCTGGAGACACTATCTCTATGGGCGGAAGTGTCGGATGTTCACCGACCATAAGAGCCTCAAGTACATATTCACACAAAGAGAACTGAACTTGAGGCAGAGGAGATGGTTGGAACTGATCAAAGATTACGACCTAGAAGTTGCGTATCACGAGGGCAAGGCCAACGTCGTGGCCGACGCCTTGAGTCGAAAGGCACCACACGTCGCGAACTCACTGGTGATACCGGCCGAGTTATACAGAGATTTGGCAAAATTAAGCCTGGAACTGGTGCATCCCGGTACGGTAACCGAGGTCGTTAACGCAATGGTAGTAAGCCCTACCGTATACGAAGAGATACGACTCGCCCAGTCGGGTGACGAACAGATGAAGGAAATAAGGAGAAGCATTGCCGAAGGAAAGGCAGTAGATTTCCAGAATCATGAGGACGGGAGCATCCGCTTCAGGGGAAGATGGTGTATACCGCGGGAATCCATAGATCTAAAGAAGAAGGTGATGGAGGAAGGACATAGCACCCCCTACTCGGTCCACCCCGGAGGAGATAAGCTATACAAGGACTTGAAGAAAAATTATTGGTGGCCGAACATAAAAAGAGAGGTGGCCGAATTCGTGGCAAGGTGCCTTACCTGCCAGAAGATCAAGGCAGTACGGCAAAAGCCCTTAGGATTAATGCAACCATTAGAGATCCCAAGCTGGAAGTGGGATAGTATCTCTATGGATTTCGTTTCAGGGTTACCACGTTCGCCAAAAGGAATGAATAAGATCTGGGTGATCGTGGATAGGTTAACGAAGGCCGCCATTTTCATCCCGATGAAGGACACTTGGACAATGGACCAACTAGCAAGAGCGTACGTAGACAATGTGGTGCGCCGGCACGGGGTGCCGCACGATATCATCTCTGATAGGGATAGCAGATTCGTCTCCCAGTTTTGGACCAAGCTGCAAGCAGCTCTGGGGACACAGATAAAGATGAGTACGGCGTTCCACCCTATGACGGATGGACAGACGGAGCGAACTATACAGACGCTGGAGGACATGTTGAGGGCTTGTGTGTTGGAATTCAAGGGAAGTTGGGAGCACCATTTACCATTGATCGAATTCTCCTATAACAACAGTTACCATGCGAGCATCGGCATGGCGCCCTTCGAGGCACTATATGGACGAAGATGCCGGAGCCCATTGAGTTGGGAAGAGAACGATCGAGTAATGACAGTAGGACCACAACTGGTGGAGGACATGGCTCAGCAAGTTAAGGTTATCCAGGGGAAGATGAGAGCCGCTCAGGACCGGCAAAAGAGTTATGCGAACGTGAGACGGCACGACTTGGAATTTCAAGTCGGTGACAAGGTCATGCTAAAGGTCTCACCGATAAGAGGCGTAATGCGCTTTGGCAAGCGAGGGAAACTGAGCCCACGATACATAGGGCCGTATGAGATCCTCGAGAGAGTGGGGAATCTAGCGTACCAGCTAGCACTGCCGCCTCAACTAGCACGCGTCCACGACGTGTTTCACGTCTCCCAACTAAGGAAGTATGTGCCCGACGCATCGCATGTACTCCAACCGGACGTAATCGAACTGGATGATGACTTAACCTATGAAGAAACCCCGGTGAAAATACTCGACCACAAGGAGAGGGTGACAAGGAATAAAACTGTAAGAATGGTCAAGGTCTTGTGGTCCAACCACGAAATGGAGACGGCAACCTGGGAATTGGAAGCCAACATGCGACAACGTTACCCTACCCTCTTCCAAAACGACCAGACCACAGTTATGGGACATAACTGTATTCTTAAGGGGGGGAGGCTGTAACACCCGAGGAAAAACAAATTCAAATTATTTTGAACTACGTAATGACTTGATCCCTTCACAGGGTACGTAGGCAACTTGGAAATTTCAATTCTGGGTTCAGTCAAACAAAAATCAAACAATAATCAAACAATAATCAAACAACAAACGACGATCAACAATCGAACAATAATTCAATAACACAATATCGCAATAGTAAACAAATAGGACCATAACTCTTCGCGCGAGAAAAGCCGAAGCACAACTTCGAGGACGAAGTTGATTCTTAAGGGGGGGAGAGTGTAACACCCCAGATTTTTATCAACATCCAAGGGAATAAAAATTTATTCCGATCAATGTTGAAATATTTCCGAGAAGAAGAAAATAATTTATCACAATAAATTATTGCTCGGAAATAAAACGCCGATAGATTTAAATTCAAAATGGAATAAAAGAGGGAAAGGAAGCCCGAAGACATTCCATGAATTGAGTAAAAATAATTGGAATTAAATTCATAAAGGAAAAGAATTTTAATTCCAAGAACCCGTGAAGCCGAAAGAAATGTAAGGATACAAGTTATTACACGGGAATCAAAAGACGACGAATTGAAAGCCGACGAAACCGAGACCGACGGATTTAAGATTTTAACATGAAGTTCATTTGAGTCGAGATAAACTTAAGATAAGAATTTATGACCCGAGAATGACCCGAAAAATCGAGCCCGAAAACGTAGGAGGACAGAAGTCCGAAGGAGAGGAGGAAAAGCACGACGGATCGCACGACCCCGCCCGGACCGAAGTCCAGGCGTGTTTGGCGCGCTGTCCGCGCGGGAAAGGGGGGATTCCCGCGCCAACCCCGCGTGGGTCGAAAAGTCGCGACAACGCGTTCGGTGGCGCGCACCCGGCGCGGCTTTTGGCTGATTCGCGCGCCAACCCCGCGTGGGAGGCCTGACAGCAACCTTTGTCGCGTTTTGGCGACTTTCTTGCCATATTCCTTGACCCCAAGTGAGGAATCTCGATCTATCACGGGAGGGAACATCTTTGGACGTTATGTAATCAATCATAACTCCATTTTCAGCCATTCCAATCAACCATTCACTCCCAAACTCTCCAAAAACTCTCTCTAAGCCAAACACCTTCCGGCGAACTTCCGGCGAACTTTCCGGCAACCAAATCCTATCAAGGTAGTGAAGAGATCAAGGATTTGCAGACATTGGGTTGTTGGTAAGGTGTCAATCAAGTTTCCTTATTGTTTTAAGATCATAATCAACCTTCTAACTTACGGATCTTTACTTGCAAACACGTTCGTAGCCAAAGGAGAAGAAGAACGTGTTGCGTAGATTCGTTCGTGGCGATTTTGGACAAATCGATCAACCTTAGAACGTTCAAGGAACTCACTCACTGTAAGTTGATAACTTACATATCAATACGGGTGGTTTGATGACATCCGAAACATTGAATCTTAAACGAAACGTTAAAATCGAACCTAAAAACCCCAATCTACGTATTTTCTGAAATCCGAACAAAACTCTTACTTCGAGCGTTCAAACCTGAAAACTCAAAACTAAGATTTTGATCCTAAGATCTTCAGCTATGTTGTGTAAAAATTTCAGAATTTTTCATCAAGTTTTGATACCCCAAATCAAGTCGGACATATTCTACGTTTTTAAGAACTTTCAAAAATTTACAGATTTCTTAACCGAACTTGATGAGCATATTTCTATCATTTCTAGTCCGAACCAATCTTCATGATCTAAACAAAAGTTATAGATCTATGAGTCTTGAGTACCTCTGTAAAATTTCATGCATTTTCATCAAGTTTTGAAACCCCAAACCGAATCGGACATATTCTGCGTTTTAAAGAATTTTCAAAGGTTCACAGATTTCTTAACCGAACTTGATGAGCTTATTTCTATCATTTCTAGTCCGATCCAATCCTTGAGTTCTAAACAAAAGTTGCATATAAACATGTCTAGTATGTGCATACCAAATTTCAGAATTTTTGAAGCTCATTTGATATGTTAAAAAGTCAAATCTTTGAGATGTGTCAAACCTGAATCCTGACAGCATACTATTTGAGTAGAAAACTTGATTTTTGACATGCTTCCCATCGTTTTTACTAAAAACTCAAAACATGAAAGTTGTTCATTGAGATGTTTTTGAGCTACTGTGAAAATTTCAGATCAATCGCCTAAGAAATGGATTTTTAAACTGAAAAGGCGTAAACTGTGATATCGATCGATTTTTGAAATCTTTTAACAACGATCGAAATCTTGTGATACGATAAAGCTATATTTTTGAAAATCCCGTTATACTAAAGTTGAAACGATATCGGTTACATAAAATTTAGGGGGTGAGTGCTCTGCAGGGTGCCCTCCTAATTGTGCAATTTGTGCCAAAACGGCTATGACTATCACGCGCGAAAAATCAACAAAACGGCATCTTATATATTGCCTATCCTCTCGGGTGTATCCGTATGGGTTACTCGAGGCTCGACGGAGCGGTACTGGATATGGCGTATTTGGTCACAAGAGACCAACTGCCTACCCTCTCGAGTGTATCCGTATGGGTTACTCGAGGCTCGACGGAGTGGTACTGGGTATGGCGTATAGGCTGCGGCCGCCGGATCACCGGCTAGATGAGATGTTACTTATGAAATTGGCTGAGGCCGCCGGATCACCGGCTAACTGTTACTATTGATATCTGCCGTCATTATTTTGGCCTATCCTCTCGAGTGTATCCGTATGGGTTACTCGAGGCTCGACGGAGCGGTACTGGATATGGCGTATTTGGTCACAAGAGACCAACTGCCTACCCTCTCGAGTGTATCCGTATGGGTTACTCGAGGCTCGACGGAGTGGTACTGGGTATGGCGTATCGGCTGCGGCCGCCGGATCACCGGCTAGATGATATGATACTTATGAAATTGGCTGAGGCCGCCGGATCACCGGCTATATATTGTTGAGATAATGGCGTAACGGGAAATATATTAAAAAGCTCAGATTTTATGAAATTGGCTGCGGCCGCCGAATTGTCGGCTAAATTTAAATATCGTTTTGATGGTGGCGTATCGGTGAAAATTTTTAAAGCTCAAGTTTTTATTTACATACTTACGGCATTAATCATGTTTTTAAATCATGTCTTAAATAATTGCCCATGCTTAAGTTTTAAATTACGAAATTTAAATGTGCCTTTAAAGTATGCATTATCTTCGCATTCTTTTTAAAAAGTGTTTTTATGCATGGCAAAGAGTTTTAACTTAATTACTAAAAATCTAACCCCTTTATTGTCATGTAAGGATTAACTTACTCAGTATTTTATAATACTGATAAAAACCGTTGTTCATTTTTTTTCTGTTACAGAGTACGAAGCATGATCATTCATTGGGGGATCATTTGGACACTTAATTATTTATTTTACATGACTTGCATGAACGGGTCTGTTTAACCCGTGGTTTGGCCATGTCGGCCCTATATTTCGAATTCCGCTGCATACACTTTACTTCCGCTGCGTACTTATATATATTCTCGCTGCAACTCTGATGTAGCATTTTTAAACTATCTATGAATGGGCTACTTGAATATTTTAAATCCTGAAAAACCATAGCCTTACATCTCTTTAGTGAGCTCGGAGAAACCGTGTCTTGCTAGGGAGGTGTGGCGGTGGCATCCCGGCCTGGGTTATCAAATCCGGGGTGTTACACACTGTGGGTATGTCTCTCGACCATTAAGGGGTGTGGACCCTTATATGGGAGGGAATACCGACCATGGTACCTAGGTGCGCGCTAGACATGCTTATGTGCTGCATTTAGGGTAGATAGACATCCTAGGTCATAACATTTCATCTCATCATCCATCATTCATCTTATTTGCAGTGGTTGAAGCACCGGTATGGGACGGTGTGATGTTTACTTATTTGCACTGTTTAATTTTTATGTTATGCCTAACAAATATTTAAAAACGGAATATACCTTCACATATATGTATAAATATACTTCTAGGGAATCAAGTTAATTCTTGTTTCCCCTTATGCCGATTCTTCTATTCTTGCTCAGTACCTTGTACTGACCCTTGCTATGTTTTTATGTATAGATATTCCCGGGGAGGACGCAGAGCCTGAGCACGATGTGGGGTTTGGGGATGAGTGATCTACCTAGAGATGCATTAGCATGTTGTGGACTTATGTGCTTGTCTTGAATAATATGCTATGACTCTATTACCTTGTCTCGTACTGCTTGTGGTACCGATCGGTACATTATGTTCTGTCTTGTGCATACTTAATATCTCTGACAGGTTGAGATGAGACTGTTATGTCGACTGTTATGTCGCATGAATAAGACTTGTAAGCCGGACGTCTGTTATGATGTGAGGTTTCCTTTCTGGATTTGTATTATGATTCATTGGCTTCCTGTTTACTTGGCTACGTGTTATTGATCTTAAATTGATTGGCCAACAGTTTAAGAGAGGTAACACGGCAGTGACGTCACAGAAATTTGGTTTTAAATTTTTGGGGCGTTACAAAGCCGAAGCACAACTTCGAGGACGAAGTTGATTCTTAAGGGGGGGAGGATGTAATACCCCGAATTTTTATCAACGCCCAAAGGAATAAAATTTATTCCGATCAATGTTGAAATATTTCCGAGAAGAAGAAAATAATTTATCACAATAAATTATTGCTCGGATATGAAACGCCGATAGATTTAAATTCAAAATGGAATAAAAGAGGGAAAGGAAGCCCGAAGACATTCCATGAATTGAGTAAAAATAATTGGAGTTAAGTTCATGAAGGAAAAGAATTTTAATTCCAAGAACCCGTGAAGTCGGAAGAAATTTAATGACACAATCGCAATCAATCAATCGATCAATAAGTCGCGCAACTTCGGGGACGAAGTTGTTTCTTAGGAGGGTAGATTGTAATACCATAGAAATTGCCCGAAATATATGTATATGAATATATATTTTTGATTAATTCACTAAGTAGATTTTTAATCAAATCTAT
Organism: Hygrophila difformis; assembly: GCA_030278955.1. Classification (NCBI taxonomy): domain Eukaryota; kingdom Viridiplantae; phylum Streptophyta; class Magnoliopsida; order Lamiales; family Acanthaceae; genus Hygrophila; species Hygrophila difformis. Next base: position 47,367,553 of record JAOANR010000005.1, read on the forward strand.
ATATATTTATATGTTCAAATATTTGCTTAAAGATTAGTATATTATTTTCTACAAAACATACTTTGAAAAATTATATATATATTTGTCTTTTCAAATAAATATATGGATTTCAATATCAAGTGTAATATGTATATGGTTCATAGAATATTTTAAATCCATATACAAGTTTATATACACATATATATACCTTGGTCTTGAAATAATCTTTCCAAACATGTACACATGTATATACATGAATATATTTACATGTTTAAATTATAATGAGAATTATCTATTTTCTATATATCCTTGATTAATCATTCTACCCATATTTTTTATTATGGAATTATTCTAGAATGCCATAATATAATTGGGAATAATTTGACTATTGTTTGAAATTGTAGGGTGGAATATTAATCATATCTTGTCATTTTCAAATAAGGAATATATTCCTTTTTGGAGCTATGTATAACCTACAAGATCACTTAATTTTTATTTTAGTATATATATAAATATATATACATATTATTCTTATTATTATTATAAGGTATTGGAGCCACAATTAGAGTAATAAGGATTGTATCTAGACTACCAAATTTTGTCAAGGAATTATGGCATTTGAAAAAAATGTCACATGTTGGAATTATTCTCAAGCATAGCAATTATTTCCAATCCCATTACTTATTCTCAATTCATGACATGCCTAGCAATTATTTCCAATCCCATTACTTATTCCCAATCCATGACATGCCTAGCAATTATTTCCAATCCCATTACTTATTCCCAATCCATGACATGCCTAGCAATTATTCCAATCCAACCTATTCCCAATCCATGACATGCCTAGCAATTATTCCCAATCCAACCTATTCCCAATCCATGACATGCCTAGTAATTATTCCCAATCCCATTCATTATTTAATGATACACTAATCAGCCCCCAAAGCCACCCATTTGCACTCCATCCAAAAATAGGTTCATTGGAGAGTGTTGCAAGTGTTGGGGCAATCTTAAGGCTTTGATTTGAGGATTTATTGATTCCAATCTACTCTAAGGTAAGTTAATGATGTGCATATCAATTTTTAGAGTGTTTGGTTGAGTATTCTTCGAGATATAGTTCAATCTTCATCTTGTGCCAAATCTGTCAATTAGGGTTTCTTCCGAGTATGTTTTATTGTTGTGCTTTTCTCGCCTAGATCCGTTCATTTTTGGAAGAACTTGTCTAAATGAAAAATGTTCCTAATGCTTTAAAGATGATGTCTGTAAATTTTCATAAATTTTGGAATTGATTTGGTCGACGAAATCGGATCTGGTATTTTCTGCTACATTTGATGACAGATTCAAATTCCTAACATGTTCAGTTTTGTGGTTCATATTTCTCCTAGCTATGGTCGTTTTTTATGGTCGACTTCTTCATGAAAATTGTTCATCTATGTGTCTAGTTTACTCCTGTTAAATTTCAGAATTTTTGGAACAACCTTCGAATTGTTATGAATTTTTAAAGAGACTGTGGTCGAATGAACAGTAGGATTTACACTCTTTGGGAAAGATGGATCTGAAATCATTTTTTTTAGGTCACTTAGAGTCCGATTTTGAAGAAGCCTATTTCTATGAAAAATGTTCATTTGGGTGTGTTCTAGCTCCTGTAAAAATTTCGGAATTTTTGAAAATGATTTGCTAAGTTCCCATATGCGATTTCTGAAACTGCCCAAAGGACTATTTTTGTCGGTAAATCGTACTTGTGTATTTCGATGATCTATGAGTCGAATGGCTCTCATTTTTGGAAATATGTGAAATCTGGACATGTGTGATTTTGTAAAGTGTAAAAGTATGGTTTTGAAACTTTGTAAGTTTTGATCGAGTGGGATGCCCAATGTTTTAGAGGGTAAGTGCACTTGGTGGAGCTCGTTGGGCCGCCCCCTCTTGTAGCCAAAACGGCAAATATGGTTATTATGGTTTAGTGATTGTAAGAGTCTATACTCCTAAATGTAAATCAGGTTTCCTTATTGTTTTAAGATCATAACCATCATCCTAACTTATGAATCTTCATATTCAAACACAAATCAGAGCCAAATGAAGAATAAATCGGGTGGAAGAGATTCGTTCGTGACATCCCGTGGATTCCGGACGACCCCGTGACCTCCTAGACATTATCCCCACTGTAAGTTAACCTTACTATGGTTTTGGGTGACTTAAAATGCAACCAAACATAGAGATTCAACTCAAGAAAATTTATAAAAAAAAATCTGTCAACAAGAGAAACCCTCAACGCAGCGTTTTCGTATGAATTTTTCGAACCTCTAAAGCTGCTCAAACAATAAAACTTAAAACATGAAAAGTGTTCCTAAGACTTTGGTCTAGCCTCTGTAAAAATTTTAGAATTTTTCATGTTGTTTTGAAACCTGAAACCGACCCAAAACCGAAGAGTATCAAATCTGGATCTTAGAATCCTTGACAGAATTCTTATTCAAACTTGTTGGTTATTTTGACCTTGGATCTAGACCGATCTAGGATTGGTGTTGAACATAAGAATTGTAGATCTATGAGTCTTGAATACCTCTGTAAAATTTCATGCATTTTCATCAAGTTTTGATACCCCAAATCGAGTCGGACATATTCTGCGTTTTAAAGAATTTTCAAAGGTTGACAGTTTTCTTAACCGAACTTGATGAGCATATTTCTATCATATCTAGTCCGATCCAATCTTTGAGTTCTAAACAAAAGTTGCATATAATCATGTCTAGTATATGCATATGAAATTTCAGAATTTTTGGAGATCATTTGATATGATAAAAAGTCAAATCTTTGAAAGGTGTCAAACCTGAATCCTAACAGCATACTATTTGAGTAGAAAACTTGATTTTTGACATGTTTCCTATCATTTTTCCGAAAAACTCAAAACATGAAAGTTGTTCATTGGGATGTTTTTGAGCTACTGTGAAAATTTCAGATCAATCGCCTAAGAAATGGATTTTTAAACTGAAAAGGCGTAAACTGTGACATCGATCGGTTTTAACTTGTGAAATTTTGAAATTTTTAAACAACGATCGAAATCTTGTGATACGATAAAGCTATATTTTTGAAAATCCCGTTACACTAAAGTTGAAACAATATCGGTTACATAAAATCAGGGGGTGAGTGCTCTGCAGGGTGCCCTCCTAATTGTGCATTTTGTGCCAAAACGGCAATGATATTACGCGCGAAAGATCGCCAAAACGGCATCTTATATTTTTTGGGCCTATCCTCTCGGGTGTATCCGTATGGGTTACTCGAGGCTCGACGGAGCGGTACTGGATATGGCGTATTTGGTCACAAGAGACCAACTGCCTACCCTCTCGAGTGTATCCGTATGGGTTACTCGAGGCTCGACGGAGTGGTACTGGGTATGGCGTATCGGCTGCGGCCGCCGGATCACCGGCTAAAATGACATGTTACTTATGAAATTGGCTGAGGCCGCCGGATCACCGGCTAACTGTTACTATTGGCTGCGGCCGCCGGATCACCGGCTAACTGTTACTATTGGCTGCGGCCGCCGGATCACCGGCTAACTGTTACTATTGATATTGGCTGCGGCCGCCGGATCACCGGCTAACTGTTACTATCGATATTGGCTGCGGCCGCCGGATCACCGGCTATCTGATATATTGTTGAGATGATGGCGTAACGGGAAATATATTAAAAAGCTCAGATTTTATGAAATTGGCTGCGGCCGCCGGATTGCCGGCTAAATCAAATATTGTTGAGATGGTGACGTATCGGGGAGAATTTTTAAAAGCTCAAATCTTTATTTATTTACTTACGGCATTATTCGTGTTTTTAAATCATGTCTTAAATAATTGCCCATGCTTAAGTTTTAACTATGAAATTAAATGTGTCTTTAAAGTATGCAATTATATTCGCATTTTTAAAATAAAATATTTTTATGCATGACAAAAAGTTTTATCTTAACTATGCCGTGCAAATCATTTTACTATGTAAGTTGAATCATGATCACGTGGAAATCTTTATTTTAAATCATGCCATTTATTTATTAGTGGATGATTAACTTAAATTGTGTATTACCTACAAACATCTTTTTATTAAATTTAATTAAAGGATTTGAAACCCCTAAATCATGCTATGTGTTAACTTACTCAGCGCGTTTTTGCTGACCCAAACCATTTATCCCCTTTTTCTTACAGAGTCTGAAGATTATGCATCGTCATATGCATACATGGGAACATTTGGGGAAATCTCTATTTTAAATCCCTGCATTTAATTACGACTTGCATGAACGGGACTGTTTAACCCGTGTTTTGGCCATGTCGGCCCTTATACTTTATTTCCGCTGCACAATTTATATTTCCGCTGCAACTTTGATGTATTATCTTTAAATTATATATGAATTGGCTGTTTGAATATTTTAAATTCTGAAAAACCATAGCCTTGCATCTCTTTAGTGAGCTCGGAGAAACCGTGTCTTGCTAGGGAGGTGTGGCGGTGGCATCCCGGCCTGGGTTACCAAAACCGGGGTGTTACAGAACAGTTATGCTGCAATATTTCATGTCACTAGCAAGATATGGCTCAAAGTATTAATATGCAATTAAAAATGATTAACTCAAGATATCATAAGAAATGTTGTTTACAATAAATTTTATATATGACAGAAAATTTGCAAAATGAATACTCGATGTAGGTGATGGTAAGGCCGGTATTGATTTTGAAGATCTACAATCAGATGTGACATTTCCATATGACATTCTTATAAATTATACGGGTGATCCTATAGCGATAATTTTTAAGAGTACATTCAAGTTCAGACATTTTTAAGGATAGTACTATATTGGCCCATACCAATGAGATTTTCAGGAATGAAATTTTTGTGATGGAATTTTTCATATTATACTTAATACTTATATTTAAATTTTGTTTTATTTTAATAGATTTCAAATTAAAAAAATATATTATCTTAATAATTTTTTAATTGATTTTTAGGTTGTATTGGATATGGCACAAAAGCTAAAGAAAATGATATAATATGATTTCTTAGAGGGTGTTTGTTTGTGTATTTTACAACAGATTATTTGATTATTGCGTTTGCAAAACACAAATAATCAGTTAATCCTGTTTATATACTAACTTCTAATAATCTATTATCAGTGTTTTGAGGGAATGAAAAAACTAATGTAACACCCCGGTTTTGGTCACCCAGGCCGGGATGCTACCGCCACACCTTCCCAAGCAAGACGCGAACCATTTCGAGCTCACTTGAGAAGATGCTAAGGCTAAGTTGTACCAATACTTAAAAATAATTTAAAAACCATTCAATAAGTGCCCGAAGGTTTAAATCAGAGTTAAGTCTAACATACATAATTTTAAACAGTGCGGAAGGTAAGGGCCAAACACGGCCAAACATGAGTTTGGGATTCGTAAAAGAATTTAAAAACAAGTGCGACAAGTCTTCGGAAATTCCCATCCCGTAGTGCCATGACTTACTCTGCGAAAAATAGAAAACAACAATTTTTATCAGTACAAACGGTACTGAGTAAGTTAATGTATAGCATAACAAAATTTAAAGATTTAGAAGAGCAAAAGAAGGTTGGGAATTTAATTTAACAAACGAGTAAAAATAATTTACGGGGATTTCTTTCTACGCATTACCACACCAATGTTCATTTTGATCGAGGACATCCAAACATTACCCGCTTGGGCGCTTATGTCCACAAGCTGCCGGCATCAACGATCCTGGGCCTTAGCCGTTTGGGATCAATTACCCGCTTGGGCGCTTATGTCCACAAGCCGACGGTATCCACAATGTGAGAGCAGCGGACCCTATACAGACACACTCCGGAGCCCTAGGTAACCCCTACGGATACACCTAGGAGTATAGACTCATACAATCACGCAACATAATATTTCCTTGGCGCCGTTTTGGCCACCAAAAAGAGGGGGCGGCCCAACGAGCCCACGCCAAGTGCACTTACCCTCCAAAAATTGGGCATCTAACTCGATCAAAACTCACAAAGTTTCAAAATCCACATTTTAATCATTACAACTCATGTCTACATTTCCAGAATTCATAAGATTCATAAAAGAGTAGCAATCGACTCAATAACCATCAAAACGTACGAAACCAAATTTTACCGGTAAGAACACACCGTAGCAGTTTCCAAATTCGTACAAGGAAATGTAGTAAAACTTTGTAGAAAATTCTGAAAATTTTACAGGTGCTAGGAGACATCAAAATAAACATTTTTCTCAGAAATAGGCCTTAGCAAATTCGGACTCTAAGTTGCTCAAAAAAAATCATTTCAGAAACTCATTTCCAAAAGGGTGCAGAGATCACTGTTCATCCGACCACAGTTTACTTAAAAATCCATAACAATTCGAAGGTTGATCCAAAAATTCTGAAATTTCACAGGGATAAACTAGACACATAGATGAACAATTTTCATGAAGAAACTAACCATCAAAAACGACCATAGCTAAGAGTAATACGGACTACAAAACTGAACATGCTAGGGATTGAAATCTGTCATCATGCACTTCAGAAAATACCAGATCTATTTTCAACGACCAAATCAAGTCCAAAAATTATGAAAATTTACAGAGATCATCTTTAAAGTGTTAGGAACATTTTTCATTTAGACAAGTTCTTCCAAAAACGAACGGATCTAGACGAACAAAGATGAACAAAAGAAACTATCCTGAAGAAACCCTAAATCACAGATTTGACAAGGAATGGATTTCGAGTTGTATCTCCATGAATACTCAACCAAAAGCTCTAAAATTTGAAAGGCACAACACTAACTTACTTTAGAGTAGATTGGAATCAATAAATCCTCAAATCAAAGCCTTAAGATTGCCCCAACACTTGCAACACTCTCCAATGAAGCTATTTTTGGATGGAGTGCAAATGGGTGGCTTTGGGGGCTGATTTGTGTATCATTAAATAATGAATGAGATTGGGAATAATTACTAGGCATGTCATGGATTGAGAATAGGTTGGATTGGGAATAATTGCTAGGCATGTCATGGATTGGGAATAGGTTGGATTGAGAATAATTGCTAGACATGTCATGGATTGGGAATAAGTAATGGGATTGGAAATAATTGCTAGGCATGTCATGGATTGGGAATAAGTAATGGGATTGGAAATAATTGCTAGGCATGTCATGGATTGGGAATAAGTAATGGGATTGGAAATAATTGCTAGGCATGTCATGAATTGAGAATAAGTAATGGGATTGGAAATAATTGCTAGGCATGTCATGGATTGGGAATAAGTAATGGGATTGGAAATAATTGCTAGGCATGTCATGGATTGAGAATAAGTAATGGGATTGGAAATAAGTTGGATTGGGAATAAGTTGGGAAGGATTGCTAGGCATGTGACATTTCAAATGCCATAATTCCTTGACAAATTTGGTAGTCTAGATACAATCCTATGCCAATTGAAACTTATCCTATAATTCTAATATTAGAAATGGCAATTGAGAGTCATCCTCATTATTGACATATATTAACTTGAAATTTCTAAAATTAAAAGGAATAATAATAATAATAATAATAATAATAATAATAATAATAATAATAATAATAATAATCATAATAATAATAATAATAATAATAATAATAATAATAACGGAACGGAAATTCATTCGGGTAATTTCTCGGGTATTACAGTCTACCCTCCTTAGAAATCAACTTCGTCCTCGAAGTTGGGTCGCATTTGGACTGATAGCAATGCATGACAATGATTGGTACGTAAAAAGAATAATTTTGTTAATGCACATGCTCCCTCCCAAAAATAGTGCTAATTTTTAAGACTTGTCGAATTTTCGAGATATACTTTTCCATGGGTTTTAAAATAAAATTCCTTGTCCATGGAAATAATACTCAAAATGCTTAAAAATAATATTGAATAATTTGGGCCTCTATAGTGGGCCGAAAATAATAGCTTAAAAAAAATTCGGGCTCTGATACCACTTTGTAACACCCCGGTTTTGGTCACCCAGGCCGGGATGCTACCGCCACACCTTCCCAAGCAAGACGCGAACCATTTCGAGCTCACTTGAGAAGATGCTAAGGCTAAGTTGTACCAATACTTAAAAATAATTTAAAAACCATTCAATAAGTGCCCGAAGGTTTAAATCAGAGTTAAGTCTAACATACATAATTTTAAACAGTGCGGAAGGTAAGGGCCAAACACGGCCAAACATGAGTTTGGGATTCGTAAAAGAATTTAAAAACAAGTGCGACAAGTCTTCGGAAATTCCCATCCCGTAGTGCCATGACTTACTCTGCGAAAAATAGAAAACAACAATTTTTATCAGTACAAACGGTACTGAGTAAGTTAATGTATAGCATAACAAAATTTAAAGATTTAGAAGAGCAAAAGAAGGTTGGGAATTTAATTTAACAAACGAGTAAAAATAATTTACGGGGATTTCTTTCTACGCATTACCACACCAATGTTCATTTTGATCGAGGACATCCAAACATTACCCGCTTGGGCGCTTATGTCCACAAGCTGCCGGCATCAACGATCCTGGGCCTTAGCCGTTTGGGATCAATTACCCGCTTGGGCGCTTATGTCCACAAGCCGACGGTATCCACAATGTGAGAGCAGCGGACCCTATACAGACACACTCCGGAGCCCTAGGTAACCCCTACGGATACACCTAGGAGTATAGACTCATACAATCACGCAACATAATATTTCCTTGGCGCCGTTTTGGCCACCAAAAAGAGGGGGCGGCCCAACGAGCCCACGCCAAGTGCACTTACCCTCCACATTGTAACACCCCGGTTTTGGTAACCCAGGCCGGGATGCCACCGCCACACCTCCCTAGCAAGACACGGTTTCTCCGAGCTCACTAAAGAGATGCAAGGCTATGGTTTTTCAGAATTTAATATATTCAAACAGCCCATTCATATATAATTTAAAAATAATACATCAAAGTTGCAGCGGAAATATAAGTTGTGCAGCGGAAATAAAGTATAAGGGCCGACATGGCCAAAACACGGGTTAAACAGGCCCGTTCATGCAAGTCGTAATTAAATGCAGGGATTTAAAATAAAGATTTCCCCTAATGTTCCCATGTATGCATATGACGATGCATATTCTTCGTACTCTGTAAGAAAAAAGGAGATATATGGTTTGGGTCAGCAAAAACGCGCTGAGTAAGTTAACACATAGCATGGGTTAGGGGTTTCAAAACCTTTAATTAAATTTAATAAAAACATTTCAACAATATTTAATTTAGCCGGCAATCCGGCGGCCGCAGCCAATTTCATAAAATCTAAGCTTTTTAATATATTTCCCGTTACGCCATCATCTCAACAATATATCATTTAGCCGGTGATCCGGCGGCCGCAGCCAATATCAATAGTAACAGTTAGCCGGTGATCCGGCGGCCTCAGCCAATTTCAAAAATATCACTTCTCAAAATATTTTTCGTTTCTTTTATAGTTCACCATTCACCAGGGCTCTTGTGACCGCAATCCTCATAACCAATATTTCCGCAGGAAATCATACAAGCGCCCTTGGGGAATCTAACCCGCAATAACTCAATACATCCTGGGGAATCTAACCCGCAGGAAAACATACCATCGCCCTTGGGGAATCTAACCCGCAAGAACTCAAATATATCATAGGGAATCAAACCCGCATGAATCATATTGATAATATCAAACTTGGTCACAAGTCCCCAATGTTTCAAAAGAATTCTTTTACAGAAAATGTTTTTATTTGGTGTAACGGGATTTTTCAAAAGTATAGATATATCGTAATTCAACGTCTCGCCCATTTGTTTAGAAATTTCAAAATCTCTTTGATTTAAAAATCATTTGGCGTCACAGTTTGCGCCTTTTTGGTTTAAAAATCCATTTCTTAGGCGATTGTTCTGAAATTTGTACAGTAGCTCAAAAACATCCCAACGAACAACTTTCGTGTTTTAAGTTTTTCGGAAAAACGATGGGAAGCATGTCAAAAATCAAGTTTTCTTCAGAAACAAAAAGCTGTCAGGATTCAGGTTTGACAACGTTAAAAGATTTGACTTTTTATCATATCAAATGGACTCCAAAAATTCTGAAATTTCACAGAGACATACTAGACTTGATTTCCAGCAACTTTTGTTTAGATCACATAGATTGGATCGGGCTAGAAATGATAGAAATATGCTCATCAAGATCGGTTATGAAATCTGTCATCCTTTGACAATTCCTAAAAACGCAGAATATGTCCGATACGATTTGGGGTATCAAAACTCGATGAAAATCTTTGAAATTTTTACACAATATAGCTTACGATCTTTGGATCAAAATCTTAGTTTTGAGTTTTCAGATTTGAACACTCGAAGTAAGAGTTTTGCTCGTCGAGTTTGATTATGAAATCTGTCAAGGTTCTTGACATCGGTTCTAACGCAGATCGGGTCGGCTCGAGTTTGGAGGTTCAAATCTCAATGAAAAATTCTAAAAATTTGCAGAAATGTTCTATACTCATAGATCTACAACTTTCATGTTCAACACCAATCCTAGATCGGCCTAGATCCATGGTCAAAATAACCAACAAGATTGAGAGTGAAATCTGCCAAAGTTCTAAGATTCAGATTTAATGCTCTTCGGTTTTGGGTCGGTTTCAGGTTTCAAAACATCATGAAAAATTATGAAATTTTTACAGAAGCTAGACCAAAGTCTTAGGAACACTTTTCATGTTTTGAGTTTTCTTGTTTGAGCAGCTTTAGAGGTTTGAAAAATTCATACGAAAACGCTGCGTTGAGGGTTTCTCTTGTTGATAGATTTTTGTTAATTTTCTTGAGTTGAATCTCTATGTTTGGTTACATTTTAAGTCACCCAAAACCATAGTAAGGTTAACTTACAGTGGGGATGATGTTTAGGAAGTCACGGGGTCGTCCGGAATCCACGGGATGTCACGAACGAATCTCTTCCACCCGATTTATTCTTCCCTTGGCTCCGATTTGTGTTCGAATATGAAGATTCGTAAGTTAGTATGATGTTTATGATCTTAAAATCATAAGGAAACTTGAATAACATCTTACCAACAATCCAAAGCCTGCAATCCTTGATCTACACACTTCCTTGGTTGGATTTGGTTGCCGGAAACTCGTCGGAAAGTCGCCGGAAGTTCGTCGGAAGAGTGTTTGGCTTTTGGGAGAGTTTTTGGAGAGTTTGGGGTGAATGATTGATGAAAATGGCTGAGAATGGGGATGGGATTGATTACATAACATCCAAAAAGATGCCACACCCGTGATAGATCAAGATTCCCACCTTTGGGACCCAAAAAATGGCAAAAAGTCCCAAAAACACATAAATCCCGACTGCTACAGTAGCATGCTACAGTAGCGTGCTACAGTAACTTTTTTTTTTTTTATATATATATATATTAAGATTCTTATCTTAAAAAAAATCATAATGTGGGAATTTTTGTGATCTTGTAAGTCATACATAGCTTCAAAAAGGAATATATTCTTTATTTGAAAATGACAAGATATGATTAATATTCCACCCTACAATTTCAAACCATAGTCAAATTATTCCCAATTATATTATGACATTCTAGAATAATTCATAAAAAAATATGGGTAGAATGATTAATCAAGGATATATAGAAAATAGATAATTCTCATTATAATTTAAACATGTAAATATATACATGTATATACATGTGTACATGTTTGGAAAGATTATTTCAAGACCAAGGTATATATGTGTATATAAACTTGTATATGGATTTAAAATATTCTATGAACCATATACTTATTACACTTGATATTGAAATCCATATATTTATTTGAAAAGACAAATATATATAATTTTTTTAAAGTATGTTTTGTAGAAAATAATATACTAATCTTTAAGCACATATTTGAACATATAAATATATATAGATTTGATTAAAAATCTACTTAGTGAATTGATCAAAATATATATATTCATACATATATATCGGGCAATTTCTATGGTATTACAACTAATTTCTTGCAGCTAAATTTTGGTGCTGCAAGAAAATTGCGTTTATCCAAAAATAGATTTTACTATATTGTTGCTTTTTGAGGTAATGAAAAACGCAAATCCAAATACTTTTTAATGATTATCTGATTATTACAATTTGAAACAGTATAAGTTCATCCAAACACTTAATTTTTTACAGCACGTTTTGTTACATCAATTGTCTGATTATCCATTTTCTAAACGCTGCAACACTTTTAAAACGCACATTCAAACACCCACTTAGTTAGTTTTAAAAATAGTTAAATTATATTATCATATACATCCTCTTTCAAATAGATATAAAATCATTAAACATTTTTCATTATTCAAAATATATTGTTTTATTATTTTATACAATATAAGTATATATATATATCATATAAAATATGTAATTATGCCCGTCGAGTTTCGACGGGTTATTCACTAGTTTAGATAAATTAATTAGTCAATGGGATGGGGAGTAGCTGTGTCTAAGGAATTCGCAGGAGCAGAGAAGTCTGGGGAAGGGGATAGGTCGGGATTAAAGAGGAAAAAAGAGAAAAATAGTGATGTACAGGCTAAACCCGCATTTCCTTCGGGATTAAATAATACATTGAAATCCGCATTAAAATTATACTTGTACAAACTTTCAAATGCATTAAACATGGGTCTGTATTATTCTTTTGCAAAACAATAGTACTGTGAGGCATAATACATCCGGCCTTAGGGGTATACTCCTTATATTCTTTTACAGTACAAATTATTTTTAAAAAATTGTATAACAATTTACTCCAAATTTCATATACATTTTTATTTTATACTGAAATAGATGAAGATTACTGAATTAAGGATATTATGTTTAATAATTAAACTATAATGTGTTTTAGTCTATTTTTCCTTTTCTTTCTTTTCTTCTTTAAAAAGAAAAAAATATATGTAGAATTTGTTTAGAATGGTATAAAATTTTGTAGGTTATTAGTCATTTTACTTTAATTAATATTTTTAGGGTCAATTCCATATTTACACCATATTTTCAATGAAATATTTTTATTTAAAATATAGTTATTATATTCCTTATATTGATATATGATTATATATTTTTTAGACATAAATTTGTAACCTAATTAAATTTATTTAATAATATTATAGTATTAATATTTTTAAAAATATTATGAATATAATCAAATAATTTATATATATATATTTGTAATCAATAATATCTTTTTAAAATATATAGGAAGATTTTCTCAAGATTTTGTTATATTATTAAGACATAGATTTATTTTCTAAATATAGGATTTGATGATGTGTCCGATGACGTGGAATTAGTCAGCAGATTACGTGTAAACTTAAGAACCGTTGATCTATAAATGAGCATATAATGACTGATTAACCCTTTAAAATTAAGAAGGATGGATTAAATTTAATAAGGACAAAAGAGTCTGCACAGGCCAAAAAGTATTCAGGATTTATTATATAGATAATAGCCCCATTTGAATAGGGTGAAAGCGATACGGTAAATATCCGACCGATCCAATGCCGTATCCGATTATATTCGAATCCGAATCCGTTTTCGACTATCCAGATGGATATTTCAATATTCGTATCCGAATCCGAATCCGTATTTTAATATCCGCATTCGTATTCGTATCCGAAAATATCAGACCGTATCCGAGAATATCCGACCGTATCCGAAAATTGATAGGATATTATCCGGATTTTAAATATGGATATCTGAATATATTAATATATTATTATTTAATAATTAAATATTATTAATAATTATAAAAAATATCAAATTTTCAAAAAATATTATAAAAAATTATCCGATAATCAGTATCCGATTGAATCCGTATCCGTCATATATCCGTCCTGTATCCGTACCGTATCCGTAATCTGAAATATCCGAAACCGTATTCGTATCCGGCCCATCCGTATTCGATACCGAATTCGACAAAAATAATATGGATAACATCCGTATCCGGCACTATCCAACCGTATCCGTACCGTTTTCATCCCTACATTTGAGTATTTGTCACTATTCACACACAGACTTTCACTTAAAGTTTTATCATAGTTATACAAGTTAAAATATAGTCAAGTGAGATCTTGTTAGATTCGTCTCGTTGTGTAGTTTTTAAATATCAAACTTTTAGAATTTTTACATGTACCGAATTTGAGTTATTAATGATTGAAAATGTACATTGGACTGCATGCGCAGTGGGTCCGTAGCAAATATAATAAAACGGAGGAAGTAAAATACAGTATGAACTTAATTCCTGCAGTGGCTTGTATGTGCATGGGCTTTACTGAATAAATGCTCTACATACATTTCAATTTAAATCTTTCTTGGGCCTATACCACAAATTTCATTAAGCCCATCATTACATTCCTTGCAACAATAGCTGAGGCTTTGTTTGAGAATTGAGAGGGATCATAGGGGTCTCAGAGGGGGAGCGAGTGGCGCGCTCGCTCAGGGCCCCCAAATTTTAGGGCCCCATTTTTTTTTTAGAAAAAACTAAATACTAATACATCTATTTATTTCTGTTCAATTTTTCTCAACTTCGATTTCAGTTTTTACCAACCTTTCTAACTCTGGTTCCTCTTTTTCTAATTTTTTCTTTCAAACCCCAACAACCCTGACGCTTCATCTTCTTACTAAAATTTTAATTGTACAGTTAAGTTCAGCAAGAAATACTTAATTGACTAGCTTTGATGACAATTGAAAATGACATTTTAGATAAACTTTCTTTTAAAAATTTAATGGATGAATTAACTTTATAAAACGCGGACAATACTTGACAAGATTTTTCAATAGTGTATTTGTTTTCAAAGATAAATTTATTATAATACTCAATTTTTTTTTATTTCTTAAATTATTTCGTATGATTTATTTATATTATTTTACAGTTATGAATTAATTTATTTTTATCAATGTAAGGGGCCCAACTAATAAATTTGCTCCGGGCCCCCAAAAAGATCGAGACGGGTCTGAGAGGGATATGATTTGGGGAGAAAACAAAAGAAATGGGGAATTAAGAATGTGTTTATATTTCCATTGTTTGGAAGATGAATGAGAAAGGAAAAGAACGGGAAAACATCTGAGAAGAATAAATAATCTTATTTTTGTCCAAATTCCTCTTTTTTCTCTTTCTTTCTTTTCTACTCATATTATTTTCTTTTCTTTTGACATTCCTTAAAAACTCTCAAACAAAGCCTAAGAGAAGAACCAAAGAGAAAAATACCCCAAAAAAAAACCCTGTAAATTAGAGCTCATTTTGGATGAATGATTTTTTCTTGCTAAAACACTATTGTAATACCACTTAGTAGTATATTATTGTCAGGACAAGAAACCAATTAAGTATATATAAGTAATGTACTAATAAAACAATATGTATAGCATTATTAGCAATATAATTAATAATGGAAAAAAGGCCAATATAGTCCTTTTTTTTATAAAAAAAGCCAAATTAGTCTTTTTTTATTTTTTGGTCCAATTGGTCCGCTACATATACTAATTATGTCCCAATTGGTCCTCCACCCACTAATTATGCCCTAATTACATATTTTTGACCAAATCAGTCCTTTTTTTTCAAAAATCTAAATTGGTCTATTATTAATTTTTGCCCCCTTTCATGCAGTCCAATGCACATTTCAAACCACTAATAACTCAAATTTGATATACGTAAAAATTCTAAAATTTCGATATTTATAAACTACACGACGAGACGAATCTAACAAGATCCTACTTGGCTCATTTTAACTCGTATATCTAGGTCCGTTATTAACACGACGAGACGGACCTAGATATACAAATTAAAATGAGCCAAGTAGAATCTTGTTAGATTCGTCTCGTCGTGTAGTTTATACTCCCTCTGTCCCATTTGAAATGTCTCAAAACTTTTTGGCACACAGTCCAATGCCTTTGTTTAACAGTTAATATCTTAAAATGTAAAAAAGTAAAAATTATAAAAAAATATATATTTTAAAACTACACGATTGGACGAATCCAACAAGACCGAATTTGACTATATTTTTGTTGATATGATTGTGATAACATTAGGTCAAAGTTGATCAATAAACAGTGTCAAAAGTCAAAATTGGACAATACAAGTGGGACGGAGGGAGTAAATATCGAATTTTAGAATTTTTACTTATATCGAATTTGAGTTATTAGTGGTTTGAAATGTGCATTGGACTGAATAAAATGGGGCAAAAATTAATAATGGACCAATTTAGATTTTTGAAAAAAAGGGACCGATTTGGCCTAAAATGTGTAATTAGAGCATAATTAGTGGGTGAAGGACCGATTGGGATGTAATTAGTATATGTAGCGGACCAATTGGGCCAAAAAATAAAAAAAAAAGACTGATTTGACTTTTTTGTAAAAAAAAGGACTATATTGGCCTTTTTTCCAATTAATAATTGTGCAAGAGGAAAAGGAAAATATCTTCCAAGTGGGAGGTGAAAATGCAGGATGGAAATTTGAGATTTTTTAATTTGTATTAATTGATGGATGGAACATACCTCAAAGTGACACCCAATTTCTTACAGAATTGCAACATGCATGGGAGTTCACGTGCTTTCCTTCCTCCACTTGTAGCTCCAAGGCTAAGTTGATGAAAACTCGACTCAATACTCGATTAAAACTCGACTAAATTATTAAATTTTAAAAATACAAAAATAAAAAACTATTAAACACAATTTAAGCTTTATTGTAATACCCGCTAAATTTCGTTATAATATTTTCCGAAGAAATAGAGCGAGGGATAATATAATAGAAAGTTTGTCTAGTATAAATTAAAAATTAATAGGACTTGAGTTATAATTTTGGAGAATATTATGAGAAATAAATTATTTTCCCTAATTTAAATAGGGAATGATTGGAAATTATTTTTTTAGTAGGGAAAGATATGAGTATTTGAAAGAGAAGTATTTTCGAGAAATGAGATTTAATTTAAAGATATAGATGAATAAAAAAAATAGCTACTAGGTTGCATTTGAAAGTACTAATGGTTCTAACATTTTTAAAGTAAGTTTAGATAAAATTTTAAAAAAGAAGTTCATCAAAAAAAAATTAAAAAAGAATGAAGATTTGAATAATTAATTGATTAAATATGTGGACTTATAGCTTAAAGGTTATGTGTTCGAACCTTACTTGTTTTAAATATTTTTATGTAAAAGAGGAAAAAATGAATAAAAGAATGATAAGAAAATATGTATTAGTGATATTAATTAATTTTAGTATACAGAAGATGTTCGGTAAATGGAAGTTTGCAAATAATAAGAACAAAAATAAATAATAAAATGAAATAAATAAATATATTTATAGTAAAGAGGGAAAAAACGAAATAAGAAAAAGAAAATGAGAACGAGTACTGCTCCACTCTTGGAGAGCAAGTAAGAAAGAATAATAATAAAAAAAGAATAAAGAACAAAAAAATAAAATAAAATAAAAACAAATAGAAAAAGAGATTAGAAACGAAAAAGAAAATAAAAAATAAAAATTAGTTGTACCAATAATGAAGTTGAACTGCATACCAAGGAAGAGAATTCAAACTAATAATAATAATAAAGTAATAAAATTTAAGCATTAAAAAGATTTAAAAAGAAAAAAAAAAGAAAAGAAAGAAAGGAAGGAAGGGACGTTAAAGTACCCCTTAATTGGTAAAAAAAAATTAATTAAAAATAATAAAAAAAAATAAAAGAATAAAAATAAATAGAGAAGTAGTACAAAGATAGAAAAGAGAAGGACTGATTTGGCCAAAAATATGTAATTAGGGCATAATTAGTGGATGGAGGACCGATTGGGACGTAATTAGTATATGTAGCGGACCAATTGGGCCAAAAAATAAAAAAAAAAGGACTGATTTGACTTTTTTGTAAAAATAAAGGACCATATTGACTTTTTTTCCGTTATAATAATAGTGAGTAGAGTAATACTATAAGTTTTATTTCTTTTCTATGTGAACAGCAGTGGTCCGATGTGCTGCTCTGTTGCTTCTTTTCTTCTTGTTAGATGTGTTAGCAGTTTTACTTTAGAAACATTGATTTGCTAGTGTATGATTTTGAAGTGTATATGAGTTGCTCTTGGTGGAAATAAACATCCTATTACTCAAAAAAAAAAAAAAAAGAGTAATATAAGGAAGTGCTGGAGTAGTTGTAGTCCCAGAGTTTCAGTAGACTATCTTCGATGAGATAGTAAGTAAATTTATATTCCGCGGGCATTGTCCCAAAGTTTATTTTTGCATGTTTAATTCTTTTGGAATTATTCATGCAAATGAGTTTATGCAGAGGAAGTGCCCTTTAATTATGAGTTTAAACAGTTTTTGGACTAGGCCATGCATCTGAAAAACATTATATTTCCAGTGTGTGGCATGTAAATTTATTGAGATGACATTATTATACGGGATATACTCCAATTGGGGTTATCTTCGTAAGAGCAGTATCATAGGTTGTCCAAGGGATTTCCTATGAAGAAGATTGTATTGACCAAGGGTCTCACAGTCAGTGCTGGATGCAAGGGAGGGCCGCCCTTGTATACCCATAGTTTTGACTTCGGTTACTATAAGCATGCTAGGTCCTATGAGATACCCGGGTGTATACGTCATAGTCGAGCTACATGAGACAGAGAATCAGAGTTTTAATGGTTTGACATGTCATTTACTGTTTGAGTCATGATATGTGATTTTATTCTAAAGAGTATAAATTTATTTACTCAGCCGGTGTGCTGATAAATTATGTATACACTCTTTTCAGTTTTGACATATGTGGAGATGACTAATGCACAGGCACGGCCGTGGCTACCAAATTTCTTTGTGCATGTAAATATATGTTATAGTTTTAGTTAAGTATTGTTTCTAAATTTTAAATTATTTTGTCAAGTTACATTGGGACGACCAGCCTTAGTCGTCATATTTTGCAAACTCTGATATATTATTTTTTTTAATTAATAAAGTTATTATTTTTTTAAAAAAAAGAGGTTATAGTAGTTTATTTAATTAGCCTTAGCGCCAATTAATTAAGCTAGAAAGGGTCAAGCCTAAGCGACCTTAATTAAGAGCCGTGGCGGTAACAATCCCAGGTTCCTAGTTGAGGCTTCCGCCACGGAACTAAGAGTAGGAAAACGGGGGTGTTACATTAATCAAGCCTAACAAACTTATATTTTGCAGCATAATAAGTAAAACTGTCAATTTAAATTCAAATTATAGACTATCTAGCCTAGTTAAATTCGGGCTAGAACTTTAAATTTCGTTACTATTCAAGTTAAAATTACCCTACCCTAGACCCTAGCTAGCTCCTGCCTTTAATTTTATTTATCGAAATATCTTTATCAATTACAAATTAAATTGCTTCCGTAAATCCGATTATATTATTATGAAGTACTTCCTCCGTCCCGTTACAAATGTCCTACTTACTATTTTTGGATGTCCCATTATAAATGTGTTCTTTCTATAAAAAGAAATAATTTTCCCCTCCAACAACTATGTGGACTCCATCATATACTCACAAATCAACTCTACCTTAATTCTCGTGCCCAACAATAACAAGACAATTGAGGTGGGACTAAGTTAGTAATAGAAAACAATTGGGCCAAAAATTGCATGTTAAGTTGTTAACCATGTTCATGTCAGACGTCAATTAAGGTACACATACAAGGACTGACAGTCACGGATAAAGTAATCTTAGCATGGAGAGCCTTTCTGCTCATTAATTAATAGAAGTACTCCCTCCGTCCCAATATAAGTGGCCCCTTTCTTTTGGGCACGAGAATTTAGGTAGTGGGATTTAGTAGTTAAAGTGGTGTGAGTAAATTTGACTAATTCATCCATCTAATTTATAATGGTTACATTTGACTTTTAACCATATTTATTATTTAACTTTGACTTAATGTTATCGTAATGATGTAGAAAGACAAAAATAGTCAAGTGTGATCTTGTTGGAATCGTCTAATCGTATAGTTTTAGAATATATATTTTATATAATTTTTATTTATACCCATTTTGAGATATTAATGGTTAAACATATATAAGGGCTTTGTGCAGAAAGTACAATTGTCATTATTGTTGGGTTTTTAATCATGTTTATGTTAATCTAATTTACTTAAAAGGGAAAGTGGCCACTTTTAATGGGACACCCCAAAAAGGAATAGTGGTCACTTTTAATAGGACGGAGGGAGTACTTTATAAAATAAATATCAGACTACGGTAATTAAATTGTGCAAGCAAGAGATTATGGGATGCTTGGGAATCAGCGAATTTGCTAGCGCATAGCAGATTCGAAGAGAGAACTGTAAAATAATATGTTGTTTCAATCCACTATATGCTTGTAAATATGCTGACATCCAAACATGATCTATATACACTCAGGGCCGGCCCTGGGCCATGGCCAAAGGTGCCTTTGCCCAGGGCTCATGTCCATTAGGTGCCCATTTTTCTTATTTTTTTTAGATAAATTCTGTTTTTATTTTTTTATACTAAAAATAATTAATGAGTTAAATGTTATTTTTTAAATTTCTGCATCTTTATTTTTAAATTTAGCAATAATTATTCTTTTCACAAAATATTTTTCTAAACTCAAATCTTATTCAATGAAGCAATTTTTTTAAAAATAATTAAATTAGTGGGTGGAATGGAAAAACATTTTTATTTTAATTTAGCAATAACGGTTGTTTTTTCAAATAGTTTACTAAACCTACTATCTTCTAATTCAATTAAGCAACTTTCTCAATTTCAAATTACTTTAAAAAACTAATTAATGTATATGAAAAATTCACATCCAATTGAGAAATCTGTGTGGGACAGTATCTCCACATCCTATAAAATTTCTCTACCGGACAATCTTTTTAGGACTTGGTAAATTATGACTTAAATTATTCTCGAAAATATTATTGTGTTCTATGTTCTTTTCTTAATTTGATTTTTTAAAAGTTAGAAATTTATGTTGCCAAAAAATAATTTTTCTCAATGTGAATAAAATTATTTTTAAAAACATGCACTACAAGAAATTCGTAGTACGACGAAAAATATGGCGAAAGTGGTCGCCTATAGGATTTCATCGTCTCGTGCGCCAGGCGACGAAAGGATCACTACGAAAAAAAAGATTTTTAGTGAAGAAAACAATTGTCACTAAAAATTGTGTCACTAGATTTAGTGACAAAACGACTAGATTTAGTGACAGAATTTTGTCACTAAAGCTAGTGACAGAATTTTTAGTGACTAGTTAGTGACAACTGTTTTCCTCACTAAAACTCTTTTTTTTCGTAGTGGATTTTCCTTTAGTCGTCTTCAGTAAAAGTTTTTATTGCGATGAAGTTTATTTTTATTTTTAAGGAAGCTTATTATTTTATTCGCCCAGACCCATAAAATCTCAGGAACGGCCCTGTATATACTACGTCGAGAATTTAAGGAAAAATTAATTATGTGGCCTTTTTGGGAAATGCTCAAAAAAAAAATTATTTTGGGTTTAACCAAAGCGAGCAATATCATACTAGTTAATGCGAGGCTCCTCGGCACCTCAATATTTGATAACCGAATCTTGAGAGTAACTATAGGTCGTTTTTGCTGGTATATACCCGATGCAAGAAACACACTTAATTGGATGTCTAAGTGACTATCTTGAGAAACCCTTACAAATCAAAATATTGTCTATTATTGATTCAACAATATAGTGCATGTGATGAGTGATAAACAATTAAACACATACATCATCGTTGCAAATTGCATGCCATTGCACGATTGGTTGCTCATGTTGCAAATTAAAGAAATTTACCAATTATGTGTGTAAATTTGTACTAGTATTCTGGAAATATTAAAAATCAAATATCCTTGATTTTTATATATTCTCTTCAATTCAATATCCCTGCAGTTGAAATCTTCCGATAAAATACCCATAAAAATGTCTGACCTAATACAAAATTCTGCAGATTTGTTTCGATAAACGAAGTTGCTAACTACTGTATAGAATTAGCTAGGTTTTGAAACCTAGCTAATAGGCAATATATAGCTAGTACTAGCTCCCTTGGGTCGAAGAACAACAGTGTACTGTGTTTGTCTCCTCTTGTGAGTCACCACGCACCATATATGCATGTGTCTGTCATGTGTGGCTACAAATGGCAAATAATAATCCACCTAACTTCTTTCACCCAGCAACAACAGTAACTTATGAAGTACTATACATATAGTAGTATTAGTATATATATTACTCCCTCTGTCCTATTTAAGATGTCTTGTTTCATTTCTGCACACAATCCAATACACTTTTTAAATCGTTAATATCTCAAAATATATACAATAAAAAATTATGTAAAATATCTTTATTATAGTATAAACTAATCTTTTTTCCCGCCCAAAATCAACCCTAAAACCTAAACCCAAAATTAACCTCTCAAAACCTTCTAAGTTTACCATTCTTTCTGCCACCATCGTTCTAACCCCACACGCAACTTCACTCCGCCTCCATCCGCCTGCCACCACAGTTGCCACCATCCGCCTCCACCCATCCGCCACCATCCTCCTCCATCCCTCCGCCACCATCCGCCCTCCACCGTTTTTCATCTTCGCCTGCATTGCCTCTGTTCCGCCTCGATCAGTTTTGCCTCCAATCTACGTTTCCATCGACTCCATCAGCAATACTTGGATGAAATGGTATACTTTTTCATCTCAGTTTCTTATTTCTATACTAATTGTTACTAGCAAATGGTTGAATAGATGTATCCGGTTGCCAGATCTGCTCCATTCGCCGCTCTTACCAAATGGTTGAAGAGATGTATCCGGTTCACCGGTTGCCACATCTCGATGGCGGTATGTTGTTATTCTTTCCAATGTATTGATTTCTCTTTCTATTTTTGTTTTTTTAATCTTTCTGTAGTAGAAAGAATGATGAATCTAATGCCCCCAATTCTAATCTTTCTGTATTATTTTTTAATCTATTCTGGAAAACTCTATATGGTTTTCCTTCTGTGAAAATTATGTCAAACTATGGATTAATGGAATTATAATATATATCTCAACATTATTAGTTAGCTGATTGTTTTTTTCATTTGGGTTATGTGAAAACGAGAAATTTTGATCAATGAAGGATATTTGTGTTTCTCATGTGCTTATTTTCATATTTCTATGACTTCTCATAGAAATGCTATTTATATTTTCTTATTTATCTAGATAACTAATGCATTTAAATCTGTTTGGATGTGGTTTTCTGTATGATTTGGCAGGGCATATAAACGAAGTCATCCATAGTATGTTTTTACTACCATGCCAGGAGTTGTCTCAGAGTATGTTTTCTGTATGATTTGGCAGGGCATATAAACGAAGTATTTTTCCTTCTTTTGTTATTATGTAGCAGGTATGCCTGAATCCTCCTCTTCAATCTCAATTTCCTGAAGTTGTTGGCCTCACCGTTGAAGAATCGAATACACATTCTTTGAATGTTACATGGGATGTTGGAACGATCAATTAAACAAGCATTCAAAGTTCTCCATTTAGAGATGCGGCGAATGGTCAGTTAATTATCTCTTTCTGGAAATAAAATATAGTGGAGGCTTAAAATTTCTATTTCTATTTATTCTATACTTTATTGATCATGGTAAACTGCATGATGTGTAGGCAGTCAAATTCTGTCCAATTGGCTTCTTTGCCTCGGTCAAGATCTTCATTTACAAATATCACGAACACTAAATTGCTCTATGCTTTGCCCTTTTCTTCCCCCTTTTTTCTTATAATTTTCCATCATGCTTTTTGCTTAATTTACACATTATTTTGAATTTTCCGTCCTGAACCCTATTTGGTTTAGATATATATAATAATTGGTATCTTTTGCACGTTTAGTTTAGAATTTGTGTTTTCATTTCTTTTATCTCCCTGAGTTAATCTTTCTTCCATTACCAGAAAAAGGTAGTTTCCTTAACTAGACTTCCGTTTGTTATACAATGCTCTTGCTCGGTTTGATTGCTGATTCTCCAACTCAGACACATCATATTACATTGATATATTGTGTAAGTTTCAGGTCTCTGCCGTAGTTCTTTCTTATCAAGGCTAGAATGTGCTGGAAAATCCACATATTTGCTGGAGAGGTGCCTTGCAAGAAACCTTATCCAGTAGATTCTCAATCGACTTTGCGCGCACATCAATGCCATTACACTTTATATCTATTGACGAAAACGAATTGAAACAAAGCATGGGCCAGAGTTTATTTTTCACTGAACTCGATATTGTACAATGGAAACCTTTGATTGTAGTTTCTACTTTTCAAAATTTGTATTGATTGTGTTTTGTTTCTTTGTATGAGTAAACCAAAGAGAAGAAAAAGAAAGAAAAGGGAGACAAGAGTGTTGCGAGTCCAAAGGAAAAGATTTGCCCGTACTTTTTTCGAATCTAGATTGCCAGTAAAACAATGTTGATGTATAAGTGCATCTTTGATGGTGTATAACTCTGTCGAGGATTTCGTTATATTGGATATAGATGATTTTTATGCAGCTGTTAAAACACTAAGCGACCCTTCTGTCTTACAGGAAGCTAATGGTTTTTGGTAGCACTTCTATGAAATTATGAGGTTTGTTTAGCTAATTATGCTTAATGGTTGACTCTGAATAGTGTTATGCTTATTTACCTTTATAAGTCTGCTTTCCTTACTGTATGTTGGTGTTAAAATTTTATGGCCAGTTGGATTGTGCTGAATTAACTGGCATTCTTTTGAATTGCTCTGATTTTGAAATTTACTCTTTGTTTCTGTTGGCTCCTCGGAGCCCGCTTATTCTCCACAAGATCCAAAAATTGTTGATGAGAGTTTGGATATGGATAATTATTTGTTCATTATGAACTGCCCTTTCTTCGTCAAGCACCAGACTTATCAATGAGCTACTGTTAGGTTTAATTTGTCTTTGCATTTCTTAATTTAAATTTGTTGGTGATGATGCATCAGTGAGGTATACTTTGTGGGAGTGCCCAGTTGTGGCCATTTACTTTGGTCTGACTGTGTAAGTGAGATCTGATCATTGCGTTGGTGTTTCTGGATGTTTAGTCATGGTGAGACGTATCTGAACTGTTTGATCAATGAAATCTATTTCTAAAAAACAAAGTGCATTGTTCTATCAAGAGCTATTTCATTGTGCAGGAACAATTTAAAGTATATCTTGCTCCATTTGTGTATGGTATTGTGATATACATCTGTTTCTTTTATGGGTTTATGAGTTCCTTTTCATGTTAAATTGATTTTTGATGGAATGGGCTTTAAGCAATTGATTTGCCTGAAGTGGATTATGGGTGAGCAATGCTAGCCTTCGATTGTCGTCACTTTTGTTGGTTAGTAACAAATTGACATGCAGATTAAATATAAAAGGAACTCACCACTTTTGTGGGTGAGCAATGCTTACAGTTCGATTTGTTTTGAATGTTGTTATCGCATTCAGAGGATTACCTGTTTGGTTTGGTTGAAGCATGTCATAGGCATCAGCTTTGAGAATTGAAAATAAAGAGAATTATGGTGTCATGTTTTTAGATATATTATTGGATCATTTTTTTTGGATGAGTTATTATTGGATCGTATTTATTCCCACAGAATAGTTTAACTATATGTTTTTTTGTAAATAATCTAAAACACACATTTTTGTTTGGTAATCTTTTTATCATTTCAAATGAAATAACAATTCAAAGCCATATTTATACTAGGAATTAGTAATAATTATACATATTATTGGATCATTTAAAGGTAATTGTGTAACTAATTCAAAACTCAAAAATTAATTTTAAAATATTGCTCACGGATGGTTATATGCACTTTCTAAAATTTAGAAGAATATTTGAGAAAAATGTGAATTATTTTAATATTGACACCCTACCATTTTAATGTATACACATAATGGGTTTAAATTTGGGATATAACTAATAAATAATAATTCTTTAACCATATATAAATTAAATCCGAATTCGAATTGTCTATAATGACATAATTACTACTGATTATGTTCATAATTAGATTTATATATTAGGAATATGCAAAAGAAAATTATATATTATCCGAGTCACAAAAACAATAGTTTATTATTGCATGATGCATTTGCAAAAAAATAACAAAACAAAATTATAGATTCAATATTACATTTGAAAAAAAAATCACATTTATTACATGTAGAGCATAATTAATTATAATTATCAAATATGAATTGTTTAATGTTGGTCCCACCATTTTACTTATACACATAAATTGATTTAATTTATTGCAGGTATATCATAATTAATTATAACTTCCAAATATGAATAATTTAAATGGATGCCATACAAACTATAAATTAATTATTATATGGGACCCTAAATTGGTCAGCTCGCGGGCAGCGGCCCGAACTGACCCATTTATGGCCACATCTAATAATAATTATTATAAATTAAATAGTGATACATGGAAATTTTACTATATCCACATAAAATTTATTTTCTTTCACAACATATAATATTTATAATTTTTTTTTGCTTTTTTATGAGTAAATAAAATCTGATATTCTTTTTTTACTTTTCATATACTTTTTCATTAAATATATGTTTATTAATAATTAAAGTAGTGTGATTTTACCCCTGAAAGAAAAAAAAGTACAATTATAATCGGCAATTTTAATCTATATATTATCACTTACAATTTTTCCTGTATACCATTATAATCTGAGCCCGGCGGGATCGCGCAGGTGGGTAGTATTAAAGATGTCGAGCTCAATTCAAAGAGGTATCAGAAGCCAATAAGCAAAAACCTACTCCAAGTATTGCAAAAATAACGACTTAGCAGTTAACTGTTCATTAACCAGTGTTCTGTTTGCAATTGAATGCGTATCAGTTGGTCCTGAACTAACAATTCATAATATATTTCTTTTAATATGTATAGTACTTATAATATTAAAATATCATTTATTAAAATAAAATTAATTTTTCAATTAATTTTTATTTCAGCATTATAATCTAAGCCCAGCGCATCGCGCGGGCGGGTTAGGCTAGTATATTATAAAACTACTTGATTATACGATTCTAACAAGATCCAACTCGACTATTTTTTTCAAACATATACTTGGAATAATATTGAGTTAAAGTTAAATAATAAACAGTGCCAAAAAGTCAAACCAGACATCTTGCCTGGGACGGAGGGAGTACTATCCAGAAGTAAATTTGAATTAGAATAATATGCCGGTATGGCCATCCAAACTATAATAAGGCAACAAGGTTGCTCTCATAATTTTATAAACTCGTCACCTGCTGTATCATGGAATATTGCAAAAACCCTTTTGTATAGTATTAATTAGTATATAGATGTTGAACAAAATGGCTGCCCATTTCATTCTCGGACCTACCACACATGGTTCGTTGGAGGTAATAATTATATTTATATATATAGCCCAAGGTTTTCTCCCTAAATTCTCTGCAAAACAAATGCTAGCTGTTGTATAGACACTAGCTAATACCCAATTTTGTACTGTTTGTGATACAATTCAGGGCACATTGCAAAACTTATCTGCTCGAAGCCAATTTTTCGTTTTTCTTTTTCTTTTTTTTTTCTATTGTGCTTTATTGTTAAAATTCAAATATATTCTCAGTTTTGGAACTGTCTACCAGCATAATATATATAGTTTATCTGAGGCGATTGATTGACACATTATTTTTTAATTGCATCAAATTAACCCCAAATACATTCATAGGGTTCTCACTTATTTTCTCAGAAAACCATTTCAAAATAGATCAGATGTATAATTTGCTATTCAATTTAGTCATATATATATATATATGTATGTAATGAAATGCTAATACCGAGTATTTTAAAGAACGGTTGTAAGAGTAAGATCTTGAATAATTACTAAAAGAAGAAAAAAAAAAAAAAAAAAAGTGAAGGAATCCACGTGCATGAGCTGATATCTGAATCTAAAAGTGGGAAGGATACAAAATGATCCCTCATGTCCTGTGGCCATTTTCTGCATTGGCTGCTGAGCTTTTGGAGACATCCATATATCCTACATTATCTCCTTTCTTATATATGCCCATTTTTCATTAGTAGTGGATTTATACACTTAAGGGGAAAAAAATAAAGAAATATATACTTCCTCCGTTTTTTAAAGATAGCTACGGACCCACTCAGCACGCAGTCCAATGCACATTTTAAACCATTAATAATTCAAATTCGGTACATGTAAAAATTCTAAAAGTTCGATATTTAAAATCTACAAGACGAGACGAATCTAACAAGATCACACTTGGCTATATTTAACTTGTATAATTATGAGAAAACTTTAAGTCAAAGTATATAAGTGAACAGTACCCATTAGTCAACAGTAGCTAACAAAAAAAAAAAAAAACGGAGGGAGTATTATCCAATTCTGACAAAAAGCTCACATATATACACTAGCATGTTGTTGTGCCCCATTTTTTTTACAAATATCTAAATATTTATCCAAAATTGGAGAAATACAATTGTAAGGCAAATGTGATGTCCCAACTTCACTCCAGCAAATTGAAGATCCTGATTAGTCACGGTTGCTTTTGAATTCAATACTTTTCAAAAACTATTGATTTTTATGGATGCAAATTA
Source organism: Hygrophila difformis (assembly GCA_030278955.1). NCBI lineage: Eukaryota > Viridiplantae > Streptophyta > Magnoliopsida > Lamiales > Acanthaceae > Hygrophila > Hygrophila difformis. The sequence continues at coordinate 47,396,062 of JAOANR010000005.1, forward strand.
TCCAGAACCACCCGTTTTCAGATTACGTACTTTTAATAATCACGCATAATCTTTGAAATCCATGTCTTCACTGATGATGAGCAGTTAATCGTGTCAATATATTTTCACGACTTCTCAACCAATACATACATCTGCAGCTTACATTATTATTACAACGCCCATTCAAGAACAGAGAAAAGTTCTGTAATTTTTATACCCCATATGATATGCAAAATGTTGGGACTGCGACCACCACCCTAACTCCGGCATTAGTATGATATTGTCCGCTTTGGGCCAAGTCTGCACGGTTTTATTTTTGGACTCCTCCCGAAATGCCTCATACTAATTGAGTTAGGTGGACTCTTATATCTAGAGATATATTTCCCTATTCTACAGATGTGGGACTTGAGTTTGGACTTCAATACAAAATTCGAACAAACCCTCCCATATTAAAATAAGTACCACATGCCCCAAGCCCCATGTTTGCAAGGAAAAGGCTCATTTGTTCATAGGGAGTACTATACTTACATTGAAGGTGAAATTTTTTTGTCGGCAACTCTTATTCCAGACTATAAATAGTTAATACGTTTGAGATTATAATAAAAAGAATATTATATATATATATTGTGTAAAAAGAATATATATATATAGTATAATAAAAAGAATATATATATATTGTGGAATAAATCACAGTATTTTTCTAGTTTTGTTCTTTAGTGTATATAGTATGAATTTAGCATAGGGTTCCGGTGGAGGGTAACTGGGTAAGGTAGCTAGGCATGTGAAGTGTGAGTGGACAAGCATGGGATGCCAAACCTTATTACATGCACCACTATTATATCACCCCCACGACAATTATTCCTTTGCCTTAATTAATTATCACACATATATAGTATAGTAATAGTATACTCCATTTCCGAGGCCACCTTTGTCCGCTACTTCATTCTCTCTATGTACTACTTACTAGTATATATACTGAGCACTGGACATGCATCTTTTTCTGTGTGCCTCGAATATACTTCTACAGTACTACTACTATATTTAGTACATCTGCAGTGCAGCCACAATTAGTACTTCATTTCGTGACACATTTCATTCTATTTGAGGTAGGCAAGAAGTTGGGTGTTGGACTTACTTATTGACTTTGCTATTTTTATTTTAATGTTTGTTTTATTTGTTCATTGTTCATCACGTCCAATTAATTGATCAACTAGCTAGATCTGTATCTGGATTGAAGTTTTAGTATTGTTAAGTTTTATAATATGGTGGTACGTACTTTTTTTTATTAAATCTCATTAATTCAAGTCTACAGTACTTTTCCCCTAATTTAATTAATTCGTGGTGTTGACATCGATCGGCCTCATTTTCGTTTTAATGCAAGTTAGGATCATCCACCTGTTCAATTTTAGTTGTGTCATTGTGTGGACATATAGAGTAATATTGCATACAAACATTATCACTAATTAATAATCTATATACATATATATACATGCATGTATGATGTATAATCTACGTATAATTTTAGTGTTCATGTTCATTATTGATGTTGACTATCGATTCCAATTTAATTATATATATATATATGCGTGTATATATATATAATTATTTATATATATCATCTCAATTTGCATCTAACGAATTTTTTATCAGTAATTTTATTTATAATTTTGTTAATAACTGAATTCGGATCAGATTTATTCGGTGGCCAATTAGGTGTTTGGAAGCGAGTTTAAACTCCGATCCCTTTTGCCATTTGGATATATAATCATATCATATTGATTTATTACAACACTGTTATTAAACATTAATAGTACAATGGATATTATATATATACACATTGAGTTGGGATTCAATTCACTTCATGGAAAGTTTCCCCACATATACTACTTATATTAATAGTATTACATGGTTATTATTTGAGAAATTTGCTTTCACTGAATTGTTTACACATGCATTGATATAAGCAAAGAATTATTTAGGACACATAAAGAAAGAAGCCTCATTGTAGTAGTATTTTTTAATAGATTATTACTCCCTCCGTCCCACCACACTTGTCATGTTTGACTTTTTTACACTGTTCATTGTTCAGCTTTGACTCGACTTTATTTCAAGTATATATTTAGAGAAAAATAGTCAAGTTCGGTCTTGTTAGAATCGTATGATCATGTAGTTTTATAATATATATTTTGCATAATTTTTCATTGAACATGTTTTGAGATATTAACAGTTGAAAAAGTGCATTGGATTGTGTGCAAAAGTGAAACAAGACAAGTTAAATGGGACGGAGGGAATACAAAAATATCTTTAGGAGTGCCATGTCTGATCGGTATATCAGGTATCCATCAATGAACCATCCGTCCATCCATGATCCATCTCCATCTCACCAAACTAACCCCCCCAAAAAACCTGTGAGGTGGTGACAGATATTATTTGTCCTCCTGTCATGACATGAAATGGAAGCTAAGCAGCACAAATTTAATTTTGTCTGATGATCATAACAAATTATCTAACCCTTTTTTTTTTTTTCCTTTTTGTATAAAATCCCACTTGTGCCCTCACTCATCTCCCAAATCCAATCCTCTCGTCTATCACCAACATTTCTTCTAAACCATAACTTTATCCTCTTTTATGTTATTGTCACATGTGGTGCTCCTACAAACACCAATATAATATACTATAATACTACTACTATATAGTCACAGTGGTATATATGTGCATGTAATGAAACGAAACATGTTCCGGTCCATTACGGTACTGTTCCCATTTAGACATAGTAATAGTAGTAATTAATCATTTGCTCATCACCCCATTTAAAACTAATAATTTCTAAATGTTGGTGCAGAAATATGGAACCCGATCAAAAATCATCGTTATCCCGTAACAAGCAAGCAGCAGGATCCATGATTCCTCCTCTGCCTCGGGATTCCCGAGGCTCCCTCGAAGTCTTCAACCCGTATGCCCCCGCCGCCGGCGCTGGCGGTGGCGGTGGCGCCATCCCTTCCAGGCCGCCTGCAGGAAACCCTGTATTCCGGGGCACCTCCCAAAACCCATCCTGGCAAAGCTGGCCGAGTAATCCCGACCCTCAGCCCGAGCGCAAACCCAAGCCCGCGAATGTGGGGGGGATCACTTCCTGGATGGCCCTCCAGGACCCGTCACCGGCGCCGCCGTCCAGCTGGACCATAGCTGAGGTATTCGGGGACCAGTCAGGGAAGAAATCTGTACCCACTGATCCGGCGCCGCAAGGGGACGCCGACGCGGCTGCGGCGCTGCGCGCGGCGGAGTGGGGTTTGGTTCTGAAGACGGACGAGGAGACGGGGAAGGCGCAGGGGGTGACGGTGAGGACGTCCGGCGAGGAGCGGAATAAATCCGTGGACAAGGTGGGATCCTCGGGCGAATTTTCGGAGGACAGAGGAGGGGGGTTGTTCCCGAAAGTGTCGGAGGATCTGAAGGACGCACTGTCGACGTTCCAGCAGACGTTCGTGGTGTCGGATGCGACGAAGCCCGATTACCCGATTATGTACGCTAGCGTCGGGTTCTTCAAGATGACCGGCTACACCTCTAAGGAGGTCATCGGCCGGAATTGGTAAAATTGTGATCAATTACTTACTACTACTATTAATGAATAGAAATAATATATATACTCTCTCATCATTGTATCAATACGATGTATGCTACTTATCCTAACTAAGCTCTCCGATCCTCCTCCATCTTCTTTGATTATTTGTTTAAAAAGTACTTACTACTTTTAACTTATATTTCTTTTTTCTTTTTTATTTGATCACTTTTTCCTTTAGATAGAAGAAGCATTAATAGTATATATACACGTATTGTATGTATGTGGTTGTAGCCGGTTTATGCAGGGGAAGGAGACAGACCCAGAGGATGTGGCGAAGATAAGGGAGGCATTGGAAAAGGGTAGTAATTATTGTGGGAGATTGTTGAATTACAAGAAAGATGGGACGCCGTTTTGGAACCTGCTCACCATTGCACCCATCAAAGACGACACCGGCAAAGTCCTCAAATTTATCGGGTATGTTATGTTATGTATGAAAATATGCATATATACTAGTGGTCCACGATGATAGACATTAATTAATTAAGGGAGTATGATCGAGGTGCATCATGCATGGCCCCTTGGGTGGGCACTGCAGTGGGCTAGTAATCATGAAGCTAATGAATATGCTAATCAAATCATTCTTGCTTTTATTGCCCCCTAGCTACAGGTTGCCCTATAGTCCACTACTATATCTTATCTTACTTTTTCAGCTCTTCCTATTCACGATATTGTCTTCTTTATTTAATTAATTTTTAATGTCATTTAATATTATATTCAACGAGTGGACCATAAGTACATTACAAATTTTACTACTATAATAACATTTGAATTTTCTCATCGCCTCAAGAACATCGATTATTGATTGGACTGAAAACTACATTGAGAAATGCTTCTAGTGCATGGAAAGTAGGAATTGGTGATCACCAGCAGGTGTCATCACAAATAATGCTCTATTTAGTGGCAAAATTCAAAACACAAATTTATTATATTAAGGTGTTACTCTGAAATTTTGGAATAATTGAAATCAATTTATATTTTGTATTTGTTAAATTTGTAACACAAAATTTAAGGATTTATTAACTTAAGAAACTGTGAATTAACCTGTGTCTACATGCATAGATGAACTGTAGATGTAATTAATTATGTGCACTGCAGAATGCAAGTGGAAGTAAGCAAGCATACGGAGGGATTGAAGGAGAAGATGACCCGACCCAATGGCCTCCCGGAGTCTTTGATCCGTTACGATGGTACCATCAAATATATACTGCCATTTTCCTTTTGACTTTATTTGATTTATACGGACTACTATAGTGTACTTTTTTTTTGAGTTCTCAACAATTAATTTCGACTATTATTTCTATCTTGAAATTATAAAAGAAAATACGGTGTATTTGATTAACCTATCTCATTAGCAATCAGCCAATCATCAATATATAAATATGAACAAAAATGGGTTAGACCACTACTCTACTAGGGTGAATTAACCACCCCCAATTTTTAAAATTAAAATTTTTAAATACCAATCATTCAATATTCTAATATTTTTATTGATGATCTAAAATAAAATACAGTAAAACGTAAATATATGTAGACTTGTAGAGGATTGAGGGCCTAATAATTGTATACCGTTATCCGTTGGGCTTCATTTATTTTTTATTTTTTTTTCCCTCCTTATTTTGGTATCACAAACGTTGACAGCCCGACAAAAGGAGCAGGCCACCAACTCCGTGGTGGAGCTTCTCGAGGCCGTCAAGAAACCCCGCCCTAGAGCTCTCAGCGAATCAACCAATCGCCCCTTCCTCAGAAAATCCGGCGACCATGAAATCTTCGACAGCAAAACTCCCCGCAAGTCCGAAAATTCCGCTCCTCCTCGCCGCCATTCTCATGCCGGCAATAGAGCCTCCCTCCAGAAAATCAGCGACATCCCGGAAAAGCCACCGGCCAAGTCCAATCGTCGCTCTTTCATAGCGTAAGTTAATGATTTTATTTTCTTCTATTTTATCCAAGTATGTGCTAAATGTAACTGTCTCTGTGTGTGTGTGTGTGCGCGCGCGCTTTAATATGTGGAATTGTGGATGATCTATAGGATTCTGAAGAAGGGGCGCCGGGGGAGTACAACTCAAGAGGCGGAGCCAGATTTGGAATACGATGATGAGAATAAAAACGGGTATTCATCAGAAAGTGACGATGACGGGAGACCGGACAGCGTGGACGATAAAGTGAGGAAGAAGGAAATGAGAAAGGGTATTGATTTGGCCACCACTCTGGAACGTATAGAGAAAAATTTTGTCATTACGGATCCGAGATTACCAGACAATCCTATTGTAAGTAAATTTGGCAGCATTATTCTATGCAATATTGATATTATGGTTAAGAGTGTGGATTAAGTGGTTTTTCTTTTCCTTTGTTGATGACATGTTTTTATCGATATGATTGCAAGATATTTGCTTCTGATAGTTTCTTGGAGTTGACGGAGTACAGCCGGGAAGAAATCTTGGGTAGAAATTGCAGGTAGAGCTTGATTTTTTTGTTTTTGGGAGTGTCTTCCAAATTTGAAGGCAAAGTGGACAAATCTTTGGTTTGTTTTGTTTTCTTCTTTTTGAGTTACTTATAAATTTTGCTAAATGAACTCAAAATTATGGGGGACCTTTGGGCCAATGTTCATTGGAGAGTGAAAGAGGAAATTCAAATTCCATGTTGTTTTATTGAAATTAGTTTTGGGGTATTAATACCATATTTGAACTCAAAAAAAGTGACACTATGAATATTAATATAAGGAAAAAAGTTTTGAATTTGTTGATTTCTTGCTGCTATGATGAAAATATGATAATTCCCCCAAACAGATTTCTTCAAGGCCCTGAAACTGATCCAGCTACTGTCCGGAAGATAAGAAATGCAATTGATAACCAAACGGAGGTCACTGTCCAGCTCATAAACTACACCAAGCGCGGTATGTTTTATGTGTTATAATGCCTCTTAAACATGCTTTTATTTGGAATATGGATTTGTGTTTGGCCTTGCATTTAAACAGGGAAGTCCTATTGTAGTAAAGGAATTTCGGCCAATTGCATGGCTATCTGATATGACATTTTCCTTGTGATACTACTAACAACTTGATTTGCCACATGCTTATTTGTAATTGTCTTTCTCACTCTTGATGGACTTCCAGGCAAAAAGTTTTGGAACTTGTTTCATCTCCAACCTATGCGTGATCAAAAGGTATGAATTTGCCAATATTTTTCTGATGTGCTTGCAATTAGTAGAGGTTAGAAATGCACCTTAATTACTACCATTCTGTTTATTTGAATAGGGAGAAGTGCAGTACTTTATTGGGGTTCAACTAGATGGAAGTGAACATGTAGAGCCACTTCATAACTGTATCCCTGAGGCGACAGCGAAAGATGGCGCCAAACAGGCAAATCACTTTTGAATCACATTGTTGTTTCACTCTGTTAATCGTATTATTTATTATTTCAACATTACCCATTAATGCTTGTTTTTATTTTACTCAATTTACACATGCTGGTTGAGATGAATTTTTCAATTTCTAATGGAGCTTGTGCTTTTTGTACAAAATAGATCAGATATATTGGAACTGCTGAAATAAGGTTGAGATAATGCTGACTTTTGAGCCATTCTCAGGTGAAACAAACTGCTGAAAATATTGATGACGCTGTCAGAGAGCTTCCAGATGCCAACATGGTTGTACTTCTTTATATTTCATCCTTCAATACATTGTGGGATTTCCCATGATAACTTATTATTCTAAAACTCAACCTGCAGAAACCGGAGGACTTGTGGAACAATCATTCAAAAGTTGTTCACCCAAAACCCCATAGGAAGGATAGCCCTTCCTGGAAAGCTATTCAACAGGTAGACTTTGTACTTTGTTACACTCGTTATGTGCTAAAGTATGTAGGCATTCAATGAAAGTGGAAAGTTTGTGAATATAATGATGTGATGAAGTCCACATATGCATATACATATTCCCTTGTGAAGTCTTTGATATGATTCCTTCTTTCTGTAGTTCGGCCTTTCTTATCATCTTGAAAATTCATATCATAAAAGTGAACAGTTTGTTCATGTTAGAGGATCACTTGATACTTTTTTAAGAACGTTTAAAATTGATGGAAGTTAAAATGATAGATTCTTCATAAACGCACTTAACATGCTTACCAAATTTGCAGAATGTGATAATGAAGTGATGACTGTTTGCAGTTGCACTCTTCTCTAGGTTATTTTGCAATTTATTTCTAGCTTTTGTAATGGATGCTTATGGCATTCATGCCTAAGTAAATATTGTGCATAGCTTATGCTGGACTTTTAGTTAAGGTCTACTGATATAGATCCACATCATTTGCAGATTATAGATAGTGGGGAAGCCATAAGCTTGAAGCATTTTAAGCCAATAAAACCCCTCGGATCTGGTGATACTGGAAGGTATATGTTGAACTCATAATTTCACTTCCATCATTAGTGCTTAAATCAAGTTTCATCCTTGGCAATCCCCTTCGCAATTATAGCAAAACAACTGGCACTGTGTTTGGAAGGTTTTTCTTTTGTGGATAGTGTGTTTCTGTGGAGTTAAAAATTGTTATGCATATTAGTGTCACTTATAGTTAAACATGGAAATTTACTCTGCTTTTAGGTTTCCCTTCAGTTCTCATCAACATGACTAAATACTGTAAAAACTGATTTATCTCCTTGCAGTGTGCATCTGGTAGAATTATGTGAAACAGGGCAACATTTTGCCATGAAAGCAATGGACAAGGGGGTTATGCTGAACAGAAACAAGGTGTGTGACTTACTTCTACAATTTGCTTTCAATGTTGTGCATTAGGATGATCAACAAGTATAGTCATACATGCTTTGGATCTTTCTGTGGCACAAGCTTTATCCAGTTAGTATTTAATTTATGTGACAATCTGAATGCATGATGTCAGCTTTCAGCTAAATACCTGCAAATAAATTCAACTGTGGGAATAGTATGTAAGATTTTAATTTAACCTGTTGCATGTGAAGTTTACAAGCTGAAGGATTTCAAAAAGTTATTGTAGCTTGTGTCCATGCATTGAGAAATTAGGAGCAGAGTATGATTAACTTCTTGTTACAATCTTACAGCGGAGGACCTTAATCTTAACAATTCCTTTGCAAAGTATTTTGTGTAGTTAAAACCTGTACGGTCATTTTTCCTTGATAATGAACCCTGCATACTTTATAGAAGCCTTTCTATATTCCCCAAGTTATCATCTACTGATATCCTTATTCCCTGCCTGCAGGTGCACAGAGCATGTGCAGAGCGAGAAATCCTTGACATGTTGGACCACCCTTTTCTTCCTGCATTATATGCTTCTTTTCAGGTTAGATGAGATCAAAAGCATTTCTTGAACTTGTATGTGTCTCTATAGTCATTTGAGACACTTCAATGGATTGGAAAGGAAATTTTCTTTTCATCTCAGTGGAGTGTCATGCCAATTGTAAGTTGATGCTTCTCTAAAGCTTCTGGTTGTTGATCAATCAAATTTCTTGGCAGACCAACACTCATATCTGTTTGATAACTGATTATTGCCCTGGGGGAGAGCTCTTCCTTCTTCTTGACAGGCAGCCAACAAAAGTTCTGAAAGAAGATGCTGTAAGGTAAAGTTGACCAGTTATCATCAATTGAACCTCATGAGTACTTTATACACACCAACACTTGTTGATGATTCCCGGTGACTCAGTTATGAATAACCTTGTTACTTTGGTGTTCTTGCAGATTCTATGCTGCTCAAGTCATAGTGGCACTGGAGTATCTGCATTGTCAAGGTAAAGCTTTATTCTAAGTTGCTTTGTGTAAATAAAATATGAACTTGCAACATTTTAAGGGCTCTAAACTCTTATCTTGTGCAAAACATCAATCAATAAGTATTCGCTAAGTGAAGCTATATAGAAGTAAAATAATGATCACATTTACATTACTAAAATCATCTGAAATTCAGATACTTTTATCTCTTTATGCAGTCGTTGTGGTGTTTCCTCAAGATAAGATTCATGTTTCATTTAATTATTTTAACATCACATTGCATGTGTAGATTGAATTCCAAAGTAGTCACTGATTGATTTGAATTCTTTCCACATTTTCTGATTCATTTTCTTGCTGCAGGTATTATCTACAGGGATTTAAAACCAGAGAATATTTTACTTCAGAACAATGGCCATATTGCTCTGACGGACTTTGATTTGTCCTGTTTGACCTCTTGTGAGCCACAGGTCAGACTTTATCTCTCACTAGAAATCTATCCCAGAGCATGAGGAGATGAACTTGATCAACCAAACATTTTAAGTATTTTTTTGTGGCATGCAGCTTTTGATTCCAGAGATTAATGAAAAGAAAAAGTATCAGAAAAATCCGAAAGGTCAGCAGGCTCCAATATTTATGGCAGAACCAATGCGAGCATCAAATTCTTTTGTTGGTACTGAAGAATACATAGCTCCGGTTAGTACTTCCAATGCAAAACTAATGCAACTGTATTTCTGTTTCCTACTTTCTGTTGAGTTGTCAACGTATATGGAGCTCTATTCATCTGATATGTTTTTGGTTTTACATGAATTGATAGTGCTTTGTCACTGTTCATTTATTCATCGTAGCATGAAATTTTTCTTTGCTGAAACAGGAAATTATTACTGGGGCAGGCCATACTAGTGCTGTTGATTGGTGGGCATTAGGTAATGTGCACATATTGACAGTTGTTTCAAGTTGTGCAGTTAATCATCTAATTGAGCCTTGTTTCAATGTTGATTAATATAATTCTTTTTCTTTGTAGGAATTCTCTTGTATGAAATGATTTATGGATATTCACCATTCAGAGGGAAGACGCGGCAGAAAACCTTTGCAAACATTTTGCACAAGGATCTCAAATTTCCCAAAAGTAAAGAGGTGCCTTTCTCAAGCTTTTGAGATTATTCAGTTTTTTCTTCTTGTGGCCTATCTATGGAGTTAAGCGTATGTGCAACTCACAATACTTTTACTTAAGCTCATCACCAAATAACCAGTATCATGGCTGTTGTTATTTCTATAATTTGATATTGCACAGCATAACCCTATCGTGTCATATTATCCAACTACACATTATTGCGTAATGAGAAGTCTGATGTCTATCTCACTTTCATCATAGTGAAATCTTAGTAGAATTCTAATGCACTTCCATGGTACAGGTTAGTCTTCAAGCAAAGCAATTAATGTATCGATTACTACACAGAGATCCCAAAAATAGACTTGGATCTAGAGAAGGGGCCAATGAAGTGAAGCAACATCCATTTTTCCGGGGCATCAATTGGGCTCTTGTTCGTTGCATGGTAATAGCACAAAACTACATATATCTAATTTCTTTCTGGATATTAATCCATTAATCCGCAAAACAAGTTGAGGAACTTCTATGATATATACAACTTGACTGGTGTATCCTGTCAGTAATAAAATTATGTCATTTCTAGGAGTTTCTTGATACCAAAGTCCATAGAGTTTTATTACAGAATCCGCATTTGAGGTCTGATTGTTGGTACATATGAACAGAAAATGTTTAGATATGCTCATATTACTCAAATTTGTAATGTTCCACAGGATCCACCATCGCTCGAGACCCCCCTTTTTGAAGAGAAAGAGGATGAGGTCGATCCTGGACTCGATGATTTGCAAAAAAATGTGTTTTGAAAGGTACATTTTAACAGATAAATTTCGGTGTGGATCAATCTTATGATGGTGTTGAATAAGAAAATTAGTGCAAAATCTACCAACTGAAAGATTTTCGTGTTTCTTTCTGATCAAGGAGCCCAATGGCTGAATGGGGAATACTATTTGTTGATACCAACTGAAAGAATTTCGTGTTTCTTTCTGATCAAGGAGCCCAATGGCTGAATGGGGAACTATTTGTTGATACATCGATGGTTTCAATCCTCAGTTTCGTTTTCTCTACTGCTCATTCTCGTGGTTGTGAAATTAGAGTGTTTGTTTTGGAAGCATCTCCTTTCTTCTGCTTACATTTTCAGAAGTTGGAATTTTCTGCAATTCTTGTTTGCTTTCTGTATTGTAAACAGTAAACTCTCGGGTTGTTTTAAACATTTGTTGTGTTCTGACTATCTTGTCGTGACAATGTGGAGGATTTTAAATTTCAATGCGCAATTTCACAAAATACTTCCTCCGTTTCTTTTTAAGTGTTACACTTTTCTTTTTTGGTATTTCATAATAAATGTTACATTATCATATATAGAATGTTTTTAAAGGTATAAAACTTTTACTAAAACATTTTTATTCATTTCATTAAATCTCGTGTCATTTTCTTATGTTACACTTATTTTGAAACGAGTATATCGAATGATGAAGGCATAATGGAGTATTTATTTAGTCAATTTTGTTGTGAAATTATTACAAGTATATGCCTATTAGCTATATGATAATATGGAATTCTAATGATGATATATTAGTAATGGATATATTTGAATGAAAGACAATGGAAGAAAGAAAAGAAATAGTATTAGTGTATTCAATAGTGCAACTATTGTAGTGAAATTATGACAAAAAGCAAGGAAAATATATGTTCAAGTATAAGAGTTTTTTGAACAAATATTGGTGTATATTTCTCACTTAAGAACCCATATTTATAGACATAATACAAGGCTAATGGCATCATAATTAATTGTCTTCACTAGAATAGGTATCATGACTAATGGCCTCCACTAGAATGAGTATCATGACTTATGAAGCATTTCTTTGAAAAAGTGGTATACATCCAAATTTCATCAATAATTGTATAACACTCCCTCTTGGATGTACTATATATAAAAGAATATGCCTCGTTAAAACCTTACTAGATAAAAACCCTCTGGGAGAAAAATCTAGTGAAGGAAAAAGAGTACATAATTCTTATATATTAATTTCTCCCTCTGATCAAAGCATCAGTTGAGATTCTTTAGTTGGCGCATCCCAATGCTTTTCACCAACTTTTCGAATGTTGCTGTTGGTAGTGCCTTGGTAAATAAATCTGCAAGATTATCAGCTGAACGGATTTGCTGCACATCTATTTCACCATTTTTCTGTAAATCATGAGTGAAGAAAAATTTTGGTGAAATGTGTTTCGTTCTATCTCCTTTAATATACCCTCCCTTCAATTGTGCTATACAAGCTGCATTATCTTCATATAAAACTGTTGAGGATATTTTTTCTTCAGTAGCCATGCCACAATTTTTCAATATATGGTGCATCAAAGATCGCAACCATACACATTCTCGACTGGCTTCATGGATTGCTAAAATTTCAGCATGATTTGAGGAAGTAGCAGTCAAAGTCTGCTTCATTAATCTCCATGAAATTGCAGTACCACCACATGTAAAAACATAGCCAGTTTGAGATTGGCTTTATGTGGATCTGATAAATATCCGGCATCAGCAAAGCCGATTATTTCATGTCGAGAGTCATTTGGGTAAAATAACCCAAGATCAATAGTTCCTTGGAGATAGCGAAATATATGTTTAATTCCATTCCAATGTCGTCTTGTAGGAGATGAACTGAATCTCGCTAATAAATTTACTGCAAATGATATATCTGGTCTAGTGCAGTTTGCAAGATACATTAAAGCACCTATGGCTAGGGGTGGGCAAAAAATTCGAACCGAACCGTTAAATCGCTGATCCGAATCGAATCCGAATCGAATTTTCGGTTAACCGGGGTGTTCGGTTCGGTTACAAATACCTCAACACAGGTATTTGCTCGGTTCGGTTCGGTTACGGTTTTTAGAATTTTTTTCCCCCGATTAACCGAACCGAACCGTATATTATTATTAATTTTTAATTTTTAAATATATATTTATATTAGTTTTTCAATAACATAAATTCAAAATACTCTAGTCCTAACCCTAATTCAGATTTCAGAATACTCCCACACTTCACAGCGCCGCTCTCTGCTTCTCATCCCCTCCTGCCTTCCGGTCTTGATACTTGATAGCGGCACAGCGCCGCCGCCGTTCAGCCCTTCCGGCCTTCCCTTCCTTCGCGAGGCCGCTCAGCCGCTCATCCCGTCGCTGCACATCCCCATTGCTGCCGCCGCTCATCCCCTTCAGTCTTCCCTTCCTTCGCGAGGCAGCCCCTTCCTGCCTTCCCTTCCTCCCGTCGCTATTCTGCAACTCGCTGGGGTAAAGTTTCTGTTTTTGCCTTCTTCCTTCTATTATGTTTTTGTTTAAATAAAAGTACTAAGAATTTAGAAGAAATTAATACAAAAAAGTAATACGTATGGATCTAGAAAGCGTCCATGGGTCTTGCTTGTTTCGGTATCCACACAACGTATTCATCCAATTTTTGGAATGGTTAATGGATTTTGAGAAAGCAACCAACTTTTCACATTTATTTTTACAAACGCTACTTTATGGAATGAGATCTTTGCTTGCTTCTAGTTGTGAAATATTATTGGGAATTTCTTTGAATATCAATTATAGTTCATAATTTTTTCTAATCGCTATCTCCAGTCAAATTATTAATTGTGGGTATATAGAAGATGATGAACATAGTTGGTGTTCAGTGTCAATTTTGTTGAATCAATGCATAAACTGAACTTAGTTATTACATATAAGTACATGATCTTTTGTTGTCAACAGAAAAGGGTTGAAAATATAATGATGAACCACACTGTTCAGCCGTTTTACATTCTCAAAATTGTTTTGAGAGTGCTAAATATTCTATTTTAGAATTTATAGGATATCTTTTTGTTGCTGCCATTATTGGTATCGATTTACTTTCCAGTATAACAATAATATAGATTTACTTCCGTTGATTCATGCTTGTTGCTGTCTATTGATATTGTGTTCTCTTATTTGAATATAGATTTATGGAGTCAATGTGTTCAAAATCAGTGGTGATGCCGCGGAAGTAGAATCATCCCAACCATTACAAGTGGAACCATACTTAAACATGTTTCCTTGATCAAAATGGGATAAATAACTTCTCTTAAACATGTTTATAGCTTTAATGTGATTTGATGATATGGATTTGTTGTTGCCTGCTCTACTTGTTTAAAATACTTGCTTTAAATTCTTGGAATTGTGATGATTTGAGTCGGTTTGCCTTGTTAATTAATTAAGTAATTATGCTTGATTTATGCTGGCCATATTTTGATACACTGACATATTGTTCTCTACTCTTGTTGAATATTATATTATCCTTCCCCTAAAAGTTATGTCATCAGCATCTTTGCCCTTTCAGTAAGAATTCAATGGAGGAGTATGTATTGCCTGTTATTGTATTATGTCTATTATTGAGGTCATTATACTTGGTTCTTGTATCCTTGTGAATGCTTGGCTCAATAAATTTAAGTTATGTCTGCTTTGTTGTTAGATATTTTGTCTTGATTAATTTGTTTGATTTTTGTATCCTCGTGAGGTGACCCATATGTTTTTTAGAACGAGTAACAAGCTCGAGAATGTGATACACTGACATTTTTTGATTCAAGAGATGTAAAAAATAATCTGACATATTTTGATTAACAATCTACTATTGGTATTGCAGCTACTACTGTTTTGGTTGGCGACAAGAATCGAAGATGCATAATGTTTTGTTATGTGGGATGATTTGGTCTAATTAAACTTAACCTGGTTGTGTATGTATACTTTGTCAATGGTATTTGTGTAAGATTATGATTGATTGGTATTTGATTTTGGATATTTATTCTCTTGAGAAACTTTCTAATTCGGTTCGATTCGGTTCGGGTTCGATTCGGATTACATTATCCTCAAATAGGATATTTTTTCCGGTTAACCGGCATTTCGATTATTCGAATAGCATATTTTTCATATGATAGCTCGGTTCGATTCGGTTCGAGTAATCCGCAAATAGTAGGAATTTTCTCGGTTAACTGAAATTTCGGTTAACCGAAATTTTCGGTTCGGTTTCGGTTACTAACTTCAAATATTTGCTCGGTTCGGTTCGGTTAGCAAATACCTGAAAAATCCCGGATAACCGAACCGTGCCCACCCCTACCTATGGCACTTAAATATGGGACCTCTGGTCCAAGAATTTGTTCACCTTCCTCTTGTGGTCTAAACGGATCCTTTTTTATATCAAGTGACCTTACAACCATTGGAGTACTCAATGGATGTGCTTTATCCATATAAAATCACTTTAATACTCTCTGAGTATAAGCTGTTTGATGGACAAATGTTCCATTATTTAAATATTCAATTTGCAAACCAAGGCATGATTTGGTTTTACCAAAATCTTTGATTTCAAACTCCTTTTTTAGGTATTCAACAGCCTTTTGGAGCTCCTCTGGAGTTCCAATCAAGTTGAGATCATCAACATAAACTGCAATGATTACAAACCCTTGTCCATTTTTCTTAATGAAAATACATGGACAGATCGGGTCATTTGTATAACCCTCTTGTAACAAAGACTCACTGAGTCGGTTATACCACATTCGCCCGGACTGTTTCAGTCCATATAGGGATTTTGTAATTTGATGGAATACATATGTTTAGGATTTGATTCATATGTCTCTGACATCTTTAATCCATCTGGGATCTTCATATAGATATCTGTATCTAAATTTCCATATAGATACGCAGTAATAACATCCATCAATCTCATTTCAAGATTTTGATGGACTGCTAAACTGATAAGATATCTAAATGTTATTCCATCCATTACGGGGGAATATGTTTCATCATAATCAAATCCGGGTCTCTGTGAAAACCCTTGGGCGACTAATCTCGCTTTGTATCTGACAATTTCATTTTTGTCATTTCTTTTTCTTACAAAAACCCATCTGTATCCGACTGGCTTTATATTTTCTAGTGTTTTGACAATCGGTCCAAACACATTTCGTCTAGCCAGGGAATCCAATTCAGATTGGATTGCGTCTTTCCATTTTGGCCAATCTTTTATTTTCCGACATTCATCAACCGAATTTGGTTCATGATCCTCGTCATCATTTATGATGTCAAGTGCTATGTGGTACGAGAATACATTATCTATGATAATTGCATCTCGATTCCAAACATTTCTGCTTGTGACAAAATTGATTGATATTTCATTATTTTCAATTTCCTGTTCCTTTGGAACTGCAAGTTCATGCTCCTCTGGAGCAGTTTGCTCTTCAAGAGCTTCTTTTTCCTCTGGAATATTTTCTGCTATTTTGTCGTTTTCAATTATTTGTGATCATCTTTTCTTTCGAGGATTTTTATCTTTGGAACCTGGTGGTCTACCACGCTTCAAGCGTGCAGTAGATTCATCTTTGGCACTTGTAATTGGTCCCTCTGGGACATTAATTTTGATTGGAACATTTGCTGCCGGTATAAGAGATTTTGTTACTCTTTAGAGTCGCATAATGCGTCCGGCAATTGATTTGCAATATTCTGCAAATGTACAATTCTTTATACTTCTAGTTCACAATCATTTGTACGAGGATCAAAGAAATCTAGCGGTGTTTTCCAGTTGATTTCTTTTTCTTTCTTTGGTTGATTTCTGTCTCCCCCTAATGTCGGGAAATGAGATTCGTCAAAATGACAATCTTTGAATTTCGCAGTAAATAAATCACCAGTTAATGGTTCGAGATATCGAATAATCGATGGTGATTCATACCCGACATATATTCCCAATCTACGTTGGGGACCCATCTTTGTGCGCTGAGGTGGTGCAATCGGAACATATACTGCGCAACCAAATATTCTGAGATGGGATATATTGGGTTCATGCCCAAATGTTAATTGTATGGGGGAGTATTCATGATAATGTGTCGGTCTTATCCGCACTAATTTTGATGCATGTAATATTGCATGCCCCCAAGCTGTCAATGGCAATCCAGATCGCATTAATAATGGTCTGGCAATTAATTGTAAACGCTTTATAAGTGATTCAGCAAGTCCATTCTGTGTATGGACATGAGCAACAGGATGCTCAACTGTTATGCCAATTGACATGCAGTATTCATCAAACCTCTGGGATGAATATTCACCAGCATTATCCAATCGGATATTTTTTATTGTATAATCAGGGAAATGTGCTCGTAATTTAATAATTTGAGCAAGTAATTTTGCAAACGCATGGTTGCGAGATGATAATAATGATACATTGGACCATCGTGTTGATGCATCAATTAGCACCATAAAATATTTAAATGGTCCACATGGTGGATCTATAGGTCCACATATATCACCCTGAATTCTTTCAAAGAAACTAGGGCTTTCAGTTCCCACTTTTGTTGGTGAATGTTTGGAAATTAATTTTCCTTGGGAGCAAGCAACACATATATAATCATTATGTTGCAGCAATTTTTGTCCCTTTAATGAATGGCCATGACTATTTGTAATAATTCGCCTCATCATTGTAGAGCCGGGATGGCCTAGACGATCATGCCATATCATATATTCATCAGTAAGCCTATGGCTTCCAATAGACCTCTGGCCTATTTTGGGATGATATATATTAGTGGGCCTCTGGCCATCAATAAACCTCTGGTTTATTTGGGGAATATTAGGCCTATGGTCTAAGTGATAATTTTCAGTTGTATTTATCTTTGAAAAATACAATCCAGAAGACAGAGCTGGTAATTTTTCCAATATATATTTCTTACCATGAGTGGTATTTGTAATTAATAAATATTCGACATTCTCTGAAGTCGATGTCTCGAGATGATACCCATTTTCTCGGATATTTTTAAAACTCAATAAATTTCTTCGAGACTTGGGAGATAGGAGTGCATTTTTCACAATTAATTTTGTTCCCTCTGGGAAAATAAGGTTGGCTGTGCCAATTCCTTTTATAATATTTGCACTACCACATATTGTGTTTATGCTTGTATCTCCCATTTTTAAATTGGAAAAATACCTTATGTCTTTTAGTATCGTGTGCGTTGAAGCACTATCAATAAGACATATATTATCACTTTTATAATTCCCCATTTTGCTGTAATTAAAACAAGATATAATTAATATTAAAACAAGACTTAACATAAGTAATACTCCCTCCGTCCCAGCTAACGTGTCCTGTTTGACTTTTTGACACTGTTCATTGTTCTACTTTGACTCGATTTTATTGCATGTATATATTTGGAAAAAATAGTCGAATTGGGTCTTGTTAGAATCGGATAATCATGTAGTTTTAGAATATATATTTTACAATATTTTTTGTTGTACACATTTTGAGGTATTAGCGGTTGAAAAAGTGCATTGGATTGTGTGCAAAAGTGGAACAAGACAAGTTAAGTGGGACGGAGGGAGTATATTACAATACATAGACAATAAATATAGCACACATGCAAAAGTAAATACAGATACAGAAGTTCAAAGCGTAATGAAAACAATAATACAACATAACAATTAAACCAAATCATTATATAAATCATCAACTTGAAATTCTGGGATATTGGGCATATTCTCCTCAGAATTCATTCTGTCAACATGGTTTGTTTCAACCACCCTTTTTCCTTTATCCCTCTGGGAATCTTGATAAAGTTTCACCCAATGATCTCTGGTACGACAATTTTTGTACCAGTGCCCTTTTAAGCCGCATCTATCGCATTTTGCTTCTTCATAGTTCTGTTTTTGGACATCACCTCTGGTGTTGCCCTGATTCTGATTACGTGTGTCTGTCGTGGGCCTAATGTAAACATTGTTGCGGAAATGATTTTTCCCACGGCCTCGGTTATACCCACAACCACGAGGTCTCTGAAGATTCAGTCACGACTACGTTATACCCGGCCACGACTACGGCCACGACCACGGCTGGAAGATTCAGTCACATGTGCCTCTGGCAATGGACTACTGCCAATTGGTCTCATTTCATGATTTTTTAATAATAAATCATTATTTTTTTCAGCCAATAACAAAAACGTAATCAGATCAGAATATTCAGTGAAACCCTGTGCTCGGTATGTTTGCTGTAACACCGAATTGGAGGGGTGGAATGTAGAGAATGTCTTCTCTAGCATTTGTTTATCAGTAATTGTCTCACCACACAGTCTTAACTGTGATACGATATTAAATAGAGCAGAATTGTAATCATTTACTGATTTAAAATCCTGGAATCGTAAGTGTGACCATTCATACTGGGCTCGAGGGAGATTTATTGATCTTAAATGATCATATCTTTTTTCTAAATTCTCCCAGAGTTCAATTGGGTCTTTGACCGTTAAATACTGTGTTTTCAATCCCTCATCAAGATGATGGCGGATGAAAATCATAGCTTTCGCACGGTCTTGGTTTGAAGCCTGATTATTTTTTTCAATTATTTTTTCAAGACCCATTGATTCCAAATGGATTTCAACATCCATTTTCCAAGATAGATAATTATCTCCAGATACCATCAGTGATCTGAAATCCTGCTTTGTCAAGTTAGCCATAATAGAATTATTGAAATACAAAATATCACCTCAAAGAAATTCCGGCAGAGCTCCGTTCGTAGCTCGTGCTGAAAACGTGTTGTGAAATTATTACAAGTATATGCCTATTAGCTATATGATAATATGGAATTCTAATGATGATATATTAGTAATGGATATATTTGAATGAAAGACAATGGAAGAAAGAAAAGAAATAGTATTAGTGTATTCAATAGTGCAACTATTGTAGTGAAATTATGACCAAAAGCAAGGAAAATATATGCTCAAGTATAAGAGTTTTTTGAACAAATATTGGTGTATATTTCTCACTTAAGAACTCATATTTATAGACATAATACAAGGCTAATGGCATCATAATTAATTGCCTTCACTAGAATAGGTATCATGACTAATGGCCTCCACTAGAATGGGTATCATGACTTATGAAGCCTTTCTTTGAAAAAGTGTTATACATCCAAATTTCATCAATAATTGTATAACAAATTTAAGATTTTGCACGAATTTGCCAAAGGAAAGATTTTGGCTGTAACCGAACTTGATAATTTTTAATCCCCCGAATAAATAGACAGCTTAAGTATCATTTGATTGGTCTCATCGATCTTCTTAGTCTCTTATAAGATAATTTTGTATGATAAGCAGATAAGATACAAATAAAACACATCCATAAAACCAATCTAACAGGGCATACGTGCAGTCTCATTAGCCACTTTAATAAAAGATTATTCAATTTTTATTTTTTTTTAAGGCGAACAAAGAATGGGAACAATAACAAAAGAAAAAAAAAATCCCTCCCCTTTTATCCCTCCTTTGTAATTTATGTGGTATAAACTCTCATTATCTTTTCTCTAGCTTCAACTCCTTTAAAAAAAATAACAAAAGAAAAAACAGAGACAATAACGGCAAATATGTGGCAAACAATCCACGCCCAACACCTCATGACCTCAGCTAGTCATGATCAAATCAAATAGTATAAAATTCCTCCAACCTTGTCGCTTTCTTCGCAAATGCATTTGCTAATTGCTACTCAGTTCCCTTCATGAAATACATGGCGAAGAACTCAACCATGCATATGTTGCAAGCTCTCCCTAACCTCTTTGATCAATGGCCAAAGGAAATGCCGGGAATTAGCGGCACCCAAATAAATGTCGGGAGTACTAGTCTACTATTATAGGTCAAACATGCATAATAAATCGTACAGAAAGTCCAGATGAGATATTACCTCCGTCTCACCGTTTTTATTACGGATGAGTTTTTTACACTATTCACGGTTTAACTTTGATTCGAATTTTTATCATAGCTATGTAAGAAAGAACATAGTCAAGTGAGATCTTGTTGGATTCGTCTAATCTTATAGTTTTAGACAGCTAACTTTTTATAACTTTTCATTGTATACAATTTAAGTTATTAACCATTAAAAATATGCATCGGCATACGTGTCGGGGGCCTCTGTAACAAAAACAATAAGACGGATGAAGTATTTTAAATGGGAGGGAGGGAGTATCCCTCCGTTCCTTTTTAGATGTCTTTTTAGAGAGTAAAAAATGTTCCACATAGTTGTCATTTTTAGGTAGCTATAGGTAGTTACGTTATGTTTTTATTATCAGCGGTGGTGTGGTGCAGATACAAGATTCGTGCGGATGTGCGGATATGTCCGCAACCGTTGATAATTTTCATCATCCAACGGTTGAGATAATTTGTAGGGTTAGTTTCGTAATTTTACTTGTTAGGTTTTTATAAAGCATGTCGCCAAATTGTTTTGGTCTTGTCGCTGAATTGCATAGGG
Organism: Hygrophila difformis; assembly: GCA_030278955.1. Taxonomy (NCBI): domain Eukaryota; kingdom Viridiplantae; phylum Streptophyta; class Magnoliopsida; order Lamiales; family Acanthaceae; genus Hygrophila; species Hygrophila difformis. The sequence continues at coordinate 47,417,737 of JAOANR010000005.1, forward strand.
CATGTCGCTGAAATGTGTATGTTCCGTTGTTGAGATGCACTAACATGTATAGAACCATGTCGCTGAAATGTATAAATTTGTGTCGCTGAAATGAATACACATAATGTCGCTGAATTGCATTGGCTATGTCGCTGAATTGTGAAGGCTCCGTCGCTGAGATGCGTTTAAAATTGTAATGAACTTCAAACGGCTCTAACTTCAAATGTCGCTGAGATGAACACCATAATGTCGCTGAATTGCATATGTTGTGTCGCTGAAGTGAATTGTCTGCGTCGCTGAGTTATGTATGCCACGTCGCTGAATTGTATAGCCTATATTGCGAATAAAACATATTAAATGCTTAAAAAGTAAAATTACGAAACTAACCCTACAAATAATCTCAATCGTTGGATGATGAAAATAATCAACGGTGGAAGACAAGAGTCCGCACGTCCGCATGCTTCATAGTCTGCATGTTAACCGCTCCCTTTTATTATATTGCCCTTCACTTTACATAAATGCTATTTCTCGACATTTATTAATAACGAGTTTAGTTGAAGGGTAAAACTATAAATTTATGAGTTTATTAATGCAAACTTTGGTTAATGAAACTGAACTAAAAGAGACAACTATTTAGGAACGGATTGAGTACTGTAATAACTTTTGTTTGCAATAATTATGTTTTTATTAATGTTCAGAAAAACAAAAAAATTGTAATTGCAATAAAACCTACCTGTCACACTGACTAGCTGTATAAACAGTCCAAATTTTAGTTGGGGGTGGGATCAAATATACTCCATACTTCCTGATGATCTACTGACTGACAGTAAAGCTCCCCCCCCCCCCCCCCCTCACTCTCTTCATCCGGATATTCCAGACCTCTGGATATGGGCGAAAAGTATCAATGGTAAGTTCTCAGTCCATACAGCCTACACTGACCTTTGCTCGGAAGAGAAAGTAGGAGAGAATTGGAAATGGATATGGAAGTCTATGATACCAAAAAAGTGGGCTTTTTGTTATGGCTTCTATGTCATGAGGCTTTCTTGTCAATTGGTTACAGTACAAAAGAAATCTTAGCACCTCCCCGCTATGCACCATTTGTGGAATCGAAGTGGAGAATTGGAGCCATTGTCTTTTATACTGTTCTTGTGTCAAGCAAGTCTGGAACTCCCTTGCTATCCTCATCCCAACAAATTGTCACGAGGGGGAGGCCAAATCCATGTATCTGCTGAAAAGGGAAATATTCAATATGAGGGAAGACATGGACAAGGCTAACTCTAGAGGCATTGATCCGGCCAAGCCCAGGCAGCACACCAAATGGAACCAATTGAACCACCAAGGGCTGGTCCTCAATGTTGAAGGGAGTCTCCAAGGGAAAACAGGGAGGGAGGGCGGGCTTTGGCTTTGTGGTAAGGAATGACAAAGGCGAATGGCGGGGGAGGGTGTGGCTATCTGGGTCTGCATCGGTCCTTCTTGCTGAAATCTCGGCTCTTGCTTTTGGTTTGGAGTTTGCCATTAAAAAAGGCTACCGGCGGCTTAGTGTCTATTCAGACTCCACCATGGCTATTAAGCTGCTGCAGGGCAGTGGCACCATCACCCGTATGCTCCCATCATCCGGAAAATTAGAGACGCAAGGGATCAACTGGACAGCTGTAGGATTGAACATGCTTAGAGTGAAGGTAACGTTGTGGCCGATTGCTTGGCCAAACACAGGGCATCTGTGGAGAGCTTCTACACGACTTGGGCATTTCCCCCATATTTCGTTAAAGGAGCCTTACAGATCGATATAGCGGGGGCGTGGAGGTCTAGGGCCTAGTCTGTTCGTTGTTCGCCTCTTTTATCTGCTTTCTAGTTAGATTTTGTTTTTATGCCTCTGTGTTGCTTTTTCTGTTTCTTTCTTTTGTATGTTTTTTATCCGGCCTCGGCTATGCATTAAAAAAAAAGTCCAAATTTAATTGGGAAACTAAATTTTAAGCCTCAACTCCATCTCAAATTTGCTTTTTCAGACGTTTGTCGTTGGCATACCTACATCCTACGGTCGTAGGATTATAAATTAAATTATACTCCCTCCATTCCTTTTTAGTTGTCTTTTTATAAACTAAAAAGCGTTCCAAAATAGTTGTCATTTTACATATTTATATCACATTTTTCCTATATTACCCTTATCTTTTCATAAATATTACTTCTAAAATATTGTGCAATATCTCACCACTTTAATTTTACTTTTTTCTAGAGTAGGGGTAAAAGTGGAAAAATTAACCAATAATAATGACATTTCTTGATATGTGTGATTTTTGCTAAAACATCTAAAAAGGAAGGGAGGGAGTAATGTCCTAAATCCTAACTAAATTTAATAACAACCGTTGGTTTTATATCTAGAGGTGTCAAAACGGGCCCGCGGGGCGAAACGGGCCGGCCTGCGCGGGCCCCCACATTTTTGCGGGCTTTAACGGGGCGGGCTCTAAATACCTAGGCCCGATCCGCCTCACACACGGGCCGCGGATTATGCGGGCTGACCCACGGGCCTTTTAGTAATTTTTTAAAAATTAAATTTTTTATATAAAAAAATAAAAAAGGATATATTTTTTGTTGTATAAATTAAGAATGAGAAATAAATATTTATAATGATACTTAAAATTATAAATAGTTAAAATATGTATTTTTGGCATAATTATTTACTTTAATAATGGGTTTGTTGAATAATTTTTTTATGAAATTAAAGATTTATGAAAATTTGTAATACTAAAGATGTGTATTATATTCTAAAAATATAGTAATGTTGAAGATAAAAAAAATTTATAAGTAATGATTGAGTTGATAAAAATATTGGGTCTGACGGTTGGAGTCTTTAGGAAGTTAAGTTGTTTTGGCATATAATTCAATAATTTTATATTTTAAAAATAAGATAACTGACAATAAATTATGAAAATTTACTTGCATTCACAAATTTTAATAAATAAATAAAATAACCTAGCTAAAAAAATTTAATAAATAAAATAATAAGGAATTTTAAATTTAAAAAAAACTAACGCTAATAATATAGATAAGAAGATAAATATTAAAAAATATGACTATTTGTGTTTATAATTTTATAAGTAACCAAAATAATTATTTAAATATATATTTGGTGACTTTGTGGTAGGCTTTGAATTAATCAAACAATATTTACTAACATTAAATAAATAGAACAAGTGTAGAAAAAAAAAAGAGCCAAACCAAACCCCGCGGGCCGCCCCGCGTTGCAGCGGGCCCAACCACAAACCCATCCACCGCGGGTCGAGCCCGCAAAAACCCACATCTTAAGGACCTTAAAAATTGAAGCCCGTCCCGGTTTTGTTTTTTTTGTTTTTTGCCTTGCATTGGCCCAGCCCAAATTGACAGCACGCATATGGGGTTATAAATAGAGTCATTGCTGAATTTCAGACTCCCTTTCCGGTTTCCACATTACTAATGATTTATTTTATTTTATTTATATTTTTTGTTTTTTTGTTTCTTTGTCAAGGCTCAATGTCAGAATAGAGTAGTCCCTATTTTTCATCCTTTAAGATTTAATTTTGGACATAAATATAGTAGTAATAAATAAAAAGGCCATTCTGCGTTTGATGTCAGAGTCAGATGACTGATTAATACTGAAAGCAAAATGGCACTTCTCTCTACTCTATAGTTTCTACTCTCTACACTCTGTGTGTGTATTCATCATCATATCTCTTCTCCAGACTCCAATTTGCATCAATCAAGCCGTGATTCCTGACTGATTTCAGCTTCCCCAAATCCCCCACCCCCATTTTCTCTTCTTCCCCCGCATTCTTGCTCTCATCTGCCCATCATCCTATTCATTAATCCATGGCGGCTGCTTTAGAGTGCTGGTCTAGCCGAGCCAGTACGGATGAAGACTTGGTCGAGCAAGTCTTAATGCGCACCCACGACAGATCCGAATGCCCCCCTGAAAACAACCCCTCCTCTTCCTCCTCCTCCGCCGCCGCCCTACGAGAGTCATCCGCATTCCAGAAGCGCTTCCAGAGGCTCAGCCGCAATGTCTCTGAGGCCATTGCCTCCCTCAAGAACTCCTTGAATCTCGACTCCCCTCGTGACCCCCCGCTCTCCGCTTCTTCCAGCTGCCGGCGCCATGTCTGGGGCACTGTTGTGCGCAGCTTGACGCAGTTGTACCCTGGAAGCCAGCTCCCCGAGAAATTGGTCTCCAATCTTCGCAAGCATTACGATTCTTTACCCCTCAGGTCAGAATCTGAAAATTTTGAAATTTGCTCTTCCTAATTCAATTTCATCCATATCGATTAAGTTTTGGATATATTCTTCTTCTGATTAATTTATAGCTACGCCCAAGCGGGTTTTGAGATGAAGGACGTGTTTCTGCATATAAAGCTCATAGAGCAAGCCTCTGCTGAGGACCATCCCGCAATAATGATCCAGGAAATGGATGATGAAGTGAACACCAATGGCTCCATGTACAAGCTCACATTTGCTTGTAACTCGTCCATTTCGTGGCCAGCTATGTCGGGGGCGCTGGACAACTCTTCGATTTGCTGTAAGGAAATACAGATCTTTGAGAAGAAAGGGTTTACTCTGGGAATTGTTAGGTTGCTGATTGAATCAGGGCAGGAAAAGATGTTCAAAACCCGGATCGAGAATGCGCTTAAATTGGCTTTAAAGAAGCCGAGAAACCATCCCATTAAGCTCCCCTTCGGACTTTGCGGGTGCCAAGAGGAGGCCACCCGAGGGATGGATCTCGGAGACATCGAAGACGACGGTAGTGGCGACCAAAGTTATAGAGATGGACGGGAGAGTTCGGAATTGAAACTTCAGTTAAAAATGCCTTTGCCGGTTGATTCGATTGTGGTATCAGTGGATGGGTGGCAGACTGTGGTTTCTGGAAGAGATGAGATTGGGAAGTGGCTGCTGAACGTTGATGCTGTCGAAATCATTGATCAGATTGGACAGAATACCTTTAAGGGTGTGTACAAGGGCAAAAAGGTTATGATTGAGAAGCTCAAGGGGTGTGATAAAGGAAATGCATATGAGTTTGAGGTAAGGAAGTATTTGTTGGAGTTGATGACGTGTGGGCACAGGAATATACTGCAATTTCACGGGGTTTATGTGGACGAGAATCATGGGTTATGTATAGTGACTAAATTGATGGAGGTGGGATCCGTTCATGAATTGATACTCAAGAATAAGAAACTCCAGACAAAAGAGATATTGAGGATTGTGACAGATGTCGCTGAGGGGGTTAAGTTTATGAATGATCATGGAGTTGCTTATAGGGACTTGAATACCCAAAGAATCTTATTGGATAAGCGCGGGATTGCTTGCTTGGGTGATATGGGGATTGTTGCTGCTTGTAATAGTGCTGGCGAGGCAATGGAGTATGAAACTGATGGCTATAGGTGGCTTGCCCCAGAGGTATGTCCCCTTATTGATTTTGCTTGTCTTGCTATGTGCAATAGCCTTTAGTTTGTAGATATTGCATTCTTATTCATTGAGGATTGAATTGATCTTTACTTTGTTCGAATAATATTTAATTGAGCTTTCCGTTTCTACTAGAACTAGTTGTTAGGTCATTGAACTTATATGATTAGATCAGTTGTTAGGTGCTTCAAGTTGAATGTTTGAACAATTTGCAATATCCTGAACTGTAAATATATGAGTGTATAGTTGCATTTTCTGAATGTAGAAGTAAGATATCCTAGCTTTATGCATCTATGAATTTACAAAAAATTGAACTTGGGTTCATAGAGATCCTTGCTTTGTTGCCAAAACAAACTTATGTCTTGATGTTCTTGCTTGAATACTTCATTTTCTTCAAAAAATTCGTTCCACCTTTTTTTTCTTTTTTTTTCATGCATTCTAAAGATCCATTCCCTGATGCTCTGCTTTTCATTGATTTTTGTCATAGCAAAAATATATTTCAAGGCTGTTCTAATAGTGTAGCTGGTTGTGATGATTTTTTAGTTAATTGGAAAGTCTGGCTTCTCAATATTTTATTCTTTGGTTCATTGCAGTCATAATTTCTGAAGCCACTTACTACTAAAGTTTTTTACCCTTGTGTACTTATTCAACTCAGTTGTATTGTGCTCTATGAACATCTGATGGCCTTTCCATTCCAAGATAGGATCCTGTGTATTTACTCTGTTATAATACTTCTTTTAGTTTTCACCTCCTTCCAACCACAAACATGCATACCATGTGTGGTCTACTTTTACCCTTCACATGATAAATGCTATGTTTTCCATATTCTCAGCTTCTAACTTTCTTTTTAAAAAAACTTGCAACAGATCATTTCTGGTGATCCAGAAAATGTGACAGAGACATGGATGAGTAATGCATATAGTTTTGGAATGATAATATGGGAGATAGTGACCGGTGAGATTGCTTATTCTGCCTATTCACCGGTTCAGGCAGCGGTTGGAATAGCTGCCTGTGGACTTAGACCAGAAATACCTGAAAACTGTCCACAGATCCTGCGATCGCTGATGATTAAATGCTGGAACAATTGCCCCTCTAAACGTCCACAATTTTCAGAAATTTCATCCATTTTGTCGCGCATCAACAACAGCATGAATAAAAAGTGAGCCACCCCTTTTACATCTGATCTAGTTTGGCTATGCTGTCTTATGTGTATGCAATAGCTCAAAAATCGTCCCCAAACAGAAATGGAAATATACACGTCTCTTGCCATAGTTCTTGCATCTCGTGTTTATAATCCCTTTACAGGCACACATCCAGAGAAGGAAAACTCTGGGAAACAGGTGCTCTTTGTCATCCCAATTCGTTTATTGATCTCTCGGTAAGGGTATACATGACGTATGTATGATATATCTGATCATGTCAATAAGGGGCATTCTCATTTTTTTTTGATCGAAATGCAAAACCAAGCATGCTTAGATTACACAAAGCGCAAACATGACGTGACAGCAGCAATGTATGATGAAAACTGGACCAAGGAGGCGGCTAAATGGACTGGGGAATGTTTGGTGTCTTAGGAATTAAATTGAAGTAGTAGTAGTAGTATATGTGTAGCTGCTTTTGCTTTTATGTCTTGATTGTGGGTAGGTGATGGGGCCTTCAAAGGACGTGCTCCGCTTCTTGTTTTGCTTCCTTTTGGTTTCAGCTTATTAATTTCCTGCTGCCATTATAATGAGAGCCTCTTGTCCCTTTTATGGCCTTTATGTCACATTTTTGTTTTACTTTTGAGCTTTGAAAACTTTGTTACCGCCCTGTCCTTTGCCTTCAGCAAACTGATTTTACTGTAATCCACTATTAATTAAGATGATATAAAATCATTGGTTGCTTTATGTGAAATGACGGATAATATATACTTCCTCCGTTTCTATAGGATTGCAACATTGATGTTTTTTGTACTATTCACAGTTTAATTTTATCTCAAATTTTTATCATAGTTATTGAAGAAAAAATATAGTCAAGTGAAATCTTCTAAACTTTTAGTTTTAGAATATCAATTTTTTATATTTTTTAATTATATACAATTTAAGTTATTAATCATTGAAAATGTAAATCGTACTGTTTCTAAAAAAAAAACGTAGGGAGTATAATCCAGCTAGCCAGCCGGGGGTAGAATAACAGAATGAGCAAGACAACATGAAATCCTTTGTTGAAATTTGGGCTTGATGTAGTTCCCTTTATCAACATGATGATGTGCACAATGTAAGAAAAAACAACATAATAATTAATAAGCAGCCATAACATATTGACTTTTCATCAAAACTTTAATTTGCTATTTGGATTTTGGAATGCCAAATATATTATTATTAATATATTTATATTTAGACCCCGTTCTCTACAACTTATTTTCAGACCTTATTATTTATTTTTTCCCAAAATCAGATCAGACCAGATCAGATAAGAAACATTCAGATCAGACCAGATCAAATCAGATCAGATCAGATCAGACCAGAAACATTCAGACCAGATCAGATCAGACCAGATCACATTATTATAATACAATTACATAATTAAATATAATATTTTTTTTAAAAAAAGGCAAAAACATATAGGAATGTATGCAAATATTATTTATATTATACTTATTTAATACTAATTTTAAAAGTATTTTTCAAAATATTTTTTTGCTCTTCAAAATATTATTTAAATATACTAGTCACGTTTTTAATATATTTTATATTATAAATACTTTCAAAATATAGTTTTAAATACTTTCATTAAATATTTTTGAAATATATTAGAAAATACTTTCAAAAATATTTTCAAAAATAACTAAACATAATAATAAAAACTATTAATTAATTATTATTATTATTATATATAATAAATATTAAATAGTAATTATTAATTTTTATTATTATATATTATTATTATTATTACCATAATTTAATTAGAATCAAAATAGCTTATCGAAAAAAATAATTAGAATCCAAATATAAATAAAATAAGATCAGAACAGATCAGACCAGATCACATCAATTCAGATCAGACCAGATCAGACCAGATGGAATCAGACCAGACCAGAAACATTCAGATCAGATCAGACAAATTCAGATCAGACCAGATCAGATTTTACAAATTCATATCAGACCAGAAAAAATAAGGCCTAGAGAACAGGGCCTTAGATATAAGGGGCAAATGTTGGTCATCAAATTCAAATCAAATTATTCTGCATACATGCGTGTGTACGAGCTCAAACACTTAATAATCATTAATTATCATGTATGTGGCGCACGTGCCATATCATGTATGTATAAGTATAACCCTTTATTCATTTTCATCCTTCTTACACTTTTTTGAAAATGTTGAATGTGAAGTGAAATTATAGTTATATACAGTATACATATGAAATTATAAATGTATTATACGCATGATGCAGTTGCGGGGCATGAGTGATGAGACATGAGGAGGCAGCATGTCTGAAAGTGGATGTGGTAACGTCATCATGTAATAAAACGCCTTTAAAATCCTTGTGGTTGATGGCTTCATCCTTCATGTTTTTTAGTCTTGTACTAATACTTAATAATGACTAATTACAATTATATACTACTATAATAACATTTGTTATAGGCCATTCATTATTATAAGGATAACCAATTCGTTTTAATCCTTCACTAATAACACTACAATACACACATGTATGGCTAATGGCCCTCATTAATCTTTACTTTAAAGACATTATTAATAGATACTACTACTATATATGGTTCCTTTTCTTCATGATAATGTGTTACGCTTTTCCTTTAATGGACGGATGCATTATTATTTGATAGTACTAATCTTTTCCCACTTATTAGTTCTTTCACTTTCAATGTATAAGCTATTAATTAATATATCTAGGGTAGTTTTATATATAATGCATGATCGATCTGATATATCCATTCAAATTTTTAAATGCAATTGATTAGTAAGAGATCGAACTACATTTCAATGTTGACTAATAATTTCGAAATCAGGTAAAATCTTTGGTAAGATATATCGCTACATGTTATCAAGTCTGGGAAAAAAATTTAAAAATATAAGTAAAGAAGTAAATATTCAGTTTGTTTTGTTTTGGTACGATTTTCTTTGTAATTCATGTAAAAATTGTCTTGTATACAATCCCTTTACCTTATTCAATAGTGCAACTTAAAAATAAATAAATAAATGAATCAAAATAACAACCACATAGGGATTTTCTTTTATGATTTTCTTTCTCATTTTATTATGTTTTTCTTCTTCTCTGCAAAATTTTGGGCTTCTTCTATTACTGTAAAACTTTGGTCAGGAGACCAAGCCCATCATCTTTTTTTATTACATTGGTCTCTTGTTGTACAAAGCCCATGCTAAGCCCAACAAATCAAAAGCGTAATCATTTCAAAATAGCTGAAATTGCTAAAAACATCAATTATTGACAAGATAAATTGAAGATAATACATTTGTAAAATTACAATAACACCCCACCCTAAAACCCTCATTAAGTAGGTTCATGATCTCAGTTCAGCTCGTCAGGTTAAGGGTGAAAAAAAGGGTAGATCTTTGTCTAAGTTAACCAAAAATAAGAAGTTAAAGAAAACGAACAAATTTTAACATAAGATAGTATAATGTAGTTTCTTTTTATTTTTTAAACGAACAAATTTTAACATAAAATAGTATAATGTAGTTTCTCTTTTTTTTAAAAAAAAAAAGAAAGAAAGAAAAAAGAAAAAAAGATTTAATTGTACGTCAATATAATCAAGTTGATTCATTTCAAAGCCAATTACAGGGGAAAGTCAAGCTGGTTGCAGAACAACAAGGGCAGTGGAAATGATGAAAGTCGGGAAACAAAAACAGTGCAGCAACAATAACTCAAGTGATGCAGTTCAGAGCACATATTTTGGAGTCTGGAGAGAAAGTAGTAGAAAGGAATTGAAGATTAAATTGATGCAGTTTGAGTACAATATTAATGGGTGAAATGCAAAGGCAAAGAAGCATAAGCAAAAGATTGCATTTGCTGCAGCAGCAGCAGCAGAGTTATGGCCATCGCCAATGGGCTATGATTATGTAACTCAGAAACTCCAAGGACTGTTAGCTATTAGATCCTCATCCACCTCAAAGTTAGGACAGCCATACATACTTCATTGGAAAAAGCAGTGTTTTCCTACTTCTCCCAAGCCTACCATCTCAGTTCCACACTTATCTTCTACGTATAGAATGAGTATCCTCATCAACATTACCATTCAAAACATTTCACTGATTCAACTTCTGCAAACCATCGATAGCAACAAAAACACACAGGCAATTGAGATTTGAGAAAAGTGTAATGGAGTTAAAAGGATTAAGAAAGTGTAATGGAGTTAAAAGGAAGGCAATTGAGATTTGAGCACCAAAATAACCACAGGCAAAGTAGCCCAAACTACAGAAGTTCCAAGAACTTGTCATTGCAATGGGATCAATGAATCTCATCGGCCAAAGGACATACCTATAGGCTATAGTCATTAGGACAAGAAGCACATTCAATAGCTAGATACCACGAAAAAACAAGAGGATGTTGGCATTGACATTGTAATTGTATGGTTCCTTCTCCATTGCCTACTCCTCCACCTTTCTAGTTTAAATTTTTTCATTGGCCAAAATATTACAGGGGTAAATCCTACATTAGCAATCGAGAAAACAAGCAGCCGTAGAAATCCTCTATAGACATAGGGATGGATGCAAGGTCATAAGATAATCTCCTATACTAAGCACACCAAAACACAGAGCAGGAAGATTCAAAAAACGTGCCTTTACAAGTCACATTAGTGTTTATTGTTCTCATGGTAGTGTAACTCATTGAAGAATCAAGTAATAATAGCCAAAAAAATGCAGTAGTAACTAGGATGATGAAAGCGAACAAGAGGGGCATCTTATGAGACCATACTCATTGCATAAGGTACAACTCCTGAAGCCCGTTTTTGCGCTGTAGCATTTGTGGCTCCCGCTGCACTCGTCGCAGAGGACAAATCTGATGCCCCCACACGCATCGCACGTGCCAGGGTACGCCGCCGGCAGGCCGTCCAACCACTTGATCAGGTCGCCGTTCTCGTAAAGCCGCCGCATTTCCTCCGCCCCTCCGATGTAACGGCCGCCGATGAATACCCTGGGGAGGGACAATTTGGACTTGTCGGAGACGCCTAGGATCCTCTGCAGCTCGTCCATGTACTTGGAATCGATGGAGATGTCCCGCTCGTCGACCAGCACGCGGAAGGACTGCAGCATCGATTGGACGGCATTGCAATCCTCGAACGTCCGGCGGACGACCCGGAGGCTCGTGAGGTAGACGACGACGCATTTTTCCGCGCCGGGGATCCGAACGTCCATGAGCGGCGATTCGTTTAGTAGGAGGGAAGGCAGGGTGAGGGAGCGGATGAGATTGTTGGTGCTGCGGCTGCGGTGGAAAATTGGGGGCCTCCTCCCGGGGGATTGATTGCCGTATCCTCCTCCTCCTCCTCCTCGGTGTCCGTCGGCACCACCCGGGGAGGGTTGATCGTCGAAGAGGAGACTGGGGGCATCTTTGAAAGAGGAACAGCCAAATTTGGAGGAAGGATGCGGCGGCGCGTTGTGAACCCTAGCTTTTGATTTGGAGCGTCGAAGCCACATTGATGGAGGGAGAGAGGGGTGGTCAGTCGTCGCACCAAAATTGATGGAGGAATACTACAAAAATACTCCTACTAAACAAAGAGAAGAGAAAAAAGATGGGATCTTGAATTGGGAAATGGGAAAATGGGAATGTAGGGATGGATGAATGGGGAAATGGGAAAGGAAAGAAAAATGGATTGGTGGGTTGTCAGAAATGCAGGTGGTCTGGCAATGGTGGGAATGATTGAATGAGCTGAGGACTGAAATGAAAGAATAATGTGGGATTGGGATTTGGATTTGGGAAGGAAGCATCAGCCATGGAATATCTTATCTGGCAGTCAGCGAATCCGCTAGCAAATTAAAGAGAAAATTATGAAAAAATATGGTACTGTTTGGCAAAACAGCTAAACAGAATTAGCTTATTCAAGGTAATTTGAAATAAATTAGGTTTTTTTAGAAAGACAAAATAACTTAAAATAGTATTCAATCAGCTATTTCTGAAACCGCTGCAAATAGCAGCATTTTGGATTTTAGCTTATTCTAAGCTAAAAGTTGGTCTTGAAATTGTCAAACAGCTAATTTTAACTAATTATTACTCACATAATCAGTTAACAGCTAACAGCTAATTTCCAAACAGGGCCTATGTTAATTGAATCCACTTTATGCTATTAAATATATCGGCTTCCGAACAAGCCTTATGTACTAATCCTACATCAATCACTACAACAGAATTGCTTCAAATTAGATTGAGATTTCAATTTCAATTTTAATTTGGGAGAAAAACTATAGTTAATTGAAATTATAAATACTGCGACTACTGTTACTGCCTAATTTATTTCCCAATCCTACATTATTATTCCTACCTCTCAATTCTCATTCATTAAGGAATTTTTGGATCCACAACTTCATTATTCTTTAATTAAAATGATTCATTTCTCCCATTGCAATGGCTTCCATTCGCGCGTCCTTTATTTCTAAGGAAAAAGAACATAGTACAGGAGGAGTATTTTTTTATTAGTGGATAAAATTGAAAACTACTAAGTAATACTCCCTCCGTCCCACCTTACTTGTCCTGTTTGACTTTTTTGCACTGTTCATTATTTAACTTTGACTCAATTTTATCGCAAGTATATATTTGATAAAAAATAGTCGAGTTGGGTCTTGTTAGAATCGTGTAATCATGTAGTTTTAGAATATATAATTTGCATAATTTTTTATTGTACATATTTTGAGATATTAACAATTGAAAAAATGCATTGGATTGTGTGCAGAAATGAAACAGGACAAGTTAAATGGGACAGAGGGAGTATTTTAAAAGTTTATTTATAACAAGTATAAAAACGAAGATACTACTACTACACAACACATGCAGTGATGCACCTATGAATAAGCACAAACTTCATAATGGTAATGAATACCTCAACAATACACGTGGTTCTTTTGTGGATAAAACGTGTCATGTATTTCTAACCTCATTCGATGCGCAAGTGTACAAGTATTGCTTGCTTTACATTTAATAATCGTATGATTAAAAGAATGGCGATTGTATTGGTAATAAATATAGAGTTAATTGTCATTATTGAGGATTAATTAATACTACTATGATATGATTGAGGATGAGAGGAATTGGAGTATAAATACAACCGCAACAAGGGAGATGCTAACCCTTATCATTAATTAATTAATTAATTAACACATTAATAACAATTCCATTCTCACTCACTTTCTGGATTCATATTAATAATAATGCCCTCTAATAATTATGCCATTCACAAATTTTGCATTCTTTGGGCAATCAGAATCAAACCAAATCTTATCATTTACTAGTACTATGTTGCCGTTGATCTATCCACTTAGCCGTAGATATATAGTATATCTCATTTCAACCAAACTCACTGCCCCACAAGACTAGCCATAAGCCATGCATCTCATCATATAAACACCCTATTTTCCCAATTCAAATTTCAAAGTGTGAATGTAACTGGATTGATGTTCGGTTAATTTTGTACTTCCTCCGTTCCTTAAAAATTGCTACGGACCCATACTGCACGCAATCCAATGTATATTTTAAATTATTAATAACTCAAATTCGGTATAAGTAAAAATTCTAAAAGTTTGATATTTAAAAACTACACGATGAGACGAATCTAACAAGATCTCACTTGACTATATTTTAACTTGAATAACTATGAGAAAACTTTAAGTCAAAGTATACATGTGAACAGTAGCAATTTTCAACATGTTGCAAATAAAAAGGAACGGAGGTAGTATCATTCACGCATTTTAGTTGGTTGGATTTGCAAAAAGACTAAAGATGAGTTGTTTTGAGCTAAAACGAGTTTTGTAGATGCAGAATATACGCTCGTTGGACACCATATTGTCCACTATACGTACAAAGTTACAAACCACCTTCATTTCATATAAGTGTCTAAGCGGAAAAACTACCAACATATATGATATACAAAAATGATTAAAATTTTAAAAGATAAATGGCATGGGCTCCCACCATCCATTTCCTAATCTGTATAGATTGTTGAGAAAAAAAAAATATATTCAAAAGATAAAAAAACAAAAAGCCACCATTGCAAATGACTGAAAATATTTTATAATGTACTAGTAATTTGATAGGAGTTTCTTTATAGATAAGTGAAAACTAAGGAATGAGTACTGAATTCCTGTTTTTTCTTCAAAACAAAGGAAGTTCAAAGGAAAAATTTCCAGCATATAAAGGAAGTTCAAAAGTCAAAACAAAGTATAACATTGTAAAATAATCCAACTGTAAGTATATTTCCAACAATCTCAAATTCATGGCAAGATAACAAATTAACAATAATTCACTATTATTCTTACCAAAAGGCACAATAAGACACATGCTACGTGATAAAATAAAAGATATATATATATATATATTAAATTATTATAGGTGACAAATGATGTATACTTTAATTTAATGGTAAATAATAAATTTCCAATAATAGGCAAGTTTAAATCTTGAGAATGGTAAAACTTAAAATGTTACTACATAAAACATTAAAACATGATAATATAAAAGTTAATGCCATAATAAAATCATGCAACAAACTAACCCATAACATAGAAAACTGTATAGGTTCCCTCTCTTCAAGCGCTTATATCAAGAGAGCTCAAGACATAAGACCCTTTAAACAAGTAGTTATCTCCAACCCCATCCCCCAAACAAGATATTTTCAATTCATTCGTACGCCTGCAATACCTTTAACAGGAAGACCAAATATGTGCTATTCAAACTTTTCTTACCTTTGGTAATGTGATATTATTCCCACACAAACTTTCATTTAAAGTTTTATCATTGTTATATAAATTAAAATATAATCAAGTGGGATCTTGTTAGATTCGTCTCGTCATGTAGTTTTTAAATATCAAACTTTTAGAATTTTTACTTGTGCCGAACTTGAACTTGAGTTATTTATGATTTAAAATGTGTGTTGGACTGCGTAAAAATCGGGTCCGTAAAAAACATTTTGAATGCGGAGGAAGTATATATGTATAAGACCAAATAATGTCGACCATACGCATTCCTAGCTAAAAGTAACATTTATCATGAGTGACAACGTGGTCGCTCATTCTTTTCTTGATTCATGCCCTACTTGGCGTGGAATGGATCATTTGAAAGAGTTTTAAGTATGATCTTTGAGATAGAGCCTAGTCTCCTTATAGTGAGTAAGTAGTTCAAATGCTTAGTCTGTTGGAATTTTTTTTGGGAGAGCTAGTCTGTTGGTATTAATAATGTAGATTTTTTTTTAAAAAAAAAGTATTATCTATTAATATTTGAATGAGTTAAAAGTTTGTTGAGATTTATTTGGTAGTCCGATTTACTTTTGTGCACCTATAAAATAGGGCATTTATATGTAATTAGCAGAAGAAAAGATTTATCGTGAATAAAAGTTTTTGACTATTCTCCCTTCTTCCATTCATTTTTTTTTTTTTTAATTTTCCTACATACCCTGTGGAGACCTCGCGGATGTGCCGCAAATCCCATTACTAACATTCGTTATGCGACGATTAATTCCAGCAAGAGACTGGCACTCAATAAAAAAAGAGACTGGCAAGAGACTGGCACTCAATAAAAAAAGAACCTAAAGCCCTAAAGAAAGGCCAACACAACAATGCAGCAACATTTGACGACACACTAGTGAAATATTTATGCATCAGACTAGTAATATGTGGCAGATCAAGAATACATATGCAACAGTAACAGGCACACAGACAGACAGTATATAGGGGTGATATCGAATCGAGTATCGAGCCTAAACAGTAATAAAAGTTAAAGTTCTAGCCCGAATTTAACTAGACTAGATAGTATATAATTTGAATTTAATTTGACAGTTTTACTAATTATGCTGCAAAATAAATTTGTTAGGCTTGATAAAACATAAATTATAAGTATCTAATAGTTTTATATATATAATATATATATTTAAAATTTAATAATTTAATCGAGTATATAGTCGAGTTTTCCTCACCCTCAACTAGCAATGATTGATGTTGTTGATGGCCATCACACTACAGCAAGATGCTCTTAACATAGGCGTGACTAGTCAGGAAGTCAAAATAGGCCAACAGTAGTGTAACACAAATGTTGCGGATGAATCATATCAGTAAATTCATGCACTTTTGGAGCAGATAAAACCATACCTCAGACCTTCGTAACAATAACCAGACATAAAACAAGAATGATTCAGCTATATCAGTTTATAAAACTGGAACTTCAAGTTTCCAGTAAAGGTTGGCCATAAGCATAAGAGAGGACAAGATCTCGCCTTACAGTTGTAGCGTTATCAGGACAAGGTTCAGAAGTAGACAGAGATCTGCGGAATATCAACGTCATCATCATCTTCATCTTCACATGCTACAACAAGATCTACATGGTTGCGGTAAGATGGCAGCTCAAACTTGGCCACATCTCTTACAAGGTCTGATATCTTCTTGTCCATTCGCTCTTTGTGGCGAGGGAACATGCTATTGTAAAGCAGACAGCTTCCAAAAGAGATGCTATAGGCATTAAGCCCCTTGTCCGCAAGCCACTGAAGAAGCTCCCTCAAAGTAGGATTATTTTTAATTACCCATCTATCCCACACCGTCCAGCTCAAGTTTTGATGCTTGACAACCTTAGCAGGCACGGGCTCTGCCATGGAGAACAGTGGCAGAGCTAGGTTAGCAAATGTGCTGCGGTAGTCTTCTATTTTGTGACCACCGTCAACCACTTTATACAGGTCAAGGCACACCAATCCAGTGGCCATTGCTGTGGAAGTTGCAATAGCGGGAATAATTCTTCCAGCAATGAATTTGGCTTTTAGCTTATCAACTTCAGGAATGGCGTAATTTCTTGCCCTCATGTTAGCAAGTCCAGATATCAGGTCCATGTGGTAATTCGTATCATCATCCTACACTTATCCAAAGCAATGTTAAAGGCAACATAAATTTAGTAAAAAAAAAAGAATATTCTACAAACTAGTTCCAGTGTCATTGTCAGAGCAAATATCATCTGACATGAGAAATAGGCACTAGATAAAATGAGGTATATGCTAAGGAGAAATAACTAACCCCTGGATGTAAATCTATTAATCCCACCCCAGCAATGATAATGTCCTTGAGAATAATTAACACTAACGAATTGCCAGGAAATGAATATGGCAAAGCAGATGAGAAGGAAGAAGTCTATCATCTACAGCGTTTTATGGCTACTGTCTCGCTCTTAAAAAGGACAGGAAAAGAATGGAAAAATGAATTGGTTACTAACTTGAAGCATGATCCATTCTAAGAGAGAATCCTTACCAGCAATCTATAGGCTTAATATTGATACTACGATTGGCTAGAGTATATATTCTGTAAAACATATCCAACTATTTTCACCAATAGCTAATCAATATTCACTACAAATTATGAACAGAAGTAGGGGAATGAGGCCGATTAGGTCTGAATTTAAAAGCCAATATATGCCCCCAAGACAATGCAGGACAGGAAGTAGAAACTCCTTAGTTCATGTAAAAAGAAGGGTATGCCCTCATAACACAATACCGGTTATGCTTGAAGAATGATGATGGGGACAATCCAACCGAATCAAAAGCCAATAGCATCTTTCACATTTCACATGGGAGTATTATTTCAGGTAGCTAACAGATTAGAAGAAACACACATTCATAAGTTCACACTATAAATAATATGAAGAGATCAGCCATATTAATCATGTAGATAATGGATATCGCAGCACACGGATAATATATCAAAAACAGTTTTTGAGATGGAACCAGTTACAGCCTCTGTCCTGAAGCAAGTACCCCCAAAACACTAAACATAATTTTATTCACTTTGAGAGCATGACATATCAGTCAACTGTCAATTAACAAAAGTTAATTGCTATAACAGAAATGGAAACAAGAAATGGGACAAAAAAAAAAAGCAACCATGGTTTTACGAAGAGTGGGAGTAATACATATCTTGCACGAATTTGATCTCTCATTAAATATGCAACCAAAATATGGTGGAAGTTTAGTAAGTCATTCCATTCAGTTTTGATTTTCACTACTTTCCTCAATCCTGTGCAATGCATGTGAACTTCATTTGACAACTTGTGAGATTTGTCAGGCAAAAGCAGAACTGTCATTTTCATAGCACATGCAAGGGCACATTTAATAATTACCAAAAGAAATTTCCAATTTGACACGTTTAATAACAAATTGAGGGCTGCAAGCAACATGGGAGTCTTTGTTCTGGAAGTATACAAACAGTAGCAGCCTATCTCAACAGAAAGAGGACTTAACATAAGCTCATCTCAATTTAACTATCCTTAATCCCACACCCACACCAAACCACCCCAAGACCTCTTCTGATGCAAAAATCATATCAACACCTTTCACAAGCAAAAGACAAATTATTGATCAGATTATCACACAAAAAAAAAATGTATACTTACAGAATGTGATTTGACATTTGAATGACTATAGGGTTGGCGGATGGGGAAGAGAGTATTGATTGATTCTATAAAAAATAGTTTCGATTGATTATATTGGCCAGCTAACATCAAAAGCTCATGATGATTGCATAGTGACATGCATCTGAATCATATGTAACTGTCTCATATCGATATGCATGTTCGAAATTGATGAGAACTATTAAAATCGGTAGGATGTGGATGATTACATTTGACACACTTCTTATTTATATCTTTTTCGTATCAGAAAAGAGTTCAAAAATGGATTTCAGCAGTTTCATGTAATGTAAAGTTGCCCTTTTGCTTGTAATTAATCCTGAAGGAAAGACAGGCATTAGTATATTTGATTGTAGCTCTATAAATGCAGGTCTGCCAGCAATCAGTCGGGACTTTTACACTAAAATAGTTGCTAGAGCTAGACTGAATTATGCCAAAGTTATGCAACATGCGTGCATCTGTTATCATAAACAAAAATCAATCATTTCTCAATTCAAAAAGATCAGTAAATGTATCCTCCTTTATCAGAAAGGTATGATAAAGTAGTAGGTTTCAATGGACAAGAGACGAACCTTCTCAAACTGGATTGGTTTCATCCTGAAGTTTTGTGGTAGAACCTTCTGGCACTGCTCCAGCTTCATAATTAGGTCCTCAATAACTGCAGCATCATCCACAGAAGCAGTTGCAAGGCTAGTAGCTTTCTCATCAGTTACGATTTTTGCATGTTTCTTTGGTTGAAAATCAGGAACTATGACACTGTCAACAGCTTGTGCCAATTTCTTAGGATCTTTCACCCAGTCAGGTACAGGAACGCCAAATGTCTCAGCTCGCAAAACGGACCCAGCAATAATAAATTGAAGATGGCTTGAATCAGTGGCAGAAAACTGCACGGGACGAGGAAAGCGTTTTGGGGCAGACCAGAATGGTGCACCCGTACTGGTAGCAGCATCTTCTGGAAATGTGAAAGTCAACTGCTTCACCCGGTTCACAAAATAATCTTCAAACCTGCAGATTAGTTCATATGAAATCAGAGTTCCTAAGAAAGTGTAGTTGTAGCCGAACACAAGAAGCGAATCAATAAATAAAATGCTATAGGAAATTACTTTAGGCGAGCCCATGTAATACAATCTTGGAATGATACACAACGCTCACTATCAAGGCACTCAACTATGCGTTCCAAATTGTCTCTTGCTTGAGCATCCCCAGCATTTCTCATTGCAGATGCATACTCAGTCGGGTTGGAAAGATAGGCATTTACTTCAGCAGGTGTCTTCTCAAGCAAGCCCTCAAATTCAGATCTGGCCCATGTCAAGCAATGATCAATATTGTGAGGGAAGGAATGTACGGTACACATAGGTGCCTGTTTCTCTGGGGGATCTCGGGAAGCTCCATAATTTTCTGTCAGATGAGGAATAACCATTTGTGTATTGCATTTGGCACCTAAAGTACCTGACTCAAGTAGCGGTTTCTGGAAATATAGGCATCTCTGGTCGACATAAAGTCTAGCAGTTACATTGTCCAGAGCATTAATAACAAGACTGAGATTCTCCCAAAATGCATCATTAAAAACATCCTCCGTCTCCCCGTTCACACGATTCTGCAAGGCCTCTACGTGGAGAAGAGGGTTGATTGATGCAGCAGCAGCAGCAGCAACTGTGGATTTCGGTTGCCCAATGTTCCAGTCTCGAAAGAGGAATTGCCTACTTAAATTACTCTTCTCTATCACATCATCATCAGTAACAGTCAACTTTCCATCTTTTCCACACGAAACTCCCATAAGAGCTAAATTTTTCAAGAACTCACAACCAAGAGCACCAGATCCAACAACAAAAATCTTAGCATCTTCCATTTTTCTCTGAAGCTTAGACCCAAACACCGAAATTTGAGCATCATACCGGCTATTTAAGGGTTTGAAATCATTGGAGTCTATGGGCTCAGTAGGCAGCGATTCTATTGAGTCAAAGTAGAAGAACTGCACAAACACAACAGCGGCGAAGTTCAGTTATGCCCTTATGGTACATAAATTGCACAACCATGAACTATCACATAGTTTCCTTACATTAACAAAGAGATAGGATTGGAACACTAGAAAATAAAAAAATCTTACACATGTCAAAGCATCAAATCAGAAGAAAACACAATCTGAAAATATCAACTACATTCCTCTCTTGCTATAAGTCAACTATTGAAACAGCTTTCTTTAGCCAACAGAGATGACCAAACTTGAATGAAATAGATACAAGAATACACTGCCTTCTGCAACCAGATGAACTTGTAGCCATCATGCATCAGAAAACATCACACGCATCAAATGTCAACAATAATCACCATCTCCACTCAACAAAACGAGAAGAAACAAAGAGGAAACAGGAAATAAAGAATGCATAGCACATCTGGAACAGAAAAAGATACTCACCTGGAAAAGAGGATGAAACTTCCCGGAGCATGCCTTCATAACCTCCTGTCCAACAATGCCACCGAACATGGCAGCCATAGGATTCAACACAGCCCGGGCACCAAAAGCAAAGTGCCGAAGAAGTTTCGGGTTTATACCATCCAGCTTTCCTTCACCTAGAGTTTCATTCAAGTTGGTGGTGATGGATACTAACTTCTGGGCATCCTCTTCGGAACCAGCTACTGGGAAGCGCCCTTTTTCAGATACAAACTTATCTAGGGATTGGAATGCTAAATGCAAAAGCTGTGGCCTGTCAAACTTGGAGAAATCAGAAAGAAGAAAATCCCCGGGGTCCTGAATTGCTTGCTTCAGTGGCTTAAAGTTCAAAACCTTCGGCTGCTTCACTTGAGTCACAATACCACCCCTCTCATATGTACCAAAATTAGTGGTATCTTCCTCAAGCATAAAAGAGTATGGACGTGCATTCTTAATCTTTCTTGGTTTTCCATCATTGAGCTCTGTCATTCCTCGAATTTCAGAAAAGACAACTAGATCTCCATCTTGAAACTCCAACCTTTCATCATCCACACATGTCACAAGAGGAGGGTTGTCGTTGCTGATAGATTCAATTATACCAGTATGAGGCTCCTCGCCATCAACATCAGAGACCATGAAGTCAGGTCCAAAATCACAAAATATGCCTCCAAAAAGTCCTCTAACTTCTGTCTTAATGAAAGCAATTGGTGGCTGATGATTGTGACAATAGTCATCGAATTCTATTGCCCTCTCTAAGTTGATGTCAGTAAAAACGACAGCCTGCATTCATGAACATTATCAGCATTTGACAAAGTGGAACATTTGAAATGCATGCAAGCAATTCCACAGAACATAGTAATTGCACACAGTTTGATGCCATCAGAAAATGAATATAAAAGTGAATTAGAATTTGTTTTCTCAAAGACCATGAGAAAAACTTATAAACAATTTCCCGATGCACATAACTATTTGCAAAGGCACAGTAACATAGAAAATGAATGACATGTATAGTCTTGGCCACTAATCACATCTCATTGAAAGATTTTAAAATCTCAAGAAGCTATGCATAACTACATATATGTAGGAAACACTTCCACACTCCAGAGGCTTGTCTCACATTGTGTTCAGATGACATCACTCGATATCACAAAAATATAAACAGATATTTCAACTCACCAAAATACTGGTATCTAAATAAAAGGAAGTGTTACAATGGGCAATGACGATTCAAAAGAAAATTCTGTTTTGATTGGATAAACAAAGTTTCTTTTTTTTTTTTTTGACTTTACTGAAACTGTGGGTGCATTTGAATGTTATATTCAACTACGGCAAGACAAGAATACCTGGAAATCAGAAAGTTGCTCTTTAGACAATTTTGTAGCCAAAGTAGAGACGGCTACAGCATTATTGAGTTCCTGTAACTTCTGAACTGAAGCAAGTGCCCTGTTCTTACCCAAATCCTTTTCTGAGAACACAAAGTTACTGGACATATCCCACAATTCTACTGCACCTTCATCATGCAAGGTCACCGATTTCACACCAGCTAGAATGAGGTTTTTAGCTGCAAGTGTTCATGAAATTCAATAAATCTAATCCATGCAATAAACCCTATTGATTCAACCATTGTAATAAACCAAAACCATTAAAGTCTCGGAACAAAATCCCTAAAAGAACAAGGACGGACCAAGAGAGCTGAGTAGAATAAAATCCAAATTGAAGGCAACTATTTGAAATACTATAAAATCTAAGTGCCTAACATGGAGTGTTTATTCACTCAATCCAAAGCGAAAGACTTAGGTCATGTTTGATGCTTTGATGAAACAAAATGGGTCTGATTGAAATCTGAATGTGACATAACCTGAATTACTGTAAATGTAAAATGAAATATAGAATAAAAAAAACTATATATCTAAAGGAACTTTTTATTCAATCATAATAGGTGAAAATCAAATAAGTTATTTGTGGAAGCTTAATGAATAAGAAGTTAGTTATTAAGTGGTTAGTTAGATTATCGAATATGTGCTAAATGCCTTAATCTAAACCAAAAAGTCAAGAAGTCAAGGTGATCTTTTAATCAACATGTTACAACCAATCACCCAGATTCACTAAAACGTCATAACTAACAATCTGGTAGCTATCAGATTTTAAGGCGCACACAGCTAACACAACCTACAGGCAAAAGCTCCACATGGAATGGGTCATAACAAATATCAGATCATTGCCACAACCTGAACAAGATCCACAACATAACTTATCTCCATATTTAAAACTCCTAATTCACACAATATATGACAATTAAATTCACTAGTCTCTACACATATATACAAACAGCATCTTCAGGAAGAAGTCTGTACCAATCTCAACGCCAAGACCATTCATCCCAGACACAAGAACATTAGATGCAAAAAGCCTCCTCATTGTCTCTCGCCCATACACTGCAAGCTGCCTGCTGTGGAGATCCTCATCGATTTCCCGGGTATTTCCATCATCAAAGGCCATCTCTAGCGGTTTGCTGCAGTTTCCGGTGCTGTTATCGTCCCTGCTCCCCAAACCAACGCTGCTAATCTCGCTGCTATTCGTCTCTGGAGCGTCGTCGCAGTTTGCTCCGGAACTCACACGATGTTTCTTGATAACACCCCCGAGATCACCTCCTTTAACAGCCTCTCCTTCTACTGGTCTCCTTCTAGGAAGCATATAGTTGCACAACCTGGTAAAAAGCCACTGAATTCCCATCCCAGCAGCCACAATCAGCACAAAAGGTATCAAAAACACAAAAGGAAAACAATCAAACGGGTTCTCATTTAAATGTAAGAGCAATTGATCAGAGATCGGCTTGTGTTTCAGTATGGAAATTACACGGCAAAACAAGGATACAAAACCTATCACAGGGATCTGTCTGGGAAACAGTAAAACCAATTTGCAAGGCAATCGATTGATAATTAAAACAAAAACAAAAGTGAACAGATACCGATGCGAAACGTTAGATACGAAGTAAGGAAAGGATTTTACCCAAGAGTGATGGCAGGAGGAAGGAATTGAAGAAAGCCCGAACACAGAAGTGAGAATAAGTAGGAATGTCAATGGGTCAGGTCTGGGTCGGGTTCAGCCAATCCGAAGACCCGAACCGAGTAGAATTTTAGGACCCAAGAATGGACCCAACCCGATGCATTACTTCATTGGACCCAAACCGAACCGAACCAACAAGACCCAGACCCAGCCCCGCGGACCCGATTAAAAATTTAAAAAATATTCAACAGCAACATCAATACATAGCAGCAGGTGCACAGCAGCAGAAAAACTTTAAAAAAAAAAAACTCAGCAAAAACACAAGCAAAAAAACATAACAGCAAGCTTGATGAGCAAAACACATGCAAATAGATCACAGAAAATGTTCTAAAATCACATGCAAATCAAACTACAATAAGAACATAAACAATAACCAATTCCAGAACAGTACCTTCTACTTTGACATAACAGTGAGCCTGGAAAAGTAAATAAATTTAAAACACAATTGCGAACAACCATTAACCCAAATCTGTGGAAGTCAAAACCTTCCAAGCTAACATCTTTTCCACAGAATTTTGCACAAAATGTACCAAAAATTGTTTCTGTATAATCTAACCTAATCATACAAACCCAAACTTAAATCCAACCAAAAACACAGCATTGTAGAAATAATGACACTATTTTAAATAAATCCCAAAAACAACCATAAATCTATAATTTTCAACACTTCAGGAGCCATAATCCATATAATAAGGACTGCCTAGTGCCTACAATATCCATGAATATTGACAGAAAGAATTACATACATCGAGTCATGAATGCCAACCAAAAGTTAAATTACATTATCAGAAAGTACACGAATGGAAAATGTAGGCCAATAAATTGTATCAAGCATTACCAGGCTTGAAGAGAACTGGAAGCCCAAAATCGAGGCAAGTGGCGACGGGCACAGGAAGACGGCAGACACAGGCGAGCATACAGAGGCTGCGGATCGGCGAAGCAAGCGGTGACGGGCAGAGAAGAACGGCGTACGGCGTCAGATGCAAACTGTTGCGGGCACAAAGGGGACCATCGATGCAAACTGCTGCAGACACGGGTCAGATGCAGCGGACCGCCGCGGCGGCGACGGAGAAAAGTGGGGGAGGGAGTGGCAGAGAGTGAGGCTGCGGCTGCGGTAGACGAGTGAGTGAGTGAGTGAGGCTGCGGGAGAGATGCTGCTGTGGCTGTGTTGTGTTACTAGGGCTTTGCACACTAAAGCACTCGCGGGTCGGTTCGGGCCTGGGTCGGCTCCACCCATAAGCCCAGGACCCGACCAATCTGAACAAAGTTAGATTGAACCCGACTCGAGACCCGAACCGAGCTAAACATGTCGGGTCCGGGTCGATCGGGTCTGATTGTCATCGCTAGGAGTGGAAATAGGCTAGGCGCCTAGGCTTGAACAGCCTAGGCATTTTTCAAGGCCCGAGTCTGGCCTATTACCTATGATTAGGGGTGGCAAAATTCGGTATACCGAAATACCGATACCGAATATTTCGGTATACCGAAAATCGGTATACCGAAAATTTCGGTAACCTTTAATACATACCATTGCCAAACCAAAAATCGAATTTTCAAGTTTTATCGAAAAATACAAAAATTTTACATACCGAAAATCCGGTATACCGTATCATACCGAAAAAAAAAAGGAGAGAGAGAAAAATGCAATACTGAAAAATAATGGAGAATGGAGGTTGCACTGCGTGAAATAGGATTTGGGGCAAACTAGGGCTTGAACCAATTTGGGGATGCACTACATGAAGAATGAAGAGTGAGTGAGTGTGTGGCTGTCGAACGAACGAATTGAGAGTGTTGGCGGCAACTCTAGGATTCCGGACTTGCGTAGGCGACGTCGCCAATGTTCCGATTGAATGGTTTGACGGAGGGGCCACAAGAGAGCGGTGCAGGAAAAAGGGATACGAGAGGTGGTGAGGGCGGCTTCGACGGAGACTGGAAAGAGAGTCGGCGGCGGCTTCGACGGAGACTGGAAACAGAGACGACGTCGGCTACAACGGAGAAAACGCGCTGGAGCAGATGAAGAGGCCAGAGCAAGAAGAGTGGGCGAGGGAAAGTCTGAGTTGGAGGAAATGCGCTGGAGCAAATGTTCTGTTTGACCGGCAAATCTGCCTTTAGGAATTAGGGCAAATGGAGACATGGGCTTGACATTGAAGAGTTGGGCTTTAGAAGATAAGGTTGATGGAGTTGGGTTTTAAGATAGGTAAAGTTGGGCTTTAGAAATGTCCAGTGGAATAAAAATTTAAATAAAATTAAAATTAATAATTCGGTATAAGGGCAATACCGAAAATGCCGAAAATTCCAAAAACTCCATACCGTTACCGTACCGATTTTTTCGGCATACCTAAATTTCGATATACCTAACTTTCGGTATACCTAAATTTCGATATTTTTCGGTAATTTTCGATACGGTAAGCTCGGTATACCGAGTTTTCGGTATTTTTTTTCCCACCCCTACCTATGATATGCCTATCTTATAGGCCTAAGCTTTGCCTATTTAAATAAATGGGTCAGTTTATAAGCCTTTTAAAAGCCTGATTAAGTATATTTCAAAATTAAGTAAAAATTCTATTATATATGTCCGAATGTAATCATAAAATTCAAATACATGAATTTATGCATTTGGGCAAGTCGACATCCACAAATATCTAAAAACTTATAAATATGTTAAGAACATATAGAAGATCAAATTAATAATTATTTCTATATAAAATAATAATAGTTATACCTCATATTTCTATACAGTAAACATAAACAGACTAATAACAATGATAAATAGGCCGGCCTGGTAGGCTTGATAGACTTTTTATAAAGTCTGGCCTGAGCCTATTTAGCAAAATAGGATTTCAAAATAGCCCGGGCCTGGCCTGTTTATGAAAAAAGTCTGGCCTGGCCTAGCCTTCGGTAGGGTAGGCCATAGGCTCCTGTCGGGTAGCCTAGCCTATTCCCACCCCTAGTCATCGCTAAGAATAAGGATGAAGGAGATTAGAATAGTGTTATGGTGTGAGCCAGCTATAAATTATTCGGGAAATTCAAAAAGGGTGGGCTTAAGATCTGGAGAGAAGATTGGGGTAGAATTTACCGAAGGAATAAAGGCTAAAATGATCTTTATCTTTGCTAAAAAACTAAAATGGTCCTTTATGTTTTAAAATACCCAAATGGTCTTCTACAAATGCATAAAATGGCCAAAATAATCCTTTTGTATTATTAAAATTGTCTAGTGGACATCCACACTTTTATATTTAACCCCAAACTTTCAAAACCTTTCATTAAGGCCCTAGGAATATTTGACTTTGTACAAAAAGGTCATTTTTCACAACTTAAATAATTTTATTGTCCATATGACTTCGGATCCGCATGAAAATTGGTATCAGAGCCTAGGTTTTATTGAAGAACATATTAGTTATATTATTTATAATATTTTATCTCCTAATGGTGAAGATTTAATTATTTAATGGATTGATTTAATTTGAAACCAACGAGTTATTTCCAAATTTTGAAAATAAAAAATAGAAATTTGCAGAGGAAATTCTTGAACTTGTCTATAAGACAAGATTTTATTAAAAGTAATTTTTTTTCATGAAAATGAGAGGAACTGACTGGAAAGAAATTGATCCGAATAGCCCTAAGTTCTCACAAGACTTAAGAGAAATCCAAAAGACGATTCAAGATTATGGTAACCGGGTATTAATTTTACCTGGAAAAATAGATAACTTGAATCAATCAACAGATGAGATCTTGAAATTATTTTAAGATCTAAAGAAAGAGATTTTAAATCTGAAAATTGACATTTCGGATATCAAGAAAAGGCAAAAGGATATTCCTGGATCTTCCAAGAATAACCAAGCCAATATTAGAGATGCTTTCAGACCCGTACAAGCTTTACATCAAAAGGGTAAAGCAACTATGGTTCCAAAGCAAAAATCACAAGAAGAACTGATGATTGATCTCCTGAAAACAATCTAATGAGTAATGAGTGTTTCCAGAGCAAATCTATCAGATCTACAAGAACTTGCAGAATCATTTTCCCAACTAGAGATTATAGATCTAGTCAATGTAAAACCCAATGAAGTTCTTCAGTTGGGTTATGCGGAGTAATAAGGATCCAACTTGACTCACGATGGACCGCCTGATGTCCCAATGAGAGAAAGTACAAACTTTCGCACGAACAGGTATCCGGAGGTGATGGTCAATCCCAGACGTACCCCAGTACGAAACACGAGTAGGGCACCAGATTCCTCACCCTGGGCTAAGACGGTGCTCCAACCATTAAACCTATATGGTATAACATTGAACCTCGACGTTATCGACTTTCGGAACATCAAGGAGCTGATCGACGAATGGGTAGCTTCAATGAAAATTTCAGCAACCACCCTGGACCTCGACAAAGAGAACTTTGTAAGATTGATAGAGCTGAATCTCGAATGATCTACAAAGCTTGGCTGAAAGAATTCCACAGCAGTGCTTAAGGAACAAATCCTTGAGGGAGAATCCAAAAGCACAATCTGTGAGCGATTTGGCATCCTATTCAAAACCCACTTCGTATGAGATGGTTATTTTGAAGAAAAGGAAGCCGAAAAGGCCAAGGTCTATACCCAAGCCCTCTTGGGACTCGAATTAAGAAGTATATGCGCAGTAGATGAATATATCTACTGGGTCCGTAAATATTTCTTTCGGAGTAAGATGACGTCCGAAGTAGCATGCCCCATGTTCTTTGCAAAGATTTGCAGTCCATGGAGGGAGATGTTGATCCAATCATACTCAGTACCCCTGGTACGGTGGATTCCCCTTCCTAAAGGATAAGCTCAGAGAATGGTGTCAACAGGCAGCAGCCCAAAAGAATATCAAGAGACTAAGAGGTAAAATAAAAAGAACTCCTCTTTGCTGTGAAAATAACGATTTTCCAACAATTATAAGAGAATCAGAAGAAAAGAGAAGAAAGAATAAGAGTCGAGGCTCATTCAGTAAGAGTTTCAGAAGACCTCCATTCCGAAGAAGAAGAGCATGGTGGTCCAAGAGCAAGGCCAGGACATACAAAACTAGACAAAGAACGGGAATGACGAAGAGTTCATCCCAAGGCTCAACTAGCTCAGCAGCAAGGAGCACGTGGAGAACAACGTCAAAGAGAACGTTCAGACGAGCCCATACCCGAGCCAACGAAAGTTTTAAAAACTGCAACTGTTGCCCTCAGAATCGTGAGATACGAATTTACGAAGCCACGGGGGATATCGTGGAAGCGGTCTACCAAGGAAAGCTGGTACCAGTCTATCAGTTTGAAGACATCCCCTCGGATGAAAGCATCTACGAGGAAGAACTAAGAAGTGATTCAGACTCATATTCAGATGGATCTTCAACCGAGTCTGACTGAAGAGGACAGGATTCAGACAACTGAAAACCTGTCTGGATTCTTTTCAAGGATGACGATCTCGAATCGAACTATGGAAAGAATAATGCGACAAGATTCCAACCTCAGCCCATATGACGGATTCAGAATTGGCGGGATTGGACGAGTTCTTAATCAGATGGGACTCAACCAGAGAAGACATAACATCATCTACAAGGTAAGTACATG
Source organism: Hygrophila difformis (assembly GCA_030278955.1). NCBI lineage: Eukaryota > Viridiplantae > Streptophyta > Magnoliopsida > Lamiales > Acanthaceae > Hygrophila > Hygrophila difformis. Next base: position 47,447,797 of record JAOANR010000005.1, read on the forward strand.
TGAGTTTGCAATTCCTGTGGAACTTACTTGTAATGTTATGGATATGCAATTAATTCCTAAAGAAGAAATTCTTGAGGAATTAAGCAGAATGAAGGAGGAAATTGCCATTACTATGAAATGGATCCACATAAGAGCCATCGAAGTAGTAATTAAGGCAACATTCAAAGAAGGCATTAATTCTGAATTACATCTATCAGTCACTGATAGAATAATCAATAACCTTAGAGATGGTCTTCTTGGGACTATGGTAGGAAATTTATATGCAGGGAAGTTAATGTTTAACATTCATCCCAGAATTTCCTACAACTTAGCCGACCAAGATTTTAGCAGAGTGCTAACCCTTCATCAGGATTTCAAAAGAAAAGATCTGATGAAAGAATGGAACAGACCATATTCTATAACTTATAGAATCTCTTATGCACTTTCCAATATTCATCATTCTAACTTATTTCTCAGGAAAGAGTACATAGAAATTCCTAGAATTTTCAAGGAATTTGCTAAAGTCATGACTCCAAATCCTACTCAGATTCTAAGGTTATGAGGAGTAGACATTCAAATAAGAGATCATCCAATTCTAGACAGATCAACAAGTGTTAGAATTGAGTATGAAAGTCGTATGTCTTTTTCGGAAGACAGAATTATGGCATATAAAGGAAATGAGTTTATCAAAGATCTAACTCCTCAATCCATTGGGGTTAATAACATAAAAATAAAATGCCCCGGAGGATGGAAAGATATACGAGTTATATTTGACATCACTGAAAAGATTAATCGTTTTCCATGTGATGACCTATATTACTTACAACAACCATCAATTGGAACCTATGAAGGAACAATTGAAATTGCAGGATACGAGATCAGAGTCTTAGGCACTGCCGGAAAGGACAATAGAGTTATGATTTTGGGATTAAGTTTTCTCGAAAATCATAAACCATGGGTAAGAAAGGATAATGGAATAGAATTTAATCTGAAGGGTCATACCATCATAATTAAATGACAAGTCCATTTTCCATTTATATCTCAGTAGGGATAATATATGAAAAATATAAGTCAGAATATTTTGCAGCTTATATTGATTCAGGATCAGGTATTTGCACAACAAAACCAGGAGTTTTCCCTAGCGAAGCTATGGAATCATTGCCAATTATTGCAGGAAGGGGTTTTTCCCAGAAAATCTTAGTACTCAATAAGGGTATTCGACATGCTAATATCATGATTGGGGGAGTATTTGGTACACCTTGGTATAAGGTAAAAACGCCTCATATTTACTTTCATGATACAGAGCAGATATTTTGTTAGGTAATAATTATATACAAACCTTTACAAAATATGTTCAAGATAACAAAAGTAATTTGTTAATTTTTACCACAAGTTGTGGGAATGGGATACAGGTGTTGCGCAGAGAAAATGCATTCAATCGGATAATGCCTATAATATTTCGCAGCAAACGTGGTGATAATGATGCCAAACTAACTCATCCAAAAATGCAGGATCAAGAAATTTTGGTAAGGCTTCGTTGTCTTTTCGACAACAAGGATTTGATGATGCATCTATTGAGGAAATTATAAACTTCAAAGAAACAACAAAGAAAATGAAGTCATTAAATATAACTTCATTAGACATTGATGGAGAAACTAAATTTTCCCTCGAAAATATCAAAAAGCTTATCGAGAGAAACTTTAACAAGGATCCTCTGGCATAGTGGGATAAAAATAAGATCGGAGCAACTCTACAGGTAAAAGAACAATATAAATATGAGTATGTTCGATACGAACACATCCTAATGAACATGTAGGATAAGAAAGATATGCAACAAATTATCAAGGAGCATATCGATCTTAAACTCATAGAGCCTGGAGTCTCAGCTTATAGCAGTCATGGATTCTTGGTAAAAAAACCATGGCGAAATAAAAAGAGGTAAACCCAGGTTGGTAATAAATTATCAAGGTATTAATAAAATAATACAATTTGATGGTTATTACATTCCGAGTAGAGAACACTTAATTTATTGCATCAATGGTGCTAAAGTGTTTTCTAAATTTGATTGCAAATCTGGTTTCTATCAGATTAAGATGGAGAGTGAGTCGAAGAAATTCACAGCATTCTCTACCTCACAGGGGCAATATATTTGGAATGTTATGCCAATGGGGCTTTCTAATGCTCCTCAGATATTCCAAATAAAGATGGATAATCTATTTAAAGATTATTTAGAGTTTATGTTCGTCTACTTAGATGACATTCTGATTGCATCTCGAAATATTAAATAACATATTAAACATCTTCAAATATTTTCAGATGCATGTCACATGGAAGGTCTTGTTCTCTCTGAGAAAAAGGCTACCATCGCTGCTAACAAAATTGAATTCTTAGGAGTTCAAATTGATGAAGCAGTGATAGAGTTACAGGAACACATTATGGAGAAAATCCGCAATTTTTCTAACATATTAAAATACAAGAAACAACTTCAGGGTTTCTTGGGGGTTGTAAATTTTGCAGGTATGTTTATAAAAGACCTTGCAAAATATAGAAAGGATTTTAGACCACTCCTGAAAGAGACAGAAAGCTCCAGATGGAAATGGGAAGAAATCCATACAAAGAGAATTCACGAAGTAAAGCAAGTCTGTAATAGTTTGCCAAAACTCGCGATACCTCAAGATGAGGATGAGCTGGTAGTCTATACAGACGCCAGTGATTTTCGATGGGCAGGAGTGTTCATGAGAAAACTACTACGGATCAAGAACCCTGTAGATACACAGGAGAGTTGTTCACTGAACAACAATGGCCTTTATTCTTTGCAGTATGGAAAATATTTAAAAAATGACCTTTATTCTTACTTGCAAAGAAATTTATTTTAAAGGTTGATAATACTAATGTTAGAGCTTTTCCAAAAAATAAACTTGAATAAAAAAATTGAAAAAGCTCGTATTATCCAATGGCAAGCTGAATGCAATATTATACTTATGATATTGATGTTATAAAATCTCATGAAAATATTCTTGCAGATTTCTTGACGAGAGATGGAAGCATTTGAAATAGATGCCTTCATTACGAGATTTAGGCACGAATGCCGGAAGAAGTCCGATAGTCATGCAGAGATGGCCAGGCCGGATGCCAGAGATGCCAAGACTGCGGCTAAGTCAGAGGCATGCTACGTTGTGTGGGTAGGCTACGGGAATTGCACATAAAATCTGGAGGAGCTATCAAAGCATTTCGGACAGCTGGATATCAATGCAAAGACACCTGGCCAAATACAGCAGAGCGATGTGGACATGGTCCGCAATGACATACGAACCTCCCATATTGCAATGACAATGCTATGGGAATCAGTATTAGAGCCAATCAGGAAAGCGTCAACTTCCTTGGTAAACAAAGAGAAATGTGCCAAAAAAGCTAATGTGGTCACATATGAAGAAGCAGATTCAAGCACTGCTTCAAAGAAACCATTGTCGGATACCGACAAAAATGTTGAGCAAGAGGAAAGTCACATTTCCGAAAGTTCAAGTCAACCCACTCCCTCTGGGGTAAAAGATGAAGAAATTAACCTTTGGCCAATGACAGACACCTCTAAGGTTAATTCAGGAGAGTAAGTCATTTCTATAGCCTGGCTGGACTACCAAGGAAAATGGGAACAACTGGTTTCCAAAAGGGGAACTAACCCCAGCAAGACGGTGATCAAAACATCCGGAAGATACAACAGGGTCTGGATGCTCGAAGGATCGAAGCCAGAAGAGGTTCGAAAGTGGTATGATTTTGGATCATTAGCATCTGTTCATACTACATCACCAGGGTTCCCGGAGACAGAAAAACTTCCAGAATGGATAAGTAGTGCGGTGCATGAATCATGGCAGAACAACCCGCACCTCCAAAGAGGAGATATTCTGGAGCTCAAGTTCATCTCAACAGCACCAGAAATCATTGGAAAAGGTTCATACCCGGTCTTTCATTTTATTAAATTACAAATGCCTGATATGATAGCTTTCAATAGAGTCAAGTCTATTGATGACAAGGCACCTGTGGTATCTTCCATCAGTGAAAATGAGATCTCCATTAGACGAGCATAGGGATTCTGGGTCTGTTTCACAGAGATGGAAAAGGTCAAATATCCATTTAAAATCTTTTCCAATAATTTAAATGGATCGTTCCTGGTTAATTCTTTAACAGGGAAAAGTACGGAGTTTGCGGAAACCTCTTTCGAAAAGAAGAGGCTACTCATCTGGGAAAATAAGTTGCCAGCAACTGAGTCAACCAGAAGAAAGGCATGCAATATGATGCATGTTGGCCAATGGGAAAACCATATATGCCCATATTGCGTAGAACAGGAAAGACCCCTGTTCGGCACAAAGATTCGGATAACTCAAATGAAATCTGGATCCGAACAAGAAAGGGGGAAGAAACGTCCAAAAATCTTTCACAAGCCAAAGTGAGAACAACTGGATGTAAGAGAAAAAAAAAAAGAAGTGTCCGCAATACACTATAATTAAAGACCGACAAAGCAAGTCTGGAGTAGTTGGCAGTTAGTGGCCGACAAAGAAATGTGGAAAGTTGACAAAAGATGCCACCCAAGATTAATAATTCAACAATAATGTAACCAGCAGGAATCCAAAGCGTGTGACGAACGCAGTGACGTCACAATGCATTAGAGAAAATTTGGAATCCGCAAATGAAGTCCGCGGGCGCCTATAAATAGAGACAATTGAAGCATATGGAAGGCATCGAAAATCCTCAAAACTCTTCAAAATATTTGTAATATTTTCTTCTTTCTGCAAAAATTTCCTTTGTGTCTGTAATAGTATGGGGTACATCCTCAAGAGTCTAGTATCCTCTGCCATGCGGAGCTAAGTGTTTGTATTCTCCTTTAGGAGAAATTATATTTGAATAATATTTTTAATATTTCTTCAATAAAATCCAGGCTTCCTATATCTATAATTTTCCAAAATTAGAATTAAACTCCTTTGCCCCAAACCTCGCTACGTCCTAAGGTAGGAAATGAAATAGGACTTTGCTGACTGTTGCTGAAGGAGCCCAGAACTGGTGAACCATTGGTTGCGGTTGTGTGGTTGGAGGGAGTCCGTAAAATCCCATAGCTCGGAAAACCCGGCAACAAGGAGGTCAAACCCGAGGTATGAAGTTTTGTTTAATTTTATTACGGAAGCATGTTGGACACTTATTTGATGAATGGATCAATAACAATCACTATTTAAAGTTTTGGGGCTAAAATGAAATAGTTTGAAAGGTTGGTGGTCAATTTAATATAAAAGAGTGTCAAGTGGAGATTATTTTATACAAAAAGGACTAAATTGGACATTAAGGCAAAATGTAGAGGACTAATTGGGTATAAAAATAGATAAAGGACTGATTTGGCCAAAATAGAAAGAAAAAGGACTAATTGGGCATTTATTCCATTTACCGAATGTAGTACATATCTGAATAAGATAACTTGATGTTTGGCGGGTTAATTATTAGCATATTTTTTTCAGCTAAACAGCCAATGAATGCTAGAAAAAAAAGAAAAAAGACAATCAAAATAAGAACAAGACATCAGCGAGCTCTCAGGAACCACATTCCGGAGGGAATGCCCACGTGGTGAAGAAATGTTTCGTGTTCGCTCTTATCTTTGCAAGACAATCCGCAACAGCATTCCCCTCCCGAAAAATATGCCTGAAGTGACAGACTTGAAATTGGGAACGGAGCTCAACAATCGCAGCCAAGTATGGAGCTAAACTGTGGGAAGACTTCCAAAAGCTATGAAGAAGCAGAAACAAGTGTAGAGAATCAAAATAGCAACATAGTTCCACAATGCCCTTATCCTTAGCAAGTTGAAGTCCACGTAGAAGGCCGGCAATTTCAGCATGTAGTATTGTGACATCACCTAGGAATCCTGAGCATCGAGCAATCTAGCTTCCATGTTGAGAACGCAAAACAGCCACACCCCCCTCCCCCCCACGTTGACTGCCACCAATAGACCCGTCCGAGTGAAGCCAGGTTCCAGTCCAATCTCCTATATTCCAGCTAACAAAACGAGCTGGTGAAGGCGTCATCCGAGGATTGTAATGAAGTCGCTGAAGAGAGTCTGAGAGATGTGTAATTCCACGAATGAGGGCCTGTCGAGAGGTTGCACAATCTCTGAAGACCCTAAGAAGAGTTTTCATATCTGTCAACCATTCCACGAAGCCAAAGCCTAATTTGAGCTGGTGGCAAAGTGTCCAGATCCTGAGAGATATAAAGTCCTATAGATTGCCAAACAAATGCCGCCCGTTGACAAAGAAAAAGACAATGGCGCCAGTCTCCGATCTCTTCACCACAAATCTGACATAATGGAGAGGTAGTCAGATGTCTATGATAGCAAAGTGAATTACATGGAAGGTCATCCGACGTGAATAGCTATAGAAAGAAACATATTTTCTCAGGCCATCTCAATTGCCATAACCATGGCCAGTCTTTACCATTATCCAAATTTCCCAACAGGAAAAGATATCCCTCCCTTGTTGTATAACGACCATCAATAGAAGCTTTCGACCTCCAACCATCCATAGCAGAATGATGTAAGCAAGGTGGTGGCCTTTCAATGATTTCCTGGCGAATGGCATGAGGAATTTGTGTAGCTACAGCAGTGAGATCCCAGCCATGATTTATCACATATCCTTAACCTTTAGATCAATATCACAGGTTTCAACAAAATAAACTCTCGACCCCAATTGGCATTCCATTAACCATGGCGAAAACCATAGCGAACAATCTCCACTTCCTAGCGAAAATGTGTAGCCAGGCAGGAGCTGTTTAGCAGCCTTTCAAAGACTCATCCACGTGAAAGAACCCGCTGGCCATGCAGTAAGGAAGTTGACAACATTAGGGCAATAGATAGCCCTGAGCTCCGAACTCCATCTCTTAGATCTGCCGAGAAAAAATTCATACACGAGTTTTCCAAGAAGAGCAATATTAGCATGCTTCACCTTACGGAATCCCAACCTGCCATAGCGTTTAGGAGTAGCAATGCGATCCCAACCAACTAGATGTAACCCTTTGCCCTGATTATCCTTCCAAACAAAGTCCCTAACCTTCCTATCAATTTGACGACAACTGGACTCTGCGAGCCAACCAATTTGCATTGGGTATAAAAGAATTGAAGCCAAAACATGTCGCGCCAGGGTAGCACAAGCTGACTTGTTTAAAAGCCTCATAGCCCATGTAGAAAGTTTTGCATCCAACCGTTCCAATAGGTAGTCATAAGATTGCCGGCCCACTCGCCCCTTATGAATGGTAAACTTTTGGCTGTTTAGTTATTAAGTTAAGAGCTTAAAATAGGTATTACAAGGTATTAATATATTTTTGAGCTAATTAATAAAATAGGCCATGAGAAGGCACATCTTCCAATTTTGGACCACTAAAACTTCATTTTTGATTTTAGGCAATTAGAAACCAACTTTGACCAAATCAAGGCCATTTAGACTTTTCAAATTACCATTGACCCTACCAACTTTTGATTTATTATACTTAACCCCAACAGTTGATTTTCCAACTTTAGCCTTATTCCCCTTTGACCCCAACTTTAGATTTTTCATTTAATTTAGTCCAATGACAGCCATCATGCTTCTGATAATTAAATTAAGCACTAAATTTCATACGTTGGGCTCGACCGCCTTGCTGCCGGGTTTCCTAAGCTCCGGGATTTTACGGATTTCCTCCAACCACGCAGCCGCGACCGATGGTTCACCGATTCTTGGCTCATTCAGCAACAAACAGCACAGTTCTATTTCGTTTCCTACCTTAGGACGTAATCAAGATATGGGTAAAGGGTTTTAACTAATTTATCGGGAAATTTGGAATATTTGGAAGCCTGGATTTTACTGAAAAAATATTAAAAATATAATTCAAACATAATTTACCCTAATGAAGAAGATAGACACTTAGTTCCTCATGGAGGATACAAGTCTCTTGGGGAAATACCTCATACTTTTACAGACTCGAAAGGAAATATGCAGAAAGAGAAATATTACAAATATTTTGAAGAGTTGGGAGGATTTTTCGATCCCTTCCATCTGCTTCAAACTCTTTTATTTATAGGCGTCCGTGGATTTCAGCTGCGGACTTCAAATCTTCTCTAATTTACTGTGACGTCGTTGCGTTCGTCACCTGCCTTGGATTCCAGCTTCATACATTATTGTTTGCTGAATTATTGCTCTCGGGTGGCATCTTTTGTCAACTTTCCACCTTCTTTTGTCGGCCATAAATTGCCAACTACTCTTTGTCGCTTTGTCGACATTTAATTATTATGTATTGCCGACACCTCTTTTTCTCTTACATCCAGTTGTTCCCACTTTGGTTTGTGAAAGTTTTTTGGACGTTTCTTCCCTTTATCCTGCTCGGATCTGGATTTCTTTTGAGTAAGCTGAATCTTTGTGCCGAATAAAGGTTTTTCCTGTTCTGCGCAATATGGGCATATGTGGTTATCCCATTGGCCAACATGCATCATATTGCATGCTTTCTTTCTGGTAGACTCAGTTGCTGGCAACTTAGTCTCCCAAATGAGTAACCTCTTCTTTTCGAAAGAGGTTTCTGCAAACTCGGTGCTTTTCACTGTTAAAGAATTAACCAGGAACAATCCATTTAAATTATTGGAAAAGATTTTAAATGGATATTTGACCTTTTCCATTTTTGTAAGACAGACCTAGAATACACATGCTCGTCTGGTGGAGATCTTGTCTTCACTGAAGGAAGATACCAATGGTGCCTTGTCATCAATGGACTTGACTCTGTTGAAAGCTATCATATCAGGCATTTGTAATTTAATAAAATAAAAGACCGGGTATGAACCCTTTCCAATGATTTCTGGTGCTGCTGAGATGAACTTAAGCTCCAGAATATCTATTCTTTGGAGATACAGGTTGTTCTGCCATGATTCATGCACCGCGCTACTTACCCATCCTGGATGTTTTTCTATTTCCGGGAACCCTGATGTTGTAGTATGAACAGATGCTAATGATCCAAAATCATACCACTTTCGAACCTCTTCTGGCTTCGATCCCTCGGGCATCCAGACCCAGTTGTATCTTCCGGATGTTTCGATCACCATCTTGCTGGGTCAATTCCTCTTTTGGAAACCAGTAGTTCCTATTTTCCTTAGTAGTCCAGCCAAGCTGTAGAAAATACCTTCTCTTCTCAATTAACCTTAGATGTGCCTGTCAATGGCCTAAGGTTAATTTCTTCATCTTTAACCCAGAGACCGTGGGTTGACTTGAGCTTTCGGAAATGTGACTTTCCTCTTGCTCAATATTTCTGTCGGTATCTGACAATGGTTCTTTTGAAGCAGTGCTTAAATCTGTTTCTTCATATGTGACCACCTTAACTTTTTGGGCACATTTCTCTTTGTTTACTAGGGAAGCTGACACTTTCCTGATTGGCTATAGTACCGATTCCCATAGCATTATCATTGCAATATGGGAGGTTCTAATATAATTGCGGACCATGTCCACATCACTCTGTTGTATTTGGCCAGCTGTCTTTGCATTGATATCCAGCTGTCCAAAATATTTTCATAGCTCCTCAAGATTTTTCCTGAGGTGCCTGAATCTTGTAAAGATGGAATCTGCTTCAAATGCTTCAATATCTCTTCAAGAAATCTGCAAGAATATTTTCATGAGATTTTATAACATCAATATCGAAAGTATAATACTGACATTCAGCTTGCCATTTGATAATACTAGCTTTTTAAATTTTTGATTCAAGTTTATTTTTTAGAAAAGCCCTAACATTGGTATTATCAAATTTTAAAATAATTTTTTTTGCAAGTAAGAATAAAAGCCATTTTTTAAATGTTTTCCATACTGTAAAGAATTCTTTTTCGTTAATGTGCCAAAGTTTGACTTATTGTTCAGTGAACAACCCTCCTGTGTATCTACAGGGTTCTTGACCCGTAGTTGTTTTTCTCATGAGCACTCCTGCCCATCGAAAATCATTGGCGTCTGTATAGACTACCAGCTCATCCTCATCTTGAGGTATCGCGAGTTTTGGCAAACTATTACAGACTTGCTTTAGTTCGCGAATTATCTTTATATGGATTTCTTCCCATTTCCATCTAAAGCTTTCAGTCTCTTTCAGGAGTAGTCTAAAATCCTTTCTATATTTTGCAAGGTCTTTTATAAACATACCTGCAGAATTTACAATTCCCAAGAAACTCTCAAGTTGTTTCTTGTCTTTTAATATGTCAGGAAAATTGCGGATTTTCTCCACAATGTGTTCCTGTAACTTTATCCATGCTTCATCAATTTGAACTCATAAGAATTCAATTTTGTTAGCAGCGATGATAGCCTTTTTCTCAAAGAGAACAAGTCATTGCCTGTGACATGCATCTGAAAATATTTCAAGATGTTTAATATGCTCTTTAATATTTCGAGATGCAATCAGAATGTCATCTATGTAGACGAACATAAACTCTAGATAATCCTTAAATAGATTATCCATCTTTCTTTGAATATCTGAAGGGCATTAGAATGCCCCATTGGCATAACGTTCAAATATATTGCGCTTGTGGGGTGGAAAATGATGTGAATTTATTCGACTCATTCTCCATCTTAATCTGATAAAAATCAGATTTGCAATCAAATTTAGAAAACACTTTAGCGCCTTTGATGCAATCAATTAAGTGTTCTCTACTCGGAATGTAATAACCATCAAATTGTATTATTTTATTAATACCTTGATAATTTATTATCAACCTGGGTTTACCTCTTTTTATTTCACCGTGGTTTTTTATCAAGAATCCAGGGCTACTATACGCTGAGACTCCAGGCTCTATGAGTTTAAGATCGATATGCTCCCTGATAATTTGTTGCATATCTTTCTTATCCTGCATATTCATTAAGATGAGTTTGTATCGAACATACTCATATGTATATTGTTCTTTTACCTGTAGAGTTGCTTCGATCTTGTTTTTATCCCACCATGCCAGTGGATCATCGTTATTTCTCTAGATAAGCCTTTTGACATTTTCGAGGGACAATTTTGTTTCCCCATCAATGTCTAATGAAGTTATTTTTAATGACTCATTTCGTAAGGGCCTTACCAAACTTCCTCAATAGATGCTTCATCAAACGACAACAAGGGCCTTACCAAACTTTCTTTTATCCTGCATTTTTGGATGGGTTAGTTTGGCATCATTATCACCACGTTTGCTGCGAAATAATATAGGCATTAACCTGTTAAATGTCTTTTCTCTACACAACACCTATATCTCATTTCCGCAACATGTTGTAAATATTAACAAATTTCTTTTGTTATCTTGAACATATTTTGTAAAGGATTGTATGAAATTATTACCTAACAAAATATCTGCTCTTGTATCATGAAAATAAATAGGAGGTGTTTTTACCTTGTACCAAGGCGTACCAAATGCTCATCCTATCATGATATTGGGTTGTCGAATGTCCTTATTTAGTACTAAGATTTTTTGGGAAAAATCTCTTCCTGCAATAATGGGTAATGATTCCATAGCTTCGCTAGGGAAAACTCCTGGTTTTTCCGTGCAAATACCTGATCTTGAATCAATATATGCTGCAAAATATTCTGACGTATATTGTTCATATATTATCCCTACTGGAATATAAATGGAAAATGGACTTGTCATTTAATTATGATGGTATGACCCTTTCAGATTAAATTCTATACCATTATCATTTCTTACCCATGGTTTATGATTTTTGAAAAACTTAATCCCAAAATCATAACCCCATTGTTTTTTCCAACAATGTCTAAGACTCTGATCTCGTGTCTTGCAATTTCAAGTGTTCCTTCATAGGTTCCAAGAAGACCATCTCTATACCATTATCCTTTCTTTTCTTTTGAAATCCTGATGAAGGGTTAGAACTCTGCTGAAATCTTGGTCAGTTAAGTTATAGGAAATTCGGGGATGAATGTCAAACATTAACTTCCCTGCATATATATTTACTACCATAGTTCCTAGAAGACCATCTCTAAGGTTAGTGATTCTTCTATCAGTATCTGATAGATGTAATTCAGAATCAATACCTTCGTTGAAGATTGCCTTTATTACTACTTCGATGGCTCATATGTGGATCCACTTCATAGTAATGACAATTTCTTCCTTCATTCTATTTAATTCCTCAAGAATTTATTCTTTGGGAATTAATTGCATATCATAACATTACAAGTAAGTTCCATAGGAATTGCAAACTCACATGTACTTATCTTGTAGATGATGTCATGTCTTCTCTGATTGAGTCCCATTTGATTGAGAACTCGTCCAATTCCGCCAATTCTGAATCCATCATATAGACTAAGGTTGGATTCTTGTCGCATTATTCTTTCCATGGTTCGATTTGAGATTGTCATCCTTGAAAAGAATCTAGACAGGTGCTCAGTAGTCTGAATCCTGTCCTCTTCATTCAGACTCGGTTGAAGATCCATCTGAAGATGAGTCTGAGTCGCTTCTTAATTCTTCATCGTAGATGCTTTCATTCGAGGGGATATCTTCAAACTGATATACTGGTACCATATTTCCATGGTAAACTGCTTCCAGGATATCCTCCGTGGCTTTGTACATTCGTATCTCACGATTTTGAGTGCAATCGGGTGAGATATGGCCTATGGCCCCACACTTCCAACAGTTACAATCTATGAAACTCTCGTTGGCTCGGGTATGGACACGTCTGAACGTTCTTTTTTACGTTGTTCTTCCCGTGCTCTTGGCTGCTGAGCTAGTTGAGCCTTGGGATGAACTCCTCGTCGTTTCCTTTTTTTGTCCAGTTTTTTATGTTTTAGCTTTGCTCTTGGACCACCACGTTCTTTTTCTTCGTAATGGAGGTCTTCTGAAACTCTTGCTGTATGAGCCTAGACTCTTCTTCTTTTTTCTCTTTTCTTCTGAATCTCATGTAATTGTTGGAAAATCATTATTTTCACAGCAAAGAGGGGTTATTTTAATTTTACTTCTTAATCTTTTGATGTTCTTTTGGGCTGCTGCCTGTGGACACCATTCTCTGAGCTTATCCTTTAGAAGGACATTTTTCGAGCTATCGAGTCCACCGTGCCAGGGGGTACTGGGTATGATTGGATCAACATCTCTCTCCATGGGTTACAAATCTTTGCAAAGAACATGGGACATGCTACTTCAGTTATCATCTTACTTCGGAAATAGTATTTACAAAACCAGTAGATATATTTGTCTACTGCGCAAATACTTATAATTCCATACCCATAGAGCTTGGGTATAGACCTTGATTTTTTCGGTTTTCTTTTCTTCAAAATAACCATCTCCTACAAAATGGATTTTGAATAAGAAGCCAAATCGCTCGCAGATTGTGCTTTTGGATTTTCCTTCGAGTATTCGCGCTTTTAAAGCTGCCGTGGAGTTTTTCCAGCAAAACTTTTTCGATCATTCGAGACTTAGCTCTATTAATCTAAAACAAAGTATTCTTCATCGAGATCCAGGGTGGTTGTTGCAATCTTCATTTAAGCTACCCATTCGTCAATCAGCTCCTCGATGTTTAGGAAGTCGATAATGTCGAGGTTCAGTGTTATGCCATATGGATTTAATGGTTGTAACATCGTCTTGGCCCATGGTATGGATCTAGTGCTCTACTCGGGTTCCGTCCTGGGTTTCGTCTTGTATTGAGATGTACCTCAGGATACCTGTTCGTGTGGAAGTTTGTACTTTCTCTCATTGGCACATCAGGCGGTCCATCGTGGGTCACGTTGGATCCTGATCCTTCCGTATAACCCAACTGAAGAACTTCATTGGGTTTTACATTAACTAGATCCATAATCCCTAGTTGGGAAAATGATTCTGCAAGTTCTTGTAGATCTGATAGATCTTCCCTGGAAACACCCATTCGATTGTTTTCAGGAGATCAATAATCAGTCCTTCTTGTGATTTTTGCTTTGGGACCATGGTTGCTTTACCTTTTTGGTGTAAAGCTTGCACCGGTCCAAACGCAACCCTAATATTTGCTTGGTTATTCTTGGAAGATCCAAGAATATCATTCTGCCTTTTCTTGATATTCGAAATGTCAAATTTCAAGATCCCATCTGTTGTTTGATTCAAGTTATCAATTTTTTACGGGTAAAATCAATACCCGGTTACCATAATCTCGAATTATTTTTTGGATTTCCCTTAACTCCTGTGAGAACTTAGAGCTATCCGTATCGATTTCTTTCCAATCAGTTCCTCACATTTTTATGAAAAGAAATCCTTTTAATAATATTTGTCTCGATGACAAGTTCAAGAATTTTCTCTGGAAATTTCTTTTTTCTATTTCCAAATTTTGGAAATAACTCGTAGGTTTCAAATTAATTGAATCCATTAAATAATTAAATCTTCACCATTAAGAGATAAAATATTATAAATAATATAATTAATATGTTATTCAATAAAACCTAGGCTCTGATACCAATTTTCATGCGCCATGAGTATCATTTATACAATGTAAAAATTAAGTTTATTGAAAGAGGGCTAAGATGTCCAAAGTCAAACTATTTGGGGTTTAAATGAAAGAAATGAAAAGTTGTTAAGTTTAGTTGACTTTTCAAATAAGTCCTATGACCTAAATTCATTCAAGTTATGTTTCTGATGGCCTATTTTCAGAAATCAAGTTATGGTGGCATAAAAAAATTTACCTGGCTTCTGGTGGCCCTTTTTATTCTTTATCCCTATATTTTTTATTTTATAACATTATTAAAATAATCTATAATATAAGCATCATATTGTAAAAATAAATTAATTAAATTTTGAGCACATATTTTTTTTAAAATTTAAATTTTTCAATTTTTCATTTTCATTAATATATCAACTAAATTCTCTATTTTAAATATATATTATTTTCGGTTATATTTTTTACTTTTAACATTTTAACCCTTTAAATTATAAAATTCACTAAAATAGTCATCTTCATTAATATTTAAACTAAGATAACTATATTTTATAAGAGAATCTATTACAATTCATGAAAAATTAAAATTCATTACGATTGAATATCTTAAAATATTTAAAAACTTTTTAGATATGTATCGAATCCTTCTAGTCTTAATGACTTTTTAAAATCCGTATTGAATACCTCAAAATTTTTGAATTTGTTTTAAAATCTAAATTTAATTCATCCAAACTTTAAAAGGTTTAAAATAAGATCTTATAAAGTCTTGATTGAATACATCAAACTAATATACTAAAGTATTAATTTTTGTCAAAACTGAGCCCCACATAGTATCTTTGGACTTCTAAAAATAAATACGGAACAAATTTTTAGAGTAATAATTTTTATTTTATTTTATCTACACCTATCTTTAAAATCTTTATCTTTATAATATTTTAAACACTATTGTGAAATTTTCGCCAAAACAATATAAAATATCTTTAAAAAATATTGTACAACCGGATAAAAGCATTAGTCATATATATACGGAATTATATATTTTTAATCCATTATACTATATTTTCTTCCATTATATTTATTAACCCATATTATAGGCAATAATCCATTATACGCTTTTTATTATAAAATCCCCCCCCCCACACTATGGAAATATTTTGACAGTACCCATATGAATATTATACCCACTTTCACCCCATAGCAGGAATACAAAATTCCTCTTCAGTACACGGTGCAGGGAATAAGATTTATAAAATAAAAATATTGTGTAAGTACATATTTAGCCATGTAAAGTGTAAATGAGTAGGGACTCATCGGGGTTTTTGGAGGGTTCTTCTTCTTAGCTTGGATAGGAAGTAAAATTCAGCAAACATTGGAGCTCGAAGCCGCATTTGGGAAAGAAAGACACTGCGTTGACCTAGAGAATGGAATGGTGAGTAAGTGACTGTGTCTTTAGGGTTAAATAGTTAGAGAAGATGGTGGAGATCGTTGAGGAGGAGGATAATGGCAGTCTCTCGATTCTTGCATTTTGTGAATGTGAAGGGTTGATGGAGTCGGTGCTAGTGCGGAATGGGACAAAGTTGAGTGAGATTGTTGCGGTTCTAACAGCCAAACGAGGGTTAGATGCGAGGAGCATGGTATTGCATTACAAACATCCGGTGGAGCGGTTACTGGTGGGTTTGTGGTCGGACGATGATGTTAGACATATGGTTGAAGTGCATCGTTTGGTCGGGCAGGGAATGTGTAGAATCGCCGCTCAACGGGATGAAGCAGGGCATAACCGAGGAAGGTAACATCATTGTGGAAATATGGAAGTGGTCGGTTTATGTGAGATTGCTGATATTGGAAAATGATAATGAAATAATGCTTTGATTATTAGTAGTGGTTTATGTTTACAGTGTTTTGAAATGGGTGAGCTTTGGAAGTGAAATAAATTGCTAATGTTATTTTGTTTGGGCTGCAATGTGGTAGTGAGATTAAGGTTTATAGAAATTACTGTTGGGTAATGTTGATAATGTTTGTTGATTATTTGTTGAGGTTTGAATGGGATACAACAAATGTAAATAGGGTATTTTCACTTGGTAGTGGTGGGAAAAGATGAGCAGATGTTTTATTTTGATTTCATGGTTCATTAATTTCAAATAGATTGTGGAATATCTTCATTGAGTCGGTGATTTGTTGGCAATACATAGCTATAAATTTTTGTTGTATTGTCCAGTTAGTGTAGTGATCATCAACGATGGATGGATGTATGTATGCATTGTAATTATTTTGGTTTGATTGTAGGGAAGAAAACATAGCTAGAGTCCAAGAAGAGGAAATGGGTGTTAGTAATGCACCTATAGGTTCCGTGATATGGGGTCGTGCAATACAGTGAGTGGGACAGACCTTTGACAATGCGAATCAATTTAGAATGTATTTGAAAAACTACTACATATCGCACAAACTTGCATTTAAGTACGAGAGAAATGATGGAGATAAAATAACAGCGGTTTGTACGGTTGTAGGTTGTAAGTGGCAGGTGTATGCTTCTTTTCACAAGGTGGATAGGTCTTTCGGGATTAGACGATGCAACTTGAACAATTCCTGTGGGTTGAATAGTTTAAAGGATCGTAACAATCCGAAGGCCGATGCGAACTGGATAGCAGGTTATATAAAGGAAAAGGTCCGACAGGACCCAACATATAGATCGGTTAATGTGATGAAAGACTTAGAGGGAGTTTGGAATTGTAAATTAAGTATCGAAAGAAGTGGAATGGAAGGGAGATTGCACTACGCGATATACACGGAGATGACTATGATTCCTTTGACAAGCTAAGAGGATTTTGTCATTTTGTGCTGCGTTGAAAGATGGTTACAGCCCTGTGACATTCTTTTGAAGATTGATTAGAGCTGAATTATTTGGCAGCCCGCGAAGTTAGACTTTTTAGTGCATCTCGTGTAATATTCGAGACGGTTGATGGGGAGAAGACACTCGCAGTCGATGTAGATCAGCGGACATGCACGTATGGAGAATGGCAACTCTATCGAGTACCTTGCAAGCATGCTTGTGCGTGCCTAGATCACATTCACCGTAGTGTATATAATTTTTTTTTTATCCATATTATAATGTGCAGGCTTATCGAACGACTTACAATGGGTTATTGTACCTGATGCCTAGTGATGGAGAAGTTGTGCAGACGAGGCAAGATCCAAATTTTGTCCGTGCACCCGATGTGCGGGCACAACCTGGCAGGAGGAAGAAAAGAAGGATCCCGTCACATGTGCCAATACCAATGGTGCGCTGTGGATTGTGCAGGGGACATGGACATAACCGAGTGACATGCAAGGCGCCGCGGTTGTCAACGCAATATATGTGGGTGTGATGATTTGTTCTGGGTCTGATTGTTACATTTTAGGTCCCCAATTTTGATTGCCTCATATTAGGGTACTACAATTCTACAGTAGATTGAGTACCATGTGTATGAGGACAATGAAGTTTTATGATGGAGTGAATTAATGATGTTTTTGTGTATTTGTACTAGATGTTGGTGAAACTTTGATATTATGTTTGATTGAATGTTGGAAGTAATGTTAGCCGAATCTTCTTTTACAGGTCATAATGTGGCAGTTTTAACTTTTAAGTGAACAACCTAGAATGATAAGATGCAGGGGAATCATATTTCATTTGTCAATTATAGTTAAGTACGTACATTAGTGATTTTTGGATTAATGCAGATTTTTTTGGTATTAAACTGGGGCATTGCAGTTCATTCAAATTATGTATGTTATATACATTTCAATACAGGTTTAGTTTACTTTAGTATCTGTAAAATGAGTATTAGTACACAAAACGAATTATGCAACTTCCTCATTAATGCCACAGGTATAGGTATAGTGTGGATATAATCAACCTTGCAATGGTACATCGAAGAAATATTTTAGTATGTACTTTATTGTTACAACATGGATAATGAAAAGCACAGCGAAAATATTGAAAATGTGATTTTTAAGGTATGTTATATAAATTTCAATACAGTTATAGTTAATTTTAGTATCCCTGAAAGGAGTATCAGTACATAAAATGAATGATACGTTCGGTTTAATATGGTAATACGGATCGTGTTTGGATATAACCCGACATTAATCCATGGGTTGGAGACTATTCGATACATCTTGTGCCCCCGATCGGTGTTGGTTTGAGTTTAAGAACACCGTTGAGCGTCGTTGTTGGAAACATCCAGGACACACCAGATGATGTATTAGTATAGTTTTAAATTCTTTTAGTTCATGTTCTATTGTTTTGGATATCAATGGATCTTATTATAGTATGTAAATACACATATTTTAATATAGTTATAAAGGTTTTACAAATAGGTGTGTTTTTAGTTTCCATGGTCAATATTTCGATACACAGGGACTATTCCAGCAATGAGTGTTATAAAAGAGTGTGTATCAATATTCTTTGAGATGAATGAACAAGTTGGAGCAACCTTTGTGGGTTTGTTATCGTGTTTAGGTCGTTGTACTCCAATTTCATTTGTAGAAAGTAATACAATGAATAAAGGTGGCAAATGTTGGTGTAACCTGTGTCTTTAGGCTAAAAGGATTGATGCGTATACCACGTTACGAGTAGTATCACGTTGATTCGTGAGTTGGAGACTATTCGATACATCTTGTGCCCCCGATCGGTGTTGGTTTGAGTTCAAGAACACCGTTGAGCGTCGTTGTTGGAAACATCCAGGACACACCAGAGGATATATTAGTATAGTTTTAAATTCTTTTAGTTCATGTTCTATTGTTTTGGATATCAATGGATCTTATTATAGTATATAAGTACACATATTTTAATATATTTATAAAGGTTTTACATATAGGTGGGTTTAATTTTAGTTTCCATGGTCAATATTTCGGTACACGAGGACTATTCCAGCAAGGAGTGGTATAAAAGAGTGTGTATCAATGTTCTTTGAGATGAATGAACAAGTTGGAGCAACCTTTGTGGGTTTGTTATCGTGTTTAGGTCGTTGTACTCCAATTTCATTTGTAGAAAGTAATACAATGAATAAAGGTGGCACATGTTGGTGTAACCTGTGTCTTTAGGCTAAAAGGATTGAAGCGAATACCACGTTACGAATAGTATCACGTAAATCCGTGGGTTGGAGACTATTCGATACATATTGTGCCCCCAATCGGTGTTGGTTTGAGTTCAAGAACACCGTTGAGCGTTGTTGTTGGAAACATCCAGGACACACCAGAGAATGTATTAGTATAATTTTAACTTATTTTAGTTCATGTGCTATTGTTTTGGATATAATTGAATCTTATTATAGTATGTAAATACACATGTTTTAATATAGTTATAATATTTTTACATATAGGCTGGTTTAATTTTAGTTTCCATGGTCAACATTCTGGTACACGAGGAAGAAGTGTTAGTTTCCATTGATGGGACATCCCCTGCCAAAGCTGCAACTACAGCTTCCATTCTCCAATACTCAAAAAATCCATCAATGTATATCTCCCCCCCCCCCATTATGTCCCGTTTCTTCCCCACCAAGCCCTACATTCCAATTTTGAGATAAGAAGAACCACGGCCCTAGCACTCAAACCCATCCTTAGGGTACCAAATGGCAGCCCCAAGTGGATCAAATTCGCCCAACAAACCCAATGTTGATGAGGCTCTCGTGCATCGTGTTGAGCAGCTGGAACAGAACGATTCGATCATCCTCCTTGTCGTGGGGCAGTTGGCAGCGAACGATGGGATTCGGGCACGGGAGGTGGAGCTCATCCGGCAAGAAGTTCGGGCACTCGCACGGAACGACGAACGTTCAGCAAACCGTGGGCGAATGGGGTTCTTAAATTAGAATTTCAGTACAGTTAATGTACATGTTAGTATATATAGATTAAATTATATTTTTTTCTTAAAAGAAAAACATACAATTAATTCAAGTTATGAAGTTTATTGGTACGCGAAGAGTGATCCTATGACGGAAAAAATTCGATGGGGGTTTCCATAGTAGGGAATGTGGATAGTTCTATTTTACACTTTTCATAAAATGTAATTTGCACAATTTTTTCGTCTCTTACAGTATTTCGATATTTATGTACAAATTTTTTAGGCATTCTGAGTGTAAATAACATTGAAAGTGTCTTTTCTTTTACTTGGCACCTATGTTTCAGTATATTATCGTCTTCTGGTGGGTAAATAAGTAATGAAGAATCAAATGACTTTTGGAGGGAAATTGGCAATCGGGGAATATCTTATAAAATAAGAGCCACATCTGGTGATGCCCAATTCAAGAAGAGAATTACAGTCCAACGTACACACAAACATCAGCACCAATTCCCTTCTAACAAACACCACAACACTATCCACCCATCATCAACTAATGCCAAACAAATCGAACAAAACATGCCCAAAAATTTGGGAACCATTCCTACGTTGTCCTTTTTCCTTTGAACCTTCCTCAACATTCTTTCCATCATTCTTACCAGCTGCCTTCAGTGCCATTACGCTTGTATCTTTCAATCCCTGCCCTCAATCACTCTTCGCAGAGCTAACAACCTAAAAAATGAATAGATCATCATCCCCATTAACACACCAAAAATCTGGTTCTAAAAAGAATTCATCCACGAACAATCAACATAATCAAATCAAGAAAGAACATTTTTACAACTAACTAATCAAGATGTCAAACCTAATCAACACACTCAAGATTGCTAGCCTAATCAACATGGTAAACATCACAACAAATTACATCTCTTACCAATTGACATTACCAGCACAATACAACAAATTCCATCTCCTACCAATTGACATTACCAACACAATACAACTAAATCTTATACCATTTACACATAATCTATTCATATTTGCAGATTCGTCAAAATTTCACATCAGCTTACTTCACTTCAAATTACTAACCTAATTAAATAACTTTTCATGATTTTAATCAATTATTACCAAACCACATAATCAAAATTTTAATTTCTTCAATTCCACATAACCTTCTCCATATCAGATTTTCCCATCCAAAAATAAATATTATAAACGTTACATTTTCATCATACCACACAGATTTATCATTTCTCAACAAAAAAACAACTTTCTTCACATGGGTTAGCATTAAATAGACATCATATCAATTAATTCAGATTTTAAATCTATCATTGTCAATTTCAGATTTTACACATTTCTTCAATGATTCCAACAAAAAATAATGCACCACAGCTCCCATGCATAATTCCCTATCCTATCCAAATCATCAACGTAGTGAACTACAAATGATAGAACGTGTTGGTGGGAAGTCAGGAACAATATGCAGTTGAACACAAACAATAAGTACGTCCTGCCAACATCATCACAGGGTCTACTGTACCCAACTCCGCACCCTCTTCCCCCTCATTCTCTTCAACAAATCTATGATTTTTTTTCCTTTTCACATTTGCGGAGGTGCCCCCAAAATGCCTGGCAAGTGTCCTGCTCATCTCTTCTAATTTTGGGTGCACAAATGCCCCCTCGTTCTGAAGTGCCATTACATAGTAGAACTCCGCAGTTTTGAACTTTAATTCGTGTCCTCCTCACCTATAAGGAAACTTCCCTCAAAATCTTGCTTCTAGCCAAGATAAACAGCTATAACTTGTTGGGCATTGCACGAAATGCCAGAATGGCGTTATCCTCAGTGCAGCTAGCTTGTCATCCGTTAGTTTTTCCACAATTGGATCCATTGTGGCCCGAAAAAATTCGGAGAACACCTTGTAATCAGCCCTGTCTCCCCCTCCTTCCTTATTATTCATAACATCCATTTCTTTATCGATTTTGCCCTTCATTTTCTTATTTTTTTTCCATCACTCTTGCTATTTCTTTAGCACTTTCACCTTTCTCCTTCAAACCTTCCTCCATATTCTTTCCAACCCTCTTACCAACCACCTTCGGTGCCATTCCAATTCACTCAAACAAATTCCGCCCACAAACCCTGCATAATAACCAAACTGCCTACATACAAATACAAAAACTAAACATCCCTTCCAGAACACCAACATTACGGTTCAACAAAATTAAATAGCCATGATTAAAATAAACACAGTCCCATCTTTCTCCTAATCAAGATTAGAATATGTTCATCTCTTAGGACTCACATTAACAACAACATACAGTCCAACAGACTTCCTATACTCTCACACACTTTCACCGTTACCCAACAACTTCATCAATAATCCTCAAAATTCAAAATTTCCAAACCATATGCCATTCACACATGTTAATTTCACTTTCCAGATTCCTTCTTAATTCAACTCCACAAATTCAAACCAAAAAGCATACGTTCAATATCCAAAACTAACACATTTTCATGCAACAAAGTCCACAAATCAACACAAATCATACCGAAATGTTCAAAATGCCCAAGATCATACCGGCATGTTCAGAATCACCAAAAATCATAACGAATTATTCAATGCCTTAAATCATGCCCCAAATGTTCAATTCCACGTTTCCGCAACAACATTACAAAATAATTTTTTTTTTAAAAAAAAAACCACATTTTCATGCCAAAATTAGGTTACGGCTACACAATGCCCGCCTCCTAAACCCCTTCCCCCATTACCATTGCCCAACTATTTCCACAAAAATAATGCGATATTACTCACCAATTTCAATTGCGCTTCGATTAACTCCCTCGCCTTCCGCCGCCTCTACACTGCTTCCCCTCTGGAACCCTCGAGCCCTTTCTCTCCGCGTATAGCGCCCAATTAAGGGACGGAACCCTACCATGCTGCTGCCCCCTTTACATTTGTAAGACCTCCGGTCCGGTGGACGTTTCTTCGTTCAATTTTAAGCACCAGAAGAAGAGTACTGACAAGGACGAAGCGAGGTGTGAGAAACCCACCTGATTCTTGTATGGGTTTCTTTTAAAAAATGCTCTCTCTCCTTTTCGAATTTATTAACATAATACTTTTTCTCTTTGTGGGGTTTCCAGACAATTTTATTTGGGTGGGGGGTATAGAGGTAGGGCTGGGAGAGGCGATGGTTTTTACTGCAATTTGCCATAATATAGGCAACTTAAAAAATATTGTACAAGTACTAATAGTACAACCATATTTGGCAATATGTACAGACATATAACAAGTATCACTCAAACATGCTCCTTCGTGTCTTTATATACGTTTACATATGCACTAGATATACACACATTTTAATCAATATGTACAAACCTAACGCACGTCTACTTTTGCCATTGAACCGTGCTTCCGGCGGCTGTGACCTACAACCATTTTCGCTCACACACCCAAAATTAGGATCACATGAATTTAATTTAGGCTCACACATCCAAAATTAGGATCACATGAATTTAGTTTGGGTAACACTCCGTAGGGTGCGAATTCGAGCAGTGCGATTATGATTCTTCTGAAGAATTAGTGTGTGTCCTCAGTAATGTGGTCCACGCAAACTGCATAACTCACTTCATCATCATCGAATATGATCCGTGGGATGCCCCGGGGCCAACGAAATCTAGTAAAAACATCGAAAATGCACAAAACTCTCGAACTTTTGTACAAGTACTAAAAGTACAAACATGATTGGCAAGACAAAAACACATATACAAAATATCACACAAACAATGCACATTCGTGTCTTGCGTAGTAATAAATAGTATAAAGTTAATTGTCATTATTGTGGATTAATTAATGTGATTGAGAATGAGAGGAATTGGAGTAACAATTGTGCCATCACATTTTGATTTTGACCTATTATGATTTAATAATGCCCTCTAATAAATTATGCCATCACATTTTGTATTCTAAAGAAGTTTGCTGATTTAGAAAGAGACTGGCATTCAACAACCACCTAAAGCCCTAAAGGCCAACACAACAATGCAGCACATTTGATGACACACTAGTGAAATACATTTAAGCATCAGAAAAGTAATATGTGGCAGATCAAAAGTAACAGGCTCACAGGCACAGACAGACAGTATACAGCCAGCTGTGATTGATGTTGTTGATGGCCATCACTACAGCAAGATGCTCTTAACATAGACGTGACTAGTGAGGATGTCAAAACAGTAGTGTAACACAAATGTTGCATATTAATCACCAGAGTAAATTCATGGACTTTTGGAGCAGATAAAACCATACCTCGTAACTTCGCAACAATAACCAGACAGAAAACAAGAATGATCCAGCTATATCAGTTTATAAAAATGGAAATTCAAGTTTCCAGTAAAGTTTGGCCATAAGCACAAGACAGGAGGAACACTAAAATCAAAAGGGTATCAAGATCTCGCCTTACAGTTGTAGCATTATCAGTACAAGGTTCAGATGTAGACAGAGATCTGCGGAATATCAACGTCATTGTCATCTTCATCCTCACATGCTACAACAAGATCTACATGGTTGCGGTAAGATGGCAGCTCAAACTTGGCCACATCTCTTACAAGGTCTGATATCTTCTTGTCCATTCGCTCTTTGTGGCGAGGGAACATGCTATTGTAAAGCAGACAGCTTCCAAAAGAGATGCTATAGGCATTCAGCCCCTTGTCTGCAAGCCACTGAAGAAGCTCCCTCAAAGTAGGATTATTTTTAATGACCCATCTATCCCACACCGTCCAGCTCAAGTTTTGATGCTTGACAACCTTAGCAGGCACGGGCTCTGCCATGGAGAACAGTGGCAGAGCTAGGTTAGCAAATGTGCTGCGGTAGTCTTCTAATTTGTGACCACCGTCAATCACTTTATACAGCTCAAGGCACACCAATCCAGTGGCCATTGCTGTGGAAGTTGCAATAGCGGGAATAATTCTTCCAGCAATGAATTTGGCTTTTAGCTTATCAACTTCAGGAATGGCGTAATTTCTTGCCCTCATATTAGCAAGTCCAGATATCAGGTCCATGTGGTAATTCGTATCATCATCCTACACTTATCCAAAGCAATGTTAAAAGCAACATAAATTTAGTTAAAAAAAAAATCTACAAACTAGTTCAAGTGTCGTTGTCGGAGCAAATATCATTTGACATGAGACATGGACAGTAGATAAAATGAGGTATATGCTCAGGAGAAATAACTAACCCCTGGATGTAAATCTATTAATCCACCCCCAGCAATGATAATGTCCTTGAGAATAATTAACAGTAACAAATTGGCAGGAAATGAATATGGCAAAGCAGGAAGAAGTCTATCATCTACAGCGTTTTATGGCTACTGTCTTGCTCTTAAAAAGGACAGAAGAAGAATGAAAAAATAAATTGGTTCATAACTTGAAGCATGATCCATTCTAGGAGAGAATCTTTACCAGCAATCTATAGGCTTAATATTGATACTACGATTGGCTAGAGTATATATTCTGTAAAACATATCCAACTATTTTCACCAATAGCTAATCAATATTCACTACAAATTATGAACAGAAGTAGGGGAATGAGGCCGATTAGGTCTGAATTTAAAAAATAAAATGTCTGAGCCAATATATGCCCCCAAGACAATGCAAGATAGGAGGTAGAAACTCCTTAGTTCATAACACAATAGCGGTTATTCTTGAAGAATGATGTAGGGACAATCCAACCGAATCAAAAGCCAATAATCTTTCACATTTCACATGGGAGTATTATTTCAGGTAGCTAACAGATTAGAAGAAACACACATTCATAAGTTCACTATAAATAATATGAAGAGATCAGCCATATTAATCATGTAGATCATAGATATGGCAGCACACGGATAATATATCAAAAACAGTTTTTGAGATGGAACCAGTTACAGCCTCTGTCCTGAAGCAAGTACCCCCGAAACACTAAACATAATTTTATTCACTTTGAGAGCATGACATATCAGTCAACTGTCAATTAAAAAAGGTTAATTGATATAACAGAAATGGGAACAACAAATGGGACCAAAAAAAAGCAACCATGGTTTTAGGAAGAGTGGGAGTAATACATATCTTGCACAAATTTGATCTCTCATTAAATATGCAACCAAAATATGGGGGAAGTTTAGTAAGTCATTCCATTCAGTTTTGATTTTCACTACTTTTCTCTATCTTGTGCAATGCATGTGAACTTCTTTTGAAAACTTGTGAGATTTGTCAGGCAAAAGCAGAACTGTCATTTTCATAGCACATGCAAGGGCACATTTAATAATTACCAAAAGAAATTTCAAATTTGACACGTTTAATCACAAAATGAGGGCTGCAAGCAACATGGGAGTCCTTGTTTTGGAAGCATACAAACAGTAGCAGCCTATCTCAACAGAAAGAGGACTTAACATAAGCTCGTCTCAATTTAACTATCCTTAATCCCACACCCACACCAAACCACCCCAAGACCTCTTCTGATGCAAAGATCATATCAACACCTTTCACAAGCAAAAAGACAAATTATTGATCAGATTATCACACAAGAAAATGTATACTTACAGAATGTGATTTGACATTTGAATGACTATAGGGCTGGCGGATGGGGAAGAGAGTATTGATTGATTCTATAAAAAGATAGTTTCAATTGATTATATTGGCCACTTAACATCAAAAGCTCATGATGATTGCATAGTGATATGCATCTCAATCATATGTAACTGTCTCATATCGATATGAATGTTCGAAATTGAAGAGAACTATTAAAATCGGTAGGATGTGGATGATTACATTTGACACACTTCTTATTTATATCTCTTTCGTATAAAAAAAAGAGTTCAAAAATGGAATTCAGCAGTTTTATGTAACGTAAAGTTGCCCTTTTGCTTGTAATTAATCCTGAAGGAATGATAGGCATTAGTGTATTTGATTGCAGCTCTATAAATGCAGGTCTGCCAGCAATCAGTCGGGACTTTTACACTAAAATACTACGTAGTTGCTAGAGCTAGACTGAATTATGCCAAAGTTATGCAACATGCATGCATCATCTGTTAACATAAACAAAAATCAACCATTTTTCAATCCAAAAAGATCAGTAAATGTATCCTCCTTTATCAGAAAGGTATGATAAAGTAGTAGGTTTCAATGGACAAGAGACGAACCTTCTCAAACTGGATTGGTTTCATCCTGAAGTTTTGGGGTAGAACTTTCTGGCACTGCTCCAGCTTCATAATTAGGTCATCAATAACTGCAGCATCATCCACAGAAGCAGTTGCAAGACTAGTAGCTTTCTCATCAGTTACGATTTTTGCATGTTTATTTGGTTGAAAATCAGGAACTATGACACTGTCAACAGCTTGTGCCAATTTCTTAGGATCTTTCACCCAGTCAGGTACAGGAACGCCAAATGTCTCAGCTCGCAAAACGGACCCAGCAATGATAAATTGAAGATGGCTTGAATCAGTGGCAGAAAACTGCACGGGACGAGGAAAGCGTTTTGGGGCAGACCAGAATGGTGCACCCGTACTGGTAGCAGCATCTTCTGGAAATGTGAAAGTCAACTGCTTCACCCGGTTCACAAAATAATCTTCAAACCTGCAGATTAGTTCATATGAAATCAGAGTTCCTAAGAAAGTGTAGTTGTAGCCGAACACAAGAAGCGAATAAATAAATAAAATGCTATAGGAAATTACTTTAGGCGAGCCCATGTAATACAATCTTGGAATGATACACAACGCTCACTATCAAGGCACTCAACTACGCGTTCCAAATTGTCTCTTGCTTGAGCATCCCCAGCGTTTCTCATTGCAGATGCATACTCAGTCGGGTTGGAAAGATAGGCATTTACTTCAGCAGGTGTCTTCTCAAGCAAGCCCTCAAATTCAGATCTGGCCCATGTCAAGCAATGATCAATATTGTGAGGGAAGGAATGTACAGTACACATAGGTGCCTGTTTCTCTGGGGGATCTCGGGAAGCTCCATAATTTTCTGTCAGATGAGGAATAACCATTTGTGTATTGCATTTGGCACCTAAAGTACCTGACTCAAGTAGCGGTTTCTGGAAATATAGGCATCTCTGGTCGACATAAAGTCTAGCATTTACATTGTCCAGAGCATTAATAACAAGACTGAGATTCTCCCAAAATGCATCATTAAAAACATCCTCCGTCTCCCCGCTCACACGATTCTGCAAGGCCTCTACGTGGAGAAGAGGGTTGATTGATGCAGCAGCAGCAGCAGCAACTGTGGATTTCGGTTGCCCAATGTTCCAGTCTCGAAAGAGGAATTGCCTACTTAAATTACTCTTCTCTATCACATCATCATCAGTAACAGTCAACTTTCCATCTTTTCCACACGAAACTCCCATAAGAGCTAAATTTTTCAAGAACTCACAACCAAGAGCACCAGATCCAACAACAAAAATCTTAGCATCTTCCATTTTTCTCTGAAGCTTAGACCCAAACACCGAAATTTGAGCATCATACCGGCTATTTAATGGTTTGAAATCATTGGAATCTATGGGCTCAGTAGGCAGCGATTCTATTGAGTCAAAGTAGAAAAACTGCACAAACACAACAGCAGCGAAGTTCAGTTATGCCCTTATGGTACATAAATTGCACAAACATGAACTATCACATAGTTTCCTTACATTAACAAAGAGATAGGATTGGAGCACTAGAAAATAAAAGATCTTACACATGTCAAAGCAACAAATCAGAAGAAAACACAATCTGAAAATATCAACTACATTGCTCTCTTGCTATAAGTCAACTATTGAAACAGCTTTCTTTAGCCAACAGAGATGACCAAACTTGAATCAAATAGATACAAGAATACACTGCCTTCTGCAACCAGATGAACTTGTAGCCATCATGCATGAGAAAACTTCATACACATCGAATGTCAGCAAGTTACCATCTCCACTCAACAAAACGAGAAGAAACAAAGAGGAAACAGGATAAAGAATGGATAGCACATCTGGAACAGAAAAAGATACTCACCTGGAAAAGAGGATGAAACTTCCCGGAGCATGCCTTCATAACCTCCTGTCCAACAATGCCACCGAACATGGCAGCCATAGGATTCAACACAGCCCGGGCACCAAAAGCAAAGTGCCGAAGAAGTTTCGGGTTTATACCATCCAGCTTTCCTTCACCTAGAGTTTCATTCAAGTTGGTGGTGATGGATACTAACTTCTGGGCATCCTCTTCGGAACCAGCTACTGGGAAGCGCCCTTTTTCAGATACAAACTTATCTAGGGATTGGAATGCTAAATGCAAAAGCTGTGGCCTGTCAAACTTGGAGAAATCAGAAAGCAGAAAATCCCCGGGGTCCTGAATTGCTTGCTTCAGTGGCTTAAAGTTCAAAACCTTCGGTTGCTTCACTTGAGTCACAATACCACCCCTCTCATATGTACCAAAATTAGTGGTATCTTCCTCAAGCATAAAAGAGTATGGACGTGCATTCTTAATCTTTCTCAGTTTTCCATCATTGAGCTCTGTCATTCCTCGAATTTCAGAAAAGACAACTAGATCTCCATCTTGAAACTCCAACCTTTCATCATCCACACATGTCACAAGAGGAGGGTTGTCGTTGCTGATAGATTCAATTATACCAGTATGAGGCTCCTCGCCATCAACATCAGAGACCATGAAGTCAGGTCCAAAATCACAAAATATGCCTCCAAAAAGTCCTCTAACTTCTGTCTTAATGAAAGCAATTGGAGGCTGATGATTGTGACAATAGTCATCGAACTCTATCGCCCTCTCTAAGTTGATGTCCGTAAAAACGACAGCCTGCATTCATGAACATTATCAGCATTTGTCAAGTGGAACATTTGAAATACATGCAAGCAATTCCACAGAACATAGTACTTGCACACAGTTTGATGCCATCAGAAAATGAATATAAAACTGAATTAGAATTTGTTTTCTCAAAGGACCATGAGAAAAACTTATAAACAATTTCCCGACACACATAACTATTTGCAAAGGCACAGTAACATAGAAAATGAATGACATGTATAGTCTTGGCCACTAATCACCTCTCATTGAAAGATTTTAAAATCTCAAGAAGCTATGCATAACTGCATATATGTAGGAAACACTTCCACACTCCAGAGGCTTGTCTCACATTGTGTTCAGATGACATCACTCGATATCACAAAAATATAAACAGATATTTCAACTCACCACAATACTGGTATCTAAATAAAAGGAAGTGTTACAATGGGCAATGACGCTTCAAAAGAAAATTCTATTTTGATTGGATAAACAAAGTTTTTTTTATTTTTTTATTATTTTACTTTACTGAAACTGTGGGTGCATTTGAATGTTATATTCAACTAGGGCAAAACAAGAATACCTGGAAATCAGAAAGTTGCTCTTTAGACAATTTCGTAGCCAAAGTAGAGACGGCCACAGCATTATTGAGTTCCTGTAACTTCTGAACTGAAGCAAGTGCCCTGTTCTTACCCAAATCCTTTTCTGAGAACACAAAGTTACTGGACATGTCCCACAATTCTACTGCACCTTCATCATGTAAGGTCACCGATTTCACACCAGCTAGAATGAGGTTTTTAGCTGCAAGTATTCATGAAATTCAAAAATGATACCCCTATTCCATTTTATTCAATAAACCTAATCCATGCAATAAACCCTATTGATTCAACCATTGTAATAAACCAAAACCATTAAAGTCTCGGAACAAAATCCCTAAAAGAACAAGGATGGACCAAGAGAGCTGAGTAGAATAAAATCCAAATTGAAGACAACTACTTGAAATTCTATAAAATCTAAGTGCCTAACATGGAGTGTTTATTCACTTAATCCAAAGCGAAAGACTTAGGTCATGTTTGATGCTTTGATGAAACAAAATGGGTCTGATTGAAATTTGAATGACATAACCTGAATTACTGTAAATGTAAAATGAAATACAGAATAAACAAAATTATATATCTAAAGGAACTTTTTATTCAATCATAATAGGTGAAAATCAAATAAGTTAATTGTGGAAGCTTAATGAATAAGAACTTAGTTATTAAGTGGTTGGTTAATCTAAACCAAAAAGTCAAGAACTCAAGGTGATATTTCAATCAACATTTTACAACCTATCACCCAGATTCACTAAAACGTCATAACTAACAATCTGGTGGCTATCAGATTTTAAGGCGCACACAGCGAACACAACCTACAGGCAAAAGCTCCATATGGAATGGGTCATAACAAATATCAGATCATTGCCACAACCTGAACAAGATCCACAAGACCACAACATAACTTATCTCCATATTTAAAACACCCAATTCACACAATATATGACAATTAAATTCACTAGTCTCTACACATATATACAAACAGCATCTTCAGGAAGAAGTCTGTACCAATCTCAACGCCAAGACCATTCATCCCAGACACAAGAACATTAGATGCAAAAAGCCTCCTCATTGTCTCTCGCCCATACACTGCAAGCTGCCTGCTGTGGAGATCCTCATCGATTTCCCGGGTATTTCCATCATCAAAGGCCATCTCTAGCGGTTTGCTGCAGTTTCCGGTGCTGTTATCGTCCCTGCACCCCAAACCAACGCTGCTAATCTCGCTGCTATTCGTCTCCGGAGCGTCGTCGCAGTTTGCTCCGGAACTCACACGATGCTTCTTGATAACACCCCCGAGATCACCTCCTTTAACAGCCTCTCCTTCTACTGGTCTCTTTCTAGGAAGCATATAGTTGCACAACCTGGTAAAAAAACGCTGAATTCCCATCCCGATAGCCACAATCAGCACAAAAGTTATCAAAAACACAAAAGGAAAACGATCAAACGGGTTCTCCTTTAAATTTAAGAACAATTGATCAGAGATCGGCTTCCGTTTCAGTACGGAAATTACACAGAAAAACAAGGATACAAAACCTATCACAAGGATCTGTCTGGGAAACAGTAAACCCATTTGCAAGGCAATCGATTGATAATTAAAACAAAAACAAAAGAGAGCAGATAGCGATGCGAAACGTAAGATACGAAGTAACGAAAGGAATTTTACCCAAGAGTGCCGGTAGGAGGAAGGAATTGAAGAAAGCCCGAACGCCGAAGTGAGAATAAGGATTGAGAAGATTAGAAGAATGTTCTGGTGTGAGCGAGCGATAACTGATTAGGGAAATTCGGAAAGGGTGGGCTTAAGATCAGGAGAGGAAACTTGGGGCAGAATTTACCGAATGTACAACTGTGAATAAGATAACGGGGTGTTTGGCGGTTTAATTATTAAAATAAGAGCTTAAGATTAAAATAGATATTATTCTCTCCGTCCCGTTAATTATGTCCTTTTTTTTTTTGACACGACAATTTAGATAGTGATATGTAGTAGTTAAATTAATAATGTGATTAAACTTGATTATTTTTCTCATCCCATTTCATAATTACTATTATATTTAACTTTTGACACTATTTATTATTTAAATTTGACTCAATATACTACCTCTGTTTTTGTAATAGTGAAATATTTCACTTTTTGCTACTATTCATTATTTAACATTGATTCAAATTTTTACCATAGTTATATATGAAAAAATATAGTCAAGTGAGATCTTGTTAGATTCGTCGTATCATGTAGTTTTAGAATATCAAGTTTTTATAATTTTTATGTGTACACAATTTAAATGATTAATCGTTAAAGATGTATATTGGATTGCATGTCGTATATTTTATAGTATAATTTTTTATTTATACACATTTTGAGTTATTAATTATTAAATAATTACATTGGACTTCGTGCAGAAAGTACAATTATCATTATTGTGGGATTTTTAATCATACTTATATTAATCTAATTTGCTTAAGCAGGAAAGTGGTCAACCTTATTGGGACACCCCAAAAGGAATAGTGGCCAGAATTATTGGGACGGAGGGAGTACAAGTTATTATATACTCCCTACTTTTCCTATAATGGAAACAGATGAATAGTTGTTAATATTCATTAAGTAACTTTAATTCAAATTTTTAATATACTTATATAAGATAAAACATAGTCAAATGAGATCTTGTTGAATTCGTCTAATCTCATTGTTTTATAATATTAAATTTTTATAATTTTTATTTTTACACAATTTGAGATATTCAGCGTAAAAATATATATTAAACTATGTGAAATACATAAGTGTTTCAACTTTTCGAAACGGATGAGGTATTTTTTTATTTTAAAACTTTATTAAACTATATAATATAAGCATCATACGGAGGAGGTATTTTTTTTAATTTTAAAACTTTATTAAAATATCTACTATAATATAAGCATCATATTGTATAAATAAAATAATGAAATTTTGATCCCATTAATTTTTATTTTTTATTTAATTTTAAATTTTTTTTATTAATATATCAACTAAATTATCTATTTTGAATATATATTATTTTGGGTTATTTTTTTAACTTTTAACTCTTTAAATTTCAAAATTTACTAAAATAGTTCTATTCGTTTTAATATGAAAAATTAGTCTCAATATTTGATTTTTTCCCTCCTATTCCTTTGGTATAAATCTAATTAAACATATAATAAAGTAGCACCTTTAGTATGGTACGTACGACGTCCCGTGCGGACATGCAGACGTACATTCGCAGTCATTGATCAATTTCATGATCAAACGGTTGAAATGATTTGTAAGGTTTGTTTCGTAATTTTATTTTTTAGGTATTTAATCTATTGTATTCGCAACATAGACTATACAATCCAGCGACATGACATACACAACTCAGAGCCGGAGCCAATATAATTGAGTGACATGACCCATACAATTCAACGACATTATTGTATTCATCTCAGTGACGTTTGAAGTTAGAGCCGTTTGAAGTTCATTGTAATTTTAAACGCATATCAGCAATGGAGCCTTCACAATTCAACGATATGACCAATATAATTCAGCGACATTATTGTATTCATTTCAGCGACACAATTTTATATATTTCAGCGACATCGACGGAGCCTACATAATTCAGCGACATATACTATGCAATTCAGCGACAAGGCCTATACAATTCAGCCACTTAATATAGTATTTCTCAGCGACATGCTATAGTATATTTCAGCGACATATATGCATATCTCAGCGAAATGTTATGCATATATCAGCGACAAAATATAGTATATTCAGCGACATGGTAAATGAAAAAATCCTTACACAATTTCTTTTGACAATTTTATCTTTTTTTAATTTATAGCCGTTAGATTTAATTCAATGGATGAGATTAGTATATTGACCATACTTCCAAATATTAATCCGCACCATAACTGTTCCCATAAAATAGTATTAAGCCATTAATATGGGTCCCACACATAAGTGTCAATGTTTAAAAAAAATATGTAAGCCCACGACACGATCCTTAATTTTATTTATTAAATATATTTTTCATAGTAAAATAAAATTTTTATAATGATAATTTTATATAAATAAAATGAATTTTTGATAAATGATTTGTATTGACCCATTTAATTAAGGTTGTGGAATCTATATTAATGATTTAATCATCCTATATTATAAAGAGTTTAATTAAATTTAATTTATTATGTCCAAATAATCAAATTGGAGAAAAAAAAAATAAATTTAAAGGACTATTTTTCCAATTGAAATGAAGATGACAATTTTGATTAATTTTGAAACTTAGAGCCTATTTGTTTTGGCTTATTTTTCTCCTTTTGACTTATGCTTCACCTAAAAGTCCTTTTGAATTTTTTTTAGTTGTTCGTTTTGACTTTTTTTTAAGGAAAATGAGAAGCAAAATTTAAAATTTTACTTTTTTTTTTAAAAGTAGGTTGGGGGTTACTTTTAAAAAAAGGAGTAGTCATTTTATAAATAAAAGTACAAAAATATCCCTATGTAAAAAGGAAATAAAATATATTGTAAATATCATTACAATATTTATGTTTATTTTAGTAATATTAATATATCAAAAGTCTACGCAAAGGAAATGCGGTTGCAGACTCTCTAGCCAAATATGAGGCTAGGATTGAGGAGTTCTTCACCACATGGGCGTTCCCCCCGGATGGGGTGTCGTCGGCCTTCGCTGCTGATTGCGCGGGTGTTTGTTTCCCGCGGTTTTAATAACCTTGTAGTTTCCTTGTTTTCCTTCTCGCCCCTCTCACTTGTTCTGTAGATTTTTTAGCTTTTGCTTTTTGCCGACACTTGGCATCATTTTCACCAAAAAAAAAAGTCCTTCTACATACAATTTATCCAAACATGTTGCCGTTGAAAAACAACTTTAATAATATACATCCAAACAATTTCGAGCTCCTTTTACTTTTGAATTATTCTTCTCATTTTTCTACTGACTTTTTTTTTTCAGAAGTTAAAACAAACATGCCCTTAACGTAGTAATGTATTCATTTTCCCAAAAATTGTGCCCCACCTACTATTTTTGGACTTCTAAAAATTAATATGCCAATATGGAACAAATTTTTAGAATAGTAATTTTTATTTTATTTTATCTTCTCCTATCTTTAAAATGGAAAAAGAAAAGGTATAGTAATCAGGGGCGGACTGACTAAGGGGCCTGGGCACCCCCGGGCCCCACCAAATATTTAGTCCATTACTATTGTATTAGTAGTCTATTAGGCTTAATTAATTTTTTCATGTCTTTCTTTCTAATTATTGTAAATAAG
This sequence comes from Hygrophila difformis, assembly GCA_030278955.1. Taxonomy (NCBI): domain Eukaryota; kingdom Viridiplantae; phylum Streptophyta; class Magnoliopsida; order Lamiales; family Acanthaceae; genus Hygrophila; species Hygrophila difformis. Next base: position 47,483,640 of record JAOANR010000005.1, read on the forward strand.
TATTTCTCTTTGTCATCTCTCTTTTTTTTTATTTTAGAAACTAGGTCTATTGTTTATGGACACAAACAAATAATGCATATATTCTACTTTAAAAGTATATTATGTTTATTGTATAAAAGAATTTATTATATATTTGTTTCTACTTTGGCTTCATTTGAAAAGATAAATGGGAAAAAAAATGTTAGATAAGATTCTATATTCATTCTTTCTTTCTTTTTTTAATGGCATATATGATTGTGCTTATGGGGAGAATGAGTTTCAAACCATTACATTCTCTTAGTTGTTTTTATTATAGGTGCTTGTTCATTTTATTTTTTTCATTCCTTTGAACCCGAGAAAAAAGTAGTAGGTTTTTTCTATTTTTTGTGTCGTTCTTTCATGGCATTGGCGTTTGTTGTCGCTTCATTTTTTGGTGTCGTTCTTTCATGGCATAGGCATTTGGTGTCGCTTCAAGTTGAAGGACCCCCGGAAATAAAATCCCGGGTCCGCCTCTGATAGTAATAATAAGTTTTTATTTGAAGTTTTAGTATATTTTTCACATCTAAAATATAGTATTATGTACATAATAATTTAAGAAAAAAAATATATACTACAGAAAAGAGGATGAAAAGGTTTGTGATTTTGGTTCTATGGACTGTGGTCTTCCAGCTTTATGTACTTCTATGCTTAAGATAATGTTAGATTTTATTCCTACTACTTTTAATGTGGAAATGCAACTGAAGGGTAAAATTGATCAGCCAGTGGGAATATGCGATGATTTATATAGAATTATCAGAACACCTATTGCGTGGAGGGACAAGGGAGATCTTGAATATATATGTAGCACCTAATTTTCAAACGGCGGAATCCGACAACACAATATATATTTAAATTGTGTAGATAAGTTTATGAAATGTTTTAATATTAAATATTGGAATATATATAGAATCTGAAAATAGCACAAGAAATAATAGTAGGGAAAGTTGAAAATAAATGCAAGCACATGAGATTAGATGATGAGTTCGTGGGGTTCCTACCAAAGAAAGAAATCCCCGACACCAAGCTCAGGAGGAACCATAGGATAATTTAAGAGAAATCAAGTTTCTAACTATTCAAAGTTCAAACTCTCAATGATATCTTCTCCACAAAAAAAAAAAAAAAAAAAAACAAAAAAAAAAAACAAAACAAAAAAAAAAAAAAAAAACACTCTCAATGGCCTAACACGTTAGAGAACCAACTTTTATAAAAGTTGAAGCTGTTAGGTAGGAGAATTCAATAATACTTCCTCCATTTTTCAATATTTGCTATGGATCCACACAACGCGCAGTCCAATGCATATTTTAAACCATCAATAACTTAAATTCGGTACAAATAAAAGCTTTAAAAGTTTGATATTTAAAAATTACAAGATGAGACAAATCTAACAAGATTCCACTTTGCTATATTTTAACTTATATAACTATGATAAAAATTGAAATCAAAGCAGTGCAATGAATAGTGTTATAATTTGCAATGTTGCAAATATTGGAAATACTGTATATACTTACTTTGTTTTTTTGTTTTTTGTTTTTTTTCCGATGAAAGACGCATAGTGTCGGCAAAAGACTAAACTACAAAGCTAAAAACAACTACAGAAACAAGGATAAGGAAAGGGAAGAAAATCCAAACAAGCTAGAGAACCACGATCAGAACCGAGGGTGGCAAATGCCCACTGCATCCGCAGTGGGGCAGGGTCGAACATCATCAGGCGGGAATGCCCAAGTAGTGAAAAACTCCAATGATCTTGCCCCTCGCCTAGCCAAGACATCCGCGACAGAATTGCCTTCCCGGAGAATGTGATGCCCATCGATATTCCGGGTGAAGCTGTAAGAGATCCTTAATAGTGCAAACCAATGGAAAGAGTGAGTGATCCCTGTCAATCTCATGTGAAATCAAATGCAAGGCTGCCAAGGAATCCGAAAAGCACGACGCTGATATAATACCCTGACGATGAAGAGCCCTCATGCCATTCAATATTCCATGAAGCTCCGCTACAATATTAGTGCATCTACCTACATAGCCCGAGAATCCTTCCACCCATTGTCCATCTCCAGTACGAATAACCCCCCAAAACCAGCTGGTCCAGGGTTACCAAGTGAGCTCCTATCAACATGCAAGAGGATGCCCAATTCATACCAAGGATTCCAGGAAACAAGTCGGAGTGACTTCTGCCTCGGTGACTTATGAAACGCAGCAGCAATAGCCAAGCCAAACATATCCGCTTCCCTCACCGTATGCTGCACATTAATATCATCGCCACGCATGCAATATCCATTACGCCTCTTCCAAATTATCTACAAGAGCGCCCAGTGACGGCTCTCCCAACCGGATACACACATTAATACTTACTTTGTTTTCGTGATAATGCAATATTGTACAACCGGATAAAATGTATTAATCATTATTAACAATGACCTAAACTCTATTTAATATTTTAAAACTCTAACAATGACCTATCAAAACTCAAAAGTGTATGGGAGAAAAGAAATTTACATTTCAGTAATGTATTTAATTTTATAGATAAATTTTAATTTATGTAAGCTTTATGAATGAATGGAAAAAGGGTGGAATAAGCTGTTATAGAGAAAATAAAATACTGAGCATTTGAAAAAAAAAAAAAGGGACGGACAATTGTCAATTGACAAAGCCAGAAAGGAGAAGAAAAGAATGAAACTGGTACGCGCATCAGCAAGTGGCAACAACAGACCTTCCTCCTCAGCGGAAATGGCGGCTTCACAATCACCTCACTCCAAACACGCGCGCGTTTGTTCCTTTCTTCCTGTTTTGTTGTTTTCCCTCCTTTCTGCTCTGCCAAATGCCGCCGGTATTGGCATCAACTGGGGCATGGCGGCGTCGCACCCTCTGCCGCCGCCAAAGGTCGTGGAGCTACTCAAAGCCAACAGTGTCGCCAAAGTTCAGCTGTTCGACGCCGACCCGCAGGTCCTCCAGTCTCTATCCGGCTCAAATATTCGCGTTACTGTTGGTATCCCTAATTCCATGCTTCGGTCCCTCAATTCGTCTCTGAAGGCCGCCGAAAATTGGGTCCACGACAATCTCACCCGCTTTGTTTCGGACAGAGCTTCCAGGGTTCTCATTGAGTGAGTGCTCCATTCTTCCGTCAATATGTTTTGGATACATATGTTGTATGCTGGCAATGGCATTGCTTGTTGGATTAATAGTTACAATGATTGGGATAGGAACGCGAAAAATAATTCTCTTAGAATTGACCCACCTTTTAGAAGGCAAAAATGACTGCTAAGTTAGGGTTTTAGTAGGGATGTATCATAATGCTTTCGAACTAATTAAAGTTGTTTTGTTGGGGTTTTCGGTGGGTACCTCGTGTTTGTGTATAATCAAGCTTAATTCTTGCTGTTTCCCTTTTTATGTGTGCCATTTAGAAATATTGCTTCTTGATGAAAACTGGAAAGTCGACGAATTTCAATTATAGTTGATTTAGCTGGGTTGTTCGAGTCTGTGTACTTGCGTTCACTAAGTGGGTTGATCATGCAACTGAGTTTATCCCATTGGCATCAGTAATCAAGTTTCTGTCATTGTGTTCACGTTCTTGCCAATATGTCCCGTGTTAGTCTACTGTTCTTGGAGCCAGCAGCTGATCTTGGCTATATATATCTAGGAAAAAAGGGTTTGAATAGACACAGTTGATCAGAAATTGTAACTTGGCTATAAGGAGGAGTTATTTCATTGCTTATAACTTATAGTAGATGTTTACTTCGTAGATTTCTTTCTAGGTTTTAGTGAGCTATGATCTTCCCATGCTTTATTTTACCTTGGCCATTATCCGGTTAGTTTACCATTTTGTTCTCTTCTGCTATATTTGGCATTTTGGTTACATTACATTGGCCAAGGGCACTCCTCCCTTGCCCATTTTTACGTGTGTGTATGCTTGGGCTAACGTTTGATTAAATTTCTTATAGATATGTTGCTGTTGGCGATGAACCATTCCTCCAGTCTTATGGAGAGCAATTCTACCCCTTCATTGTTGGAGCAGCTGCTAACATCCAAACGGCTTTATCCAAGGCTAACTTGGCTGAAAAGGTAAAAGTTGTCGCCCCCTGCAGTTCTGATGCTTTCCTATCAGAATCTGGTCTGCCATCAGAGGTGCAGTTCAGGCCTGATGTCAACAGAACCATGCTTGAACTCCTAACATTTTTGAGCAAACACCAGTCTCCATTTTTCGTATCAATATCTCCTTTTCAAAGTTACCATGAAAACAAGAACATTTCTCTCGATTTTGCTCTTTTCAGAGAAAAGGCACATGCTCGAAATGACGGCCACAAGATTTACAAAAACAGCTTTGACTTGAACTATGACATGGTTGCTTTGGCACTATCCCATGCTGGATTTCCCCAAATCAATATAGTCATCAGTCAGATTGGGTGGCCTACAGACGGAGCTCCAAATGCTACTTCATCTCTGGCGCAAGAGTTCATGAAAGGTTTGACTGACCATCTCCGCAGTGGATCTGCTAAATCTTCAAAACAACAAGATCAGCCAACAGAAATATACATCTTTAGCCTCTTAGATGAAGATAAGAGAAGTTTAGCAACTGGTAATTTTGAGAGGCACTGGGGTGTATTTTCTTTTGATGGCCAAGCTAAGTATGAAATGGATATTGGCCAGGGTTCAAGAAAGCTGGTGAATGCACTAGACGTCAGTTACCTTTCCACCAAATGGTGCGTGGTAAACAACAACAAAGACCTATCAAATGCCAATGCTCTTGCACTGAATGCATGTTCCAGTGCTGACTGCAGTGCTATGTCTCCAGGTGGCTCCTGCGACAGCCTTAGTTGGCCTGGAAATATTTCATATTCATTTAACAGTTACTACCAGCAGCAAGATCAAAATGCACAGAGTTGTGATTTTTCAGGTTTGGGATTAATTACTACTGTTGATCCATCAGTTGTAGCTTGCAGGTTTCCTGTTGGGCTCAAGACTTCAATTTCCATTTCCTTGCACAACTTGCCTTTCCGTAGGATAGTTTTGCCACTGTTCTTTACATCCTTTTGGTTAATAAATGAAAGACGGTGATGGGAAGCATCCTTTGGTGTTCAAGATTAGATGGCAACTGGCAAGCATTTGGTCTCTGTTTCATATTTTAAATTCATTTGCTGCGGAAAACTTTTCCCTGATATTGTTACCAGTTACCACGATTCCCAGTTTTTTGATTCAAGCTAACGGGCAGTTGTAAGTTCTCAGCGTATCAGGCATCATTCTGAAGAGTACCATTTCTCCAACACAAAGTGAAGGCCACCCTTGTCTTTCCAGTCTGATTCATACATGTTGATGGCATTGCAAGTTAGCTTGCACTTAAAACATCTAATGTTGTTTGCTGGTAATTAAAGCTATGGGCTTCACCAGTTAAGTGCTAATATATGTTATATATCTATTGTTTTGACACGGGCACATTCCTATGTATGCGGGTATCTTGAAAGTAGACTTACTATGGTCTATGTACCGTAACTCAATCTTTTAGCAGCAATGTCTTGTAACCTTAATGTCTCCTCTGCTGTATTTCTCCATGCTATGTAGTAATTAATTTCCAAAATCGTTTTGAAGGTTTGACTACATGATTGGTTTTGTCCTTTTATCTCAATTCTTAAGCTATATTACATGACTGGGCGAGGTGCAGATTCCGATTGTGATGGAAATGTTGGCTACCGTCCAGTTTACTGCTTGTAACAAATTTACTCAATCTTGTGGTGGTTAGGAAATGGCATCCTTGATGCAATGGAAGATTCTGTAGCAACGGACGATTCTTTAGCTGTTCCTTTGATTTTAAACTAGTACAAGTAGTAGATTAATAGTATTCGTTTATCTACCATTCTGTAGCTTGCTTGTTTTTGATGAACACATACACATCATTTATCTTTTCTATGGTGTAGAGCCAAATCGGGATGCTGAAGGCATAAATATCTTGTAGGATCATTAAATGTAAGATAAAGAATTCGCCTTAAAAATCATACTGAGCTACCACAGTTGTAATGTGGGGTTTACTCAAATGTCTTTGCAGGATTGAACATTATGGAGGGATTGCCACGTGTCTTTTGGGTTCAAATAGCCCAAGAGATTATGCACTTGCTGTGCAAGTTGACTGATCTAATAATACACAGCCCATTTCTCATCTGCAGTCTTAAAAATTACTACATCGCACCTCCTAGTCAATAAGAACAACTCCATATGAAAATTTCGACAATGTACTATTGATATATACTGATATACACAACACTATTTGTGAGCCAGGCAGCCACTTGTGTTTGATAATGGTTGGAATTTTATGACTGTCCTTTAATTTGTAATTTACCATATACTTCCTCCGTTCTCAAATCTTTTTTACATACCCACTGCGCACGTAGTCCAATACACATTTTGAATCAATAATAACTCAAGTTCGGTATATGTAAAAATTCTAAAAGTTCGATATTTAAAAACTACACGACGAGACGAATCTAACAAGATCCCTCTTGACTATATTTTAACTTGTATAACTATGATAAAACTTTAAATCAAAGTACATGGGTGAATAGTGCTCCAAAACCAAATGTATCAAACATTTGGAAACGGAGGAAGTATATATTCTATCCTACAAGATCATGAACCTATAGGACACATACTTATATAATAGTATATGTTGCAGTGTTTCTTAAATGAAAGGGAATCTGCAATTAATCTTGGGTTAGGAAAATATGGATTATTAAACGTGTAGGCACAGTGGGTGGTGACCAAGTCCACACCTTCACATGCTTTCATTCTGGCTTCTGCTGTACATAAACATCACCCTGTTGATGCTTTACCATTTCTTACTAGCTACAATTACTATGGAAATTCATTTGAACAAATTTATGGCATCATCTTACATAACAACCCACGTACGTAAATATTTTCAAACATCTAATAGTGTGAGAGTCCTTGACTAACTTAAAACCCATTCACATCATATAAAAGAAATTGATAGCGATGATCCATTGAATTTCAACCCCAATTCTTGACTTTTATTTATTTTCGAATCAGCTCATAGATTTTCAGAATCAGGGAAAGAACCAAAAAAAAAGAAAACCAAAAATAAACTATGGTTTGTGGCTTAGAGAAGCTGGAAATTATTGTAATAAATCGAAATACTCCATCCGTTCCTTTTTACCTGTCTTTTTAGAGATTAAAAAATGTTCTACGATAGACAATAGTTGTCATTTATAGGTAGTTATTCTATGTTTTTACTATATTGCCCTCAATTTCACATAAATGTTAGTATTTCTTGACATTTATTGCGAATAAGTTTAATTGAAAGGTAAAATTTAAAATTTATCAGTTAATTAATGCAAATCTCGATTTCCTGAAATTTGAAAATTATGCCCAAAACAAGTGAATGGCTTTGTTAGGATCATTTTATTCCCTCAAATGTGTGTACAGTATATGATGTACTGTGAAAGAGTTGAAATGAATTTAAATACTTATTAGTTAAATAAATTAATAAGGTGTGGTAAATTAATTTAATTATTAATTAAGGTGGTAGCTAGGTAGAGCAAGGGCACATGGGAATTGCAAATGTCAAAGATTATTACTCATCTCCATATGAGTGTATACATATTTGATTTTGATTTTTTGAATTTGATGATGTGTTGAAAAACATCCACATCCCCAAAATGGAATCTTCCATTTCACTAAGCACCAGCATTTAAAGAACATCGATGTTTGCACTTTGTTTATTTTCTCTAAGACGGTGGCGAAGATGTCTGTTTTTTTCCCATTCTTTATTCCTTTATTTTTCATTAACCCAACAATGCAAACAAAGAAAACACGCTTCCACACACACACAGACACTCTATTATATAGTAGTACTAATAAATTAACGTCACAAGCTTCTTATCCTGTATTCTTCCACCTTCCTTTCCTTGGTCTTGTCTCAACTCTCAACGATTATAGTATATATATATATATATATATATATATAAATGTATTTTATATTTGGGTGTGTATTAATTGTGGAGCTAATAATTAGTTGGGTGTTAGTATGTTCTAATTTTATGATGTTGCTGTTATTATTAGGACAGCGACGGTAGGGACAGTGCAAACAAAAGAACTTAACCCAATATTTGCAACAAATGAAACACATAATATAAGAAATTCACACTCACCTGTGGAAAGTAAAATGGCGATCTAATAAGCCATTTCTTTAGTCAGAATTCATGACGTGTTGTGTTATACAAATAATCCTCTAACTAGCTAGTGGAAAATTATAAAAGTTTTTAAGGCACATATAATATATACTGTCGTATTTTATTTATAATATAGGACGATATCATCAATTCTATTATTACTACCAACAACAGTTGGCTTGAGTGGATTGGAGCTCTAGTCGCTTAAACATGGTCTGGGGATCGACCCTTGTATAGGCAAAAAACTGCTTTGGGAGAGGCGTCCTTAATTGCCCTTGCAGATTCTCGAGGGATTAGTCTCACTTCCAATGAGTTGGCTTGAGTGGATTGGAGCTCTAGTCGCTTAAACATGGTCTGGGGATCGACCCTTGTATAGGCAAAAAACTGCTTTGGGAGAGGCGTCCTTAATTGCCCTTGCAGATTCTCGAGGGATTAGTCTCACTTCCAATGAGGCCTAGGAATACCCTGTTATTCATCTAAAAAAATTCTATTATTACTGCATCCCCAATATACTTAATTAAGCGAGGAATCTTGCATTGAATCTTATCTTGTCTTTCTCTAAGTTATTGCTAACTTTTTAAGACACTGTACAAAATCCTATGCTCTCTCAATATTTATTTATTTATAATACAGCGTTTGAAGACAAATTTTTAGTAACGAAAGAGTATTTCTTAAAGAGTGTATATATATATAAAATTAAAATTTTGTGTTTTTTTAGGTGAATACCGGGTATTCTGACGTCTTACTGGACCCAAGACTAATCCGTCGAAAATCTGGTGGGCATTGAAGTGTTACATGTTCTAAAGCAGAATTCTGCATACGTAGACTCGAGTCCGACACCTTTACTTAAACTGTCAGGCTACCACTCAGTCAACTGCGTTTGATTAAATTTTGTGTTTGTGTGTATAAGAACATAAATATTGCAATGGCTCAACACAACATAAGTTGTCGAGAAAGGCACTTAACTAAAATGGCATGCATTTTGGTGAAACTTTAAGTTTAAGTCACAGGATATAGATCCCAAATGTGAAAAATATCGACTTTGATGAATGTATGTGTCTTTACTCCTCCGAACTTTAATTTATACAGACCGCACAAACATTGGAATCATATCATGAATTGACGATCCTTCTGGACACATGAACCATACATGATACAACATCATATAAGTATGTATGTATATGTAAGTATGTAGGTATGTATGTATGTATATTGATGATTGTCATACACCCCATAGATTGCAAGAGGCAAGAGCTGTCTTCAATTCCTCGATAGAGTAGACAATTGGAATCATGTGAGGAGCATTAAATGCAATGTTGAAGGAATCCTTCTTATATAGTGTGTTGTAAATTAGGACTAGTGTTGCAGAAACCCTCGTGATCACACACATACGTACTCCTGCTCCTCCCTACTTAATTAATTCTACTAATGTTATAATAATATGCATTTACTTATTTTAATTAATCTCCATCATGATGCCACCATGCATGCATAACTTTAATTTATTCCTTATGTGCAGATGATGAGATAATGCATTTTTGAGTTCATTTGCATTTACTATTTCTTTACTTTTGTTTTTGAGCTTTTGAAGTTTGTACTTTCTCTTAGATTTCAGCTTCTTGTCGGCCCACATTAATTGCTACTTTGTTTTTTTATTGTGCTGCTCAAATGTTGTTAATTATTACTACTATTATTATTGTTATTGTATTTTTTTTTTCTGTACAAAATTTTGACTTCCTCTATTTTATAAAATGGATCATATGCTCATGGATGTATGTCAGGCATATGTATTCGAATTTTCGAATCAAATTCATTTTGGAAACTTGTTCTGTCTCTGAATTCGAAGTTCTCTAGAATTCCATGTGATTTATGAGTTCGTGCATATACTCCATTTTGTTACTGCTTTTTTTGGTTGTTAGGGTTTCGAATACATTTAATTCTTCAAATTTAATGAAGTTAAATGTCAAATTCATGTGATTTAGGAGTTTTTTTTTTTCCCTTTCTTAGTGATTGCACTCTGTCTTTGTTTCACTCTTCTTCTCAAGCACTTGGTGATATTGGTTGAATATACTTCTTTTTCTTTTTTCTTTCTTTCTTTTTTTTTTCTTTTTCTTTTTATTTTTTTAAAAAAAACCTAATTATGTAGCCATAACTACTACATAAGTATATCTTTATATAAATCCAAATACAAGGAAAAGTATGCAGGTGGCAATTAAACATAAAAGAGTAATACTTAATTAACTATAATGGTATCATGCAACTGCATATATATGAATATGATATACTACTATAGTCTGTGTGGATACAATTAAATCTGATGTTTGTTGCATGTGGGCATATATTAATTATATGTATACAGTATATGTCGTCTATGTAGCTCCAACAAACATTCACGTTGAACCCATCTATCTATCTACGTCTATATTTCTCTCCCATTGCATCGTTTCACTCCATAATTTCCCAAAACCCTAACCCTAGTTCTTCTCACCAATTTATTGCTCTTGTCTCTTTTTGAAAGGATTAATTAATTATTACTTGAAAAGTTGAAATTCCCATCACCACTGCTGCTTTCATTATTCTAATTTTCTTTCTCAATTCTTCCCCTAAATCCAATGACAACTTGATCAAAATATCTAATTATAAAATTATGTGTATTCATTTACTTTACGTGCATTACAGAAATAAGAACCCCTCAAATAATGACAATATTGCATATTGCTGTATAAACTATTATGGTGAAATTTCAATTAGTTAACTTTTTATTTGGAGATGCAAATTCTATATATAAAAAGGGAAATATGGAAAGAACATAAATCAGCAACTTCGTGGCACTAAAAATTCGTTTTTTTGCTTTTAAACACTGCAAAACTGAGGACAAATTTGCTTGGTATGATTAGGTTGGATTGATGCAGCCTAATTGCATTTTCACTTTGGGTTTGTTTGGGAAATAATTAGAGTTTAGCGTATGGAGTTTGGAGTTTGAAATTAATGGTGAAAAATAGTTTTAAATTTGAATAATGGTGTTTGGTAATGCAATTTAAATTAGAGTTTAGAGTATGTATGGAGTTTGGAAAGCTAAACGTTGGTGGAGAGGAGCGTTCAGAGTTTAGAGATTAGAGATTTAAAATTTAGCGGTTACTACAATTAGTAGTATATGATTTAAAGCTATTTTTAGTATGTTTTTTAAAAGCTAAACGCTAATCGCTAGCGTTGGTTCCCAAACGCAGAGCCATTAATTTATTAAGGACCCATTATAATTATACTAAAATAAGAGATAAATAGTCAAATCTAATTGGATGAGATTAATTAATTCAGGATTTGTGGGATTAATTTTTAAAAATATAAATATGTAATAAGGACTACATTGCAAAAAAAATAAAAAATTTTGGGGTAAAAGTGAATAATTTAAAAGTTTAGGGGTCTAAAATTAAATATTAAATGTATTTGGGACTATTTCGGCTAAAATATAAAAGTTATAGGACAATTTAGGATAATGAAATACTTTATGGACCAAATTGAATAATAGTAAAACTTACGAGACTATTTAGGTATTTATTCCATCATAGTATATGTAGTATTGTATCATCTTGATACTCATCAAAGTCGTCAACTACATTCATCATTTGGATTCCGATCGAGTATATATGCACATTAGCTCCCACATAATTTATATCCCCTTCTTGAATTTGCTTGGGCATCTAACTCCAGTGGTTACATTCCCATCAAGTGTATTTCCATCTTATTCAAAGATTTTTCTTAATATATGTCAAAATGCTCCTTATCCCTCATAGCCACATTGTCTTAGTTAAGCTGTACTTGTACTGTCGTCACAGTCACCTTGTCTTAGTTAGGCTCTGCAATCTGCATCAATAAATATAAATAGTATAGTACACATTATCTAGTACTCCCTTCGTCCCATTTAAATGTTCTGTTTCATTTCTGCACAAATCATATGGATTTTTTTTAATCGTTAATATCTCAAAATATATAGAACTAAAAATTATGTAAAATATATATATTCTAAAACTATACGATTAGACAAATCTAACAAGATCGAACTCGACTATTTTTTTCAAATTATATACTTACAATAATATTGAGTCAAAGTTGAACAATAATCAGTGTCAAAAAATCAAACAAGATACTTCTACTGGGACGGAGGGAATAGTAATTTAAATACCATGAAATATACGTGGCCACAAATAAATATCAAGAGCACACAAATTAAACTTGCAGTCCCCTTTTCACCATGCATCCCAAATCTGCTCATGCCAATTTCACACACACATAAACTTGCAGTCCCCTTTTCACCATCCCCACCCAGCACGCAGTTCAATGTATATTTTAAACCATTAATAACTCAAATTCAGTACAAGTAGAAATTCTAAAAGTTCGATATTTAAAAACTACATGACGAGACGAATATAACAAGATCTCACTTGACTATATTTTAACTTATATAACCATGATAAAACTTTAAATCAAAGTATATGAGTGAACAGTAACAAAATGTCAAATGAAGCTAAAAAAAAACGGAGAAGTGTAAAATAAAATACTAACATGGGACCACAATCGATCTCTTGTGGGTTTGGAATCTTACAATAAAGCCAGACACTTACAATGGTACTCCATTATTCACAATTAAGTACGTACTCCCTCCGTTCCTAAATAGTTGTCTCTTTCAGTTCAATTTCGATAACCAATGTTTGCATTAATTAACTCATAAATTTACATTTTTACCCTTCAACTAAACTCATTCTTAATAATAAATGTCAACAAATAGTATTTATGTAAAGTGAAGGGCAATATAGTAAAACCATAGCATATAACTACCTATACTACCTAAAAATGACAACTATTTTGGAACACTTTATAATCTCTAGCTAAAAAGACAGCTAAAATAGAATGGAGGGAGTACAATTCAATAACGGTAGAATTTGGAAAGACCTACCATAGTGTGAAGGGTCGTCGGGGTGGGACGATACTTGCACCAATGTTTGAAGGGTCTTGGACAATGCAAATGTGGTCACCCAACATATGGTGATACCAGTATCTCGGTATGAAAAAATACATGCATGTGTTGTGCGTATTATATGTACTACTCGATTTTTATAGCACAATATTACTTACCCATTTTTACACGCATGTGTTGTGCTTATTATATATATATACTACTCGATTTGTATTTCTATGAAAATGTACAGTTTTATTATAAAGAACGGAAGTAATAAGTCAAATTAGAGCAATGCGGCAAATTATGAACACAGAACACGGCTCGTGTGTGAGGTGACGGTGGTGGTCAATCCATTATTTCAGTCAAGACACCTTCTTATTATTTTGGAATTTACCAAACTACCATTGATTCGATTGAAGTTCAGGTTAAGTGTGAACCAACCAAATCGGGTCAATTTGGGTTATTACATTCTATGAATTTTAAAATTGTTAATCATGACGAATGTGAACCATAATGTGTAAAATTAATGTTTTTTTTTAAAAAATAAATATTACTATATATTTTTTCAGTTTGAAAACATGGATCTCTGTACTTAGCATTTTAAGTACAACTTTTCATGTAAATAAGATCTAATATTCTACAACATCCATGTATATAATAAGAACCATAATGATCTCAAATTACTTCCCACCATTTCATATTTTCCAATCTTAATCAGTTTTCATTAAATATATATACAAATGTGAAATCATTAGGCAATATTATGATTCAATTGTCCTTTGCTAGCGGTGGCTTCATATCACATTTTTTGGGCAAATTAAAATAGTGAAATTACCCCGCTGCAGGTATGTGCCCATATCCCAATTATTGAAGCTTTTTAATTTCAACACATCAAATTGCCCTATTTGCACACTACACATTCACCATAAAAATAAGTTAAAAAAGTACACGAACATAAACATACTATATGAGAAAAATAATAAGGACAAGCAATCAAATCTACTTTATTTGTGTGGATCCATTCCTATTATAAATACCTCTCCTCAACTCACCATCCTCCACACAACCTTGGCTTTCCCACACCCAAAAATACACAACAAAAGTTCTCTTTGCATTTACTAACCTAGAGAAGTGTTTACTCATTTCCCTTTCCCACAAAAGTAACTCATAAGGGGGAAAAAAAAAGACATCAAAACATGGGAGGGGGGAGTTCTCCATGTGCTTCTTGCAAACTCCTGCGACGCCGCTGCGCCAAAGACTGCATCTTTGCCCCTTACTTTCCTCCAGATGATCCCCACAAGTTCGCCATGGTTCACAAGGTTTTCGGCGCCAGCAATGTCAGCAAGATGTTGCAGGTAATTAAATTTTTGAATTCCATTACCAATTTATGATGAAAACCCTAATTACAGGTGCATCATTTGATATTAATTTATAAGTTGCTTCAACAGGAGCTTCCAGTGCATCAACGAGCAGACGCGGTCAGCAGTTTGGTTTACGAAGCAAACGCAAGAATGAGGGATCCCGTGTATGGCTGCGTGGGTGCAATCTCTTACTTGCAGAACCAAGTGTCACAGCTGCAGATGCAGCTGGCTGTGGCTCAAGCAGAGATACTTTGCATCCAAATGCAACAAGATCAGCCAAGTAATCAAATGATGTTGCAGCCAACTCCTCAAGACGAAGACGATGAGAGATCGTCGTTTCTGTTGACAGCTAACAACTTCAATAACCTGCAACAGTACCTAGGCATTGCTTCAACTTCTAACAATGTAATGCAAGACCCTCTCAAGAGAGAATCCCTTTGGACTTAGGGGAGCTAATTAATTGGCTAGCTAGCTTTGTTTTGTTTTTTGATTTTAATTTTCATCTGACTAGCTAGATTAATTATGATATATAATATAGTTTTGAAGTTTGTCTTAACTTCTTGTATTGACTTCACTTTTGCTCCTTTTTTTTTTTTTTTAAAAGTTTGTGTGCTTTAGAAGGGAAAAACATGAGCGCAGTGATTGTGTTTTAAAAAATGCCGCTCCCACATGGGTTTGAGTAAATTGGTTCACAACACAGCCCACCATTCATGAATAAATTAATCAATAATTTATTATTTTATTAATTAATTGACTAGTTGTTCTTGCTTATTATTTCAATGAATTGAAGTATGTAGAATTTCCTTGTGTCTTTATGTGCTGCATACGTTTTCTTTGGAACAAGTTATAAGACAATCAATCTGGTTCACACATTGAAACCATTTCTGGATTTATTATAATTATTTTTGCTTAAATGAAATCATGATTATATTCTCCTGTTGGAACCATCGTTTCATTTAGAAAGGTATGCTAATTGGATGATTCACTATTCTATATTTATTTCTATTAATTAGTTCAATACAAGACAATACAATGCAATGCAATCCCTCAAACTTCCCACTTTTTAATGTATATGTTGAGTGATATATCAGTATCTAATGAAATGCTTTCTTATTATTTGCTTCGATTTCTGTATATATTGAAATAATTGTCAGTTCAGCGCCATTGTTGCAGTAACAGTTATACTTGAATGCGTGCGTTAGTAAAGGAATAGTTGGTCTGAGATGATATCTATGGCTTGACCTTAGAGATGAGTGTGGCGATGATATGTTGGCTACAGGATTATTGTAGGAATTAATATCATTTTGAGCATAATTTCGAGTGCGTAAATTTTTTGTTTTTCAAAGTTAGAGTGGATAATTAATTATATTAATCTACATGTTAAATAAGCAATTATTATATCTATTTCTGTGCTCCAAATCAAATTCAGGATAAAAATAACTTTATGATAAGTGATAAGACTAGTGATATCCAAGGGACATATATATACTTATTTCACATAAGTTATTACAGGATGAATATTTTCCTACATTCAAGGATCAAGTCCTTAATTAGATGAAGAATAAGAAGCATGCATCAAGGACGAGATGGACTGCTTGCACAAATGGCCGTTCAACTTCAACCATTAGGGCCTCTCCAACCCACCCTGCATAATGGCATTTATGCAGGGTGGGTGCTCCAACCCATCCTGCAAAAATGGGGTTTGCTCCCTCTCAATTGAGAGGGAGCTACTGTGTCCCTGCTCCAACTCAGTCATCGATAGCCGCATCTGTTCCGAAAGGGATGGGACTTGCATTATCCCTTGTGGTGGTTGAGAGGTAGTCGCCGCATTATCGGCGTTCTCAGATGGTGTTCTTACTGGAGTTTCTTCATGGAGCGACATTTCTTCAAATTTTTGTGTTAAATCCCTTACTACTCGTCCAGATCAGTAGCATACACTCTAAGCGGATATGGTTTCCACTCGTGTCCCACTGGGCGTGCCAATTTGTTAACCAAGAATTTTTTATTCAATATGGTTTGAAGATGGTTACAAGGATTTGAGGAGAATTACAAGAAAAAACTTAAGAAAGCAGTAAAGGGAATGAAAATTGCAGAATTGAAGAACACTGAAAAAATAACTTGCAGAAAGAAAATGACAAGATGTAAAATATGAAAAGTGCGTCCTCTTAGGGTGTGTGTAGATGTCCGACTAAAACTGCTGCCACTCATATATATAGACGCCTCAACCCTAGGGTGGCTGCACTGTCTTGGAGGCTATCGGATCTTCTCATGAGGAAACTCCTTGATCCACTCACTGTGATGGCGTCAATTTTGGGTAATGTCTCCTTGATTCCTGTGTGTCTTTATGTCGCAAGCTCTTCACCACCATTAAGTTGTCGGATAAATCCTGAACTAGATGGCGGCATCTCACCATTCGCCGTTATCCGGATAACTCATAAATTGGACCGGGCTTCTTGATTGGGCTTAGCTTAATGGGCCTTTGGATTGGGCCACTCGAAAAAATGGATTGGGCTAGATTTACTGGGCCTAATTCGTAGGGCCTGAAATATTGGGGTTAACAGATGCCCCCCTCGCGCAATTTGTCTGATTAGCATTTTAAGACAGATCTGTGCGTTTGAATTATCAGTCTGGCCCATTAAGCCCATCCCAAAACCCTAATTTTAGTTGGCTTCTATAAAAAGCCACCTCTTCCCCTTTAGTCAAAATTTTTGGGCATTTTTTCAATTTTCCTCTTCTTTTCTTCCTCTCTTCTTCCTTTTCGCCGCCACCACCATAGGAGAAGCTCTCAAGCTTTGTCATTGTCGTGGGGAGCTGCCTGAGGGAACGCCGTCGCTGCCGCGCCTCTCCGAGGAAGCCGCCCACCTGATCGGGTGCGAGGAGACTCGCATCGTCGTCCGGAGGCCGCCCCAAGCGCCGCCAACGCCGCCATCCTGCGACATCGCCGCTGCCAGCGTGAGTTGGGCGCCGCCAACCTCGAGCTCTGTGCTTTCCGCCAGCGTCGCCCCGGCCGCCAGTCCTCAAGCCTGCCGCCAGCATCGCCGGCCGCCAGCCCTCCTGCTGCCGCCAACTCCTGCACCAGCCGCCAGCCCTCTAGCCGCCAACTCGTGCGTCAGCCCCGGCCGCCAGCCACTCAGCCGCCAGCACAGCCTCGGCCGCCAACACCTTCACGGGCCGCCAGCTTGTGAGCGCCGCCAACACCTTCATCCGGCCGCCAGCATGTTTCTCCGAGCGCCGCCAGCCTGATCCCACGAGCGCCGCCGCCAGCTCCTTCAATTGCTGTGGGCCGCCAGCTCTCTTTGGCCGCCAACCGGAGTTGCCCGCCGCCAGCTGGGGTTGCCACCAACTCGGTTTGCCGCCAGTCTGATCCAACCGCCGCTAGCGTGGTGCGCCGCCAGCCTTCCAGCCGCCGCCAGCTTCTTCAGCCGCCGCCAGCTGTTCGTCGGGTGCCGCCAACAGTTTCCGCCGGGGCCGCCACTCTTGTCCATGGATCAGGTTAGTTTGTCTTACCTTGTTCTATTGATGATGTTGGCCGAGACATGTGAATCCGTAGAGTGTGAGAGGTTGGATTTGGAGATTGGCAATTTATGCGTTGGAGAGAAGTTATATGAATCTTTGAACTGCACATTGAGTTTGTGTCTGATCTTTGACTCCTTGAATTGTATGCTGCTTAATTGTTGGGATTTTGTATGCTGGGTAGATGTTAAGTGAACCTTGAATTCATACTAGGCTTGCTTATAACCTTAGATTGCATCCAACATTACGAATCGGACGCCTTGTTTCCCTTCATCAGTCGTTCATGAATCTATGCATCATTAGCTGCAGCGAATTTGGAATTACATGCATTAGGGAGCCTGGAATCACATGTTGTATCTGCATCCAGTATTTGTTAAGCAACACGTTTGTTCTAGTCTTTATGTAACTAGATTAGCCTCTTGATCTGTGTCTCCTTGTACACTTTGATCCAAGGGATCTTTTGTTTTGAGGAGAACACTCTGTCTCGAATTTATGACATAGGTTTTAGAAACCCCTATCATATCATATAATCTTTATAGTATCCTAAATCTGTTCTGAACTGAAAAAATAGGACCTAGCAAAAGAAGACATGCCGGCCGCCACTCACACCGGGCCGCCACCCATCAGCCCGGCCGCCAATTACGCCCCAGCCGCCAATATCAGCTCGGGCCGCCAGCTTCAGGTCCAAGTTTTCTCCGGCCGCCAGCTCCATTTCCAGGCCGCCAGCTCCATCTCAGGCCGCCAACCTCTTCTCCGGCCGCCAGCTTGAGGCTGCCATCTTCATCTTCTGGTGATGCCATGGGCCGCCAGCCGCCACCTTCACAGGGACATGCCGCCATCCCCTTGCCAGGCTTTGCTGCATTGTCGTCTGGTGCTATGGCCTTTCAGGTTTGTTTCACCTCTTTGTTCCATCTCTTTGCCTGCTTGCATGTTCACTCTTCTACTTGTGAGCTTCTTTTGACTGATTTGTTCAAATTTGCAATAGGACATTGTCGCGAGGACTCCTCAGGCCGCCATTCTGGGTACCCAGGCCGCCACTCATGCCGGGTCTCAGCCGCCATCCTCATCAGTCCAGGCTGCCGGGTCCTCTACTCAGGTTTGCTCAACTTACTTGGTGATATGTTAATTCGTCCTACCTCGCCTTTGCTTGATATGTGTATCATAATAATGCAGATTGCTGAGGGACTACTCATTCCGGAGTCTGATGATGAGGCTTATGATTTTGACCGCCGGGAGTCCGAGCCTTTTTTACGTCCATTTCATCGCACGACTGCGCATGCTGATGAGACCCGGGAGTTTCTATCTTGCACATGTTCGATTACTCAGGCGGCATTTACTGGAGCCTTTGTTTCGCAGACGAGGTCTATCCGGTCTCATCAGTCTGGCACCACCGCTCCTAGATCTAAGAAGGCTAAGGCTTCCCGAACCGAAGAGAATGAGGATCAGAGTATTTTGGAAAAATATGTTTCATGGGTTCGCCGGATGAAGAGGGGAGGACGCACAGCTGAATGGCGTAACTGGGGTATTGAAGATGCCATTATTCTCTCTACTAGGCATGTAGTGATAGATCATCGTCTCATCTACTACATCTTGGGCTTCTGGAACTCTAGTGTTAACGCCTTTCAGTTTCCTTGTGGTTTCGTGGGTCCCACGCTTCTTGATGTGGTCATGATCACAGGACTCCGAGTGGATGGTTCAGAGTTGACGCAGTCGGCTTCTGATGATCGAGCTCTTGGTGATTCTATTTGTCCTTCGGGCAAAGAGACTAAGTAGTACGCGGCATTCATTGATAATAATATGACGTCCGAGAGTTCTCCTTGCACCTTGGATGAGCATGTGGCCTTTCTATTGCTATGGTTTAGCCGGTTTATTATCTGTTCGAGGTCTCGGACCGTCTTGCGTTCCGCTCTTCCTCTTGTACGGGCTATTATGAGTGATCCTTCTCTGGCCACTGGTTCTTATTTTCTTGGCACCCTATTCAGTGGTATGGCCAAGATTTCTGGTATGCTGGCCAGTGGGCGAGATCCCACTAATTCGGCCTGTGGGCCGCTATGGTTTCTGCTGCTCTGGATTCAGCTATACTTTCCTCGGCTTTTCACTGGTGTGCCTCATCCTGGTCCGCAGGATGTTGCTGATGGTGACCCGTTAGGCTTGATACTAGCTGCTGCTTCGGTGAAGATTGGCCGGGATGGTCTCTTGCAGCGGGACAATCTAGATATTATTCGATTTTTTCTTCACCACAGGCCCTCTTATCAGGACTTATACGTGTATGCCTCCATAGGATGGTTGCTGTCCCAGCTTGTGTGCAAGCCTGATCAACCACGAGGTCTACATGGAGAGTCCACATGGAATGTTAGTATGAAGCCTCATATGCTTCTGAGTGGGCTAAAGAGGAGGGATCAGTATAATCCGATCGTAGCTGAGCCGTATTGCCCTCATTTGCTCGCTCGTCAGTTCGGTTGCCATCTCGGACTTCCTCGCAGTGTGAAGTGGCCGGTATCTTTCAGGAGTAAGAGGATGACGGTTGCTGACATCCAGGCAGTAGTTGATTTCTCGTCCCGTCTGACGTTATCTAGCTATCTTCCATTCACTCCGACGGGGACGCTTGCTACTGGTTTTATGGCATGGTGGACGCCCTACATCACCTCCATCTTGCCATCCTATGCGCAGATTACAGCTCGTTTTGGGGACGTGCGGCGTAGCTCGGCTTCTTCGAAGCAGCCTAGCGTTCATAGTGCCGCTGTTCAGTCGGCAGCTACTCTTGTTTCTAGTCGCACCCCGAAGTCAAAAGCTGTTGCAGCCTCTTCATCTCGCAAACGCCGAAGAGGTATGTCTCCTTTGTTAACATGTCTATCATACACTGTCTCTTGGTCTTTTAATATTTCTCTTTTCTTCAGCTGCTGACCATGATAGTGAGGATGATGAGGGCGATGCCCCAGATGACCAGCATGAGGAGGAGCCTGCGAGCTCTGAGGAGTCTACTGATGAGGATTACACTGCTCATTCTGATGAGGATGGGACTTCCGGTTCTAGTGAGGAGGAGTCGGGTTCAGGTGATGGGATGAGGATCCTGTAGATGATGATGGTGATCTTATGGTGGCGGATCACGCTGAGGATAGTGTTACCGGGGATGACAGCTATATGGCGGACCTTCACGAGGCGACGACTATCGTTGATCAGCATATGAGTAGTGTCATTGCTAGGAGGGATCCATATGATGAGGAGTTGGCCCGTGCTGACTATATCATCCTCTATGGGAATGATCCTACGCACGAGACTAAAGCCGTGGTGACGGATGTTACTCACTCTACTTCCATTGATCAGGTACATTTCACCACTTTGGACTCTTTGTTCAATTCTTGTATTGGCTAAGCATCAACATCTTTCCTTCCTGCTTAGGATCCATCCTCTTTTCATGCTGGCGACCATGTCTCTACGGTTGGCTCCGTTACTCCCGAGTTGACTACTCAGGTACACTTTTAATCACGTCTTCATTTTCTTTTGCCTCTTACTATTATGCAAAATGATTCTGAAGACATCTATCCTCTAGGCCCCTGGAGACCGGATAGGCTTTTCTCTTACCACTCAGGCTGCAGATTGCGCCTCCATGATTAGCACTGCTGATCCTTTGGCGACCTCTCAGGTATCCTTTAGCTGTTTTCTCTTGCTTTTATCTTTCAGGATACGTTTTAAGTGTTGTCTTCCTCTAGACTCCTACGGATCAGGCGGATGCTGATGCTTCAGTCGATTTGACTATACCGCCTACTCAGACATACCGCTCTGTGACTGACATTTCAGCTCTCTCAGCTGATTTGACTGCGCCACCTCCTCAGGTATACTTCTTTTCATCTCTTGTCGTAATAAAACTTTGATAGTATTCTAACATAGTTTGCCTCCAGGTACCTAAGGACCCTCCTCCAGGCCTTGTGGCCTCTCTTCCAGACTCGGGCATTCGTACTGCCATAGCCCCATCATGTGAGGCGTTTGACCGTCTCTTTTCCACCCAGACCGGTCCACTATCAGCCGAGGTGGTCTCAGGACTCTATGACATCCTTGATGATGTTAGCTCAGTCCCTGCCTTCATTGAGGACGCCGGCTTCTCGGATTTTTCGGAGCTCATTTCTGACTTGTCCCTTGCTTATCCTCTTTATAGCAGTACAGCAGATCAGTCTGCTCAGGACTTGACACTTATTGATGATCTCGAGGCGCGGCAACGCGAGATTCGTTCCCAGTTAGAGGTTATACTTCCCCAGCACGATCAGGCTTCAATGGTCCTTAAGAGTGAGGAGAGTAGACAGTCACAGTTAGAGAGTACTGTTGCCCAGGCGAAGCGCGAAATAGAGAAGCAGAAAGAAGTTATTGCAGAGGCGGAGCGCGTTATCAGAGAGCAGAGCTGTATCGCAGATGGAGCTACCGTTGA
Source organism: Hygrophila difformis (assembly GCA_030278955.1). Classification (NCBI taxonomy): domain Eukaryota; kingdom Viridiplantae; phylum Streptophyta; class Magnoliopsida; order Lamiales; family Acanthaceae; genus Hygrophila; species Hygrophila difformis. Next base: position 47,506,077 of record JAOANR010000005.1, read on the forward strand.
GCTTGTTATACTTGAGGCTGAGCTGCTCAAGTTGTCTGATCGAGTTGCCGCTTTGCGCGCTGATCATGATCGTTTAGTTGCAGATGATCGTGATTTATCAGTTGAGTTATCGAGAGCCCGTCGACCTCTTCTGTCAGCTCGTGCTCGAGTTTTTGCTGCAGCACTTCGTCATATCACCGACACTTTCGGGTGTGCGCGTGATCAGTGGGCTGTCATGCGTCGTCGCCTACTAGGTGATGAGACGCTACCTCCCCCGAGTAGTTAGCACTGCTTTAGCTTTTGTGATTTTTATTCAGTACTCTATTTTGGGTCAGCTCATCGACCTTGTGGTGAGCACTTCAGTACTCATGTTTGCCGTTTTTGCTATTTCTTTGGCCAACTAAGTGATTGGCCACTCATGATGCACTTATGTTATTTATTCTGACTCCCAAACTGATGGATAGAACATCTTGAGATATTTTGCATTTATACTCTGTTTGTGTTCTTGACCATCGATGTCTATTAACTTGTATGCACCATTGAGTAGTCTTTGTGTTACAATGAATGGTCCTTCCCAATTTGGAGACCACTTCCCCGTCTCATTAGCATGCACTCCTAACGGTAGGATCACTTTCCACACTAGATCCCCTTCGCTGAAGGTCTTGCTTCGAACCTTCTTATCATAATGCTTTGCCATTCTAGTTTTTTGACGACGGATGCTTTCCAAGGCCATGAGCTTGTCACCATCAGCTGTCTCTGACTCTTGCAACATGGCTTCTTCATACTTAGATAAGTCTAAGTGATGCTGCTGAGCCACCCTTAGAGAAGGAACTGTTATTTCCAAAGGCAAAACAGCATCATGACCATATGTCAAGTAGTATGGTGTAAACCCTGTAGCTGTGGATTTAGAGTTTCTATAAGCCCATAGGACCTCTGATAAGGTCTCATGCCATTTTCTAGGTTTTTCGCATACCGTCTTTTTGATCATACTTATTAGGATCATATTGGTGGCTTCAGCCTGACCATTTGCTTGGGGATAGTATGGAGTGGAATGATAGATGCGGATCCCAAACTGTTTGGCAAAAGCTATAAACTTTTCACCAGTGAACACCGTACCTTGATCGGCAGTGATTGTCTGAGGGATTCCAAACCGATGTATCAACTCAGTCACAAATTTAATTACATCGCCTTGATCGATTTTCTTCATTGGCCATGCTTCCACCCATTTAGTAAAGTAATCAGTGGCCACAAGTATAAATGAATGATTCTTAGATGATGGCGGATGAATCTTCCCAATAATGTCCATCCCCCAGCCACGGAATGGCCAAGGCTTGATGACTGTGTGTAACTCTTCCGCCGGTACCCTTTGAATTGGGCCGTGCTTTTGGCAAGCCTCACAACCGTGAGCATACGTGATACAGTCCTCCATGATGGTTGGCCAGAAGTATCCATGACGGTGGATGCTCCACCTCATGCTCGGCCCTACCCGATGAGAGCTGCATATCCCCTCATGGACTTCTCCCATTACCAACTTAGCGTCCTCGGGGCCTATACACTTGAGCAACAATCCATCAACCGCCCTTCGGAATAGTTCACCATTGACCAGCACGTACTGCAAAGCTTTTAGCTTTAGCGAGTTATCTCCCCCAGATGATGGGTTCTCGAGGTACTGTATGATCTCAGTCCTCCAATCACCACTCTCTTGTTGGTCCTCAGGTTCACTTGTGATGGCGGAAATGTGTGGTGCCCCCCTAGGGCGACAAGACTGCCAGCCTGAAGCAAGTTGAGCAGCCTCGTTGGCCTCTTGATTTTGGCTTCTAGGCACATGTGTGATGGTAGCGTCCGAAAATTTGCCCAATAGCTCTAGTGCTGTCTCATAGCACTTAATCAATCTGGGACTCTTGCATTCATACTCTCCTATTAACTGCTTCAGGATGACTTGGGAATCTCCAAAAATTGTAATGGATTTTGCACCCTTCAGCAATGTAGTTTCGAGGCCAAATATCAAAGCTTCGTACTCTGCTTGATTGTTGGTGGTGCCAGGCTCTAACTCCCGAGCAAGCTTCCAATGTTCCCCAAGAGGACTGGTGATTGTAATGCCGGCCCCCGAGCCGCTGCTTGCACAAGATCCATCAAAGGTTAGTTCCCAAGGTTCGAATCCCATAAAGGACACTTCTTTGGGATCCTCTGGCAAAACCAACGAAGGGTGTTGAGTTAAGAAGTCCGCTAAAGCTTGTCCCTTGAATGCCTTTTGGGGGACATGTACAAGGGTAAACGGACTGATCTTCATAGCCCACTTAGCTTGTCTTCCTTTTAATGCTGGCTTGTGCAGAAGTGTCTTTACCAAGTCAAAGGGAGCTACTACATGGACTGTTCTTGGCAGCATGTAGTGTTCCAACTTGTTGCAGGAGTATACTAGGGCGTAGCACAACTTTTCTAATGCGGTGTATCTTACTTCTGGCCCTTGCAAAGTCTTGCTAAGGTAATAGATAGCCCTCTCCTTGCCTCCTTCATCATCCTGTGCAAGCAAGCACCCGATAGACTCCTCGGCGGCCGATACATATAGTTTCAAAGGTACTCCAAGTTTTGGCGGCACTAATACTGGAGGATTGACCAATGCTCTTTTAATTTCTTCAAATGCTGCTTGATGCTCAGTCGTCCATAAGAACTTCTCGTTCTTTCTTCCTTTAAGTAAGGTAGTGAACGCTTTCATCTTGCCTGCAGCATTGGCAATGAATCTCCTTAAGAAATTGATTTTACCCATCAATGATTGCAGTTCTTTGAGATTGGTTGGTGCACGAGCCTCCAAGATGGCTTTAGCTTTATTTTGGTCTACCTCAATGCCCCTCTCATGCACCAGGAAACCTAAGAAGTTCTCTGCCGCCACTCCAAAGGCGCACTTAGCTGGATTAATTTTCAATCCATGCTGCCTTATTCGGATGAAGGCACCTTCGAGGTGAGTCAAGTGTTGGCCAAATTCACATGATTTTACCACTATGTCATCAATGTACACTTCAAGTGTATGACCGATTAAATCATGAAAAATCATGTTCATGGCCCTTTGGTATGTTGCCCCAGCATTTTTCAATCCAAAGGGCATAACTACCCATTCAAAAATGCCGACTGGCCCTGGGCAACGAAAAGCTGTTTTATGTACATCATTTTCAGAAATGAAGATTTGGTTGTATCCAGAATAACCATCCATTAAAGATAAAAACTTGTGGCCGGCGGCCGCATCAACAGGCATATCGGCCATGGGCATTACATATTCATCCTTGGGCGTTGCCAAGTTTAAGTTCCTAAAGTCTATACAGACTCTCAATTGACCATTCTTCTTTACAACAGGTACAATGTTTGCAAGCCATTCTACATAACGACAAGTTCTAATGTAACCTGCTTTAAGAAGCTTCTCAATCTCGGCCTTTATTTTTGGGATGGTGTCTGGATCGAACCGTCTTGGCGGCTGTTTATGAGGTCTGAACTCTGGATGAGTTGGTAACTTGTGTTCCACTAGCTCACTCGATAGCCCTGGCATGTCTGTGTACTGCCATGCAAAGCAATCCTTATACTTATGAATCAGCTCCACTAGCTGGTGCCGCTCCTCCTCAGGCAATGATGCACTTATCTTGGTCAACTTTGGCTCCACATCTGTCCCGAGGTTGATGTCCACAAGTGGTTCTTTGGCTTCCGGACTAGGCAACGTTCGCTTCACAGGAGATGGCCATTCAGATGGCCGAATGTCAGTTGGGTTTTTGGACTTGATTTCGGCACCCATCATTATTTCAGTGTTGGCGAGCCGCTGCAACAAGTCTTTATAGATGTCATAGCTGCTCATCATGAAGAGCTTGATGCTTCATGTCGGCTATCTGCAGGGAGATGTAACTTGAAGCCGCTTGTTGTGAAGTCAATGGATTCCAGATCCATGTCCATACCAATTAAAGCTGATACAGGTTGGATGTCTTCGAGGTAGAAGATCGCCTCGTCATTGTTGGCATCCGGTCCTGCAAAGGGTTGAGGATCCGCCTCCACCAATTCTACCTGGTCACCATCCCAAATTAACAACTGCTGGTGGAGGGTGGATGGCACACACTGCGCCATGTGAATCCAGTCGCGCCCAAGCAATGCCGAGTAACACGTCTTAGATTTCACCACAAAGAAGGCGACCTTGATGGTCTTGGACCCAATAGTGACGTCCGCCGTTACGAATCCGGCAGGTTGGGTTGCTTCCCCTACGAAGCTGCACATTCTAACCCTTGTGGGGATCAAATCTTTTTCACTCTTCCCAATCTTCCTTAGAGTTGACATCGGCATCACATTGGCTGCCGCCCCATTATCAACAAACACCCTGCTCACAGGACGCCCATCAATGTGAGCCTTGACATACAAGGGCTTCAGTTGCCTCATCTGGGCAACCTCAGGTTTGGCAAACTGTGCCACAGCCAAATTTGAAGCCTCATGTTGGCCGCCAAGTTCTTGCGTGGGAGGTGCATCCCTGGTTGGATGGGATAATTCGGCTATCATTTCATCCATTTCTTTAATGAGTCTTGCGAACGATGGCTCTTCCTCATCCCATATCTCGGATTCGACATCGCTTATCTCTTCCTCAGCCGCCAATCCAATGACCCTCATAGGCACGGAGGGGTCATTCGGTCCTTTTTCTTTCCTATCATCTGCTTCTTTAAGCTCTTTGTCCATTTTTTTCCAGAAAGCCTCATCTTCAAGATCCATGCCGTCCAATTCAACATGATACTCCTCATCAATATTGAGGTTCACATTACCCCACACATCATCTTCATACCCTTCGTCAATAGTGAGGCTTACATCACCATATCCATCTCCATATTCTTCATCAATATTCATGTCATCCATCGTGCCACATTCATCAGTCATAATGCCTAGGGCGCCAATCCCAACTTTAGGTTTATCGAGATTGGCCTCCACAGCAGCCTCCACCTCTATAGGTGTAATAGCACCAAAACTCACTTGTGATGCTTCATTGGTCGCTTGAAGTGCTTCGCTAGTTGATTTCGTTTCAACTTGTATCTGTGACTTCTTCTGGGTTTCTACAGTCTTGCAGTAAGCCGTGAATCCTTCGAAACTATGTGGCTCACTTCCAAGTTCACCAGCTTCATGGGCTGCCAAATATGCCATGTATTTCATAAGCACACTAGCCATAGCCATGTTTGAAGGAGTCATGTCCATTTTGTCTAGCCTCTCGATGAACTTCTGTCCTGCAGATTTAACCTTACTTCCTTTATCATCAGACTCGGTAACAACAGCTTTACCTTTGTCTTTAGACACCGATGGTTGAATGTTAACTTGAGGAGACTCCATTTGTGTTGCCCTAGGTTGAGGTGATGGCGGCTGAGGTCTTCTTTCCGTCCATTGTAGTCTCTCTCGTACTGGCCTCCTGGTAGTAGAAGATGATGGCGGTTGCAATCTCTCCTTCATCGGCCTCCTGGTGGAGGGTGATGGCGGCCGCAGCCTCTTCCGGGTTGGCCCCCTGGGTGATGGCGGCTGCAGCCTCTCCCGGACTGGCCTCCTGGGTGATGAAGGTTGCAGCCTCCCCCGGACTGGCCTCCTGGGTGATGAAGGTTGTGGTGACCTTCTTGAAGCCTCATGCAACTTTCTTTGGTGGGGTGTTATGGACGGGTTAGGTCTCCGCTGCTCGGAAATTTCTCCTCTGAAGTAAGTGGGCTGTATGGGCTTCCGAGGCCTGGAAGACTCCAACTTGTGGATCTGAGCTTCCCATTGCCGCATTTCCTCGGCATATCGTCTCTGAGCCCGCCTAAATTGACTTCTAGTCATGGGTGGCGGCTCCTTTTGAGCAGTTTTACTATGCGCCCGGTTCTTCATCCACCTGTCAGTCTCCACTGGATGTTCAGGTCGCCTCATCAAGGTTGGAACCACCTGTACACCATGCCTATAATCGCGAGTGACAGGCTGGTGTCTCCCATTTTCATGAATCTCTACAGTATGCTTAGGAATCTCAACCCTCAAAGAAGGATTTTGCTTTTTCTGGTGTTCTCGCTCTTCCGCTTCCAGGACTTTCTTGAAGTCCTCCTTCGACATGTTTTTGAATCTTGGTTGCTTTTTATACAACTCTTTTCTTTTTTCATGATCGGACTCATCAGATAACAAGTCCACATCCTCTTCATCGATTTCAATGTGTTCCTTTCCTCTATCATTCCGGCTACTGGAGCCGCCATCCTCTGGATTTGGGATGAGTCCAGAAGCACCAATGGGAAGCTGAGGGAATGGGTCTAAATCCATTTTCATACCTGCAATTTTCAAACGACCCTCTTTTATTTTGTTCTGAATGGCAGTTCTAAAACTCCTGCATTTAGTAATGCTGTGAGTAAAGGAGTTATGCCACTTACAAAATGCTCGGCCCCGAATTTCCTCGGCCGCTGGTAATTTCTGCCCTTCAGGCAACTTGATCACACCGTCTTTGAGTAGAGCATCGAACACTTGGTCCGCCTTGCCCATGTCAAAGCGGTCTTCTTCAGGCTTATACTTAGCCTCTCTTTGTTTTGGCGGCTTGAGAGCCGCACATGTATGCGGTTTGGCTGTGTGCACTAGCTCTGCAACAGCCACTTCCACAGCATCGTCCTCCTCATCACTGAGTCTCACCTCCTCGAAGTGGACTCGACGTGTAGGACGCCTCTCTTCCTGTTCTCCCAGGAATTTTTCCACGCGGGCCGCTCTCTCGGCCAGCTGGGCAAGGTCAGTTGCATCCTGCACAATTAAATGTTCTTTTAACCTCGGTAACATGTTAGCCACTGCTATATTGGCTATTTCTTTATCAGGTATTGCTATAGTACATCGGCCTTGAAGGCGCTGCAATCTATTAATAAAAGAACTTGCCGCCTCATCGGCAAATTGTTTGGCGTTAGTGAGATCTGCAAGACTGACCTGTGACAGGAGTGTAGAATCTGTCATGAAACGCCCGCTCGAGATCAGCCCAGTTTTGAATGGAATTAGGCCGCAATGACGCAAACCAAGCAAAGGCAGGTCCAGTCAGTGAGGAGCTGAACAACCTTAGTCTCAGCCAATCGTTGGCCCCTGCTTCGCCACATTGGGCAGTAAACCTGCCCACATGTTCTACGGTTGATTTGCCGTCGTCTCCCGAGAACGTTGTGAACTCGGGCATTTTGAAGCCTCTAGGATAAGGCTGCATAGTGTCTACCCAATCCGGGTATGGTTTCTATAGGTGGGCCGTTCCATCGGCCTTAATTGAATGCCGAAATGTTGTTGCATCATATCTGCCAAAAACTCGGGTGACACCACAGGCGCCTGTGTAGGAGGCATGGCAGCTTGTTGATACATGGCGGCCTGGACCATGTTGGCGGCTGGAGCCAAGCTGGCGGCCGAATGAGGCATGTTGGCGGCCGGATAACTCATGTTGGCGGCCGGATGATTCATGTTGGCGGTCGGATGACTCGTGCTGGTCGGGTATGGGCGGCCTGAGGCATGTTGGCGGCCGGAGGTATGTTGGTGGGCATGTATCCTCCTCCAGCGCCTAAAGTAGGGATGGCGGCCGGTGGCATAGGCGCCGCCACTCCAAATGGCTGTGTCGTCGCCTGGCGTGGTGCCATGCCAGGAATGGTTGGTACAACGCTAGACGCCATCAAGTATCCTGATGAAGCATACGTTATGGTAGGCGCTGTATAACAACCGTTCGGCATATTAGATGCCGCAGGAACGAAAGTATGAGAAGAAGGAAATGGAGGCAGACTAGTCATACCTCCGAACTCAGAGAGTGGTTGCTGGCCAAAGGTTGTCCCCCAAGTCCTCTGTGGGCCGCCATACGGCCCTGGGATGCTTGGTGGCACATTCGTGCCATTCATTGAGATGGAGCCCTCTTGCGAAGTACGCAGGGATCCACAAATCTTGTCAGTTTGATCGGCCATAGCAGGCCGCAACACGTCCATAAGGTGTCTTGTTAGCAAAGGCATGAATTCGGCCATCGACTCAGTCATCGATAGCCGCATCTGTTCCGAAAGGGATGGGACTTGCATTATCCCTTGTGGTGGTTGAGAGGTAGTCGCCGCATTATCGGCGTTCTCAGATGGTGTTCTTACTGGAGTTTCTTCATGGAGCGACATTTCTTCAAATTTTTGTGTTAAATCCCTTACTACTCGTCCAGATCTCAGTAGCATACACTCTAAGCGGATATGGTTTCCACTCGTGTCCCACTGGGCGTGCCAATTTGTTAACCAAGAATTTTTTATTCAATATGGTTTGAAGATGGTTACAAGGATTTGAGGAGAATTACAAGAAAAAACTTAAGAAAGCAGTAAAGGGAATGAAAATTGCAGAATTGAAGAACACTGAAAAAATAACTTGCAGAAAGAAAATGACAAGAAGTAAAATATGAAAAGTGCGTCCTCTTAGGGTGTGTGTAGATGTCCGACTAAAACTGCTGCCACTCATATATATAGACGCCTCAACCCTAGGGTGGCTGCACTGTCTTGGAGGCTATCGGATCTTCTCATGAGGAAACTCCTTGATCCACTCACTGTGATGGCGTCAATTTTGGGTAATGTCTCCTTGATTCCTGTGTGTCTTTATGTCGCCAGCTCTTCACCACCATTAAGTTGTCGGATAAATCCTGAACTAGATGGCGGCATCTCACCATTCGCCGTTATCCGGATAACTCATAAATTGGACCGGGCTTCTTGATTGGGCTTAGCTTAATGGGCCTTTGGATTGGGCCACTCGAAAAAATGGATTGGGCTAGATTTACTGGGCCTAATTCGTAGGGCCTGAAATATTGGGGTTAACACAGTCATATTGATCTTCAATTTCCTCAGTATATAAATTCTGTACGTGGTGAATTTTCTTCATTCTGGGAAAACACAAGCTGGTTATGTATGTGTGATCTTTTGGATTATCATTGTATTTCATAATAACAAGAATTCTGGGCATACACAGCACGCCTATATATATTTTTAAGAAATTAAAAACAGGACAGAAAGAACAATAGCCTACAGTCCCTCCCTAACCCTAACTCATGACAGAAAATTGAAATATCCACAAGAAATTTGGAATGTCCCACATCCATAAATAATTGGTGGGATGCCCCAAATTGATTATTTGGATATAGGGCTATTCCACACATAACCAATTGGTTTTGGTTAAAAACTCTTATCTATTGTTTAACAATGTATGTTAAGGATATGCTAATACCTGTCGAGATTTTAAGAAACAGAGATGAGTTATCCTCTTGATGAGAGGCTTTGAAGCTAAAATGTAGTACTGCAATTAAAGCTATGGAAGGAGTAGGGTGTAAACGAGCTGAGCCGAGCCCGAATAGTGGTAAGCTCGGTTTGAGCTCATAAAAATTCGAGCCGAGCTTTGACCGATCCGAGCGTTGACCGAGCTACTTCGAGCCGAGCATTGACCGAGCTTTGACCGAGTCGAGCCGAGCTCGAACTAGTATCATTTTCATTCTTACATAATTTATAAAAGAAATTATAATTAATATATTGTATATATTTAATTATATTTAATTTAATCTACATATTTAAATAATTTTAAAAATATATATTTAATTAATAATATATTTTTAATTTAAAAATTAAAAGATATAAACAATAAATAATACTATACTTTTAATATTTTATATAATTTCTATATTTAATAATAAATAAATATATGTATAAAAATAAATCGAGTCTATTATCGAGCTTTCGAGCCGAATAGTGGTTGACTCGGCTTGAGATCATGTGTATTACGAGCCGAGCTCGAGCTCGAACCGAGCCATTTTGAGTCGAGTTTGAACCGAATTTTGACCGAGCCGAGCTCGAATAATTCACGAGCCTATCAGTCTCATTTACACTCCTAGGAAGGACCTAGATAGTATACTTTGGGTAACTATAACGAAGTGCAATTATTTTAATTTCCTTGAATTTGGTTTTAGAATTTACCAACCTTATTTTTTTTTTAAATCTGATATAAAATCAAACCATATCCACAAAACGTGGGGTCTGCCACGATTCCAGACAATGGTACACCGAGAATGGTACGTGTGTAACATTCTAAAGCAATTGCATATATATATATGTATGTATGTATTTCATGCTAAATTGTGTGCGTGCGTCTTCACTCTTCAAGACATGGAATAGGCAATAGCGTGTGAAAAAAAGGTGAAATGAGAGAGAGAAAATAATGCATTGATAAAGGCTGATGAAGAAAATTGATCGAACGATTTTTGGGGCGTGCAAAAGCAACATAGAAAAGATAAATTTCGATTCAGTTTTGAGATAGATTGAATTGAGCAACATTCCATGCACTCCGAATATAGTATAATTAAAGCCAGCAAAAGTAGACTTTTTCTACTCATACAGCTTAAAGTTACAAGAAAAGTGTCCAAGTTTGACTGATCTGACCTTTTGGAGTAAATAATTATTGAGTAATTAGTAACATATCATTACAATAATTGACACTAAATGCTTGCAACACGACGACTAGCTGTTGCTACATGAGCTGATATATGATCTCCATTCCCCAATTGGCAACAATAATCTTCTTAATTGTCTCCGATCCGCCTTTGCTTCATCCTAATTATCTCTTCGATACTGGCAACCGTTGGATTGTAAGATCCTGCCTAGGCTCTGGTCTCATGAAGTCACCGGTGGATACCACTTAAATTGATAAACAATTTTAAGCTAATTTTTTTTTTTTAAAGATTTGGCCTCATTTGGCACAACCATTGATTTTTTGTAGTGATACCACTATAATCAATAATAACTTAGTCTTTTTCAAAAAATTTTGTATTTTAACTACTATTCTTAATTTCAACATATTTTCCATCACTTTTGTGATAGCACTGAAAAAAATTTCCTCATTGCGCCGCTGAAGTTATGTCAAATTCGAATTATATATATATATATATAATAATGTATTGATAAAATTCGAATGTATGTAGCGACAAACAATTAAAATTGAAAGGTACATTTATAATATTTATATATTTGAGCTCTGGTGATACTGATACAATACAAATGGAGTACTACTGCAGGTGCAGCATTCAACCAACATGTATTTAATGGACACCTAACTGCTGTCGACTACTCCATTGTATTATTAGTATATTTATCGTGTAGAGAAAGACAATGTAACATTCATTTAGGACGCGCTTATTCAACAACAGACGACAACATATATGCATTCAAAATAAACAACATTGTTTAATTTAGTATTCAAGAATCAATCTTTGTGGCCTTTATTCCATGCCAATTGTAGCCCCACCGTTACGTTAAATCATGAATTCATTACAATCTTCTTATGTCTATATTTCATTATTGTCCACTCAATACTACACTCAAAATACTATTTAATTGGCGCTCAGATTCCGACACGTACGTTTCGCAATCTAATGCACACATTCTTCTTTTGTTTACTAAATTGGACTATTGTATAATATATGAGCTTATATTAGTATATTATTACGGGTTTAGATAGTAGCCTTAATGGTTGACATTCAGCAAGAGTGCTGAAGTGCTGACCCGGCGAAATATGTGTGCTGAGTATTAATAAAGTGTGTTCTGGATATTCAATGGTGTTTGGATTATATAAAACCCTCAAAATATACAAAACACTCATTCAACACATATAAACACTACTTAGTACCCAAACCAAATCCGTATATTACAACTACTACTTATTAATGACATAGTTAATGAATATTAAAAAGTAGTGCACATAACCGACCGCCATAGTTATATTTCTATTTTTGATATGCATGTCTGAGAAATTCTTTAGTTATCAAAAGAAAGTGTGTACATATTTTTCCTCTCTTTCAAAGACAAGCTCCATTATATTTTCATATTCTCTTAGCTTGTGGTTCAATTGAATTGAAAATTATTCCTCTGCCCGGCCAATTAATTTTGTCTCATAGTATTATTTTAATGATTAATATTTAAATTATATAAACGTAAAAATTATATAAAATATATATATATTCTAAAACTACTATGCATTAAAATAATGGTAAATAAATCTAACAAGACCCAACTTAACTATATTTTTCTTATATAATTCAGATAACACTATGTCAAAGATAATCAATGAACAATTATATTTCTTGATACTATTCATCTTCCAAGGAGTAAATAAAACTAATATTAACCACTTCCATAGAGCAAATTAAACTAATTGAATTATTACTACAATCTCTGTCCCGCCATAGATCATGGATGTCTTAGCTTAGTATGACTTTTTTGGCTCTTCATTCTTCAGCTTTGATTCAATTTTATTATAAGTATATATTTGAGAAAAATAGTAAATTCCGGTCTTGTTAGATTCCGTATAGTTTTAGAATATATATTTTGCATATTTTTTACTTATATATATTTTGAGATTTAACCGTTAAAGAAGTGTATTGGATTGTGTATATGAGTTAAACAAGACATCTTTATTGGCACTGAATGAGTATTTCATATATTAAGTACGTAGCTAGCTTCCAAAGATAATTTCGCTGTCTATTGTGAGGTTGATTTGATCAAAAGAATAAAATTTCTTCAATAAGACATTGATTCAATTTTCAAAAAGGGAAAAATAAGATAATAAATGCACTACTCTTTTCATTCATTAAGATTTTTTCAACTTTCTTATAGGATTTTTAATTTCATATTAAAAGTTTTAACAATGTATATTTTATTACTTCCTCCGTTTTTTAAAGATAGCTACTGACCAACCCAGCACGCAGTCCAATGCATAATTTAAACCATTAATAACTCAAATTCGGTAGAAGTAAAAATTCTAAAACTTCGGTATTTAAAAACTACAAGATGAGACGAATCTAACAAGATCTCACTTGGCTATATTTAACTTGTATATCTATGATAAAACTTCAAATTAAAGTGTTTAGGTGAATAGTGTCAATTTTACCAATGTAGCTATATTTTCTAAACGGAGGGAGTAATATTTATTTTATTTTATTGTATTTTTGCACGAAGGCATTCAAATAAAGGAGTGTTTGGAAGTTCACCTGTATAGGCCTCTGGGGACCAGACAACATATATTACATGAAGTATATATGTATTGTTCCATGTTCACATGCAAACCTACGTTGAACGTATTTCCATAATGACAAAATTTCTTCATATAAAAATAAAGACATGATGTATCAGGTTTCCAATTTGGTCAATCACTCACTTTAATTTCTACCTAGCTAAGGTCTCATCATCTCTCTACTTCTTCAATATACTGTAATTCACTAGGGTCTAGCTAGTCCTATATATCAGTAACCATGCATATATGCCTAGCCCCTGTACAGATGGATAAATCTGTTTGCCTAATTGTATGTAAATTTATAGTACGCTCTACATTTACTATAATTTTGTGTAGTACATAGTGATCATGTTTGGATGGCACCATATTCACAAGCATATAGTGGATTGGAACAGCATATTGTCTCACAGTTCTCTCTCCAAATCTGCTATCTGCAAACAAATCTGCTGACTCCCAAACATCCCAAGTATATTAAAGAGATATAATAAGGAGTAATTAAATCATAAACTATATATTCAAATTATGATGATGAGAAGACAATCAGATGGTGAGATATTGTAATAATTCATTTTACTTTATTCAGTTATTGGGAAGGGGTTAGTGTGCAGGTGGCTGCATGTGCACCCACTATGTGTGTGATGTGGGAGTTGTGTTGTGTGATGTATGAAATGTGTATTTTGTGTGTTGGGAGAGATCTATTGTGTGATGCTCAGAAAAGTGTTTTGTGATGCGATATGTATTTTTTGTGATGTCTGCACCTAAAGACTTTTGAAGGGTTGTACTGTAACCGGATTGCAGTTATTGTATTGTCCATTTCATTGGATTCTACAATGGCTATTCGATAGAACAACCTAAGCATCATGCGGTATATATGCCATTGAAGAATTCAAGAAATATTCTTGCGGATGCATGCAAAATGAGCATTTTCTTATTTTCTTATAGTGTGTATAGTATGTAGTAATATGGTTTACTAAAAAATGATAGAAAGCTAGAATATTGAAGAATGTAACTAAAGATTAGGTTGAAAAAAAAGAAATTAGTAAATGAAGCATAAGGAAAAGCCCAATAATTGAAAAAGGTAAGGCTGAAATATTTACTGTATACTAATTGTTCATACAAATGGCCCATCCGTCTCCCCGCTGCCTGCGCCTTTTCCTAAATACAGTATAAATAAATATCTCCTCACCTTTCCTTCATCTTCCCTCATTCCCTCTTGTAATTCTTTAACACACACACCAAACACACAGAAATGATAAGAGCAAAAATCCAAACTCTAGATCAAAAAAAAAAAAAAAAAAAAAAGGAAAAACAGCAATTTCTCATCAGCACGGGAGGACCTGTGAAGCTCAGGAGGGATAGCGCCACGAACAAGTCATCGTTCTGTGTATGTGGTTCCAGTTATAAAACTGTTTTGTTCGTTGCGCTGTCCATCCTGAGTTTCATAGCTCTTTCTTGCTTTGATCAACTCAGAAGCCGGCCTCATAATTAAGGCTGCTCGATTCATCAAATCCATTTCTACTTTCCCATATAAGTAGTAGTATATGAGTTGTTTCTAAACACACATGCCTTCGAACAAGGGTTCGTTCTTTTCGTTCCTCAAAATAATCTTTATTTATGCGTTCTAGGTTTTCTAATTATTGCAGGACACTTTTAGACAAAACTAGGATCTGTCTTTGCAGGGTTTTCTGGTTGTTTCGTTTTGCAAAAATCAAGATGTTGAAATGAAGATATATATTATGTGCTGATGACTGATGTAGAAAACAATATTCACAGCTTTGAATCCCCTGATGAAGTAATATATATATATATATATATATATATATATGTGTGTGTGTGTGTGTGTGTGTGTGTACCGCCATGCCGGTAAGCATATCTGTCTTTGTTAATGTTTACTCTTCTTTTTGAATCTCATCATGTTTTGCTTGTTTCAGAATTTGATCGTATTTTGTTGGAGGAGTAGTTTCAGTCTATTTGTATTCATGACTGTTCTTTCTGTCTTCTTCTTCCCCATCGTCAGATCTTGGTAGCCGGCCATCTTTATTTTCATTGTCTCTCTTTCTTTAATTTGGAATCGATTCATTTTAATTTTTATTTTAATTTTCGAAATGACTAAATATATGTTTTGATGTTACGATTTAAATTTGTATTGGTTGAATTGAAAGTTGTTAGAAATTGGAAAAATGAGAAAGGATGATGCGATTTGCTAGCTTCTTTAATTTTCGACCAAAGAAACACTCGCACATGCATTCGAAGATCCGTTCTATACTTGATGATTAATGAAATTTGTAAACCATATATGCTTAATTGGTTTCATGATTTCAATATGTTTTGTTTTTATTTATAACTATTATACTAATTAATTATATTTTTGAACCGTGATTTTTTTCTTTCTTATTAATTAATTTGAACCGGTGCACCATCTCTTTTTTTATTATTTTTATTATTATTATTATTATTATTATTATTATTATTATTATTGTTGTTGTTGTTGTTGTTAACAAAATGTGCAGGCGAGACTAATTACTTTGGCATTTTTTCCTTCATATTTTCCCAATGTTTATGGAACTAAACCATTGCCTTATTTTGAACCAATATACAATTTCAATCACAACTTTAGTTTTGGATTAGTCACGTACAAAGATCAAGATCAAAATGTTGAATAATCCTACACATTAGTATTTTACAAATTGACACATTCAATCATCATTTCCTATATTGTTCACCAAAAAAAAATCATCATTTCCTATATTACATGTAAGCCCATTTCTATAATAATGCTTTGTCACAATCATGCTGTTATATTTCTTTAAGCAATTGCTTTCTTTCTTTCTTTATTTCTTTAAGCATGTAAGTTTTGAAGAAAGATATAAATGTTGAGATTCAATAATTCATATCCACAGCCACAGGTCACAACACGCAGAGGGTGCAGAGGAATTGAATATCCATTAAATTCCTCCATTAAAGCTAGTGGAATCATGGCATTTCAGAGAGGAATATATGATGAGTGAATGACAGTGATTTGCAGGTGAGCCATTTTATGGCTGTGGGGAAGACTTCTGGACACACACTGTCGTCACTGTGCAATGAATTAACTTCATAATTGATATACTAGACACTACTAATCCACCAGACTACGGTAAATAGTTCCCCGTTTCATTCTAATGGTCACGTTTGTTTCACTTTGACTCAAATTTTTATCATAGTTATGCAAGAAAAAATATAGTCAAATGAGATCTTATTAGATTCGTCTAATCTTGTAGTTTTAGAATATCAAATTTGTATGATTTTTTATCCTACACAATTTAAGTTATTAACCGTTAAAAATGTATATCGGCATGCGTGTTCCAGTGGATCCGTAGCAAAAACACTGATACGGAGTAAGTATATTTCTAAACTAATAAAGCCCTCTCTAAGTAATTAATTTTTAATATGTTATGTAATGTAATGTGCTGAATTTGGGCTACCAGCTATCTAGCTAGGGTTTATTCGTTTTTATTTATTATTTTGTCTCTTTGACTTGAGGAATAATTTATGTCCAGGCTTTTCTTTGATAATGGTATATAAATGGCCCCCCTCAATTCAAATAATATCTATATATATCTAATGGATATGGATGTTGACTCCTTTTCCAATTAACTAAATTTAGGTCACATCTTGATTCTCATGGAGTATTATCACCAGGCCAGCCCTCCTGCTATACCTTTCACTATTTTCTACGTAATTCAATAGTCTTTGGCTTTGCTGCTTAATTAATTAATATATTTATTTAATTTAATTGTATGGAAAGAGAGACGTGATATGATCAGATTGAGTTTGATTGTACACACACTACAAGAAAATTTCGTTTTACCGACCCCATTTCGTTTTAACTAGGTTTTACGGGTCGTCTAGGGATTTACCGACCCCATTACCGACCCCAATCCCGGGTCGGTAAATTGATGGTAGGTAATTTGGCTCCGACCAAAGATTCTGGGGGTCGGGAGATTACCGACCCCATTACCGACCCCATGTGGGTCGGTAAAATTACCGACTCCATTACCGACCAACATTGGGGTTGGTAAGCGAGGTATAGGGACCTCGAGGACCCGAAATTACCGACCCCATATTGGGGTCGGTAAATTTCTTATATGAAATAAAATGTGTTCAGGAGAGCTCGAACCCACAACCTCGCACCACCTAGCCACAACCCTAACCGCTGGTCTAGCCCTACGCACCACCAATGGAAACCCGCCACGTGTCATATATATATTAATTCTCCCCCAAATGCTGTAGAGAGGATTCGAACCCAGGTGAGGTGCATTCCTCACCCACGCGCGTGCCATCCGGATACACAACTTTTCATGTTATCATATGTAATTTATTAAATATATATAATATTTTTACATAAAAATATGTAATTAATAACTTAAAAAATATTATAAAAATTGATATTAATTAAATAAGTTGTAGAATAATTCATTAACTAAATGGGTAAAATTAATTAAATCGCTAATTAAATTTAAGAAAACAGAAATCAATATAATTAAATATTAATTGAATTAAAAAATTTATAAAAATATAAAATTTCATAATTAAAAATTAAAAAATAACACATGGAATATAAAATTCAATAATCAATATGAATAATTCGGTCGGTAATAGCCACCCAATATGTTCGATCACAAATTTCGGTTGCTAACTTAATTTTTTTTTTGTATTTAATTGAATAGAAATATAAAATATAAACTAAAATTAAATTAATAAATTAAAATTATTTTTAATAAAAAAATTAAAATTAAAATTATTTTTAATAAAAAAATTAAAAAAAAATTAATTAAATTAAAATATTAATTCAGTAATTAAATTAATAAATAATTAAATAATTAAATTATAAAATAAATAAATAATTAATTGGCCAAAATAAATAAATAATTAAATTATATAAATAATCAAATAAATATTTAATAAAAATATAAACTAAATAATAAAATAATGGAAAAAATTTAAAAAAAAATTGAAAAAACCTACAGACCCCAATTGGGGTCGGTAATGGGGTCGGTAACAATTACCGACCCCAATTGGGGTCGGTAATGGGGTCGGTAATGCCGACAACATTAATTATGGTCGGTGTTTTGGTTTTCAAATATTACTGGGCCCAATAATGGCTAAATTTTACCGACCCCACTTTGGGGTCGGTAATGGGGTCGGTAAATCCGACCCGTAATGTGGTGATCGGTAATTGGGGTCGGTAATTGGATTTTTTCTTGTAGTGACATACATGACTTGTGATTTATTTGTTGGGTTTTAGACTATTATTAATGAATAAAAGTTACAAATGATTGTTAGCGTCGTGACAAAATATGTTTTTTTGTTATACAATATATAACCTTAAGCCTATTAGTATTATAATTGTAATAGATTGATAAAGAAAATGAAAAGTGAGAAGTGGACAGAGAGGGACGAAAGTAAAGAGCAAGAGGAATGAGGGGAAATCAGATTGATATGTATTTCATTGAGTCACTCAGTACATATTTATAGGTGCACAAACATGAGGACTCATCACATGCCATCGATAGGAAGCCTACACGTGTCTTGTGTTAAAGACATCCATAGCCAAATGCATTACATCTGTAACACTCCCCCTTGGATATCGTCGATACAAAGAATATGCCTCGTTAAAATGTTATTAGGAAAAAATCCTATGGGAAAAAATCCTAATGAAGGAAAAAGAGTACAGTATTCTTGTATTCGTTGCTCCCCCTGTTTTGTACATCATTGGAGATCTTTAAGCCGCTGCATTCCAATTTTCTTCACGAGCTTCTCGAATGTTGCAGTCGGCAATGACTTGGTCAACAGATCCGCCAATTGTCTGATCGAACTTGTTGCACTTCAATTTCACCATTCTTTTGAAGATCATGAGTGAAGAAGAACTTTGGTGAAATATGTTTTGTTCGATCTCCCTTGATATATCCTCCTTTCAGTTGAGCTATACAAGCTGCATTATCTTCATACAATAATGTTGGAGGAAGTTTTTCCTCAGATATTAACCCACAATTATTCAGAACATGATGGGTCATTGATCTTAACCAAACACATTCTCGGCTGGCTTCATGAATTGCCAATATTTCAGCATGATTGGAAGATGTGGCAGTTAATGTTTGTTTAGCAGATCTCCAGGAAACTGCAGTACTGGCACAAGTAAATATATAGCCCGTCTGGGACTTGGCTTTGTGCGGGTCCGAAAAATACCCAGCATCAGCATAACCAATCAATGCATTAACACCTTCATTGGAATAAAACAAGCCGAGATCATATGTACCTTGAAGGTATCGAAAAATGTGCTTAATACCTTGCCAATGTCGCTTTGTGGGGGAAGCACTAAAGCGAGCCAATAAATTAATTGAGAATGCTATATCAGGCCTTGTACAATTAGCAAGATACATAAGTGCCCCAATAGCACTAAGATATGGTACTTCGGGACCAAGTATATCTTCATTTTCCTCCTTAGGCCTGAATGGATCTTTCAATGGATCAAGCGATCTGACCACCATCGGGGTGCTCAATGGATGTGCTTTATCCATATAAAATCGTTTTAATACCTTCTGGGTATAAGTCGCTTGATGGATAAATATTCCATTCTCAAAATGTTCGATTTGTAAACCAAGACAAAATCTTGTCTTTCCGAAATCCTTTATTTCAAATTCCTTTTTCAGATATTCGATTGCAGTATATAACTCTTCAGGAGTTCCAATTAGATTAATATCATCTACATATACTGCAATAATCACAAAATTTGATCCAGATTTCTTTATAAAAACACATGGGCATACTGGATCATTTGTATAACCTTCTTTAATCAAACACTCACTAAGACGATTATACCACATTCGTCCTGATTGTTTAAGCCCATATAATGACTTTTGCAATTTCACTGAATATAATTCATTGGGCTTTGACTTAAATGCTTCAGGCATTTTAAATGCTTCTGGCACTTTCATAAAAATATCAGTATCTAATGACCCATATAGATACGCAGTAACAACATCCATAAGACGCATTTCAAGCCTTTGGTGTACTGCCAAACAGATTAGAAATCTGAATGTAATTCCATCCATCACAGGTGAATATGTTTCATCATAATCAAAACCTGGTCTTTGGGAAAAACCTTGAGCAACCAATCTGGCTTTATATCGAATGAGTTCATTCTGCTCATTTCTTTTTCTAACAAAAACCCATTTATAACCCATGGGTTTTGTACCTTCAGGTGTTTGGACTACAGGTCCAAAAGCATTTCGTTTGCCAGCGAATCCAATTCAGATTGGATTGCATCTTTCCATTTTGGCCAATCAATTCTTTGCCGACATTCTTCAACCGAGCTGGGTTCTTGATCATCACCTTGTTCCATAATTTCAAGTGCTACATTATAGGAAAATACATTATTCACATCAGTATCTTTCCTATTCCAGTATTTTCCATTAGTGACAAAATTTATTGAAGTTTCTATAACTTCTTCCTCTTCAGGAGTTTGCTCTTCAGGAGATTGAGGTTTGTCACAATGTGAATCTCTCTTCTTTCGAGGATTCTTATCTTTAGATCCAATGGGTCTACCACGCTTCAGGCGTGAATGGATTCATTAGCACTTGTTATTTTTCCTTCAGGAACATTTAATTTAATTGGAACATTCACTGCTGGGATATGTGATTTAGTAACTCTTCTGGAGTCACACATTGCATCTGGCAATTGATTTGCAATTCCTTGTAAATGAATAATTTCTGAACTTCAAGTTCACAATCTTTCATACGAGGATCAAGGAAATCAAATGCCATTTTCCAATTAATCTCTTTTCTCGGTTGATTCATATCTCCCCCTAATGTCGGAAAATTTGATTCATCAAAATGACAATCTGCAAACCTTGCAGTAAATAAATCACCTGTTTTCGGTTCCAAATATTTAATTATAGACGGTGATTCATATCCGACATATATTCCCAATCTCCGTGGGGGCACATTTTTGTACGTTGGGGCGGTGCAAGTGGAACATATACCGCACACCCAAAAATTCTCAAATGGAAAACATTGGGCTCATGACCGAAAACCAATTGTAGGGGAGAATATTGGTGATAACTTGTCGGTCTTATTCTTACAAGTGTTGCTGCGTGCAATATGGCGTGTCCCCAAGCTGATGTAGGTAACTTTGACCTCATCAATATTGGTCTTGCAATCAGTTGCAATCTTTTGATTAATGACTCTGCCATGCCATTTTGTGTATGAACATATGCTACAGGATGTTCGATAGTTATACCAATGGACATGCAATAATCATCAAATGCACGTGATGAAAACTCAGCAGCATTATCCAATCTTATTTCTTAATTGGATAGTTGGGGAATTGTGCTCGCAATTTGATTATCTGAGCAAGTAACTTTGCAAATGCTTGACTGCGAGTCGATAATAAACAAACGTGAGACCATCTAGTTGACGCATCAACTAATACCATAAAATATTTAAATGGTCCACATGGTGGATCTACAGGCCCACATATATTACCCTGAATTCGTTCAAGAAATACAGGGGATTCAATTTCCATTTTACTTGCTGATGGTCTAATAATCAATTTTCCCTGTGAACACGCAACACATGTAAATTCACTTGAACCTGGAAATTTCTTTCCCTTCAGGGGATGACAATGCGAATTTTCAATTATTCGCTTTATCATTGTACATCCGGGATGACCAAAACGATCATGCCAAATCATAAATTCGGTTGGGATTATAGACTTCTGGTCTATTAAACCATGGGCTTCACTGGCATATATATTTGTATAATATAGCCCAGATACAAGGGACGGTAATTTTTCCAATACATGTTTCATACCATGAATTGTATTGGTAATCAATAAATATTCATCAGTCCCTTCAGTCAATGTCTCAATATGATATCAATTTCTGCGAATATCTCTAAAACTCAACAAGTTTCTTTGGGACTTGGAAGATGATAGTGCTTTTCAATAACGAGTTTTGTCCCATTCAGAAGGAACGTTATAGCTCTTCCGGAGCCTTTAATCATATTTGCACTTCCACATATTGTATTAACTGGGGCATCTCCCAATTTTATATAAGAGAAATAATTCTCATTTTTCAATATCGTGTGCGTACTGGCACTGTCAATAGGCATGTCTCATTATAACTTGCATTCATTTCTTCTTCTAGAAGAAAAATGCTATATTAATATCCATGCCAAATAGTACAACGGGTACATAGCAAAATTTGATACTTTAGCTAACAAAAGATACAAAGAAAAATACACTAGAAATAAACATAACAAAAACATTAATCAATATTTTCCATAAAGTCATCTATATCAAAACTGGCCGTAAAAGATGGCCCAGCATCCATGTTGAAAGGGTTAGCTGCTTCAGGAGCTGGAATGATAGGCATAATTATATCATCATTTGTAACCAAATTTGTTTATGCCATTTTGCCTTTTCCCTTTACTGAATCTTGGTATAATTTCACAAGATGCCCCGCAGTACGACAAGTCCGGGACCAGTGTCCTTCCATTCCACATCTGTGGCACTTGTCTCTGTCATCATGTCATTTTTCACTCATTTGATTATATGGCTCAAATCTTCTGGATTTGTAATTTTGACCGCGTGCACGACCTCGACCACGACCACAACATAGCCATGACCGCGACCAGAACCACGACCGCGACCACGTACGCGGTGACCACCTCGTGTATTATCCCAAGTTTGGTGGTTTCTAGAAATTTGAGCCGCATTCGCTTCTGGGAATGGATTAGCACCAGTAGGTCGTGACTCATGATTCTTTAATAGCAGCTCATTGTTTTGTTCAGCCAACAATAAGCACACAATGAGTTCAGAATATCTCGTAAATCTCCTCTCTTGATATTGTTGCTGCAGGAGCATATTCGAGGCGTGGAATGTAGTAAAGGTTTTTTCAAGCATCTCTTGATCAGATACCTTTTCACTGCACAATTTCAGCTGTGAAGTGATTCTAAACATGGCAGAGTTATATTCACTGACTGTCTTAAAATCCTGCAATCTCAACGTCAGCCAATCATTTCTTGCCTTAGGCAGGTTGACCATCTTCAAGTGATCATACCTTTCTTTTAAATCCTCCCAGAGATCAGCAGGATCCTGGAGGGTCAAGTATTCAGACTTCAGGGCTGAATCAAAGTGATGACGCAGGAAAATCATCGCCTTGGCTTTTTCAGAATTAGCCATATCATTTTCCTTTTCAATCGTTCTTTCAAAATTCATTGATTCAAGATGCATCTTCACATCTATTGCCCATAATTGATAGTTTCTTCCGGAAACTTCAAGGGGCGTAAACAGTTGCTTTGCAAGATTAGACATGATTTATATTAAAAATAGTATAAATATATTACCTAGGATGACCTCCTTGTAGACTTGGAACTTTTCGGCAGAACTCCGGTATGAACTTGTGTTCCGACAAACCTCAAACAGAACCCAACTGGTATTTCAGTAAAACTTGAACAACCCTCGTGCTGATAACGTGTTATACAATATATAACCTTAAGCCTATTAGTATTATAATTGTAATAGATTGATAAAGAAAATGAAAAGTGAGAAGTGGACAGAGAGGGACGAAAGTAAAGAGCAAGAGGAATGAGGGGAAATCAGATTGATATGTATTTCATTGAGTCACTCAGTACATATTTATAGGTGCACAAACATGAGGACTCATCACATGCCATCGATAGGAAGCCTACACGTGTCTTGTGTTAAAGACATCCATAGCCAAATGCATTACATATGTAACATTTTTGCAGTTTAAAAGAAATGTATAGGAGGACTAGAATCAAGACTTATAAGGATATACACAAGGGAAATTTAATTATGTTTTCTTTATAGTATTACTTAGATAATTTTTTGCTGATCAGATATTAATTTTATGATGCCAATTCAATGCCTCAAGGAGGTGGATATATTTTAGGAACGGTTGATTGGAAGATTTTGCAAAGAATTAAATAAATGGACTTCAATTTCTACCTTAGCTTAGCTTGGATGAGATTATATTAGATATATGGGCGTTGAATTCATTATTAAGGGGATGAATTTTAGAGAGAAAATCATCTGGACGAACTAGAGAGTGAGCTAGCTAGTGCAAGGAAGAAGAAGATGAAGATTTCCTGTTAGATTTTGGACACTTGCTAGGTGTAATATCTCCTATTACTATCGATTATATTAGATGATGAATTTAGTAATTAATAAAATTAATATATCAAATTGACAATTAAAATACATACATGACCAAATGGATTGTTAATCCAATACATGTATATAGTCAACACAGTGCTAAATTAATCAATTCTCAACGTATCTTCCAAACTCTTGGGTAGTGGTCAGACCCTCTTTTGGTCCTTGCAAAATTGGCCCATGATATAGAACTACCTGTCTAGCCTCATTCTCAAATGTCAAATTACCTCCAAAAATAAATAAAAACAATGATACGACCTATAAAAATAGTGTAAAGAATGGGGTTATTGTTTTGATATAGAAACTGCCTGCAGAATTTACTTATAGTATGATACTTCCTTCGTTTTTTTTTTGTTAGCTACATTTGATATTTTATTACTGTTCACTCATATATTTTGACTTAAAGTTTTATTATGGTTATATAATTTAAAATATAGCCAAGTGAGATCTTGTTAGATTCGTCTCGTCTTGTAGTTTTTAAATATCGAACTTTTAGAATTTTAACTTGTACCGAATTTGAGTTATTAATGATTTAAAATGTGCATTGGATTGCGTGCTGGATGGATCCGTAACAATCTTTAAAAAACAGAGGAAGTATAAAACACCATAACCAATGCAAATGACATTTTCTTCCAAAATGGGCATTTTGTAGTGTATGCATATAAAACCTTCTATAATTGACTTATTTGTGAATAAATGAATTACTACCCTAAGACCATCTTGATCCCCATGAGATCAACCTCCACCTCATTAATTAATTTTAAAAAAAAAGGGAAAAATTGGATGGGAGACCAACCATGGGTCGACCAAAAAAAAATTGCAACCACATGGTCTCACTTCCTTTGGCCAATGGAATTGAGACACTTGTCTCATTCCCATTGGCCAATTAAAATTTTAAATAATAAAATTAAAAATATTACTCCTATATCTTTTATATTTTAAAATAAAAATGAATAAAAAAATATACCAAATTTTATACTTTTTCATTCTCTACAAATAGAGACCAGTCTTGCTATATTTTTTTTGTTAAATACATAACATACAAATTTTAATATATTTAACCCATTAATAAAAATAAATAAATAAAAAATATTAAAAATTTAGATTTTTTATTCTTAAGAAGTAAGATAAAATATTTTATATTTTTTATATATTAATTTTTTTTATTTCAAGATAATTTAAAATTATATAAATTAAAATAATTATATTATTATATTGTGGTTGGATGGTTGAGTTGTTATTGATTGATAGAGTATGTAAAATTGGGGTGGTTGGGTTGAGATGGATATTGATGAGTTGGAAGAGAGAGAAATTAGTTAAATAATGAGATGGTTGGGTGGTTGGGGTGGTCATGATTAAAGATAGTCTAAGGTGCAAACTCATTGTGTGTGTGTGTGAATGGTACGTCGCAATACAATACATATATACATAATACATTAACAATACATATTATTCGTATACATGAAAAGTGAAAATTATCCATTGCAACCACTGTGAAGCGGGTAATGATGACAATTTAGGAATTAGGATGTTAAAATTTTTCAATTATTTAAATAAATTATATATACTTATAATTTTCATGCATGATAACATTTGGGTTATATATTGATTTAATAAGTGTTACAAATAGTAAGTGTTGCCTTGTACCCAGGGGGAAAAAAAAAAAAAGTTGCCTTGTACCCAAAAAAAAAGTACAAATAGTTTGTGTGTGAATGTTTTTTTTTTTTTTTTTTAATAACATTAATAATACGTGACTGTTTGAAATTAGCATAGATGGTATAGTATATATGGATATTATCATGAATGATGTTTAACTAACAAGCTTGCATATCCTACGAAATATGATAATAATTGTATATATAAACTTTTAATACTCCCTTCGTTCCTAAATAGTTGTCACTTTCAGCTTAATTTCAATAATCAATGTTTGCATTAATTAACTCATACATTTATATTTTTATTATTGAACTACACTAATTCTTAATAAATGTCAACAACGAGCATTTATGTAAAGTGAAGGGGCAATATAGTAAAAACATAGCATAACTACCTATAACTACCTAAAAATGACAACTACTCACTCCGTTCCTTTTTAGTTGTCTTTTTAGAGAGTAAAAAGTGTTCCAAAATAGTTGTTATTTTTACGTAGTTATAGGTAGTTATGCTATGTTTTTACTATATTGCCCTTTACTTTATATAAATGTTATTTGTTGACATTTATTAAGAATATTTAGTTGAAGGATAAAAATATAAATTAATAAGTTATTAATGCAAATCTTAGTTATTGAAATTGAGTGGAAAGAGAAGCTAAGTATTGTAGAACACATTTAATCTCCAAAAGGAGTACATAAAGATGATAGAAATTGACATGGGAGTGCCACGTGTGGGAAGGGGAGGGGGTCGTTGTGGGGGGGCCTATTATTTTTGGAAAGACCGAAAGATTACGAGACATTGAGACTTGGGGCAGATTATGTGATGGGCCTTTGGGAGACAAATAAACCCAGTTTCCTGTGCAACATTATTCTAGATGGATAAATATCTGGGCTTTATGTAATGTGCTCAACAATCAACAGCCACACCCACCATTCACCATTCAAATTTGGAAAAAAAATAAATAGGTCCTTTTTCTTTTCAAAAAATTCAAATCAGTCCTTTTTTTATTTTATTACCAAAACAGTCCTCTACAAATACTAATTATGTTCAAATCAGTCCTTTTTTCACTAATTATATTCTAATTGCTGACGTGGCAAGAGTTTTAATTTAAACCTGACACGTGTGCATAATATTAGTCATTTTTCTTTTATCTTTTGCCAATTCAGTCATAAACTTTTATTTTGTTCTATTTAGTCCTCTACCCCAATCACTCATTTTTATATTAATTGGCCTCAAACCTTTCAAATTATTTCATTTTAGGCTCAGAACCTTAATTTTTTTATTATTACTAATACATTTATCAAATAAATGCCCAACATACTTCCGTAAATAAAATTAAATACCAAACCTCATACATTGGGTTTGACCGCCTTGTTACCGGTCTTCGAAGTTCCGAATTTTACGGACTCTCTCTAACCACACGGCCTGGTTCATTGGTTCTGGTTTCCTTCAGCAACAATCAGCACAATCATACTCTGTGGACAATAAAATTCAGGCTATTCTTTTAATATTTTTAATAATATTAATATTTTTCAATAAAACCAAGGCTTCCTGTATCCATAACCTTCCAAAAATTCAAGTTAAATCATTTATTCAAATATTGCTACATCCTAAGGTAGGACGCAAAGTAAGATTCTGTTGATTGTTACTGAAGGAAACCAAAACCAATGAACAATCGGTTGCGGTCGAGTGGTTATTAGAGAGAGTCCGTAAAATTCCGGTACTTGAAAGACCCGATAACAAAGCAGTCGAACCCAATATATGAGGTTTGGTGTTTAATTTTATTTATGGAAGTATGTTGTGCATTTATTTGATAAATGAATTAGTAATAATAAAAAATTTAAGGTTCTGGGCCTAAAATGAAATAATTTGAAAGGTTTGAGGCCAATTAATATAAAAATGAGTGATTGGGGTAGAGGACTAAATAGAACAAAATAAAAGTTTATAACTGAATTGGCAAAAGATGAAAGAAAAAGGATTAATATTATGCACACGTATCAGGTTTAAATTAAAACCCTTGCCACGTCAGCAATTAGAATATAATTAGTGAAAAAAGGACTGATTTGAACATAATTAGCATTTGTAGAGGACTGTTTTGGTAATAAAATAGAAAAATGACTGATTTGAATTTTTTGAAAAGAAAAAGGACCTATTTATCATTTTTTCCATTCAAATTTCAAACCACGTGCGCCTCAAATTTCACTTCTCAAAAGTCCCCTTAGGTTTATTAGAGATTAGGGTCTATTCAACCGGTAACCAATATATGATGAACGTGGTAACCAAGCCAAATATATTGAAGGCCCTATCTAAAGGTTTCAAATGGAGACCTTGACTTAAAAAAATGTTTGGATGGGATTCCCTCTCTAAAATCCCCAAAATCTTTTACTCAACCTCAAATCCGCTAAATAATAAGCATCAATAATAATGTTTTGTTTTTATATTTTTATATTCATTATACAAACAAATTTTAATAGGGCAACAACTAAGCTACTAGAAATCTATATCCTCCAGTTTCAGGCGTGGTTGACGGATTTATGAAGAAACAAATACAGTAGTTGTTAAATCATGTGTTTGGATCTCACCAAACTCAAAAATTTTCAAAGTAAAAACATGGAACATAATTGAGCAGAGCCATCCATTCTTGAGGTTGCTGCTAGAATTTGACTTATACAATAAATAGATTGAATAATAATGACTTAATAAAAGTCAAACTCTACCACTAAAAGATGGAATATGAGCGCCAATAATTATGGTTTTGCTAGATTTTCAGTACTCAATAGTGCAGTGCAGTGCAGTGCGGTTTGATTTGCATTTGTCAACAAGTTTTGGCATTTCTTGAAATAAGACTCTTTTGAATTAAGTAGTAGCTAGATAGCGCCACACTGAGATGAGAGCAAATGTTGCCAACGACAACATTCAAGGTTTGCTACTTTTTGAAAATCGATATTCAAGATCTCCTTCCTCATGTGGATAATTCCATGTATTCGGTACGTGTAGATATATAGTATTAGTAACCTCAGGAGAGATCGTTAAATGAGTGAAGCTCGATCCATTTTTTACACATGCATAAAGAAACAATGTGTCGATCATTTCATTTAAATAAAAATTATTCATCATCTATTGACTATTGTTGTTTCACATCATTTAGGCTCCAAAAATGCAAAGTGTCTCAGTCACAGGTTTGAGCAAACAGACGCTAATTGTTTCTACATCACCTAACTATAAATTCTATAAATGCAATTAATCAAATAAATGAAGAATATGCAGCAAAATCCATCAGATATTAATTAGTAGTTGACCAACCAGTACCATGCACCATATCCATCTCTACAAGAACTCCCAAGATATGTTCCTCTGATGCCTGCTAGCACAATGAGTTAGTTCCTTGTTTTGCTAAAATAATTACCTTTTTCTAATGGAGCCAAGCCAAGCCAAGCCAAACCAAAACTTAACTTGGTTCATCTCTTCTGGAAGTTGAGAACTTTGACTGAGTAGGCAAAAGTTCCAAAGAAGCAGCAGATAAATGCGAGGAGGACAATGGCCGTAAATCCGAGCATTCCTGAGTTGAAGCCAAATTGGAGATCAATGTACTCCTTCACCGTTCCCTCGTATCCGGCTGGTCCCACAAGCCTCGTCTCCACATCACCCAACTGGGATGTGATCAAGCCACGCAGCGACCATTGAATAGGGCACATGTAATAAAACCATATCCACCATCCCGGGATGTTCTGTACAAAATGCATTCATTATATTCAAATTCCCCAAGAGATGGAACACAAACATTAATTATTCCAATGCGTTCACTCAAGATATGATCTCTAATTCGTTATATTATTAGAAAAATAAAGAAAATTCATATAGGACTTATCGTACCATCCTTAATTTTTTTACTATGTACTAGGTTATAGAGGTGTATATATTGTTAGAAAAAGAATTCCATGCTTCCATATTCAAACCTCCATGGGTTAAATCTTAAGTAAATTACTATAACTTAAGCTTTAATATAAATAAATAAATAAATAAGACAGAGAAAAAGAAAAGCAAGTAAAGCATTATTGATAGAGGATATCAACTATGAAAATGTAATGCTCACTCGTTTTGGGATAAGGAAGCCAGACATGAGATTCCAAAGTGAGTAAAATGCAGAGGAAACAACGGCGGCCAATTGTTGAGTTGGAGTGAGACCAACAACCATCATCCCATAAAAGGTGAAGTATGTAAATGTCAGAAAACTGAACAAAGCATACAAAAAAAATTTGCCTGCAACGAATGAATGGGAAATCAGCAGTCAACCTCAGATTCCAATCCATTCATATAATGTTGGACAGTAGATGGGGGGGAGGGTATGTCATTGGAATTTGGAAGCATAAATATACTACTATATCTTAATGGAAACCTGTAAATCAAAACATGGATCAATCTCAAACAAAAAAATTAGTTTTTTGTGTTACATAAGACTTACTGATGTTGTAAGATAGGAGTAGTTACTACTGTTCTGGACATAATGCATATGACGTAAGAAATGGTAAAATAACAAACAATGTACATACCTGCTGTCCTCTCAAAACCGATCATGAAGTACGTAATAGTACTGTATAATGTTGTTTGCACCAAAATATATGGAATCTCTATTAGTCCCTGGAATGGCAGTTCAATGATTGGTTTTGATCAAATAAATCACAAAAAGAAAACAAAGCTATCAAAGGCTAAACCATCTTGATTATGCTAGTATATACCGAAATCTCTCCACTAATTTTTTTTTTTCTTTCATTAAAGCACTAGTTAAGATTCAGGAAAACTTCCTAACCGATAATGCAAAATGTTAGGGCAAGAATGAAGCATTGCCTCCATGTGGATGTGAGTTGTGACCATGAAACAAGTTGTTTTTCCTGTTAGAATATAACTCGAGATGATAGCATTTTAACAAGATGCCACCGTCAACTAACCTGTGCAAATGCAAACGGGATTGGAGAGTACATTCCAGCAGCTTTCTCTCGATAGAAAACAGTCCTTTCAATCGACACCACTGGTTGTACAGAGGAAGAATTGCTCACTCCAAGAAATAAAACAGAACAATAAAGAGCCCCCATCACAACGAACAAGTTCTGAGTGGAATCCCTGAAATCAATATAATTAAAGTAATTGCGCAAACTGGTCCTTATAGTAGACATTAACTACCCAAAACAAAAAGTGTACTGGACATCATAATATTACCTCTTTGAACCCGCATCCCAAAATATGCTACCAATAATGAGAGCACTTAAGGTTGTAAAGAACAATCTGATTACATTGTACCGTGGATTTCTCCAGTAAATAATATGTTGTTTCCACATGCATATTCGAAATTGTGACCAAGTATCTCTAGCAAATGTGGTTGTAAATTTCAGAGGTTGCGAATTTTGTGGTGGAACACTCAATCTTTCTATGGAAGCTTCAACGTTTCTGCATTTGAAATTGTTGTGAGTTTTATCTAGTGATTTTATTTAACAAGAAATAACAAGATAATAGATATTTGAAGATCAAGTATATCAGCTTGTTCTAGGGACGCAAGCAGGATCGTCATATATATAAGTTACCTGTACTGCTGCGAATTTTTGTACATCACAGCAAAATCTTCACCAATCTGATGTTCTATGGAAGGCGTACTTATCTCAAGCATCCAGGTTGCAGGATGTTGAATAATAAACTCACCTAACTAAGCGTGCTCCAGCCGCCTTCCCCGACAACTCATGCTCCCGCCGTCGTCAAAAAGAGATGCGCACGCCGTCGTCAAAGTAGCCGCCTTGTTTGATTGCCATTGTCAAAACTTGCGGATTGCATATCCGTAGTTGTCAAAAATATTGTATTTTATATTTTTACATTTGTAATCCTTCCGGCTATAAATAGCCGTGTAATGTTAGCGGAAAAATGCAGAACGAGATTTAGAACAATAACATCTAAACTCTCTTCTCCCCAATTCAAAATTCCAACAGAATTGGTATCAGAGCCTGAGATAACTCAGAGCAAAACAATTTGGGTATAAACACTCAAAATTAAAAGATTTAAGTGTGCTCACTGGTGGTCACCGTCGCTAGCCTCCATCGGTCACCGTTCATCTTTTCCGGTGGTCTCTCCGACGCAATCTGTCGATCCGGCTAACCTCCGATCCAGATCTGCACGACGTCCTCCGACCAGCAGCCACCATTGAGGGCTACCCAGCTCCCACAGCCGCTGTCTTGCCCCTCTACTGTGCGCAGCAGCCTCCAGCTCCGCCTGCGCAACCTCCTCCGCACCTGCATCTTCCCGTTGCTGCCATTGTTTGCTTCTGCCCGCAGCTCCCTCTCCAGCGTCGCCGCCCTCGCCTGCACGACGCCACCGACAAGCAGTCGCTCTCCTCCACCGCCGCTGCTAATCTCTGTTCCTGGCATCTCACTTGCTGCTATTCTATTGGGCATTGGGTATTGGCTCTAAATTTAAAATAAATGATCCAGCAATGAGTGTGAGAACATGATGAACGAATGAGACATTCCAAGAATGGGAGGAATTAATACCAACAGGTGGTAGCTGAGGTGGGTGAGAATTAAATTGGTGATACTAGTTGCTAAAAAAGAAAATACTAGTTGCTGAAAAAAAAATCAATTGGGTATTGAAGAAGCAATTGGAGTAGCTGACAATTCACACGGAAAGAAAGCCCCACAAAAAAAAAAAGAGAAGAAATTTTGGAGCAGAAAAATTCGTGGAGTCTTCGATCGAGTCCGAAATAATTCATATCAATTATTTTGGAATTATTGGAGATATTGTTCACAATGGCATCAACCAGTTCTCTTCAATCACAGGTGCCCAAATTAACAAAAGAAAATTACAGGATGTGGAGTATCCAAATGGAAGCCTTGCTCGGATCCCTCGATGTCTGGGATATGGTGGAAGCAGATTTTGCAGAGTTGACATCAACAATAGAAGATGACGACCAATTGAAGGAGATAAAGAAAAAGGAGAAAAAAGCCTTGTTCACAATATATCAAGGCGTAGATGAAGCTACATTTGAGTTAATTTCTACCGCAAAGACATCGAAGGATGCTTGGGAAATATTAAAGAAAGCCCACGATGGAGTAGATAAAGTGAAGAAGATCCGGCTCCAATCTTTGAGAGCCCAATTTGAAACTCTACAACAAAGCAGATCAGAAGCCGTCTCAGATTACTTCTCCCGAGTAATCTCTGTTGTTCATCAAATGAGACAAAATGGCGAGGAGATCAAAGATGTTCGTGTTGTGGAGAAGATCTTGAGGTCCCTAGACCCAAAATTCAACTTTATCGTTGTTGCCATCGAAGAATCAAAAAATCTCGAGGCAATGACAGTTGAAGAATTAATGGGCTCTTTACAAGCCCATGAGCATCGACTCTTCAAAAAGGGAGACGAACAATCCTTGGAGCAAGCACTGCAAACGAAATTGTCGTTTAAAAGAAATAATGCTGTCAGAGGAAGTCCACAACGTGGACGTTATCAAACACATAGAGGAAGAGATGGCCGAGTCAACAATTGCTATGATCAGAATCGAATCAATAATGGCGAAAATAATGGAGGAAATGAACGTGGCCAGAATACCTATCGAGGCCGAGGACAATTCCGAGCCCGTGGTCGTGGACGTGGCAGAAACTTTGGAAGATTTGACAAATCAGAAGTTCAATGCCATGTATGTAAGAAATTTGGTCATTTCGCTAATGAATGTTGGTACAATGCAGACAACAACAAAAATGAGAAGGCGAATCTCATTGATAAAGAAGAGAAGGATGGTCCAGTTGTACTAATGTCTTGCAAAGAACCAGAGCCACCTCAAACAGTCACATGGTACATGGATACAGGTGCATCAAACCATATGTGCGGAAGAAAGGAATTCTTTTCCAAACTTGATGAAAGACGAATGGGCAATATCACATTCGGTGACCTGTCAAAAAGGCCAATTGAAGGTAAAGGAGATATTACCTTTGAGTTACATAATGGAAAACATCTATGCATTTCTGATGTTTATTATGTACCTGAAATTAAAAGTAATCTGCTGAGTGCTGGCCAATTGTTGGAAAAAGGATATGAAATCCAAATGAAAAATTTGGCTCTTAGTTTGCGAGATAAGAATAACAGGTTGATCACACATGTCAAGATGACGACGAACAGAATGTTTCCTCTGAAGCTCACTATAGATGACTCAAAATGCTTGAAGGCAACCACTGTTGATAGCGGCAAGTTATGGCATCTCCGGTATGGGCATCTTAACTTTGATGCATTGAAATTGTTACAGAAAAAGAATATTGTAACAGGACTGCCGCAGATTGAATCCTCCAACAATGTTTGTGAGGTTTGTGTCATGGGAAAACAACATCGACACACCTTCAAGAAGTATGGCGCGAGAAGAGCTAGATCGCGACTTGAGCTGGTACATTCTGATGTTTGTGGACCAATTACTCCAGTTTCTATTGGTGGAAACAGGTATTTTCTTACCTTCACAGATGACTACAGTGGAAAAACATGGATCTACATGATGAAAGAAAAAAGTGAAGTTTTCTCTAAATTCAAGGAATTTAAAAACCTTGTTGAGAAACAAAGTGGGTGCCAATTAAAGTGCCTACGAACAGATCGTGGTGGAGAATACACATCTCGAGAATTTGATCATTTTTGCAGAGAGCATGGGATATCACACCAACTCACGATGCCATATACACCACAACAAAATGGTCTTTCAGAAAGAAAGAACCGAACAATTTTGAATATGGTTCGATGTATGCTGAAAGAGAAAAATATTCCCAAAGAATTTTGGGGTGATGCTGTAAATTGTTCTGTCTATCTGTTGAACAGGTCCCTGACAAAGAGTATTGGAGACATAACTCCCGAAGAAGTCTGGAGTGGGAAAAAGCCAAAAGTTGATCATCTGAGAATTTTTGGAAGCATTTGTTTTGCAAAAGTGCCAGAAGAAAAGCGTACAAAGCTTGAAGATAAAAGCCAAAAATGTATTTTTCTTGGCTATGGTGAAAATTGCAGCGGGTACAAACTGTACAATCCTGTAACCCGCAAAGTGGTGATGTCAAGAGACGTTATATTCAATGAGGATCAAACTTGGAGATGGAATGAAGATGAGCCGACCAAGCATGTTCCTTTTGATGATGAACATGAAAAGCAAAAGGAACAGCAACAACCAATGGAGGACATGGTACCTGATCATGTTGAAGTTGAAAGCCAATCCTCTGATGATAGTCCTCTTGTGAGAAGAACAAGAAGAGTCCAGGACATATATGACTCCAGTGAGCCAATTGATGATGAATTCAATAATTTCTGTCTATTTGCAGGTCTTGACCCATTGACATTTCAAGAAGCCTCTAAAGAAGTCAAGTGGCAAAAAGCTATGGAGGAAGAAATTCAAGCCATTGAAAAAAATAATACATGGGAGCTCACATCACTTCCTGACAAACATCGAGCAATCGGAGTCAAATGGGTGTTCAAGACAAAAAGAAATGCAAAAGGAAAAATTGAAAGGCACAAAGCCCGTCTCGTTGCAAAGGGGTACAATCAAAGATATGGAATTGATTATGAAGAAGTCTTTGCCCCAGTTGCCCGGCTTGAAACAGTGAGACTGCTCATTTCACTAGCAGCTCAAAAGAAATGGAAGATACATCAAATGGATGTTAAATCCGCATTTCTGAATGGAAATCTTGAAGAGGTTGTCTATGTTGAGCAACCACCTGGATTCATAATTGAAGGTCAAGAAGACAAGGTGTACAGGTTAAAAAAAGCGCTCTATGGATTGAAGCAGTCACCAAGAGCTTGGAATTCAAGAATCGATAAATACTTTATCAAAAATGGATTTGTAAAGTGCCCATATGAGCACTCCCTATATGCAAAAAGAAACCTGTCTGGAGAATTCTTATTGGTATGTCTATATGTTGATGACATTATCTTTACAGGTAGCGATAAGGCCTTGATCCAGGAGTTCAAGAAATCAATGGAAAAGGAGTTTGAAATGTCCGACCTGGGGTTGATGCAATACTTCCTAGGCATTGAAGTCAAGCAAGATGAAGAAGGAATTTTTATCTCACAAGAAAAATATGCAAAGGAGATCTTGAAAAAATTCTCAATGGAAGATTGTTGCAGTGTCGACACACCGCTGGAAGTTGGCACCAGATTGACTAAAGAAGGAGAAGGAAACCCAGTAAATCCAACCTACTACAAAAGTCTTGTGGGATGCTTGAGGTACTTAACCTGCACACGGCCTGATATCTTGTTTGGAGTTGGTCTTGTTAGCAGGTACATGGAAACACCAAAAACTTCACACTTGAAAGCTGCGAAAAGAATTTTGAAGTACATCCAAGGGACAATCAATTATGGCATGCTATACTCTACAAATCAAAGCACTGAATTGGTTGGATTCAGTGATAGTGATTGGGCTGGAAGTAAAGAAGATCGAAAAAGCACATCAGGGTTCGTGTTCTACTTCGGTAGAAATGCATTCACTTGGCCATCAAAGAAGCAACCCATTGTCGCGTTATCGACTTGTGAAGCAGAATACATTGCTGCTGCTGCATGCGTCTGTCATGCAATCTGGCTGAAGAAATTGCTTGGAGATTTGAAAATACAACAAGAAAGTGCAATCAAGATTCATGTCGATAATAAGTCTGCCATTGCCCTTGCAAAAAATCCAGTGCATCATGAACGCTCAAAACACATCGACACCCGTTTTCACTTCATACGGGAACATGTAAAATCAAAAGAAGTGGAGCTGAAGTATGTCAGCTCAAGTGAACAAGTCGCAGACATTTTTACAAAAGCGTTGAAAGCTGAAACCTTCCAGTACTTGCGGAAGAAGCTGGGAATCCAAGATTTCAAGAGGATGAGTTTAAGGGGGGGAAATGTTGAATAATAAACTCACCTAACTAAGCGTGCTCCAGCCGCCTTCCCCGACAACTCATGCTCCCGCCGTCGTCAAAAAGAGATGCGCACGCCGTCGTCAAAGTAGCCGCCTTGTTTGATTGCCATTGTCAAAACTTGCGGATTGCATATCCGTAGTTGTCAAAAATATTGTATTTTATATTTTTACATTTGTAATCCTTCCGGCTATAAATAGCCGTGTAATGTTAGCGGAAAAATGCAGAACGAGATTTAGAACAATAACATCTAAACTCTCTTCTCCCCAATTCAAAATTCCAACACAGGATTGTAACCATCAGGTATTGGTGAAACTTCACGAAACCCCTACACAGTGATAATTTGAAAAAAATGATAACCTATAAAATTTTATAATTGAAACAAAATAAAAAAATAAAATTAAAAAAATTCTTGATCTAATATGTCATGTGTGTTCCATCAAGACAATGGAAGCATTAGCTCCCTGAAGTGGTTCACTCAACTGATAAGACTTCAAAATTGAAATAAAGTAAGAACCCCTAGAAACCCTAGTGCATGTTAAGAAATACTACCTCCGTTTTTGTGAATATGAAACATTTGGCTTTTTGACACGATTCATTGTTAACTTTGATTCACGTTTAAACAATAGTTATAGAAGAAAAAACATAGTCAAGTGAGATCTTGTTAGAATCGTCTCATCTTGTAGTTTTATAATATTAAATTTTTATAATTTTTACTTATACACAACACAACGTGAGTTATTAACTGTTAAAAATATGCATTGAATTACGTGTGCATGGTGAATGTTGCATTTTCATGAGAATGGAGAAAGTATCTGATAGTAAGGTTCGTGAATAACTCATTCAGTTATACCTGAAAGTAGTTAATCATGGTTTGGGACCTCTCGCCAAGTTTCCCACCATATATCACTCTTCCTCCTCGCTTTAAAAGCATCAGCTGTAAGTTTCCAAATGCCACAATTAAGTAAAGCTATCATCTGATCAAGTAATGTTAAATTTGGTGTACGAATTAGACCTCATCAAAAGCTTCGAATATATCAATGCTTGGCTGATGTATTGTGCACACGACAGTTCTCCCAGTATCAACAGTATTACGAACTGTTCGCATTACAATGGCTGCCGCTCGTGCATCAAGACCAGATGTAGGCTCATCCATGAAAATGATTGAAGGATTTGAAACAAGCTCCACAGCAATAGTCAAGCGTTTTCTTTGTTCAGTAGATAATCCTGAAGTGCCGGGCAAGCCCACCAAAGCGTTCCTTAGAGGATCAAGTTCCACTAATTGCATTACCTCTTCAACAAATTCCTAAGGTAAATAATTTACTACAGTTAGAAGGCAAAAATTAAAAGATAAAATGGCAACACAAGAATTCTGAGAGTTTTATAGAATTTCACTTTTCTTTGTGCTTCATTCACTTCCGTTGGAAGCCGTAGAAAAGATGAAAACCAGAGAGACTCGAAAACTGTCACTTGAGGAGAATGTATGTCACTTTGCTCCACATATCCTGAGACTCTAGCAAAAGTTCTCTGCTCTTTTGGGTAACCAGATATTCTAATATCTCCTTCTATGTAGCCACTAGTCTTCCTTCCAGCCAACACATCCATCAATGTTGTCTTCCCAGCTCCACTTGCACCCATTAATGCTGTGAGGACACCAGGAGCAAATACCCCACTGACACTATCCAAGAGTTGTAACCTTGTATCTGGTATGCCTTGTGAAATCATCTCCTAGAAAACCATTTATGCATTTCAATTATTTTTTTTTTTTAAAAAAATGAGTGAAAAAACTAGAACAGGATGCAGCAGACCAACTAGCTCAAAATGCTCATTACCTTAGGCATATCAACAAAGTAGTTGACATTATGGAATGTCATGGTTAATGGTTGAAATGGTAGAATCATGCCTTTCTTTTTCGCTCCTCCTCTGCCAGATGTTGCAGCAGAATTGTGGTTCACATCATGACCTGATCAGATTTCAGTATAAATGAGAAGGCACTCCGTGGTTGATGCCATACCATTGAAAACTTATTTAAAAATAATTT
Organism: Hygrophila difformis; assembly: GCA_030278955.1. Lineage (NCBI taxonomy): Eukaryota > Viridiplantae > Streptophyta > Magnoliopsida > Lamiales > Acanthaceae > Hygrophila > Hygrophila difformis. Next base: position 47,544,877 of record JAOANR010000005.1, read on the forward strand.
ATTTACCACACACTGCTTTAACTTGTTGATCCTCATCCTGAGGACAAATGGTCTGTGGTTTTGTAATGGCTGAAAGTGAAAAAAGAAGTTAAAAATTCAAGGCCTGAACATGATTTGATAGTGATAGTTGCTCTATATCCCTCAAAGTAGTGAGATGTTCACTACATTCAGTTGCAAATGTATTTCTTTCGTAAATAATGAAAAGCTGCTGCAATAAAACGTGTACAACTGTACAAGGTTGTTTGTAAATAATGAACACTCTCCAAAAATGGATGAATAGAATGAAAATAATTTTATTTCAGCTCTAAGTATTAATCTGATCAAATTATACATCATCTGGTAAGTGAGTGCCCATATAATTAGCCAGTAGTAGATTTATTAGAGTAGAAATGCCTGCAAAACAAAGTATGTGGTATGCACCATACTTGCTTTGTATGACTCCTCTGTAGACATCAGTGGCGTACATAAAACTTACGATTCAGAAAGGCAAGCGCTGCTGTCACAGCAATGTTAAAAAGCACAGTGTAGGCCAATAAAACAGCAAGTCCAATCCAATACCAATAACCAGCAAAGGGTATGCTATGAAGACTGAGAATCGCATATCCTAGAGGAGTGTTATTATCTGTAAACCTCTGCAAAATTTTAAGATAAGCATGAATAACTCTGTGATTCACCAAGCTGAAAATCCAAAAAAGCAACTTTAAAGGAATTTGCCACCAACAAAATCTACCTAAAAAACACACCTCTAACCATCTTGTAGCAGTGAATTCATTTACAGCCAGTGCACGCTGCGCATAGGTTAAAGGAGACACCCAAAAGGCCCACTCCCACCATGGCTTGATCAGTGCTGGAATTCAAAGTTCATAACAGAGGAAATCAGGAAAATTTAGTTTACCAATCACTTTTATATATTAAAATTATTTAAACGATGATTTAAGTGGTTGGTTCATGAGACTCAGCATCAGAAATGACATGATTATAAATACAACCAATGCTTACATCTTGGTACTATAAATCCACCCAATAAAAGGACGGCCAGTATAGCAGCTGATCCAAATGTATTGGCAATGACTATATCTCTTGAAAGAGAAGCCATCATCCTAAAGAGACCCAATGCCATTTGATGTAGACTGAAGAGTATCAGCATAAAACGGAAAAACCTGAAATGGTGAAGAAAAAACAAGGTCAATTTCAATTTTTTTTTTTCCTCAAATCAATAACGAAACTGACAGGGGATACCTTCCAGCACCAGGAGCAAACCCAACAGTGTAATACACTATACAGGTCCATACTATAGCTTCAATCATCGAGTACGGTATGCGAAGGACATAACTTGCAATAGACCATGCCCACGCAGGATGGAAAAGATTATCACGTTGCTTATAAAAGACTGGAAGTCTAAATATCATCAAAGGCAACTCAGAAAATCCATTGAACATCATGTGCACCAAGCTAAAGAATAGACATGACATATAAAGCTCGCCATTTGGAACATCAATGGGATATATTCTTGTCCGAATAAACAGTGTACAAGTCACAAATGCAACAAATCCAACCTGGAAATACCGAAGAACAAATGGCTGGTGAATTTGCAAGCAAAAGATGACTCTATTAATCTAATTACTTGGAAGAGTTTGTAGATAAATAACTTCCTAAATATTTCAATACATAGCTTATATATACAAGCACATAGATTTACCTGGCATGTTCTAAAAATATACAAAAAACTATGTCTGCTGATGAGAAGTAACTCTCTCGAAAAGCAGGCTTTGAATAGATCCCAATTTGATACAGCATACTCAGTTTTTGGCAATGCTGATGGGTGACTATTAGATTTATCATAAGGTGTAAGAAGCAATGACTCCACTTCATGACCATATCTTGATTTCCTAAATTCTTCAGCAATCTTTGAAACAGGGAGATACTGGTATGGCTTTGAAGGGTCACCCCAGTATTGAGCCTGATCCTTTTTCGATGTAACCTACGGAACAAACTCACTTAGATAAGAACTTGATGAACATTTGCACGACCAAAAAACAAAGAGATATCTTACTTCTTGTAGAAAATCAGCAATGCTCTTGCGAGGCGGTAATCGAAAACCCAATGTCTCAAAGAACCCTAGAACTTCACTACAAGGCCCCTGATATACAAGGTATCCCTCAGAAAGTAATATAAGGTCATCAAAAAGATCAAAAGTTTCCGGAGCAGGCTGCAGAAGTGCCATTAAAACTGTTCCTTCCATCAAATGAACAAAATTCCGTATACAACTGACAATTTGGAATGTTGTAGAGCTATCAAGCCCTGTGGATATTTCATCCATGAATAAAGTTTTTCGGGGTCCAACCACCATTTCTCCTGTGTGAATAAACAAAAGGGCATGAGAATCACAAAGGGAACCTAATGCATAGCCGTCTGATTAGGTGTAAGATTTGTGGTCTGGTCACATATAACAAATAACAGAACTTTGGACAATGTAAAACATAGGAAGTCTTCCAACAAGGAGCACCATGATGCAAAATCTATTGAGGAGAAAATTTCAAAATAACTTACTAGATAATACTATGTACCAGGGAGCGGAGACAAAACAGTCTATGTTTGATTTTCTAAACACCTTCCAAAATCAAAACTAATATTTGCCACATATCTTTTGGTGAACTATATCAGGCCAATCTGGTTTATTTAACCAGAATTCAGCTTTTAGATCCTCTTCAAGTTTGATCAACATTCAGTTGAATTAGAAAACAAAAATAATGAAGGGATTACAACCATTTCAGATATGGTAAGAGAATATATACATTTTAGGAGAAAAAAGTAGATTTCAAGAATATAGAAACAGAAAAAATACAAACAAGACAACTAACAACTATCAAATACCGACGCATGAGTGTGAAATGAATATTAAGCCTAACTATTAAATTAGCACTTCACATGTACCCTGAACAGTGGTCGTCCCTCCGCCTTTGCAATAGTGGTCAGCTGTATTTAATATGTTAGGTAAGAAATTATTGAAAAGAAGCATAATATTGTGCACATCCCTATTCATTTCGCTGCTGAAGTTTGCCTATAAATACATTGCTTTCCATTTACAACAATACCATCCCAGCAGAGAGCAAAAGCAGTGAGAGAGAGAGAGCCTCATTCAAGGCATTAATTGCCTTGTGGGCCAGTGCTTTTTTTTAGGCTTTTGTAAGTCTCCCTTGTCAAGTGGGTTTTTGTCTGTCAGGAAATTATTTCCAAAACCCTTTTGTAATATTTCTCCCTCATAGTGAAATAATAATTCGGTGGGGCCCGGAGGACGTAGGCAAATTTGTGCCGAACCTCGTTAAATCTTGGTGTTCTCTTTATTGTTTAATTAATAGCTCCATTATTCGGGTATAATTTTTGGTGGAAACTAACCCGATTTCCACAACAATTGGTATCAGAGCCTTGGTTGCATAGTATGCTCTGTGGTCGCAGCTAAGCTGATCTTCCACATCAGAAACGCATCTAGGTTGAGCTACCGTTTGTGAGCTATTAATTAAACTTTGAAGCAGAAATGGCGGATAGGTCCAGTGAAACGTCAACTTCAGATTCGAAGCCGTTGATGACATCGTCATCACGGACGATGGTTTCAAATGCCAAATTTGATGTCGAAAAATTCGACGGTACCAATAATTTTGGTATGTGGCAGTGCGAGGTGTTGGACATCTTGTACCAGCAGGAGCTGGATGGGGCACTTGAAGAAACCAAACCAGATGGTGTTGATGATAAAGACTGGACGAGGATCAACCGTCTTGCGTGTGGTACAATTCGACTATGTCTCTCAAAGGAGCAGAAGTATCCGCTTATGAGAGAGACGATGGCGCACAGACTGTGGAAAGAACTGGAGGATAAGTTCATGAAAAAGAGCACGGAGAACAAGCTCTACATGAAGACGAAGCTGTATCGATTCCAGTATTTGCCCGGTACCACGATGAATGAACACATAACAAGATTCGATTCTTTGGTCACCGATTTATTGAATCTCGACGAGAAGATAGATGACGTTGATAAGGCGCTGATACTGTTAGCTTCGCTCCCCGATGAATACGAGCATATAATTGTTAGTATGCTGACTGGAAAGGAAACAATTTCCTTTAAAGAAGTTACCACTGCCTTATATTCTAACGAGATCAGAAAGAAGGATAAGTTAGAACACAGGAGTTCGACTGGTGAAGCCCATACCGTTCGGGGCCGTAGCCACAAGTACAAGCCGGACAGAAGAGGCAGATCCAAGTCACGAGGCAGAGTGTCGAAAGACGAATGTATCTTTTGTCACGAGAAAGGACATTGGAAGAAAGATTGTCCTAAGCTGCAAAAGAAAAAGGGGAAAGCAGTAGCAGAGGCTTGTGTTGCTGATAGTGATGAGACAGAGTATTCTTTAGCTTGTGTCTCATCGGTAACAACGTGCACTGACGACTGGTTGCTAGACTCAGGATGCTCATTCCACATGTGTTCCAGGAAGGAGTGGTTTGTCAACCTTGAAAGTGTTGACGGTGGAGTTGTCTACCTAGCCAACAACGGATATTGCCAGATAGCTGGAGTTGGCTCAGTATATCTGAAGAACCACGATGGAACAACCAATTTGCTAAGAATCTCATATCTGTGGGAGTCTTGGAAGCTAAAGGCCACTCCATCAACATTCAGAATGGGATTATGAAAGTGATATCGGGAGCACTTGTAGTCATGAAAGGTATAAGGAAAAATAACTTATACCACTTCCAGGGAAATACAGTGGTTGGCATTGCAGCAGCAGTATCAGAAGCAGACAAGGAAAATGAGATGACCAAGCTATGGCATATGAGGCTTGGGCATGCTGGGGAAAAATCCTTGCAGACTCTGGCTAAGCAAGGATTATTAAAGGGTGCAAAGACTTGCAAACTGGAATTTTGCGAGCAATGTGTTCTGGGAAAGCAAACGCGAGTGAAGTTCGGAACAGCAATCCATAACACTAAAGGCATTATGGATTACATTCACTCAGATGTGTGGGGACCTACCAAGACGGCTTCTCTGGGAGGAAACCACTATTTTGTAACGTTTGTTGATGACTTTTCCCGGAGAGTATGGGTGTATCCCATGCGAACAAAAAATGAAGCATTCGGGAAATTCCTCGCTTGGAAGAAAATGATGGAGAACCAGACCGGGAGGAAGATTAAAGTGCTTCGATCTGATAACGGTACAGAATATCGAAATGACCCTTTTTTCGATTTGTGCAAGAAGGAAGGTATTTCCCGACATTTCACTGTGCGGGACACGCCACAACAGAATGGGGTGGCTGAACGAATGAACCGAACCTTGTTGGAGAAAGTTCGGTGTATGTTGTCCAATGCTAATTTGGGCAAGCAGTTCTGGGCTGAAGCGGTGACCTATGCGAGCCATCTAATCAATCGACTACCATCAACTGCACTTAAAGGCAAGACACCTTTGGAGGCATGGTTTGGCAAACCTGCAAATGATTATGATTCTTTACGTGTGTTTGGTTCCGCTGCCTATTATCACGTGAAAGAATCAAAGCTGGATCCGAGGGCGAGAAAAGCTGTTTTTGTAGGGATATCTTCCGGAGTAAAAGGATATCGCCTATGGTGCCCGGAAATGAAAAAGGTGATCTTTAGCAGAGATGTTACCTTCAACGAATCGATAATGTTGAAGAAGGTAACCAAGCAGCAGATGGATAGTACTCCTCAACAGGTGGAGCATTATCCTCAACAGGTGGAGTTTCAGACATCTACTACCAGAGAGGTAGATGGTCAACCAATAGAAGACGATGGTCCAAGTACCGAAGAAGAGCCCAGAGAAAGTGGGGTTTTAACCCAAGAACCCCAGGAGCAACAAGATTTACCAATTGCAATGAGGAGGCCAAGAAGAGAAATTAGGAGACCTGCTCGTTTCGAAAGTATGCTGGCCTATGCACTTCCTGTTATTGAAGAAGGTATACCACAAACTTTTCTTGATGCAAGAATGAGTCCGGAAAAAGAAAAGTGGAAGAAAGCCATGGACGAGGAAATGCATTCCCTTGAAACAAATCACACGTGGAAGCTAGCTAAACTCCCAGAGGGAAAGAAGGCAATTGGTTGCAAGTGGGTCTATGCTCAGAAAGAAGGATTTCCAGAAAAGAATGACGTTCGCTACAAGGCAAGATTGGTAGCGAAAGGCTATGCTCAAAAGGAGGGAGTTGATTACAATGAGGTATTTTCTCCTGTTGTAAAACATTCCTCTATTCGTATTTTATTGGCCTTGGTAGCGCAGCTTGATTTGGAACTAGTTCAAATGGATGTCAAGACGGCATTCTTACATGGTGATTTGGAGGAGGAAATCTACATGACCCAACCAGAAGGATTTGAAGTTGCAGGAAAAGAAGATTGGGTTTGTAAGTTGAACAAATCGCTTTATGGATTGAAACAATCACCAAGGCAATGGTATAAGCGATTTGATCAATTTATGATTGGCCAGAAGTACACTAGAAGTAGTTTTGATCATTGCGTATATTTTCGTAAGCTACATGATGGATCTTTCATTTATCTTCTTCTATATGTAGATGACATGTTAATTGCTTCGAAACATAAAGGAGAGATAAACAGGTTGAAGTCCCAACTCAGCAAGGAGTTTGAAATGAAAGATCTCGGTGAAGCAAAGAAAATTCTCGGTATGGAAATAACGAGAGATAGGAAGAGGGGCACTCTGAGTTTGACTCAGAAGCAATATCTGAAGAAAGTATTGCAGCGGTTTGGCATGACGAACAAAACCAAACCTGTAAGTACACCGTTTGCTCCTCATTTCAAACTTAGTGCTTCACAATGTCCGAAGACGAAAGAGGAACGAGAATACATGTCAAAAGTTCCTTATTCAAATGCGGTGGGTAGCTTGATGTATGCAATGGTGTGTACAAGGCCTGACATTTCACATGCAGTTGGAGTAGTGAGCAGGTATATGCATGATCCTGGTAAAGATCATTGGCAAGCTGTGAAATGGATTCTAAGGTATATCTTGAAAACCTTAGATATTGGGTTGATATTTGAGAAGACTAATGTTACTGGTCAACATATAGTTGGGTACTGTGATTCAGATTATGCAGGAGATCTGGATAAACGTCGATCAACTACTGGATACGTATTTACTCTTGCAAACGCACCAGTTAGTTGGAAGTCTATCTTACAGTCAACCGTTGCTTTGTCAACAACGGAGGCAGAATACATGGCCATTACAGAAGCTGTTAAGGAAGCCATTTGGTTACAGGGATTGTTGGATGACTTGGGAGTTGGTCAGAAACACATAACAGTGTTTTGTGACAGTCAAAGTGCCATTCATCTAGCAAAGAACCAGGTATATCATGCTAGAACCAAGCATATCGACGTGCGGTATCATTTTGTGCGGGAAATAATTGAAGAAGGTGGAGTCAAGGTACAAAAGATCAAGACCACCGAGAATCCTGCAGACATGTTGACGAAGGCTGTAACAGGTATCAAGTTCGAACATTGTTTGAACTTGATAAATGTCTCAAGAGGTTAAAGTTGGCGCTGAAAAGCGCATTTGGAGGCCCTGCCGAATTTCGTGGTGAGAGAACTTGGAAGGAGACACTATGATTGAAAATTGGGACGCACCAAGGTGGAGATTTGAACAGTGGTCGTCCCTCCGCCTTTGCAATAGTGGTCAGCTGTATTTAATATGTTAGGTAAGAAATTATTGAAAAGAAGCATAATATTGTGCACATCCCTATTCATTTCGCTGCTGAAGTTTGCCTATAAATACATTGCTTTCCATTTACAACAATACCATCCCAGCAGAGAGCAAAAGCAGTGAGAGAGAGAGAGCCTCATTCAAGGCATTAATTGCCTTGTGGGCCAGTGCTTTTTTTTAGGCTTTTGTAAGTCTCCCTTGTCAAGTGGGTTTTTGTCTGTCAGGAAATTATTTCCAAAACCCTTTTGTAATATTTCTCCCTCATAGTGAAATAATAATTCGGTGGGGCCCGGAGGACGTAGGCAAATTTGTGCCGAACCTCGTTAAATCTTGGTGTTCTCTTTATTGTTTAATTAATAGCTCCATTATTCGGGTATAATTTTTGGTGGAAACTAACCCGATTTCCACAACATACCCACAATATTGTGTTGAAGGTTCAGCTTAAACCTGCCAAGCTATCATGTTTTAATTCTTAGATTTAAGGATATGTACATATCAGTTTCCAACTTTAGAATGGCATCATTTTTAAGGCTAATCAGTAATCATTGCACAGAGCTGTAATAAATAGTATTAATCAAACATGGTAGGAAATATCCAGATTGAAATGAACATTCAAAAACATTCATGATGATATCTTATCAAATTATGTAATTATATCAATTAGCATATTTAGTCTATGGTCCTCTGCGTGCGTGAATATACGAGCTTTAAGATTCAGCTGGATATCATGGAGTGAGATAAAGACCTGTAGTCACTCTCTTCCTTTGTCCCCCGGAAACACCTCTGAGCATGTCATTACCAACAAGTGTATCTGAGCAAATATCAAGACCTAGGACTTTCAAGACATAGTCAGTCGAGATGCTGTGCTTTTTCCCACTAACAGATGATGCCTGGACAATTGCTTATTGAAATCACCAACAGAATAAACTGAGGAACATTTGAACAAGTAGAGGATGTTAGAAAGTCACCTTCATATATGCATCTATCTCAGGACTTGGATGTATATTTCTCTCTCTCTCTAGGCGGGTAAGATCCTTCATATATCCTATGACATAAATATTGAAATGTCTGAATGAAATATCTTCATCAGTTCCAAGTATGTAAAACTTTAAATGACGAAGATTTGAAAACGAGCAATCCTTGTGTGAGATAAAACTCTAAATGAGTACAAACAAACTGAAAATTTTCAAATAACAATATGCTGTCTCAGTGTCTCTACAGAACTTACAGAAAATGGAAAATGTGTATAGCTGCTGGCAGAGTACAATACAAAGAAAAATACTCTGAAAATTTAACTGCTCGTTTAAAGGTTAGGGAAAGGGTTAATGATGATTTTCTATCTCTAAAAACTGGAAAAATAAAAAACATACTGTAACATAAATTCTTTTTACAGTAAATGGTAAGTCCATGTTGATAAAATGCTTTGAACTATTGTTATAATTTTAAAATAAAACCAGATGGGAGATACAACCATGAAAAATCAACAGAGAACATAATCCCTACCTGAAAATCCTTCACTTGCACCTTGACATCTGGCAGCAAAATCAAGTGTTTCTCTTACCGTTAGTTCCGCAATGTGATTATCTGTCTGGCTGACATAAGCACATGCTCGGTGAACATAGAATTCATTGAAATTATGACCATTGTACGTGATTGTCCCACTTTTCTGAAATCAAAATATTTACATGACTTGAAATAGGGATCTATTCGGACATCAAACAATTTCTTCTCTTACAAATTAGTTAACGTTTTGCAAATTTCGTCATGCAATTTAAAATTGCAATATAATTACATTTTTTCTCAGATAAAATTTTTAATTTGCTATATAAAACATATCGAAAACAGTAGTAGCCCCTAAAAGTGGAGCGTTCAGTTTTGACACCTTATGCAAAAGCAATGGACAAGGATTTACTGACCTTCAAGTTGTCATCAAGTTTCCCAGCAAGAACCCGAAGTAATGTTGATTTACCAGCACCTGGAGGCCCCAAAAGCAGTGTCATCCTGCCCAAATTAAATGGCAGTTGATATCCAAACAATGCATACACTATAAAGTATAAACTCCATTATGAAGCTGGAAATTAGAATTGATCAGAAACAAACAAGTTAAATTCTGGGGTAAGTAGCTAAAAGGGGTCAAAGCATGCAATTAATTAAATTGGTGCATTATAATAATATTAAATAAGTAACTAGCACTCTCAAGTGTAGGATTATTCACACCTTTATGAAGCTGGAAATAAGTAAAATCTGACACTACCTCATATAATTCATGATGATTGTCAAATGTGGCATTTCCATTTCAGGATCAATCTATAAAACTATGTTGCATTGTAGGGTAAAAAGACTTTACGATCAAAATCCAATCTTTGCCTCATATCAACCATAGCAGAAAGATAGTGAAAGCTTACCTTCCTGGTTTTAACACACCACTAATGTTGTTCAGGATTGTTAGTGGATGTTTCTTTGGCTGATAGATCTTCAATGCAGTCAACATGTGCTGCATAAAGAAAAGTCAGTATATGTCATAGATATTTCACTGTAACAAAAGTAGGGAGCCTCTGCGGAAACTGATACCTAAACCACAAATAGAGTTGAGTTGGGATACAAGTTAGCTTTACCTCTAATACATCACGGACATAATTCACCAAAGTAGGCAGAGCTCTGGAACCTATTTGTACATTGGCTGTGATAAGTAGGTCATTAAATCGAACTTCCACTTTTGGAATCTCCAGACTCACTCTGCAGCATAACAATTCAGTTTCAATAAAACAAAATGAGAAACCATATTTAGGAAACCGATCTTGGTAATTTAACAAAAGCTACTGTCCCTTTAATTTCTTTTCCTTAACAAATAAAGACAAATACAATTGCCTACATACAACATAAAAACTTTACCTATACGATTATGGTTAAAATGATTAATTAACCAAGAAGTTAGTTTAATAATCAAGGGCATTAAAATGTTTTCTAACAAACATGGCAACCGGCACGGGTAAGAATTACAAAAAACAAGGAGCGAAGCATGATTCACATTCAGCGGAAAGACAAAAGTGGGATGATACCAAGCTAAAAAATTTACATGTACACTTATCAAAAAGTTCGCGACAAATATAATTTAATTCAGGGTTTATTATAACGAACGAAAGCATGATGTTTTACATGCTATTCTCAAATTATTCTCTTCATAATATCAAGAGTCCGGTACGTGTTCAAAAAAATAATTTCAAAAGGAATCTGCAAAAATTTGACCAGTATCTCCGCCACCACTATTTCCCAACTACGAGACCAATTAATTGAATAATTAACCGTTCCATTCCATGCATGGCATGCGTATCAAAAATCCTATCTACGTCACCTATCGAGGCGCTCTTTGATTCCGGAAAGAAGCTTGTAGTTATCCTGTGCGTTGGTGGCGAGCGCTCTCCGAACCACGAGCTCGCGCTTGTAACGATCGAGTTTCCGAACGTCGACAGTCTCAGTTGTATTACCAATTACGCCGAGACGCTCGGAGGGCGTGCGCTTGAGGAAAGCGAAATTGGAGCGCTGCACTGAGGGAAGGCGCTCGAGAGCGGCCCAATGGAGTTCGTCCTCGTCCAAGGCGACGGAGTCGGCGTTGGACGGCCTGGCAAATGAATTGTGAGCGTCGTGGTCGAGTTGGAGTTCGAAGAACTCGCTCCCCGTGGACGAAGCCATAACTAAATCGAATTGCCGGTGGAGAATCGGCGGTTAGTGCAAAATTTGGGGAGATGGAGAAAGCTAGCGTACGTAAATCGTAATGGAGATGAGAGGGTTTTCAGTATTTCTCACGTGAACTGTGACTGAGCGATCAGGGAAATGAAGATTGAAGACTAGTGTATTCGGTTGGTGAGAGCACATGTACAGAGCCATTCCCATATATATAGAAGTATATAAAAAAGGTATCCACGTCAGCGACATTGTGGAGAACGCCAACCCAAGTCACGGCCAATTTTATGGAGTAGTTAAAAGCCCCCACATTTCGGGTTGCATTGATGGAACTAAGATGGTAAATCAATCAAATATTTTTTTTTTTTCGATCATGCGATTTGATTCAAAATTTAGATATTTGAATAATATTTTTTTCTGGGAAGCCGAAGCCAGGAAATATTTGAATAATATTTGATTCGAGTTTATGTTAAATTAAATTATATACATATATAAATTATATACATATATAAATCAACTTTTATTAAATTAAATTATATACATATATAAATCAACTTTTATTAAAAAAGTTCAAAATTACTTAAGTTAAATGATACTAATTAATAATTATATAAATATAGTTATACTCCTATATAATAATATCAAATATTAAATTTGATTTATAAATCAAACTAAATATTTAAATTTAACAATTAAATTTTATTTTATTAGGTATTAAATTACCTTGTAGAATTGGTTTTAGGTTGGAGCCTAGCTCCATTTTCTTTTTGACGCAAAAAAAATTACCTTGTAGAATAGTTCGAAACCATAATATTAAAAAAGGTTAATTCGATTCGATAATGCTTTAGTATTCGATTTGATTCGGCTCGATTACAATCCTGGGTGGAACGGGTGGATTCTGTTAGGACTCCAAATCCGCCTCTCGGGACGGGTTCGAATTTCACGCGATCATCATACTTTTCAAAATGTTCTTTTCCATTTTTATTTTTTTTATTTACAAAATTTCCAATATTATTCTTCTAAAGAATGAAAATCAAATAGAAAAGTTACTTTACATGACATATATATATATATATATATATTAGTATTATTATCAGGAAAACAAGCATATAATTAAACTTGATATCTAGAAAAAAATTATATTTTGATTTATTTTATTATTTTTAATTATTACGTAATTTCTCATTTCTATTCATTAATATTGATTTTAATTTTATTTTTTTATAAAATTATGTATAGTTTATTTATTTTACAGTTTATTAATAGATGAAAATTTATTTGAAAAGTAAACCTTAATCATATGAATATAATATTACTACCATATGATTATAAATCAATGATTCAATTCCATAAATTTACTGTTTCACCAAAAAAATTATGTATATTTTATTTATTTTACAGTTTATTAATAGATCAAAATTTATTTGAAAAGTTAACCTTAATCATATGAATATAATATTACTACCATATGATTATAAATCAATGATTCAATTCCATAAATTTACTGTTTCACCAAAAAAAAAATCCATAAATTTACTGTAAAGTCATCACTTGTATGAGTTGTATCAATCACCAGAAAATTTAGAATTAAAAAAAAAAAAAACAAACTGTAAATTCCATAAATGACTTACCTTAATAACTGACTGAATTAAAAAATTATTGGCATGTATTACTAGATTTTAGGCTTTTACGTTGCATTTGGTTGGAGAGATCTTAGATTACTAGTGGGATGTGATTGCTGGGAATGTCAGATTGCTGGACATCTTATTTTTTGGTATTTTAAGATTACTGCGATTGGTTGGATTGGAATCTCAGATTCCTACATAACATGAATAGATTATAATGCCCTTAATTCAAAATTATTATTTAATAGTTCTCATGAAGCTTATTTCTCATTAATTCGATGCTTCGTCATTTATAATAAAATTCCTCTGCAGTGTCTGTAAATTTTTATTTTCTAAATTATCATATATTGCATTACGTTTGAAAGATAATTGTACCTTGGAATAAGTTAAATCTACTTGTTTGTTGCAATTTTATAGAATGTGCAAACTGTATACAGTGAAATTCATCGAAAATGTTCAAAACCTCTATGGCACAAAAAAGAATAAAAATAAATTAAATAATTAATGAATTTTTATTATATCAAATTAAAATTCAATAAAAATAATAAAATGATTAAGTTTTAAAATGGGTTGATGTATATATGGTTTTAAAATTTAAAAGGGTATAAAAGACAATTTAATGTAAGATTAAATGAAAGATGCCTGGTAATCTAAGATTACCTGGCGTATCACATTCCCATCAATCTTAGCCAACATTCTCACTTGGTTGGGAATCTCACATTCCTTCCTAAAAGATTACCCCAACCAAACGTGGGAATGTGTCATTCCCTGCAGAAGATTCCCAGGGGCATCCAAGATACCCCAACCAAACGCCACTTAGTTGTGCCTCCTCTTGTAACCCGTAAAAGATTGTAGGCTTGTAGCAGTAATAACAGCATTCCTAAAAAAAGTATTGTACCACCAAATTCTTGATAATTAAAAAATGCATGCTATGCTATAGTTTTATTGAATTGAATATTAGTTGTAGAACCAACATAAATAATTTTTGTCTTGGATGAAGCCATTTGGGATTTCATTGGTTTGAGAATAGTACTATGTTGTTGGAAGATACTTTCATTGTCTTAATGTGCTTGTTAACATGTTTGCAAATAATAATAATAAATACAAACCGTAGACTATTCATTGACATTTGACACGTTATATAGCAGTACACTTTTAGAAGACACCTTACCAAATTGCACATGAGCTAGTAATCAAACTTTTTACCTCCCCACGGGGGTTAAGATTGATGTGGCCTTAGCCCCACTCCACAATTAAATCCGCCCATGGACACGTACGCATAACAGAAATATACTGTATACTGTAGACTGTACTACTGTAGTGCCAAAAAAAAAAAAAAAAAAAACAGAAATATATACTCCAATGAGAAAACCCAAAATATAATTTCACAACCGAGCAAAATTAAACAGTTGTTCCACAAACCAAAAGGTACATTTTTACCCAGAATTACATCCTCCTAAAGCTGGTTGAAATATGTACCATACAGTAAACAACACAAGTTGGGGGGGGGGGGGGGGGGGGGGGGGGGGGTCGGTCCATGTTGCTAGCTCTGCCTGCAAGTTACACGCACAGCAGTTGTCTACAGCACAGCATGCCCCAGTGCACATATCGGTTAATAATATACACAAAAGAGTCATCACTTGCAGTGTAGTGACTGGTGACTACCTGCGTTTGCGCTTGGACACATGTGTCTTGGATTTTACATTGAGTTTCTTGGCCTTTAAACTCTTGGAGCCACAAGCATAATCATCACCACTGTCATCGTCATACTTCCCTTTGCGTCCTTTTTCTCCCTTCCCGCATAAAATCATCCTGCTTTCATCTACTTGGTGCATTGAATCAATGTCTTCTTGGGGTTTCCATATGAAGATGGATCTGATTAAGTATCAGCAGTATAATCAACAGTTAGAAACTAAAAGAAATTTCTAGCAACCAAGTTATTGTGAGGTATTTATCATCTCTAGGGGAGTGCAAATGAATGTTAGCAAATGACAATGGATCATAGAAAGCATTTATAAATGACTTTTAACTTATATAGCGGAGATGAGTTGACGGCACTAACCTTGAACTACCAGAAGCCAAAACATCATCACGTGGATGTAGTTTATTTACAGGACTGATTGTAGTAATGTTTGGGTTCATCACCTCAGCAACTAACTGGCCTGTCCTAATGTCAATAAAATCGATTGGATGCAATGCAACCCCATCATAATTTTCACTTATGTAACGCCCAACAACAACTAGGGATTCTGAGGTGTCCTGTATAAAAATTCAATTTTCCACAGCAGTCAAGGTAAAACAAAAGTAATTTTCAAATTCTGAAGTTTTAAGATATTCAATCAATACATAAGTATTATCACCTTTGGATCCCATTCTGCTCGGAAAGGCGTCAAATGCCGATTGAAATCATGACTGTGCACAATTTCCCGGCTTGGGATTTCCAAATTGCCGAATATAGAATCCCACACTCGAATCCTGTTGTCCTGTGAAGTGGTAAGTATTTTGCTGCCACTGTGTGGAGAAAAATATGCTGAGTTGACAACACGCTTGTGGGAAAGATCATAGAGAGAGGAGCCAGTTTCCAGACACCGCATATCCCATATTCGAGCCTTCAGGTCGGTCAAGGAAAATAATGAAGTTAAATGGACCATTCAAAACAAAGAAGCATGTATAGTACAGCAGATCCAAATGTCAATTACTTCACGTTGTAGGCTTGAACAGACAGTTATCTTGAAATGACTTATTGTAGTTTCTCAAGACTAAAGTTAATACTAGTTGACGGAAACATGTAAGCAAAAGATGCAAGAGAAACATACAAAGTGATCATTTCCACAGCTCAACAGTAGATCTGGTTGGTGAGGATGACAGTGTAAACCAGTTACTTTTGTTCCTTTCTTATGAATCAAAGTTGGCTTTTCTATTAAGTTGTTCGTGCGTACATCCACCCTGTACATGCATAAATGACGAAATAATTATTTAGAAAACCCATGGACAATCTGCATTGGGAGTAGAATTGCATGGCCAAAAAATGACTAAGCAACCGGGCACCTCACTGTTTTACAGCAACTTGTAAAACTTCACATAACTCATAAGGATTTTTCAGTTCAGGAACATAGAATACATAGAAACCAGTCCACTTTGTCTCAACTCCCCTACTTAATAAAAGAACATAAACAACTAAGGAAATAACATACAAACTTCTATGTATGTAGAGAGATTTTATATATTACTGAATTATGTATCTACATTTCAGATCAGCTAGTTCATGACTATCGAATAAAAGAGAGCAGTAAATAAAATAAGCATATTTAACCATGCACATGCACATATGCGCACGTCACACATTAGGACTGAGGTAGTGGTACAGGATTTACGCACCTGTATACAAGACCAAAATTATCTGCAGCAAGTAAAATTCGCTTTTCAGAGTTAATTTCCAAACCATAGAGCATCCTCCAATTGTTCGGACCCTGAAAAATCCAAAAGCATGCATTACATGATAGTCCAAGAATGCAAAGAAAAATATTAAGGCACCTCGACATCGGAGAAACACATCTTAAGTACCTGCCAACCATTAGGATTAAGGTTTGCCACTGTTTGTGAAACTCCAGTCTCTAAATCAGTGCAGCTAATGGTTCCATCAGAAGAAGCACCATAAACTGTGGCATCATTCAATGGATTAAACCTGCATTCAGTGCAGTGGTCAATCCAGAGCAGTATGAATTTGATGACGCTCAAATAATGATAGATTAATTTTAATAAGTCAACGAGTGGTATTTATTTGAAAGCCAATGAATTAAGACACTTCATAAAAATGGGGAAAAAATAAAAAGAAACTCACTTCATGTTGTTCAGTATACAATTATGTATGTTTCCATAAACTGTCCGCTCATGCACCCTCCCATAATCCCATACTCCAAGTTGTCCTTTCTGGATCGAAAACATGATAGTCATCTACTTAAAAAGATGTTCCATGAATAAATCAAAAAATTCAAAACCTATGAAAGTAAACCTTGTCACCAGATAAAAGAATGTTATTCCTTGTTGGATGGAACTCCAAACATGTAATGCGTCTGCTATGGTATCTAATAACAGCACAGTTCACTTCATTTGGGATAACAAATGCTGGACGGATCTGTTTCACGGAAACAACATAGTGGCTTTAATAAGGTATCAAGCTCTAAATTGTATTCATCATAAAACACACATAATATAGCAGACCATACAAGATTAATGGTGTGTAAAACACCAATGAATATGGCAGAAAACTGAAATTGCAATATTCGCCACAAAAAACAACAAAATCATGAAAACAATGTACTTTCATTACTTGAGGATGGTTGAAAACAGATCATACCCAAAATGGAAATCACAAAGAGAGTAAAATGTGGACAAGACCATAAGTCTCTTATGTTTTGCACATGACAAATTTGAACTTCCACAAAACAAATAATGGCAGAAAAATCCAACTGTAGACAAATGTTTTTGAGGAGGAATATTACCACAGAACTACCCATCAGATTGAAGACTTGCAACTTATTAGTTATCACCAAGGATTACATCGCACATATCAATGACTCCTATTTTTAATATTAAATAAAATACCAAAACAAAGGAACAATATGAAATCAACAGTGACCTTGAAGCACAGAGAAATTCAAGCTAAATGAAACAATCTATGAGCATAATATGGATATGAAGAATGGACCAGCTGACAGATCACACTATGAATCATCAGATGCGAGCCTAAAAAAGCAACTCTATAAAAACAAAGTAGGGAACAACAATTTGGCCTAAAATACCAATACCATGACAGAAACTCTCATAGGCAACAAATGGAATACTAGATATAGCCAATTTTATCCAAGAAAAAAAGAGAAACCTCACCGCAGCAACACGGCACCTGAGCTGACGTTCAAAAACATACTCTAACGAATTATGCGTGCTCTTAAAGGGCGCTGGGGAAACCCCATGCTCTGTAGCCACTCGGTGAGGACAAAACATTGTGGTATGCCCTTCAGTTACCAAACCACAATCCAGAATTAATTGTATTACTGAGAACTCAGAAGAACTCAGTTGAGAGAGTTATTCACAATGCACACAACGTTTCAAATTCAACATTGAAGAAAGAGACCGAAAACGTTGAAGAAAAGAACCTAAAAATAAACAAAAATAACCAACGCCTTCTCAAATGCATGAATGAAGGTCCAGGCAAGTTACCAGGCATTTTGCAGAGAAAACAGGGCTTCATGGGGCAATCAACATAGGTGGCACCCCTGAACCCGGCTTCATGGCCCGGTTTCTTGCACACCTGAACAACAACGCAAAAGCAAAACAAAAATCATGATGTCGAGTGGCAACTGGCAAGTGGCAAGTAAGAAAAGCGCAAAAAAAAAGTGGTTGGGCGAGAGGGTTTAACCTTGCAAACTTTCTTAAGAGATATGGTAATTGGTTTTCTAACAGTCTTCGACGACGTAGAGGGTTGGAGCGCATCCTCATCTTCATCCTCATCCTTCTCCTGTACAGCCTCGTCCCCGTCGGATTCTTGTCCAAGTTCATCGCCGCCATCATCCACGTCTTCCTCGGAAGAAGGGTCCTCGGAGTCGGAGTCCCTCTCAATCAAAACCTTGGGGAAGGATGCGGCCCTTGTCTGTGGCGCCATTTCTCGGAAGACAAAATGCAACTTTTGGGGTTGAATTAGAGCGACGCACACCTGTTATGTGAACAGCGACAGCCGGTGTTCATAAATTTGGAAAACCAAGGGGGTGCTTCATTCGGCTGCCCTGCTAAATTACCTAACTGCCCTCTGCCTTCTGAGTGAGACCGTTTTAGGATTTCTTTATTTATTATTTTTAGTTTCTTTTTTAAGCCAAAATAGAGAAAGAAAAAAAAAAATTGGTGTGCCACATAAATTTAGTAAAAAGATTAAGAGGAGGGATATGGGTTGACTGGGAATCCAACCTATATTGGAAGTCTTAGACTTGGCCATTTTCTTTCGTCTCTTATAATTTGTGTGTGAAATATACAAAAAATCTAATTTAATTAATCTTTCAGTAATAAGATTCTTCCTAAAAATTTATTTAGCCACTCCGAAGTAGGGGTGAAAACGAGCCGAGCCGAGCTCGAGCCTGGGTGGGCTCGGCTCGGCTCGATGAAGTATAAGTTCGGCTCGGCTCGAGCTCGAAGCTCGACGAGCTTCAGAAATTGAGCTCGGCTCGAGCTCGACACAAAATAGTGAAACTCGAGCTCGGCTCGATGAGCCTAAAAAGCTCGAAATAAATCTCTTTTTTTTTTTTTTTTGATTGAATGAAATTATTGAATAATGAGTCTAGTTGTTGCTCTACCTGGAATTTTCAGCATCGACAGGATAAAACTTGAAGAATGGATTTTTTTAGAAATATATTAAAATACTTCTGGATTTAAGAAAGAAAATACTCCTTGACTTCTTCTACTATATTTTAATATATAAGAATATATATATATAATATTATATATTCGAGCCTATTATCGAGCTTTCGAGCCGAGTATTGCTTAGCTCGGCTTGAGCTCATTCATATTCCGAGCCGATCTCGAATTCGAGTCGAGCCTTTTCGAGTCGAGCTTTGGTCGAGCTTTGATCGAGTCGAGCCCGAATATTTTACGAGCCTATCAGTCTCATTTACACCCCTACTCCGAAGTACTGTATTACAAATTCACATTCATTAATCATGTAATTGTATAGTGGGTGTGGCAATTGCCCACAAGGTGAGGTGAGTGAGGGTGTCCTTGGAAATTTGGTTCGTGAATTGGCGGGAGAATACGTGGTTGTTTATCAACCGATCACGGTTGTGGTGTCTCGAGTGTCCACGCGCCGCCAACATATTCTGCAGTTGGGTCTATCCTGACTCCTCAGTGCTTTTTATGACTTGCAAAGTTAATTGTTGCAAATTGCAGTAATGGTGGTAGGCTCCGGTTAGTTATGGTAATTTTAATATATTTAAAGTGTGGTGTTTGACTTTTTGATTTTTTGACATTATTTATTTTTTAATTTTGACTCAATATTATTATAAATATATATTTGTAAAAAATAGTTTTGGTCTTAATAGATTCATCTAATCGTATAGCTTTAGAATATATATTTTGAATAAGTTTTTGTTCTATATATTTTAAGAGAATAACGATTACAAAAGTACATTAAATTATATGCAAAATTGAAACATGATATTTTAAGTAGGACAAGAGGGAGTAGTATTTAAGTGTTGATGAACTTTAAGATTTTTATAATACTGTTTGATACATTTTGAATCTTTTGTAATGTAATTTCATTTTTTTTTATGTTTTCTATAAAATCTATATCTATATATATAAAAGTAATATAGTCAAGTTTCCCCCACTTCCCCACCCCTTTTTTCAACAATCACATTCCAACAATGTTTAATCCTAAAATTTTAATATTATATATTGAAATATTCATAAATATATATTAATATCCAACATTAATTAATATACGTTTAATATAATTCTTTTATCAATATTCATCAATATCCTAACAAATTCTTAATAAAATATTATAATATCTTTAACTAATTTAAACTATTATATATTTTTAGAAGATCACGTCAAATTTGATTCTATTCATCCAATATTTGCATATATATCTCCATCAAACCTCCTCCTATTTCTCTATAAATATTCCATTCATTTATCTAATATCACTGTTGTCTTGAAATTCTCATCACCTCACATTTTATTTCTTCATTCTTTGTTTATGTCTTCTTAACATTGATTTTATATTTAAAACAATGTCTTTTGTTTCTTCTTCTCATGTATTACAATGTTTCACACCCTAATATTTTCCTATATTTCTTTTGTTGCAGGTTAATTTTTCTCAGATTACAATATATTCTTCGTCTTGCTATTCATGTAAGATTTTTTTTACTCAAACGTGAATATTAGTGGGGTTTTTTTTGTTTTTTCTTATGTACTATTAAATATATATCTAATGGTTTTCCAATGACTTTTACAGGATTACATGTTGTAATTCAAGATTGCAATTAAGTCATACTCTACAAATTATTTTTATGATTATCCTTTGTATACTACTCAAAATCTTTGTATATCATGAATCTATTTTATGTTGATTTTTTTATTGTTTGTTTTTTTGTCTTTATTCAAAATTTGAAAAAAAAAATTGAAGAGAATAAATTTGGAGATATTTCCACTTTATTTTTTATTGATGTATTTTTTCCATTTTGTTAATAGATTATTCCCTTTTTGACATCTTTCATTTTGGATACATTTTTTTACGTATTTTTTAATTTATTTAAGTTCAATATAAAGTAGAAAACAATCATTATTTAATTGAATTCGGAAAAATTAGGAATAATCTAATAAATTGGATAGGGAATGATTTAAATTAGTTGTTTATTTTTTCCCAACTTCTTATTTAGCATAGTGATTTGTTATTATTTTAGAAGATCTCAATCTAATTTTGAATGGTTGATATATATATATATAGATATAAGGTGGATACCGATCCTATATTTTTAATAAATTATTAATTAATATAAACGGTATAATAACACTACACAAATTAAAAAGATTTATTATGATATACATCTTCTAACTTCGTCTAATTGAATAAATATAGTACTATATATTTGTATAATATATATACTTATAATTAGGGGTGAAAGGGGTATGGTCAATATCAGACCGATCCGATACTATATCCGATTATATTCGAATCCGAATCTGTATCCAACTATCCAGCCAAATATTTCAATAGTCGCATCCAAATTTGAATCTGTAATTTAATATATGCATTCATATTTGTATCCAAAAATATCTGACCTTATCTAAAAACTGATAGGATATTATCCAGATTTTAAATATGGATATCCGAATATATTAATATATTATTATTTATTAATTAAAAATTATCAATAATTATAACAAAATATAAAATTATTACCCCTATATAATTATCAAATTTTCAAAAAAGATTTAAAAATTATCCGATAATCTGTATCCAATTAAATCTATATCCGACATGTATTTGTATCCGGCATATCTATATTCGATCCGAATCCGAGAAAAAAAATGTGGGATAATATATATTCGTATCCAATACTATCTGATCATATCCATACTGTTTTCATCTCTACATATAATATAATACTCCCTTCATTTCAAAATAAGTGTAACATAAGAAAATGACCCGAGATTCAATGCAAGGAATAAAAGTGCTTTAGTGGAAGTTTTATACCCTTAAAAGCATTTATATATGGTAATGTAACATTTATTATGAAACACCCAAAAAAAGAAAGTGTAACACTTAAAAAAGATGGAGGAAGTATAATATAGTATAATATGATAATTATATATTCATGATTAGATTTGCATTAGTCACTCCATATGTATATGAACAATGTTCTAAAATTATTAACATTATTTTGTGGGAAGCTGACGCCAAATAACAAATTGAAAAGAAAATAAAGAGAAAAATGAGCAACAAAAAGAGGTGTCCAAAAGCAGAAAGGAAAAAAAAAGAGCTAACACTTTGGCTCTTGGGAACCATACGCCGGAAGAATCCGCCGCTAACACCCTGTGCGTGAAGTCTGGGGGAATGTCCAAGTAGTGTAGAATTCTTCTAAAGATGCACCACATTTTGCTAGACAATCCGCGACCATTTTACACTTGCAAAGTACAAGATGAACTGAACATCGGTCAAAGACGTCTCGCCAAGTGCGGGAGGCATGCCATTGGTCGAGTAGTCCAGTAGCATTATTAGTGTAATATATAATAATAAATTAACATATAAAATATAAAATGGAGTTAAAATTATATCTCGGAAATTATAAATTTAAAAATATAAAATCAAATATATTACATAATTCGTATCAGGCAAAAATGTATTAATATAAATTAAATAATGTAAAATCAAATTGATTATGGGCTAAGAGGATGTTTGGATGCGCGTTTTAAAAAGTGCTGCAGCATTTAAAAAAGGATAATCAGATAATTGTTGTAACAAAACATGCTGTAGAAAATTAAGTGTTTGGATGAGCTTATGTTGTTTCAAATCGCAATAATCAGATAATCATGAAAAAGTGTTTGGATTTGTATTTTTCATTACCTCAAAAGGCAACAATATAGTAAAATATATTTTTGGCTACACGCAATTTTCTTGCAACACCAAAGTGGAGCTGCAAGAAAATAGCGTTTTCATTCCCTCAAAAGGCAAATAATAGATTATTGGAAGTTAGTACAAAAACAGAATTAACTGATTATTTGTGTTTTGCAAACGCAATAATCAGATAATTCCGCCCCAAAATGCACAAACAAACGCCCGCTAAATCAATAAAACAATAATATTAGGAAAATAACTTAATTGACAAAGTTGCTAAACCATTTTGTCACATTTTTCTCAATAATGTGGTCAGAAAATTAGCATGAACCAAATTTTTTTGAAGAAGCCATTGAAGGTCTGGAAAAGGTGGTGGGAGCTCATGCCTCACAATTACAAAGGGAACAAAGGGAATGGATAGGGGACCGGATGGGGATTCGAACCCCTCAACCTAAAGGTTGGGAGTTGGGGGAGTTACCACATGATTAAGTCTCCAACCCCGCATGAACCAAATTTTATGTAATAATAAGTACAATATTTGAATTTTTGAAATCTTATCTTATTTTAAAATTATATATATAAATTTTACTTACCGCGCATTGCGCGGACGGGTATGCTAGTATTTACATTATAATAACTTTTATAAGTCGCATTTTGCATATGCAGATATGCAGATTTATCACCGAAACCACACAACACCCTAAATTTGGGTTTTTGCTCCAAATTCGATTTCTAAATCTAACCTCTTCTCTAAACCTTAAATAAGCTGTTTTGATCTTTATAAGATCTGATGTGAATTTATCTGGTAATGGTTCTGGTCTGATCTGATTTTATCTTAGTTATATTATTATAATGATTTGATATGATCTAATCTGATATTATTTATTATGGTCTGATCTAAATATTTTTTATCCAATCTGGTCTGATATGATTGTAATAAAAATAAGTAATAATTACCGGAAATAAGTCATAGAAAACGGGGTCTATAATAGTACATTAAAAGTCGCCGAGAACACCACCACAAATTGATTTAATGACTTGTAAGATTGATAGTGTCTCAAGAATTAGGAAGGCATGACATTCATCAAGCAAAGCTAGTGTAATACTTTCAGTAGTCAGCATTCAAGAGTCAGCAGCCGCTAAATTGCAATTCAATTAGTCCCTCCAGCGATTGCCACAGTTTGGATTGCAGCAAACAAAGAATAAAGTCATTCCTTCTTCTCCCCTAGCAGTAGCCTATGTGCAATAAACACGAATATTGGTTTGAGATTACACCATTTTAAGATACAAAACACACAAGTTCTGTAAAAATGCTAATTTGACATGTGGCTTCTTCATGAAACTATAAAGATCAAGCATCAAATAACTGATCTGTGGGAAATTTAAATCTACTACATATTGAACATTGATCAGAAAAGTATCGACCAGCTTGAACAATACACACTATTAAATTTCTATGGAATCAGTTACGCTTAAAGAGTACATAAAAATTGAAAAGAATTGTTTGTGAACTGTCAGAAATAACCTTTTCACTTAAAATGAAAAAAGTGTATAACCTTTTTAACATCATTTTGTAATTTTAGTTTATTTCATTTCATTTAAAAACTACATAAATAGCCCAAGATCCAGACTACCATACTTTCGAACTAGCAAATATCAGTATCACTACCATTCACTTTTGGGAACCAAAGCAAATCTATAGCTACAAAACGGTCGAGGTTTAAAAAGTAAATAAAATACTAAGATGTATGGCATTCCACTTGAAATATAAAATTTGAGAACAGTACCTGGAAGAAAACAGCTTCACCATGTCCACAACTGGCACAACGCACATCTTTCGTGCGAGGAAGGGTTGGATCTGCAGCTACATCGTGCAAGACTTGGGTGCGCTCACCAACAGAATGGTGTACCTCATTTCTATACACACAATTGTTTGTAGCAGCCTCCTGTAAATTGAACAAAAAGAATTGATACTTCCAAACCAAGTGATGGTTTAAATATGATACTAATTCAAGCATTTACAATATATATATTTGTTTGTATATATATATATATATATATGATTACAGTCCAAAGCAATTGTTCAGTTGGATGAGTAATAATATAAAATGAAGTAAATTGAAAATATTATGGCATAATGTATCCAATAAAATGCCTAAATCTATCTACTAGAGAATATGCATTCATGTTGACCTGATCCAAGAGAAAAATAAGATTATTATTCCTTGAGGTGAACAATATCAAAATCATTCTATCTTAGTTTTTTCGGCACTCAAGTTAATTTAATTTAAAGACTGGTTCCAGTTCACAGGTATCAAAATTCAAAACACAAAACATGTACAAATATTGAGATCTTATCCTTACATCCAATACCAAGTGTAGCAAGCATTGATGCTGAAGATCCTAAGGCTCTGCCACTCAAACATAATATCCCCTCAAGCATTGATAACCACAATGCTTTGGCAAAGAAAATTCACTAGAACTCTCAACAAGGGACAGATAAAACCCCACCCTGAGGAGAACATAGGCTTCATCGCCATTCTCCAATCCGAGGTAATCAAACTATCAACTATTCCATGTATCATTAGTAGGTGAAACCTTATGCTAGATTCCGCACCTCTATATTTTTCACTGAGTTCAGAAAAATGGATCAAAATCATTACAAACAACTGACAAGATATATAATTCAAACCTGATGATCACAATTGCGGCAAGCATAAAGCAGAATCTTCATCTCTTTGTCTTCCTTTGGGTACAAAATATTATTGCTGCTCCAAAAAAAAACAAAACAAAAATACACCTTGATACCAGTGTCAAACAAGAATATAAAAGCTCGAAGCTAAAAGCTAAAGCACGAGAAAAACGGAACACGTACAAAAAGAAATTATACGTTTTCTATATAAAATGAAAGGTTATAAATACCAACCATTCACGGCAAAATTTCATGGTACTCATGGTTGCAAATCAAGATAATATCACCTCCCACTTGCAGTGACAATTCTGGACCTCACTACAAACTGCACACGAAACAATAATAAAGTATAAGGCTGAAACAATCAACAAAAGAAGTTTAGACAGCATACACAAACACTTTACTCCAAGACGATGCATAGAGAATCGTGCGCTACCGAATGAACCCTACTCGAGACATCTGAAACCCGAATTACTTTTTCTTGTTTGATTTTATATATTTATCGATCTCAGATACGAAGTGGGCGGAAAGGGTCTATGTATATCAATTCATACAAGCAAGTCGAAAATGGGGTTAAAGTAGTCAGAGAAAGGCAAGATAAAGCGAAAATTTTCTCACTGCTTGTAATGAATGAGCAAGCAACAGATTACTGGCGAATCGACGGTCGAAGCAGGAGGACGTCAAGAGAACTGAAGAAGGCCGCTCGACACCGGGCTCCCGAGCGACTGCTTGCAGAATCTGTACTCCGGAGAATGTAAACGGCGAGAGTGTTAAATAACCTAATTGGCTAATCTGGTAAAACCCCGAGCCTTACTTTCACGCGAACTTTATAGTAGTACACCCAAAAATATTGGAAAAATGGCCAAATATATCCTTTTTGTTTAAAAAAAAGTCAAATCTATCATTTTTCTATTTTATTACCGAATTTATCCTCTACATATGCTAATTATATTCGAAAATATCCTAAATTCACTAATCGTGGAATGCCTGCTGAAATAAATTAACTTAAACCCTACACGCTGGATCGAATTTGAAGTGTGTCTCAATTAGGGTTGGGGAAAACTACCGAATATACTACATACCGCACATACCGTATCGAAAAAATACCGAAAATATCGAAATTTTCGATATACCGTAATTTTCGGTATGGTATCATACCGTACCGTAAGATTTCGGTACGGTAACGGTATAAATTTTTTTATACCGCGGTATATCGCTACCGTACCGAACTTTGGTATATACCACAGTATCGGTATATACCGCGATACCGTTATATACCGTAATATCGGTATGTTGGTATATAGCGAAAGTTCGGTATGCCGGTATATACCGCAATACCGGTATGTCGGTATGTAGTAAATATTCGATATGTCGGTATATACCACGATACGGTATGTCGGTATATACCGCGATACGGTATGTCGGTATGTACTGAATGTTCGGTATAGCGGAATATACTGAACTTACCGGAATGTCGGTATGGAAACGGTATGAAAATATTTCATACCAAAATTTTCGGTATACCGAAGATCGGTTTACCGAAATGTTCGGTACGACAACGGTATGAAATTTTTCATACTGTAAAGTTTGGTAAGGTATACGGTACGGAGAATTTTTTTCAGTATGATATCGTACCGAAAATTACGGTATACCGAAAATTTCGATATTTATTTTTTCGATACTGTATGCGGTATGCGGTATACTCGGTATTTTTCCCCAACCTTAATTGAGAGACACTTCAAATCCCATCCAGCGTGTAGGGTTTAAGTTAATTTATTGCCACGTCAGCAGCCATTCCACGATTAGTGAATTTAGGATATTTCCGGATATAATTAGCATATGTAGAGGATAAATTCGGTAATAAAATAAAAAAAGAATAGATTTGGCTTTTTTTGAAACAAAAGGGATATATTTGGCCTTTTTTTCCAAAAATATTACTCCCTCCTATTAAAAGTGTGGACACTTTCTTTTCTACACAAAATCCAATGCAATTGTTGTATCTTTATATCTCAAATCGGTATAAGTAAAAATTATATAAAATGTATATTTTAAAACTATACAATTAGACGATTTTAACAAAACCACACTTGACTATTTTTCTCATACAATAAAATTGAGTCAAAGTTAAAAAATTAACAATGTCAAAAGTCAAAAGGGACCACTTTTAATCGAACGGAAGGAGTACTACTATTATAAATTTTCAAAAATAAATAAATAAAAGGGGTTTTTAGAGAAAAATACACTCCAAGAATAGGGAATTTGAGGTCAGTACCTCAGACTTTTATTGTTACACTTATACCCACGGAAAGACATGGAAACTTATTCTGCACACACTTTGGTCAAATAATAAATTTTTATAAAAAAAAACCCCTTTCCCCTAACTGAGAAATGACGAAAAAGGGCATATCATTCATTTGGTGGGAAACGTGGAAACTTGTTGAGGAAGTCTGGACAGAATTCCACACGCCAGAAGCAATCGAACCCCAAAGAAGATCCGTGGAGAA
This sequence comes from Hygrophila difformis, assembly GCA_030278955.1. Lineage (NCBI taxonomy): Eukaryota > Viridiplantae > Streptophyta > Magnoliopsida > Lamiales > Acanthaceae > Hygrophila > Hygrophila difformis. The sequence goes on from JAOANR010000005.1 coordinate 47,573,179, forward strand.
CAGCCACAGTAGGAGGCCGGAGGAGCTCGGCTTCTTCCGAATCGAGGGAAGGGAACACGTAGATTCAGAGATTTGAGGTGGTGTATGGTAATGGATGGAAATGGGGAGAACCAAAATGCGGTAGAGAAAACCCTGCTAGGGTTTTGCCGATGGGAGGAGGAAATGCATTCGATAATGCTGAGGAAGGAGACAAAGTTGGATGAAATACGGGCTATGCTAATCGGGAAGGGTTGCGATGTAACTGGGCACGAAATATGCTACGAACACCCGATTGATAAATACCCCGTAGCCATCACCACCGATGAAGATGTAGTGCACATGTTCCTTGTACACGATTTGGTGGAGAAGAGTCTTTGTCGAATGGAAGGAAGGAGAATCGAGAAGGGGCGGAAGAAAAGAACAAGGTTAGTATGATATTACTGGTAGTTCCCCCAAGATTGTTGTTTGATGAGTGAGTTTCTGTCTGTGAACTTCAAGAAGGAGGTGAAACATGGTTTATGTATGTTGGTAGCATTTGTATGAGAAAATAAAGGGAATGGGTATCAGGATAATTTTAGTATTAACATTCAGAATAGTCAAAAGCGATTATACCATAGTAACCAAAATCTATACCACATGACGCATTAATTGTGCACTTTTTATCTGAATTTATGCATAATTGACTAGTGTATGGGGGGAGAACTAATGGGCAGTGTATTTTGTGTTTGATGGAAACAGGGACACGAGTGATAGCTTACCCCAGAATGGAGGAGCCGAGGAAGATAGAATTCAGAACATGGAGAATACACCAATAGCCACATTGGTCTGGTCTAGGGCAATAAATTCGGTGGGGCAAGAGTTCGAGGATGCCGATCATTTTAGACGTGTCCTGAAAAATTACTGCATTTCCCATAAAAGGAGATTTAAGTATGAGCGGAATGATGGAACGAAGGTCAAGGCTATTTGTTGTATGCAAGGTTGTCAATGGAGTGTTTATGCGTCCTATCACAAAGTTGACAGGTCGTTTTGTATTAGGCGGTGCAACTTGGAGCACTCGTGTGGGCTGGATAATTTAACAAGCAGGGATCACCCACAGGCGGATGCATGTTGGATTGCGACACAAATTCGGGAGAAAGTACGGGATGACCCGAACTATAAGCCGAAGCAAGCGAAAGCCTACATAAAAGCTTTATTCGGGATAGAAATAAGCTATCACAAAGCATGGAATGGTAGAGAGGTTGCGCTGCGTGAGATACATGGTGGGGACCGCGATGCATTCAACAAGCTGAGATGGTTTTGTGATGCAGTGAAGAGTTCGAATCCGGGAAGTGTGGCGGATTTGGAGATAAATGAGGAAACAATGCAATTCCAAAGAGTGTTCATTTGCTACGGAGCCTGCGTGGTGGGATTTTTAAAGGGCTGTAGGCCTATATTGTTTTTGGATGCTACTCACATCAAAACAAAGTGGAAGGGGCACGTATTGGCAGCGGTAACAATGGATGGAGACGGGGGTTTCATGACGGTTGCCTATGCAGGTAATTAAGTTATTGTAGCAATAATTTTGGATTGTTGTTTTTTTTAGAGTATAGGTGTAACATTTGCTATGTTTGAGTTTATTTTTTGTAGTGGTGGATTCTGAGAACGATGAGAATTGGGATTGGTTCTGTAACAAGTTGAAAGCGAGGTTGTTGACCGAAACGGGGGTTGATATTTGGGATAGGTATACTATTTTCAGTGATAGGCATTCCGGACTGATGAAATCCATCCCGACGGTTTTCCGAGGATGCAACCAGGCAATATGCTTGCGACATTTGGTAGAAAATTTTAAGAAGGAGGTATGTAGTGTGATTGAGGCATTATGTACAAATTTCAGAAAGCTTATGCTATGTTACTGTGAAATTGTTTAATTGGAGTACTCTTTAAGTTATTTTCTGGAACCCTCACTGAAGTACTAGTTTATTGATGATGTTATTTATGGCAAGTATTGTGTAATGTATGCAGGTTCTTAAGAAGTATAGGTATAAGAATTCAAGGCTGTGGGAAAGCAGGTTGAAGAAGGCCGCATATGCGGAGACTTATGAGGAGTTTGATCGTGTGATGAATGACATTGCAACTGCCATCCCAGAAGCAGGACATTATCTCGCGCAGTCCGAGCCGAAGATGTGGGCAAATGCTATTTTTGAAGGATGCAGGTGGGGAGTTGTGAGCAATAATCTAGCGGAGAGTTGGAATTCGTGGGTGAAGGACGCTAGGTACCTGCCGCCACTCGCAATGGTAGACACAATCCGTAAGCAGACAATGCAAATGATGAATAAGAAACGAGAAAAATCACTTAAGTACGATGGTACACTTTGTCCGACAGCCGAGAAAGTAGTTAAAGACAATTACGCTGCAGCTCGCACCGTGTGTGTTATTCGAGCATCAGGCAGCATTTTTGAGGTGCAGGATATGGAGAAGACTGTGTCGGTGAATGTGGACGAGATGACGTGTTCGTGTCGTTGTTGGCAAGTGTATAGGTTGCCGTGCAAGCATGCGTGTGCTTGCCTTGATAGTTTGAATAGAAGCGTTTATGAGTACTGTGACCCCTTTTACCGTCTGGAGGCATACCGTGTCACGTATTCAGGCCTGTTGTTTCCTCTTCCTAGGGAGATCGGGGACCTAGATGGCAATGAAGATGATCCGGAGTTTGTGCATGCCCCTAATGTTCGGAGACAACCGGGCCGACCGAAGAAGAAGAGAATTCCCTCTCAGGTGCCGTCAAGTTTGGTGCAGTGTGGTGTGTGTGGTCAGCGTGGTCATAATCGCAGGACTTGCAAGCAGGCTCGTATCTACAGGAGGTAAAGAGCAGTGTGGAGTGATTGCCAAATTGGGCCTTTTGTGACAGAAGTATGAACCCTCTTTTGTAGCTGCACTACTGGTTATATTATGTCTGACATAATTGGGTAGGTTTAACTAAGGTGTAACTTTTGAACCTCTAATATTTGTGATAGTGGGAGCAGACTTGTGTACTGATGCACCAGTGTTTTTTCTTATTATCCATTTTGGCCTTTTGAAAACTGATATGGTAATGTTGGAATGTATTTGACTGTAAGAGGGGAAAATTTTGAATCTGATTTGTTGGACAACTATATGATATGTTACCTAGGTTACTGTAATCTTTATTAAGTATTACTGACCTGTGGAAGCAGATTGGTCTCGGTTAAGTTCAAGTGTTAATTAATGTGAGGGACCCCTGAAATTAGTAGGCTTGTTTATAGTTAGGCCCTAATAAGTATGCACTTTATTATTTGGTAAACTGTTTTTTCCAGAAAACTAGTGGTAATGCACTTAGTTGTACTATTTGAACTCCACTCAGAAAATTTAAGAAGATACAATTCGACCCGTATGGAAAACTTGACACCAAAATTTATATTTTAAACTTTTTTTAATATAAAATTCTAAAACAGCGAAGGCAATATTAAGAAAACAATTGACATGCTCGGGTACCTCAAATGTGCCATCGAACACAACTCCCCAATATTTGAGGGGTAGTGCTTGAAGTGTATACATTAGTCCATATGATGGTCTCACACCATATTTGGAGTGATCATTATTTGCATGTATGGTGCAAGTCATGGGTGACAATATGTTTGCAATATGCAAACCAACATGTGCATTATACTAATAATATCGTATTCTATACCATATTTTTATCTTTCTATACCGTATTTAATACTGGTTATGCTGAATTAGCCTACACTGTAAATTACGCTAAATATTTGGCCATCTTAAGTAATTGGACAACTCGCATGTTACCAATTAATCTAAAAGATGATATAATTGGGAGTTTATGCTTGGGATTTGGATAATGTTAGAGTTTAGGGTTTCCCAAAATGCCTATATGATTACTTACGATGGAAAAAACATAGATTTGGAAGCGCCCTCAATTTCCTTGACAAATTGGCGTGGTTCGTAGACTTAGCTATGTCAATCGACTTTGGGGATGGAGTGAACATAAAATGGTGACTAGATTAAGTATTTGGATATTTTAGAATTGGATATCCAATTATGCGGACAACATACGTTGGAGTGATCATTATTTGCATGTATGGTGCAAGTCATGGGTGACAATATGTTTGCAATATGCAAACCAACATGTGCATTATACTAATAATATCGTATTCTATACCATATTTTTATCTTTCTATACCGTATTTAATACTGGTTATGCTGAATTAGCCTACACTGTAAATTACGCTAAATATTTGGCCATCTTAAGTAATTGGACAACTCGCATGTTACCAATTAATCTAAAAGATGATATAATTGGGAGTTTATGCTTGGGATTTGGATAATGTTAGAGTTTAGGGTTTCCCAAAATGCCTATATGATTACTTACGATGGAAAAAACATAGATTTGGAAGCGCCCTCAATTTCCTTGACAAATTGGCGTGGTTCGTAGACTTAGCTATGTCAATCGACTTTGGGGATGGAGTGAACATAAAATGGTGACTAGATTAAGTATTTGGATATTTTAGAATTGGATATCCAATTATGCGGACAACATACGTTGGAGTGATCATTATTTGCATGTATGGTGCAAGTCATGGGTGACAATATGTTTGCAATATGCAAACCAACATGTGCATTAATTTCACTTACTACACAACCTCGGATAACTTAATCGGGAGACATAACTGTAAAATGAACCATGTTACATTTGGTCAACCTATGAATTTCACCAATATTGAGAATTCAGGCATATTATCACACTAATTATGCGTGATAAACACAATCTGTTGCATAAATGATCAAATATATGGTATTGGTAAGACGAATATTAGTATATTTTTTGACATACTATTTAATGCGTAAACAGACCAACCCTGCACAACAACATTTTTAAAACAACCAAAGCTTCGTCATATTATTATATACTACCACATAGATGTAAACATACGTCGTACGCCTCCGTTACAAAAAATTTCACTTACCAAAAGCCCGGCTGTGCACCCATCAATGTACCGTTTACCTTGTCCTGCTCGTCTGGCCAACGAGCTCACCAGAAATGCGTGGGTAGCTCTTCCCCACGCAAAATCTTCAATCTTCTCCATATCGTCGACATATTGCACCACAAATGGTGGTAAGAACAGGTGGGATGTAGGAAACATGATCGTATTGAACACAAATAGTGTGTACAGCCGTGCAAAATCCACAGGGTCGCGCTCCCCTGCCACCCACTCCTCATTCCCAGCAGCCATCCGCAAAGCATCTATTATGTCACCTCTCTTTATGGTCTTCAGATTGCCCTTAAAAAATTTCTTCGCCGTTCTAGACTGCCCTACCATCTTCGGGTGCACGTGGAATCCTTCGTCCTGTAGTCCTACCACACACGAAAACTCGGTCGATGGAAACTTCAACCGCATATTCTCCCCAACCATAAAACCTTTGTATTCTGCGTCGTATCGCTCTGCTAAACATTCCAAAAATACCACACTGCTATACCCTTTCTTAATTTCAAGAAAATGCGCGAATGGTGTCCTCATCATTGCATCTCTTTGTCCCTCGGTAATCCTCTCAAGAAGATCATTCATCATAGCAATAAACTTCTGGGTTGTACATCGTGACACAGGGCCATCCGCATTTCTATTACATCCATCGCCCTCGCCCTTCTCCTGCTTACTTCTTCCACCAATCTGCCTCTTTCCCTTATCCCCCTTCACCGCCTTCCCCTTTTCCGCCCGTTTATCCACCTTCAATGGTTGCTGCTGACCTTTACCACGCACTTCTTTCGGAGCCATATGCCACCAACCTACACAAGGCAAACCATTCCCTCAAATTTTGATCGTAGGAACACTATTATTGCTACGATCGTCCTAATGGCATTCCACCTACTAAACATACCGCATTTCACTTCACCAATACAAAATTACCAATTCTACTCCAATTACACAGGATTTTAACTATCTAATTCAACAAAGCCAATCATTTAAATTGCATTCTTCAACAAAGCAATTGCATTTCTCAAACCATCTCTTAAACATACTACAACCTACAGCCCTTACATTTCACAAAAAATTCGCCAAGAACACATTAAAGCCCTAAAACCAATACAACCCTAACTATTTACCTCCGTTCGCGGTACCACCTTCAACCCGGCCGAATCGAGTTCTCTTTTCCTCTCTCGTCCCTTCCTCGCTCTCTCTCACGCTTTCTCTTATGCCAATAACTCTGCCGCCGACTGTCGCACCCCGCCTCTCCTTCGCACCCCGCTGCTCAAAGAAACAAGCCCAATTCGGACGCCGTGGCCCGAACAGCACCCACGCCCCTTATTTCCGCCGCCTCTCTAGCCTCGATTTCCAATTTCCAGCAGCAATTTTTCACCCACCGGCAGAATAGATATTGTTGTTAAAACGGTTCCGAACGCTTGAAATGTTAGAACGAAAGAGTAAAGTGTATGGAGTGTTCTCGAGAAGAAAGAGTAAAGTGTATCTATTACTGCTCTCCTATTCTTTTTAATTTTAAATTTACCTTTCTTATTCATTTATTGGTTTTGCATTTTCTTCATAAAATGTTGTACTGCAGAATAACTTGGAAAACTTCTATGTAGTTGACCTGAACAAAAAAACTAATGTGCGGTGCAGTGTAATCCTTTACCCAAGCGGTGGGTTTTTCTCTAAATTGCCGTAAATAAAATACTAGTAGTTATCAATCTTTAAAATATAAATATATTCTTCACAACGTGGCGGTTTCCCCAAATTCCTTGAAGCCTGTTTTGGAAGCGGATGTAGTTGGCACTTGTTTCCCAAACGCTGACCTCTCCTATTCTAGCCTAGCTTTTTGTTGTTACTTCCTTATCTTGTTTTTTTGGTTTTTGTTTTCTATTTCTCTTTTCTTTCCTAATTTGTACAGGCTTTTTAGACACAAAAAAAAAGTCTTAAAATATAAATGCTATAAGAATACTCTGGTACCACACTTTCACGCAATCCTATTCCTATATATCAATTTTAAATGATTAATAATTCAATTTCCCAAATTCTAAAAATTATATATTTAAAAATTAAAAGATGATTTGATCCCGCTTATTTATAATTTTTTGTATAACTATCATAAAAATCAAAGTAAATGTGCTTTAATGAACATCAATAAAAAATCAAACCATAACACTTAAAACAAAAAAAAAAGAAAAAAAAGAGAGAGTATATGAATAAACATGGGAAAATTGTTAAAAATAGTCTCTTTTTTTTTTCTTCCAAATTTTCCAAAATCATTCCGTTGCTAATAAATTCAATTTCATCCTAAGGTCATTAATTTAATACTACCTCCGTTTTCAAGATTATAAAACGTTTGGTTTTTTTTATACTATTCATTATTCAACTTTTATTCACGTTTATACAATAGTTATATAATAAATAAAAAAACAGAGTCAAATAAAATTTTATTAGAACCATTTCATCGTGTTAAAATTATGCATTAAATTGCGTGTGTATAATGAATATTGCAGAATCATGAAAACATAGGAAATATTAAAAACAGAGGAAGTATGTTTGAAACTTCGCATCACAAACCCTTAATTGTTAAAATAATCCTTTTTATTTTCAAAGTTTTCGAATATGTCCATTATGAATTTTTTTGCAAAGCGTTTGAGGTTTATCGATGTTCACCTCTTCGCTATCGTACAAGTCCAGGAACCTTAAGTGAATCAGCTCTCTGATCTCCCTCGGAACACTTTTCAAGCCACACTTTCTCAAACTTTCTAATCAACTTTTCGTTATCATACAAGGCCCTTTATTTTTGTGAAAGAGTAATAGTGGAACAACAAAGAAGCTGCTATCTAAACAATTTCAGAAGCTTAGCAAGATTTGCAGTCCCCACAATTCCAAATACATATATACACAAAATACAAGCATCTAACTCCAGCGAAACAAGTTCTTTGTATAAAATTAGTATAATGTATTTGTTGGTGTTGCTTGAACACTCATCCCAAATAACAAGTGAACCCACCTTGCAGAAATGGCTCATTGATTGATCGACTAGAATGATGCATGACTGTCTGTTTGCTCTGCTTCTTCCACAGGCCTGCTGGTTAACGAGGGTCTCATCGTAACAAGTGCAGATTCATTTGCTCCCGCCCTCAAAGCAGCCCTTCCAGCTTCCAAGAACCTTTTGACTGCATCCTCAGCATACCGATTAGCCTCTCCAACAGTCATGCCTCTTCCAATATCTGGATAGGTGTTCAAGATGTGGTCACCGTTGAGCTGTGATGCCAGCTGAATGAGTTCAATCTGAAACTCAGACAATTTAAGATCTTCCATTGGTCCTCTTGGCCTTAATGACTTCTCTACTTCTGGAAGTTTCTCTGAAAAATGACAGCAGATTAAGTCTTGAATCTTGATTATATGTGCGGATTAGCAAAGTATTTCTAAGAATTGTCTCAGATGCAACTTGCCAAAAATATAGAGAACAAAAATAAGAACTACATTGAGTAGAAATTCTCATTTGCTTCTTGCTTTGGATGAAACTGTCATAATATTGTTCCCCATAGAAACAGAGCAAATTTAATTGGGATAACTCCATATTTTGGAATTACTGGCCGAAATACCAAGAAAGTGGTCTTAAATGTCTGGAAAAAGCAAAACATGACCATATAATCAAACTTCACCACAGGAAAGAAGCTTTTCAATTGTCTACAAGACCTTGATGTTTCAATTTTCCAACAAAACATAACCTTCCTTGAATATCACCAACTTATTATTTCTTCACAAGCAGTACAGAGACACAAGGATGTATGCCTGGTTCAATACATGTCCACACAATGACTGGAGTAATTTTTTTTTCAAGCTACAATCCCAGCAAAACGTCAAGGAGTCAAATAGTTCTCTTATTTTCTAATTGTGGATTCAGTAAGCCACTAACATTATGATAATAGGTTTCTAATCTATTGTAAAAGAAAATGAAAAAACTACTTGCTTCATGTATAAAAAGACCAAGTAGAACATACTCTGATGGATGTAGAAAACTGAAATAGCAGCGGAATGCCATAGTATGCTTATCTCAAAAAAATTACTTAAAGCATTAATAGGTAAATCCTGACCTGGACAGTCATCCCTTGGAGTATCACGCAAGGATAAGTATTTCTCGAAGGTTCCAGCCCATGCATCCCTTTTGGTCAAAAAGTTTGAGTTGAGATTAAAAAGCTTCTTCACGGTGGCAGGTATTGAAGAGTGTTCATACTGTGAAGTTGGAGTTGGGCCACTTGGTTCATGAATCACTGCATAAAGTAGAATTAGGAATCTGGATAGGATGAATTTTTAAGAAATACATACTGAACAGAAAAGTACAGGACATTTCGGCATGGGAAGAATCACTCAATTCAGATAAAACTCAAAATTTTTAAATAATAAAAAATGAATGCTTAAAAAAGAAAAAATCACAACTCATCCCACACTGTTGAGAAAAATAGATGAAAAGTGCAATCCATTCAATATCTGCGCTACTGGCAAACCTTTGGAAAACTATGTTACACATAATTGAAAATTGGTTCATGGGTGTGGAGTAGCCGCATAAAACATGATGACTTCAACGCACAATCCCAACACAAAGCAATACCCATGACATTATATCTTTTGGCTTTGCAGTAGTGTAGGGGAATCAATCAACCTATGCAAAACATTTGTAACTCCAGTGTTTGAGATCCCCACCCATAAATTCTCAACTAATTAATCTTCCATGAGACCCATCCCAATCCATAATGTAATATCAAAGTCCCACAATATAACAGAATGGTAATAAGTATCTCCCAGTTAGCAGCAATATGGTCATATGTAGAGCGTGATTTTCATTTCTTTTTTCTAACATATGCTGGGAAAACCTTCAAATTATATATTGTGAAGTTTCTTTTAGATATGGAAGACAATCCTTCAAATTATTTGGATGGTCAGGTGTTCTTTACCTTAAATAGAAGACTTGTAATGTTTGCAAGACTATTAGGAGGAGGACCAAAAACTACTGTATGATGAAAGTACACGCTTTTGTATGATCATTGTCCACACAGGCATTTTCAACCTCTTCGAGACATAAAAACTAATTTAAGAAAGTGGCAATTAACCCTCAGAAAAAGAGGCAACAAAATCATGTCCAGATCATGAATTACACTTTTTAAATAAAAGGAGTTTGTTGCCACTTATAAGAGGAACATGCAAGTAGAATTAGACATAAGACTGCATGCAGGGATTATCATCATGTTGAGAAGCTGATATAAGTACCAAATCAATGTTAAATAAAAATCAAATCAAACAAACAAAATTTGGAAGTTCACATAGAATCAAACTAACTGTGAACTATATTCCCCAAGTTCCTAAAATCCTCTATCCCTCGCATGTTGCAACAAATTCATGTCTTAATCATTTCAGAGACCAAAACCGTGTCTTAGTTACACAAATTTCAGCACTTCCACTACTATACTTAGGCATTTCTATGATTTTGAAAGTCTTCCATAAGAAAAGTTAACAAAATGCTTCTCAATTCTAACTTATATATGCATTTCACAATCTATTTTCTTCGGATAAAAAAACAATAAAAATCAATCAACCAATGTTAAACAGCATACAGTAAACAATATCACATACCAGTGCCTTTATCAATCCAAGGTGAAATCAAGAACGAAGGCACACGCACGCCAAGCCTATCGAACTTGAAATAAAAGGGGTCCGGGCCAATGATCCCATCAGGGTTGGGCACTCCAGAAACCGGTGTCGGCACATGATCATAAAATCCACCGTGCTCGTCATAAGTGATCAACAACGCCGTCTCATTCCACTGCGGACTCGCCCTCAGTGTTTCATACACCTCCTTCACAAACTTCTGCCCCCTTGCTACATCATGAGAAGGATGATCATCATTGGCCGGAGACAGCTTTACATCCATGTATCTTTGCTCTATTACAACATAGTTTGGGAGCTTCCCCAATTTAGCGTGAAGCTTGAACTTCAACGCGTAATCATGGAACTTGGAAATATGCTTGAGCTTCCTAAGGCTCTGGAAAAACATAGTAGCAGGAATATTCTGGTAATAAATCCCAAAACTGAGATCATTCTCGTCCAACGAGTCAAATATAGTCTTCTGCGGGAATCCATGGATGAGGTCTTTCCGGACATTGCTCGAGGCGCCGTGGGAGGTCGCTGAATGAACGTAGAACCGATTCGGCTGTGTCGAGGCGGGCACCGAAGCAAACCACCGGTCAAAAACGGCAAATTCGCTCGCTAATTCGGTGAAAACCGGTAGCAGTTCGGGCTTGAACCCACTCATCACGGTTCTGGACATACCCTCGACCCCCATGCTCTCCGCCTGCTGCACAAACCCGTTCATCGGAGCTGGATTCGCCGACGTATCAGTTCCCCCAAATATCTGCTCCCTCATGGCTTGAATAGAGTGGCCGGGGTCTGAATCGACGAAGAACGCATCATCGGAGACGTGTACGGCGGGGGAATTCGGGTCCGATGCGTTGACCCGGTTGAATTCGTCGCCGTTGAGGCCGTCAATATCCGGGCGGAGCTTCTTAAGCCAGCCGAGCATGTGATCGAACGAGCGATTTTCCATCACAAGGACGACTAGGGTTTTAATTGGGCCATCGATTTTGTGCGTACACTTTTCGGGGAAGGGCCAAGAATCGGCGAGGGAGGAGGAAAGGAGCAGGTAGATGGCGAGAAGATGTAGAAAGCGTGTGCGCCGGAAAATCGCCATTTCCGGTGGCGACTGGTACTTGGGCAGTGAAAAGACGTAAAAACGACGGTACGGTATATATAGAGAGGTGAAGGAGAAAAGTACAGGCGAAGGGTCGAAAGGAATATGGTGGAGGAATATACTGTTGAATACGTCTAACACTGTAGTCAATTGCTTGTCTGATCAGTAATCCACCGTGGCTGTTGGGAGTCAACACCACATTTATCCAAGCTTACGTGGATTGGGTGTATGGGGTCCATCCTATTACTGGCTAAACAAATTGAGTTACACTAATACTTATTCAGGTACGTGACTAATTAAGGTGGGTGTACTTTCAAAATTTCGATAACCAATGAGGATTTTCAAAAGTATAAAATTTCTCAAAATGTTTTCTAATTTATATTTAAATGTAATAATGTTCATGATATCATTATAAATTTAATTATATTACTTAATAAATTCTAAATTTCATAATGAATTACATAATTGTATATTACTCCTACATATATCTAATTATATTACTAATAATACATTCTAAATTCAAACTAGCCGCATAAATAGTATAAACAAAACTAAAATGAGACATATGGTTTGTCGATATTGGACGAGTTTAGCCAACTGCACAGACGTCACCTAATTAAAAACCCGTTGCTTACATAGATTGTTTGAAAACAAACTAAAAGTGAGATCATATATTTGCACTTATCATAAAGCCAGCCCATAGGATTTTGATGTTTCGTCATAAAAGCCCATATTACTATATTGAAAAAAAAAAGGGTCAATATAGTCCTTTATTTTTACAAGAAAGCCAAATCAGTCCTTTTTTTTTGGCCAAATTGGTCCGCTACATATATTAATTACGTTCCAATCGGTCCTCCATCCACTAATTATGCCCTAATTACATATTTTTGGCCAAATCAGTCATTTTTTTTCAAAAATCTAAATTGGTCCGTTATTAATTTTTGCCCCATTTCATGCAGTCCAATGCACATTTCAAACCACTAATAACTCAAATTCGATATAAGTAAAAATTCTAAAATTTTGATATTTATAAACTACACGACGTGACGAATCTAACAAGATCCTACCTGGCTCATTTTAACTTGTATATCTATGTTTAAACTTTAAGTCAAAACAAGTGTATGAATAGTATCAAATTAGATAATGTAATTATTTAAAAAATGGAGGGAGTATATCGCATAAAATGGTGTTTCTCCATAAAATGTAGTTATTAAAAAAATGTAGTTATTAAACAAGTGGATCATCTTTTAGAGTTCGGTGGTTTTTGGTGTTTCTCCATAAAATAAAGACCAATTGCGATATACTCCCTTCATTTTTTTTAATAACTATATTGTCTAATTTGCTACTATTTACACACTTGTTTTGAGTTAAACTTTAAACATAGATATACAAATTAAAATGAGCTAAGTATGATCTTATTAGATTCGTCTCGTCGTGTAGTTTATAAATATCAAAATTTTAGAATTTTTACTTATACCGAATTTGAGTTATTAGTGGTTTGAAATGTGCATTGGACTGCATGAAAGGGGGCAAAAATTAATAACGGACCAATTTAGATTTTTGAAAAAAAAAGGACTGATTTGGCAAAAAATATGTAATTAGGGCATAATTAGTGGATGGATGACTGATTGGGACGTAATTAGTATATGTAGCGGACCAATTTGACCAAAAAAATAAAAAAGGACTGATTTGATTTTTTTGTAAAAATAAATGACTATATTGACCTTTTTTCCGTACTATATTCAACAAGCAAAAGTTAAACGTTCAACTTGCTAATGAAAATGGCAGAAATTTTACCCCTTCCTTTTGTTAGTTTTTATAGGTAATTAGGGTATGATTTTTATATTAATAAATCAATTGTCACAATACATTTATTTATTTGTTAGATATTTCTTTTCCCTTTTTTTTTTGAAATTAATAAAATGGCTATTAAAGAGAGAATGGGCTGTTTGGCTAAAAAAATAAAGAGAGAATAGGCAACAGGAAAGGCAGCCATTCAGATGGCCCCATCACCAATGAAAGGAAGCATGGGAATTGGAACACACACAAACTGCAACGAAGTTGGTCCAGTTGGATATAAGGGCATAAGGGCTAATTAAGGCTGTTCGTTCATATACCTATTTTGCTATCAATTTAATCCACGAATATTTATTTTATGATTTGGCCTTAATGTGACTTTTATACTTTAATTTTGAAAAATGCAATATACATATATGTGCACCATATTTAATACTCCATTTAATTGTGATGTTTTTTAGATAGGATCTTGATGTAGTAGTCCTACAATCCCAATTTTACAAAGCTAAAAACAATTATATCTAAAATTCTGATCTTGAAAACCTTGAACCAAAGTAGTTTTTAGCACCTCATTAGGATTTAGGACTCCCTATAAAAATATTACATATATTGTTGAATTACTGAACAAATATTAGTGCTGACAGCATTAATAATATGACACTATATATATATATATAACCACATATACAGGCTAAGAAGGGTGGTGCAAGCCTATCTAATACAAATTATAAAGAAAAAAAAAAGAAATGAATAGTGGCCGACCCTAACCTAAAAGTTGGAAGACAAATTACTTAACATTTTTCTTTAAGTGTAGTCGTGTAGAGTAGACGTTTTGTCGTTTCAGGGACGAGTAATATGTTATGGGATCATAGGCCCATACTCAAACAAGAAAGAATTATTGCAACACCATAATATCCTTACACAAAGTGCTCCATTTTATACATCATAAAAATGGAAAAAAATGCCAAAAAGGTACTTTTTCTTTTCCAAAAATTCAAATCAGTCCTTTTTCTATTTTATTACCAAAACAGTCCGCTACAAATGCTAATTATATCCAATTCAGTCCATTGTTTACTAATTATGCTCTAATTGCTGACGTGGCAAGGGTTTAAATTTAAATCTGACACGTGTGCATAATATTAGTCCCTTTTCTTAAATCTTTTTTCAATTCAGTCCTAAATTTTTATTTTGTTCCATTTAGTGCTCTACCAAAATCAGTCATTTTTATATTAATTGGTTTCCATCCTTTCAAATTATTTTATTTCAGGTCAAAAACCTTAAATTTTTTATTATTACTAATCCATTTATCAAATAAATGTCCAACATACTTCCGTAAACAAAACTAAACACCAAATCTCATGCATTGGATTTTATTGTCCATGATTGTGTTAATTGTTGCTGAAGGAAACCAGAACCAATGAACCATCGGTTACAGTCGAATGGTTAGAGAGAGTCCGTAAAATCCCGAATCTTGGAAAACCCGGTAACAAGGCAGTCAAACCTAATGTATGGGGTTTGTTGTTTAATTTTATTTATGGAAGTATGCTGGCATTTATTTGATAAATTGATTAGTAGTAATAAAAAATTTAAAGTTTTGTTCCTGAAATGAAATAATTTGAAAGGTTGGAGACCAATTAATATAAAAATGACTGATTTTGGTAGATGACTAAATAAAACAAAACAAAAATTTATGACTGAATTGGCAAAAGATAAAAGAAAAAGGCCTAATATTATGCATACGTGTCAGGTTTAAATTTAAACCCTTGCCACGTCAGCAATTAGAGCATAATTATTGAACAAGGGACTGATTTGGACATAATTAGCATTTGTAGTGGACTGTTTTGGTAATCAAATAGAAAAATGACTGATTTGAATTTTTGGAAAAAAAAGGACCTATTTGGCATTTTTTCCCAACAAATGCATGTCAATCTAGTGGGCAGTGTTTCGGGCCACCTTTTTGCACGTGCAATACAGATTTGCAACTGTGTATGGTGACATGCTTTTGTTGATTGAACCAAGAAGAAGAAAATGTCAAGGAATTGCAGAGACCACAAAGAAATTTTTTTGGATGAACAGTGACGCACAAGCGTCGGCTAAGGAAAGAAGAAAAAATAAAATAAAATAAAATAAAGACAAAAACCAGCAAAGGAACCTAAAACAAACAGTAAGAACCCCGAAAGGAGTTACACCCTCGGAAGGCAAATTCCCATCCTATCATTCGCCAGAAGCTGACGTAGCTCATCTGGCGGAAAAGCCCATGTGGTGAAGAAGTCAAGAGCACTCGCCCCTCGCTTAGCAAAAGCATCCGCAACAAAATTGCCCTCACGAAAGAGGTGGAACCAATGATATCCCGGATTCTGCTTCAATATGTCGCCAATATGTGTAAGCAACGGAAACAAGCGGATCTCTGAACTCGTGTCTTTTTGAATCAGGCGTAAAGCCTCAAGGGAGTCTGAATAACAACAGGCTTGTGTGACACCCAGAGTTTGAAGTTTTTGCAATCCTCTCCAAATGCCATGCAACTCCGCAACTAAGATCGAAGAGACTCCAATAGAACCAGAGAACCCTTCAATCCATGAGCCATCACTACTACGCAAGACACCACCAAATCCAGCAATGCCCGGATTACCAAGCGAGCTCCCATCCACATGAAGAACCACAGTTCCGTAGCGTTGAGGATGCCATTCCACATACCTGACGGACACTACCTTGGGCATGCGCAAGAAAACTTGATCAAACCCGACACCCACGTGAGAAGCATGGCGCACCACCGCCTGTGCACATGGGGCTTCTCCGCGAAAGCAAGCCTCATTACGCCCACGCCAAATACCCCAAAGTAGAGCCCATTGAGTACCTCCCCAGCCCTTCGTCAAAACTTTGAGGGAAGCTCCAACATTGGACTGGAAAGAGTGCTCATCGATGCTGACCGTGACACCCAGTAATGTCCAAGCAGTAGCGGCCCAAGAGCATGCAAAAAATAGATGGAAAATGGATTCCTCCGCGACGCCGCAAACCGAGCATGCAGCAGAATCCGCCAAGTGCCGAGAGAACCGGAGCATGTTTGTGGGAAGCGAATTATGGACTAAAAGCCATAGCAAAAAACGGATCTTTTTAGGCGCTCCAATCTTCCAGACCCAATTCTTGGAGTCGTCTCGAGTGATTCCAAGTTCTGTTATCACCCAGTCATAGCCACTTCTAGCTGTATAGGTTCCTTCAGACGAGCCCGTCCAGACTAGCGCGTCCGCCACCCCCTAATGTTGAACAAATGGACCAACCTCCCATGCTTCCAAGATGATGAAGTAAAAGAAAGATACGTTGCCTGTTTTGTTGGGCCTAATGGGCTGGTTTCTAAAATTGGGCCTCATCTTCTAAACATTTCCATTAGGGTTGGTATTGGCATTTTTTTTTAAAAAAAACGAATAGTCTAAATAAAGTACTCCATCCGTTCAAGTAGAATTGTCCTATTTAATTTTTTGACACTGCAACTTTGACTCAATATTATTATAAGTATATATTTGAAAAAAATAGTTGAGTTCGGTCTTTTTAGATTCGTCTAATCGTATAGTTTTAGAATATATTTTTGTATAATTTTTAGTTCTATATATTTTGAGATATTAACGATAAAAAAGTGTATTGTATGTAAAAATGAAATAAGACATTTTAAGTTTTACCATAAATAAGACATTTTAAGTGGGACAGATAGAGTATTAGGTAGGAGATGGCATTCTAGAACTTTTTTTTTGATGGATGATTAACCCAAATCATCCATTCGTATCCTGTTATTATATTCTTCTCCAATGCAAGTTATAACAATTACAGCATTACAGTGCATCTTGGTGGTCATCATCTTCTCCAACATTATTATTATTGCTCTTCTTATACTCATAGAACCAACAGCACAATAGAAAATACCCAAAGTTGACAACCCCAATCACCACCAGCATCCAGTACACGTCATCCACCCTCCCCTCATCGATATCATCCGGCAGCCACGCCGTCGCCCTCCTCACCACATCCACCACCGCCGTGCTCATATAAAACCCCACCCCAATCAACAACGATATCATCGCCGTCGACATGCTCCTCATGCTCCTCGGAAACTCCCGATAGTACAGCTCTACCTGCCCCGGGAAATGGCACGCCTCCCCAATCCCCACCACCGCCATCTGCGGCACCAGCCACAGCACCGACATAGGGTGGGACCCAGACCGTGAAATGGCGCGCCTTTTGTACTCAACCAGGGCTGAAATCGCCATACTGGCGATGTTGAGCACGTGTCCGACGCCCACCTGTTGTAGCGATGTGGGATAGCGTCCGATGAGTTTTCTCCAGAGTGGCCAGAAGCAGCGGTCGAATAGAGTCAGGAATACGGCGGTTGATAGAAATGAGAAGACGAGCATGGAGCCCGCGGGGATTTGGAAATGCGAACTGCCAACGTGGCGATCGGTGAGTAAGGCCTGGAGAGTGGTGAGGCTGAGCTGGACGCCGATGGGAGTGGAGAGGAGGATGCTGGAGGACCATAGGGGAAGGATCTTGAGGAGCGATTTGAGGTCCTCCACTTGTTGAACTGTGCAGAGCTTCCATGGATTGGCAATGAAGCCGGTCGGGGTAATAATGTCTCCTTCCGTTTTCAACGCCGCACGATTTAGTGATCTGTGTATGCATTTTGAGATTAATTGTAGTATTTGATTGTTTGTATGTAAGGAACGATTCTCAAAGATTTTAAAATGTTCCAACCCACAAATATTCCCAAATTGTATTTGGTAAAAACATATGTTGTATTAGTAATATCTCCAGAGTTAAAATTCTTCCTAATATTTTAAAATGACTAAAATACTGCAGGATCTTAAGTGAAAGAATTAAAACCATGGTTAATTATCAAATTTATCAGATTCTTGTCAAATTTTAAATTCTACAAAAATTCAAAGACAGAATAGTTAATATCTTCAACCTCATTCTTTTCGTGTCATATTATTCCATTGAATATATTAAAGTCGTCATATCGTATTGCCATATTAATAAAAATTAATACATGCATTAAAAAAACTGGTAGTGTCCTGGAAATACTTCATTAATTACTACTCCAGTTGACTTGTTTCATTCTCTATTTGCTTTCGGAAAGTAGATGCTTTTATTCTTAACATAAGTAAATACTACTAATAACTTCATTTTTATTCATTCTCTTTTGCGTTTGGAAAGTAGATAATTCCATTCTTAACATAAGTAAAGTTGTTGTCGTGGTACAAATGCTTGTTCCAAACAATTTATCATACATTTAAATATAGTTACTTTTGGTATAATTAAATGCCCACTTGAGGAAATTGCAATTTGCAAAGCAGTGTATGGTACTCAGCACTCTCGAGTCTCGACTATTTGTAATAATTAATTAGTATTCCCTAAAAAGATTAGGAGTAGAATAAAAGTCTACCGGGTTGATTTTCCACCATCGCTTTATATATCCTCTTTTTTTATATTGCAAATTTATTTATGAAGTAGCTAGGGTCCCTTGCTTGCAACTCATCATCACGTCTAAATTAAAATTTATCAAAGCAGAACAATCATGCAAAAGCACATCACAGAACCATCTATGGTTTCAGACAGCAGCTAGCTAGCGAGCACTACATATGATGATTACACAGCATCTTATCCATATATATATATATATATTATATAAGGCCCATGAGTAGACACAGATGCCGGCACACCACACCTAATTACCACTTCATTCAAATTTAGTTACTGTATTTTTTTTTTTTTAGGAAGTTCAACATGCCCAGGACATCTCATTTACTCTCTCCGTCCCATTCCAAATGTCCTACATACTATTTTTGGATGTCCCATTACAAATGTCTTCTTTCTATAAATAGAAATAATTTTCCCCTCCAACAACTATGTGGACCCCACCATATACTCACAAACCAACTCTACCTTAATTCCCGTGTCCAACAGTAACAAGACACTTAGAGTGGGACGGAGGGAGTATTATAATAATGTCAAGGATTAGGGTTTTAATACTATATACTTATAACATACTCCCTCCGTCCCATGTAAGATGTCTTGTTTGACTTTTTGACACTGTTTATTGTTCAACTTTGACTCAATATTTTTATAAGTATATATTTGAAAAAAATATTTGAGTTCAGTCTTGTTAGATTCATCTAATCGTATAGTTTTAGAATATATATTTTATATAATTTTTACTTGTATATATTTTGAGTTATTAACGATTAGAAAAGTGCATTGGATTGTGTGTAGAAGTCAAACAAGACATCTTAGTTGGGACAGAGGGAGTATATGTATTGCTGAAAAAAAATCATCATTTTTAGATATAATATATGATCGGCAATGCATGGAATATGGAGTACCTCAAACTATTTGATGGCGCGCCGGTTGCCACTTTTTTGTTTCCATAATAATAATCGGCGGTATCCAAAGAGATGCGTGCCTTCCTTTTCCTAAAACTGGCGACGAGCACACGCAGCAAGCCCGTAAACGGGCTGCCTTGTGGCCTATCGCGCATGTAGTACCGGCTCCCAGACAAGAACACGACCAGTCCGATCACATTAGCAATGAGACAAATACCAAACCCCCAAGCCCAGCTCACGTTATCCTCGAAATACACTATACCTGTGGCAGCTGTAAAACAAGCAAAATATAGAACGAAGAAATACCAGTTGAAATAGGAGGCCTGGTGAACTGGTTGGCTCCCATTGTTCCCAGAATGAATCTCGTTCCTCCTAACCCGATGCAAGCCAAAGCCAATGCCGTGTAGAGTACGCCGTATTGGAGATTTGATGGCGGCGGCGTGCTGCTGCTGCAGGAACTCGACCCTGCTGCTGCAGCTTCACAACTGGTGGGTGGCCTCAGACTGGGTAGGGTTACGGTTAGCACCAATAGAATTAGCCCCTGCAAGAAGAACCATGAGCATAACAAGAAAACAATAAAAATGTACTTCCTCCGGTTTTTTTTATTTTTTATTTTTTTTGTTAGCTACGGTTTGACAAATACTACAGTTCACTTATATACTTTGACTTAAAGTTTTATCATGGTTATATAAGTTAAAATATAGCCAAGTGAGATCTTGTGAGATTCGTCTCGTCTTGTAGTTTTTAAATATCGAACTTTTGAAATTTTTTTACTTGTACTGAATTTTATTAATGGTTTAAATGTGCATTGGACTGTATGTTGGGTGCGTCTGTAGCAATATTTAAAAACCAGAGGAAGTATAAAAAGAGGAGTAAACTTGCAAATACATAAACTTACTAGCTAGTATCAAGTAAATAACCCTACGCTCATCCAAAAAAAGTAAATAACCCTACGGGAGTAATTGGCATTTTATATATTCTTCTGTTTTGAATGATGTATGGGAAGGGAAAACTTGTCAAAAAAAAAAAAAGTCGAACAAATTAGAGTTAGTGGAGCTAGCACATACATACCAACAAACTGACGGAGGCGGAAATCCATATGATGGAAAAGCAGCCTATCAAAGAATCTGCGAGGATGGCTGCAACAAAGGGGAAAAAGCTGGTGCAGCCAGCGACGAAGTTGCTGATTTGGGCAGCATCGATGCTCTTGATGTTGAATTGTTGGATCAAGAAAACCACGAGGTTGATCATCCATCCTGCGCCCGCCAGTGTCATCCCCGCCATAGTTGCTGCTTAATTCCGATCCAATATAATTTCCAAGACAACAACGTAACCACGAAGTAAATGAGTACTTGTATGTGCTTATTTGATGAAAAAGACAGATTAAACTAGCTAGTGCTTCTTCAATAATACTATAATAATGAGAAACAAATTAAATCCGATCCATAAAGAAGAATGTTAGAAAAGAGAGATAGATAGATGTAGATGGAGATGGAGATGGACCACCTAAGATGAAGGGAGCGGTGATCCAGCCGCCTCGACGACCTGCTGCAGTGGAGGCATTATTTCCGTCGTCTCCGTTGGCCGAAGCATCAAGCAAGGGAGCCATGTTATGCACTATAATAGTTCTTTAATATATGTGGTGTGTGGTGATTGATACCATATACCCTTCAAAGTGTGAGTTTGAAGGGGTATTATTTATACTACTACTACGTGCATACAGGCCTGCTGATTAAATGCTGATGCTGCTGCATAGTGGAAAGACTTGTAATTTATATATACTTCATATGTGGACGACCACTTTAAGAGTTTCTCCACTTGACTCTAAATAATTTATATGTAAGGAAAAAGATTATGAACCACTGAATGAGCTAGGATGTGTGCTGTGCTACTAGAATCTCATGTTTTACCCTAAAATTTAGAAATTCACATATATACTACTCCCTCCTTTTTTTTTTTTTTTTTTAAACGTAACCACAGTGCACGTAGTCCAATAATACATATTTTATACCACTAATAACTCAAGTTCGGTGCAAGTAAAAATTTTAAAAGTTCGATATTTAAAAACTACTCGACAAGATGAATCTAACGAGATCCCACTTGACTATATTTTAACTTGTATAACTATGATAAAACTTTAAGTCAAAGTGCGCATGCATGTGAACAATACCCAATTTCCAGACATTACAATATTTCAAAAACGGAGGGAGTATTTATTAAGACAATGATGACAACTCCCATCCATATAGTACTCCCACCGTTCCTTTTTAGTTGTCATTTTAGAAATAAAAAACATTTCAAAATAATTGTCACTTTACATATTTACCTCATGCTTTTCCAATATTACCCCTATATTATCATAAAAGATATTCCTAGAATACTGTGCATTCTTTCTCCACTCCAATTTTAATTTTATTCCAAAAGAAAACACATTGGGGTAAAAGTGAAATAATACAGAATAATGATTACTATCCTTGATAAATGTGTTTCTTCCTAAAAGGACTACTAATAAGGAAAGACGGAGTATATGATATTCTAGTTAGAGTTGAGCAATTTGAGGTGTTAGTTTAATATAGTACTCCCTCCGTGGTTTAAAGAAGTTGACATTATTTATTTTTATGCAATTCAATGCAAATTTTTAACAATTAATATATCAAATTATAAAAATTTAATATTATAAAACTATTTTATTAGACAAATCTAACATCTCACTTAACTATATTTTATTTTATGTAACTACATAAAAAAGTTGAATAAAACTTACTCAGTGAATAGTGAAAACTATGGAAATGTTAACATCTTTAAATAACGGATGGATTATTAATTACTATTCCGTTTACACTACAATCTTTATATTTTTTGTTTTATTTTGATAGAGAATATTTAATGCACTTGTTTATTGTTACTGGTTAATATTTTAAAATAAATAAATTAAAAATAAAAATTATATATTACTATAAAATTAGTAAGTAGACAGATTTAATAATATCTAAATTCCATTTTTATTATACGTTGACGAAATTAAAATGATAATACATATACTGTATAATTTTAAAAAAAATTCTTCATTATTTTAATTATAGTGTGTATGATTCTCATCCAATACAGATTAAATATCGATCCTCATGGATATATATTGGGATGTTTGGGAGCCGCCGGATCCGCTAGCGGATAGCGGATTCGGAGAGAGAATTGTCTCACAATCTGCTCTCCAAATCTGCTATCTGTTAGCAGATCTGCTACTCACAAACATCCACATTATGTGCAATTGCCACCAATCCTCATTAAAGGATCGTATTCAACCCTGCTATAGGCCGGCTCATAGCAGAACTCAGGCCCCTACACTAAATAGACGTAATATATATATATATATATATATATATATATATATATATATATATATATATATTACTCCCTCCGTCCCACTCCAAGTGTCTTGTTACTGTTGGGCACGGGAATTAAGGTAGAGTTGGTTTGTGAGTATATGGTGGGGTCCACATAGTTGTTGGAGGGGAAAATTATTTCTATTTATAAAAAGAAGACATTTGTAATGGGACATCCAAAAATAGTAATTAGGACATTTGGAATGGGACGGAGGGAGTATATTTTTTTAAAAAAAAATATTATTTTATGTCAAATAAAATATTCTGCAGAATTTACTAATAAAATATATTAAATTCTAAAAAAAATTACCCAAGATTATTTTTCTTTTATTTCTTTTCTTTTGCAAGTAGATACTCTTTCTTTTTCCTCTCTCTATATAACATGAATGACAAATTAAAGTTGTTTTTTTTGGTATAAATGCTGATTTCAACCATTGGAGTCCATGTCCTCTTTAGTACACTTCATAATAATAGTAAAGGTGCTTTTAGTTTGGAATACTTCTATGGGCCTTTGATTTTAATAGAATTAGGGTGCTCAATGCAAAAGATTCAGAATTTGCTTGAATTACTACTAAAAGATATTGAATTACCACTAGAAAGTGTAATCTAGCTATATTTATCAATACTTTTGAATAGACATTTAATATTTATAAGTCACAATTCAACACTTTAACAAATACTGAATCAACATATAAACCTATTCCAATTTTAATAATGGATTTGATTACAAATAGAATTACATTGGCATGGATTTAATTAAAGTCGTAATTGAAGAAAAATGGTTAATTAATCTTTATTTAACCATTTTTCTCTAATTACGTACGACTTTTAATTAACCATTTTTCTTTAATTACGACTTTAATTAAATCCATGCCAAAATTCTTTATGCATGTATATTGTATTCTAATTCATAAACCAAATGAATACTTCTTTCATTAGTTTTTAAAATTTTATTTTCGGTTCATTTTGGTATTTTTGGTATATATAGACAGCCCACTTTTATAAAACTAGTATTTGGGGTTAATTTTCACAAATTTTCATGAGGTTTCAATTGCTAAACCCCAATATTCGACCGTTAATAGGTTTAGTGACGGATATTTTTTGGTCGCGCTTGTATTGGTAGACAAACTTTCAGTTTTAAAAACGTTTTCAGTCGGACTTACTTGATCAAAAATTTCAGTCGTTAGCGTTCCCAAAGCTAATTTCTGCGACTGAAAATTTTGATCACTCAAAATATCCCAAATGTAAAAAATTTTGGTTGCACGCGAACCCATTTTCTTGTTCATTGGAAGGTTTGTGATCGCTTGTTTCATCATAATTCACTCCCAACCATGATTTTTTATGTTTTATTTTTTGAATTACTTGTATCATTTTTTTTTTCTTTCAAGTTTTGATATATTAGGAGGTTACGATCACTTCTCTAGTTGTCCTTACACAACGCTTTCAAGTGATGGGAGAGTTTCTCAATCACTATCCACAAATATATATATATATATACACACACACATACGTATATAGCGACCTCTTCCAGCGACTTAAGAAATGAGGTCACAATCTTGCGACCGCCTCTGCAACCTCGACTGCGGTCGCACACCTAGGGTTATAGTCTTCTTCAACCCCGCTATAAACGGCTATTTTACAGAACAAAAATCATCCCCAAATTACTCCCACCTCCTGCGACTCCATCGCCCGCGACCTCTCCCCAACATCTCGATCGTGTTCGAGCCCTCCCCGCGAGCACTATCCATTGAGCCCAGCCTCTGCGAGCCCCCCTCCATCCCTGCCTGTGAACCATCGAGCCCAGCCCCAACCCGCGAGCCCCCCTCCATCCTGCCTACGAGCCCCCCTCCAGCCCCTGCGAACCATCGAGCCCAGCCCCAACATGCAAGCTCCCCTCCATCCCTGGCTGCGCGCGAGCCTCCCCCACCCCTGCCCGCGCGAGCCGGCCCTCACCCCTGTGTGCGCATCGTTCCCCATTCAGGTTGCTGATTCAGTGAGCTTGTTGATGTAGATTCAATGATTTCGGCAACCATTGAGGTATTTAACGATTCAGTGATTATGTTGCTTAAATTATGCTTGAATTGTTGGTTCTGACTGAATTTGTGGTATTAAATTAGTGATTCAGTTATTTGAGAAATTGTGTTCTAATGTGTAATGGGAATTGATTTTAGTGGTATTTAGAAACGTTAGAATGTAAGAATTACCAGGATGATGATGATGATGATTACCAGATGATGATTGTGCGATCACTGCATTTTGAATAGTGGTAGAGATTGTGCGATCACTGATGAAGACACACAAATAGTACTAGTTGTGATCATGAAAACAGGATAATTTGAATTCAATTTAGATGTTTCATTACATAAAGTAGTAATACTTACACTTTTCAAGTCAATTTCGGAACATGGTAATTTCAGCAAAATGAATGTGGTCCGATTGCTTTCAACTGACTATATGTGATATGGCATTAGTAACAGGATTATTGTTGCGGAAGTGTACCAAAATTAGCCAAATGCAGCAAAATAAATAGACACAGAGAATTTACGTGGTTCGGTCAAATCGACCTACATCCACAGGCAAAAGGAGAAACAAATTTTACTATGAGGGGAAATATTACAAAAGGGTTTGGACAATAATTTCTGGACCCACAAAACCCACTCAATTCAAATGTAAACTCTTCACAAAAGAAAATCCTACCAAAACACCAGCCTAAGACTCTCTAAATTCAGCGGGCAGAAGAAGACACAAGCTGCTTTTGCTAATGCTCCTTTGCTTTGCTGAATTGGTGCATTTTGTTCAAAGCAGAAAGGCTGTATTTATAGAGGAGAAGGCATGGGTGGCTTTGGGACTTCCGATGTGGGATACAAAACCACTCCCACCTAACACCCACGGGCAAGTACCACCTAACAAATCTCCACCTTGGTGCGATCCAAGCATAGTCGAATAATGAGTAGGCTCCACCTTGTTCTCAAACTTCCCCATGAAAATAAATGTACGCAAACCATGCACACAAATGTGCCAAACGGTACTCCAAATCTTCTTTTGCCTCCAAATTTACTACCATGGGAAAACAAAATGCCTCAGAGAGGCAATCAACAGCTCAAAACATTTAGCAAGTCCAAGCAGTGTCGAAACTTGCTATGAGGTACAGGTTTAGTGAACATATCTGCAGGATTATCTGCCGTAGCAATCTTCTGCACTTTGATCCTAGATTCCGATCTCAGAAAATGATATCTCACGTCAATGTGTTTGGTTCTCTCATGATGAACATGATCCTTAGCCAAACATATTGCACTGAGGTTATCACAAAACACAACTGCTTGATCTTGATGTAGACCAAGATCGCTAACCAGTCCTTTTAACCAAATTCCCTCTTTGGCAGCCTCTGTCAATGCCATGTATTCTGCCTCCGTGGTAGACAGTGTTACTGTAGCCTGCAAAGTTGCTTTCCAACTAACGACAGAGCCTCCAAGAGTGAAAACATAACCAGTCATTGATCTCCTGCTATCCACATCTCCAGCATAATCAGAATCAGAATATCCAACCACTGAACACTGCAAGTCGTCTCCATAAATGAGACCAACATCGGATGTACCTCTCAAATAGCAAAAGATTCGCTTCACAGCAAGCCAATGCTCTTTTCCTGGGTTCGCCATGAATCCGCTAACCACGCTAACTGCTTGTGCCAAATCAGGTCTAGTGCATACCATGGCATACATCAAGCAGCCCACTGCACTAGAATATGGAACCTTTGCCATATACTCCTTCTCAGCTTCAAATTTAGGTGCAAAGGTAGCTGAGAGTTGTGTATTAGTAGCACATGGAGTATTCAAAGGTTTCGCCAAAGACATTCCAAACTTTGACAGAACTTTCTGGATGTAGCTTTTCTGTGACAAGAAAAGCTTCTTCTGATCTCTATCTCGATAGATCTCCATTCCCAGAATTTTCAGCGCTGCACCCAAATCCTTCATGTCGAACTCTGCACTCAGTAGACCTTTCAATTTCTGAATATCAGCCTTATTCCGTGCAGCAATGAGCATGTCATCTACATACAGAAGCAAATAGATAATCGAACCATCTTCCAACTTCTTGTGATAAACACAACAATCATATGGACTTCTGTTGTAGCCAAGCTCAACCATATAGCTATCAAATCTTTTATACCACTGTCTTGGAGATTGCTTCAGACCATATAATTGTCTCTTCAATTTGCAAACATGGTTTTCTTTTCCTGGTATAAGAAAACCTTCAGGCTGAGACATATAGATCTCCTCCTCCAATTCCCCATGAAGAAAGGTAGTCTTCACATCTAGTTGTTCGATCTCCAGATCCTGATGTGCTACCATAGCCAACAGGACACGAATGGAAGTGTGTCTGACCGCAGGTGAAAAAATCTCGTTGTAATCAACTCCTTCCCTCTGAGTAAATCCTCTAGCAACTAGTCGGGCTTTGTATCGTATGCCCTCAGCTGGTGAAACACCATCATTTCTTTTGAAGATCCATTTGCAAGTAACGATCTTCCTTTCAGGTGGTTGTTTGACTAGCTCCCAAGTGTAGTTCTTATGTAACGACTCCATTTCATCTCCCATTGCAGCAAGCCACTGTACAGACTCGCCACATGATACGGATTCTTTGTAAGTGGAGGGCTCAGAATAATTCAAATCTTCAGCTGTTTGTAAAGCATAGCAGACAAAATCTTGATATCTGCTAGGAGGTTGGACTCCCACCCTTCTAGCACGATCATAAGCACTTCCTTGCTTCTGCACATCAGCTGAACTCGATGGTAGGTTGGTTTCACGTGACTCAACTTCGGTCGATTGACTAGAATCCAAATGCACTTCCTGCTCTTGCTCAACCTCTCGTTGTTCATCTGAATCATCAGGTGAAAGTTGAAGCTCCACCTTACTGTCAGCACCCGAATTTTCTGAGACATTCACAACCTTCGTAGGCTGATTGAGGATTGAATTCTCGTCAAACACCACACTTCTGCTCAAGATAACTCTTTTCACAGAAGGTGACCAAATTCTGAATCCTTTGACTCCATCTCCATACCCTACGAAAACGCCTTTATTTGCTCTGGGCTCCAGTTTTCCCTCGCTTACGTGATAATAAGCCGCACATCCAAAAGATTTCAAATTCGAGTAATCATAGGAATTACCCAACCAAACCTCATAAGGAATCCGACAAACAATTTCAGTATGAGGTCCCCGATTGATCAGAAAGCAAGCAGTGTTAACTGCTTCTGCCCAAAAGCTCCTTGGCAATCCAGAATTTGAGAGCATGCAGCGTGCCCTCTCCAAAAGCATCTGATTCATACGCTCTGCCACTCTATTTTGCTGTGGAGTGTTCCTGACTGTGTCATGTCGTGCAATTCAATTGTTCTTGCAGAACTCATTGAATTCCCTCGAACAGAATTTCATACCATTATCAGTTCGAAACCTTTTAATCTTCTTGTTGGTCTGGTTTTCTACCAACGCCTTCCACTGCTTGAATCTCAAGAAAGCTTCACCATTTTCCTTCATCATGATTACCCAAGTCATCCTTGAATAATCATCGATAATGGACAAAAAATATCTGCTGCCCCCAAGCGACTCAACTCGTGAAGGACCCCAACAATCAGAATGAATGTAATCCAACGCCGACTTCGTTCTGTTAGTTGCCTTTCCAAATTTGGTACGATGTAAATTACCAAATGTGCAGTGCTCACAGAACCCGAACTCAGCTAACTTGTGACCTTCAAGAAGACCACGACTTGACAGGATCTGCATTCCCCTCTGACTCATATGCCCAAGTCTAATATGCCATAACTTGGATATATCAGAAGTATCAGCAACAGCAGCTACAGAATCTATTACAGTAGATCCCTGCACAATATACAGAGATCCATGCAAGACTCCTTTCAAAACCACGGACGATCCCTTCATGATATAGAGTTCTCCATGCTCCCCTTCGTATCTGAAACCTTTATTGTCAAGGACTCTTAAGGGTATCAGATTCTTCTTTAGCTTTGGAACATGTCTGACATCGTGCAGAGTTGCAATTTCACCGGCATGTGTTCTAAGCTTGATAAACCAATCCTAGCTGTCTTACAGACAGAATCATTTGCCATAAAAACATTTGCTCCATCGACTGGTTTGTAGCTCGAAAACCACTCTTTGTTAGGACACGTGGTATGATGCTCCAGAATCAAGAACCCATACATCATCTTGCGATGGTTGCACGCTTGTGACCAAAGCCAAATGATCATCTGGATCTGTATCGCCGTTGACAGCAACAGAGACAGACTCCTGTTGCGTTCCCTGTTATTGCTTCTTCATCATCTTGGGACACTGGGTCTTCCAATGTCCTTTCTCTTTACAATAGTTGCAGACATCACCTGGCTTGGGACCTTTAACAAAAAACTTTTTCTTCTTTTGTTTTACAAATTTTCCATGTCCCTTGCCACTGCTAACAACGAGCCCAGCTGCCTGATCATCTACATTACTCGAAGATGCCTTATGGCGCAATTCCCTACTATGCAGAGCAGCACGCACATCTTCTAAACTGACATTATCTTTACCAACTATTAATGACTGTACAAAATTTTCAAATGATAGTGGTAAAGATACTAATAATATTAATGCGGCATCTTCATCCTCGATAGCCACATCAATATTACGCAACTCCAGCAAGATAGTGTTTAATCTATCGAGATGGTCTCGAAGAGATGTACCTTCCTGCATCCGTAGGCTGAACAAACGTTGCTTTAATAGCAGCTTGTTGGTTAAAGACTTTGTCATATAAAGACATTCTAGTTTTAACCACAGACCAGACGCCTTTGTTTCCGTCGCAACTTCGGTAATAACATCATCTGCTAGGCACAGTAAGATGGTTGAATGAGCCTTCTCCTCCAGGCCCACCATCTCAGCATTATATGGATCTACCTTTTCCTTCAATGGATCCCACAGACCTTGTTGTTTTAACAAAGCCCGCATTTTGATTTGCCAAAGGCTAAAACTATTCCTCCCCGTGAACTTGTCAACCTTAATATTTATGGCCGACATTTTGCTAACAAGAGGCACAAACAAAGCTCACAAAAGGGTAGCTTAACCGAGATGTGTTTCTGATGTGGAAGATCAGATTAACTGCGACCACAGAGCATACTACGCAATCTGGGCTCTGATACCAGTTTGTTGCGGAAGTGTACCCAAATTAGCCAAATGCAGCAAAATAAATAGACACAGAGAATTTACGTGGTTCGGTCAAATCGACCTACATCCACAGGCAAAAGGAGAAACAAATTTTACTATGAGGGAAAATATTACAAAAGGGTTTGGACAATAATTTCCGAACCCACAAAACCCACTCAATTCAAATGTAGACTTTTCATAAAAGAAAAGCCTACCAAAACACCTGCTGAAACTTTTGACAATTTCATACACGAGTATTTTCTAAAATATCCCAAGTTAAATTTATTCAAAGAAAAGAGTTATGATTCGTGGGAAAGGGGTTTAAAGATATACTTCACTTTTTATTACTCATATGGGGTATTCTGAATTCAAACGGCGCTGCATCCTCTCCGGCATTGGCGCCATGAAACTTTTGACAGTTTCATTACGCTGCTGGGGGGGGTGAAGAACCTCTAAATACAATCTCCAATTTCACGGCGCTGTGATCCTCCACGGCATGAAACTTTTGACAACTTTCACGGTGCAGCCGGGATAGATAGTTCAATCTTGGCCTTCAGTCTGTCATACTGAAGGTCCCCAGTAATTTGCATCATGAAACTTATCATAGTTTCATGTCATGAAGATCCTCGCCATGAAACTTTTGACACATTCCCACTATATGAGCATTTTCTGAAACATAATAATCCTGGTTTTCAATTTTGTTTAGCGAAACCAATTTATGAAGATGGAATTGGGATTAGGGATATATTATAGGTTGTCACGTTTTTATTACTCGTGCTAAGAAACTGTGCCCCCAAAAGCGCACGGTGTCAAAAATTGCAGTAATTTATAGTAAGACCGGATCGTTCACTGGAGGATGTGCGATAGAAGCAGGGCCCACGTCGTTTACTAAAATTTTCCACACGGTTACTCGATTCAAGCTCGCAATGATTTCTAACAACTACTTGACAATAATTTAAAGCAGATTATGAAAGCAATAAAATTATTCTACAAAGTATGATAAATTAGTCTAGAAAGCGATTAAATCTATTCTAAGAAAGTGATAAATATTATGCTAGGAAAGCGAATAAAATTATTCTACGAAAGCGAATTAAAATGTGACAGAAGGGACAGGGAGAAAGTAATGAATATTGGACAAGGTTCAGATGAAACACACTTAAACTTCTATTTTAACACAGATCTTTGTTTGGGATAATCCATCAGTTAGCTAACTCTCATGCTCTCTATACCATGTTCCCTTTAGCAGACAGGTACTTATGGTAAGAGTTTACATGCTCTTAAGACCTCAACTTCTGAGATACCACAGATTAATAACCCCCCTTGCAATGCCTTGCAAGAGAATGTTAGTCATATGTGGTGGACAAGCAACACCTAACATATCATTAGTTGATATGCCAAGTACTCCTATCGTCCCCCTTGTCACACCCAAAGTCCAAATCTAACCCCAAACTAATCCATAACTCTTAAACCTTACAACCGGCAGATGCATCTCTGCTTCTGAGTGACCTCTATGAAAGCATTTTAAAGAAAACGGTAAAGAAAGCAGTAAAGAAAGCATTTAAAAATCTATCGCTCGGAAGTCTTAAAAGATCGTCACAATCCGTTAGTATAAAAGAGCCCCTGGTCTTGGTGACCAGATGCAGATTTAGAACTTCCCAAATATCAGTAAGCCACAGGGCTTATAACATTCTGTTAGTTATGAGATACAAACATGAGTGGAACAGACCTATGAAGGTTTGTTCCGAATGCACTCACTCAAGACTCAATTTTAGGCTTTGGCGGGAGAAGATAGTAGTTGAAAGAAGACTCAACCCTACCATAGAAATTAACCAAGGCCTATATGTTGTTCCTCTAGTATTAATTATCACATTTTGTCCGAATCCAAGTGGAAACGGATTCGATGCAACACTTAATACAAGATTTCCAACACACAGTAATTTTGAGAAACAAATAGATGTTTGAAAATCATTCCCTAAACAGGTACTAAACTCTCAATTTAAACACAGATCCTTTCAGTCTAGGTGAAACCTACTCGCTGACTCTGCTTCTAAGTTCTCAAAATCAACCCCCAGTAGAAGATGAATTAGTCATAACTGTAAAATTATCCCGTACTCAGATCCGGATTTTTTAAAGTGATTTTTGTGGAAATTTATTATGCAACATCTGATTTAAATCACGACTTCTATGTCCAAGGGGAAGGATCCCCAAAATAGTAATGACCACAGTATCTATATAATAGTATCATGCATACATGTATATGAGAAGTAAAATAAACTACCCCAAAATATATGGTGGGGTTAGACAGAATTCGATACACAAAGATGGATTAGCCTGAGATAAGAAGAATTTGGCTAAAAAGAGAATGCCAGAAATAATTGGGGTTATCCGGACTGCAAACATCTGCTATCCGGTTCCCAATCATTCCAGATGGAATGATATGTAGACAGTGGAATGCCTTAAGTGACAGTTGCCGCCGTCACCTTAGACTTCACTGTCTGTGAATCTGGAGGAAAACCCACATGTTCTATTACCGTAATAATTATTAGATGACATTGGCATATATCATCTATCATTACTACAACTCTAGATTCAGGTTTGAAATTAAGATAAAGAGAAGAAAACTGTATCCGGATAGGAGTCAGCTGAGCAGCTATTATGGTCTCGGATGGACGAACCGCCAAGGCTTCCACCGAACACTACCTGAACCATGCAAAATAACAACTAGTAATTAATACTCAGAATACGAGCTAATTATCCGTGTGGGAATATCCGCCAACATTAGTCTGATGTATTTCTTACTAGTTGTTCATACACACAATGAAAGGGAAAATAAACAAAATTAAGAAAATATTTTTGGCATTGTGTGAGTGTTAATCATACAATAATCAAGACGCTAATGGATTGAGATGTGTAATGGATAAAATTAGATGTAGTGGGCCTAGGCCCAATACTCCCATGCAACTTACACAACTCTTGAAATAAAATATTTTTGGGAGTTTTAAAATAGAAGGAAGAAAGCAATTCGGTCTATTGGGCAAAATGCAAAAGAGACCGAATTGAGGATGCATGAGATATGAAGTAACACCATACCCTATTAATCTTTGTAAAGTCATGAAGCATCATCTAATTCGAATTGTCAAGCAATTCGGTCTAAACCGAATTGGACAATTTGAATTGATGAAGTCATTCCTTTACTCAAATTTGGCTAAGGCATTTACCCCAAAAATGAGGGTAATTCGAATTGCCAATTGAATTCGGTCAGACCGAACTTGGACAATTCGAATTGGTGAGACAGAGAAAAATAAACTAAGGAATGAGGGGATGGCATGGATACAATGTGGTCTCCTAAGTCAATTCGGTCTATATGGGCAATTCGGTATAAACCGAATTGCGTAGACCGAAATGCATGGAGATCACACGAAGACAACACTTTTTGCTATGCAATTCGATCTCATGGGCAATTCGGTATAGACCGAAGTATAGACCGAATTGCCTAGATCGAATTGCATATAAATTTTTCAAGTGAAGCATTTAACAACTATTTTTGCCATACAATTCCATCCTCATGAGTGATTCGGCCTAGACCGAATTACCTCAAACCGAATTTGCATGTTCTTCCATCATAAGTGTGGGTTTGGTATACATTGTGTGGTTTATGATGGATAAGTTTGACCTAATCATTCATTTCACATCAATGTCACTTCACAGCCACACTAATGAGTGTTTTAAGGAGAATAGACCTAGGTTATGTGGCTAACAGGCATTGGCTTGAACCAAACCTCAAAACTACAAACAAGCAATCAAAGATTAAGGACTCAAGCATAAACTGAACAAAATAAGAACACATGCTCAAAAACAAGAACACCTATATAATCTAAGGCAACACTAAGCTAAAGAAAGCGACTAAAACAGCAACTAAAAAACAAGAAAACAATTCTAACAAGCCTAAGATAGTCTAAAATCTAAGAACACTTATCTGAGTCTCTAAGGTGTAAGGTCAAGCCACAAACCACTTAGCACACATTTATTGAGAATGCAAGTCAACTAGGGCATAATAAATATAACCTAGTTGAAACAAACAAACATTCTACCATTATTGCTAAGGAAAGCATTAAATAGATGCCAAACACTTGAAATGAAAACCCATTTCTGGATTCTTTCTTGTATTGACATCGGAAAGCAGTAAATAACCCTAAAACCATTCATTAGCTTGAAGGTAGGGTTCATTCTAACTACAAAGCATTTAAGGTTTATGGAAATGGCTACACTAAGGGTGGTAACCAGCTTCTATGAGACAAAAACTAAGCTCAAAAGCAATAAAACTACATTACAAGCATGAAAAATAAACTAACTAAACTACACTACCTACCTAACCCTTAAGGGGTGAAGAACCTTCTCCTTCTTTTTCTCTCCCAGCAACTGTCCAAGAGTTTCTGTGTGTCTAAGGATATTTCTTGTGTTGAGGAAGGTCAGCTTTTATACTTGTTTTCGAAACCCTAGGCCCATCATGCATTTCTCACGTGCTCAGCTGTACTTTTGAATGTGATTCGGTCTCCTCATGCAATTCGGTTTAGATCGAATTGATGCAATTCGAATTGCATGAGGTCCTCCCTTCTTGTTCTTGAGCTGGAATGTGGTATTCATCCATCAATTCGGTCTATGGGTAGACCGAATTGGCCTTGTCGAATTGAAGATGGCTCATGCTTGGCTTCTTTGCTTTAAGGCAATTCGATCTATGCAATCAATTCGGTCTAGACCGAATTGCACAGATCGAACCTCTTCTTTCTGTTTTGCTCCAAGTCTTCTTTCTTTCCATGGTGCAATTCGGTCTAGGGGTCAATTCGGTTTAGACCGAATTGGTTGCTCTTCTCTTCCTCAACACCTCTTTTTCTTCTTTCTTTCAGCAATTCGGTCTATTGAGCAATTCGATTTAAGTCGAATTGCTTATAGACCGAATTGGTCTTCATCACTTAGCCAAAATTTCAGATTGTGGGATTTTCATTCTTTTTCCCATCTTTTTGATTTTTGTGGGCTATCTTATTCTTTTGCCCATCTTTTCATTCCTTTTTCTTTTCTTTTTTCTTTTTTCATATTTTTGGATTTTTCTAACACAAATGCAATTAAAATTGCATATTTTGTGTCTTTCATTACCAGCTTAATATTTTTACAAACTTGCATCAATCTGTCGAATTCAACTGCTTTCTTATCGAAATAAGATGGGATTTCGATCAAAATGTCCGTCTCAGACACGGAAATGGATTGGAAATAATGGACAATTTCGGCCATCATCACCTGCCTAAGGCTCTCTAAATTCAGCGGGCAGAAGAAGACATAAGCTGCTTTTGCTAATGCTCCTTTGCTTTGCTGAATTGGTGCATTTTGTTCAAAGCAGAAAGGCTGTATTTATAGAGGAGAAGGCATGGGTGGCTTTGGGACTTCCGATGTGGGATGCAAAACCACTCCCACCTAACACCCACGTGCAAGCACCACCTAACAATTATATAGATTCATTATGGTGTGAATGCATTTTCTTTTCCTGTTTTTCATAATTTCTGCACATGGAATTTACTATGTATGCTGCATTGGCAGTTTTCTTTAGTGGCATTTCGGAGGTTTAGCCAATTTGGTAATGGATGATGATTTGTTAAGGATTTTCGATTTAAACTATTAAATTATACGAGAAGCTTTGTATGAAATACTTTTGGGGTTGTGTTGCTTTTGAAATTTGAGTGTATTGATACCAGAAAGGTTCTGTAAGCTAAGGGCATTTGCAAGCTTTATGTGTCGAGAAGTCCTGTCCTTTATTTGGTTAACTGGCTCTATAGCAACCTCATCTCTGAGGTCGCTGATGAGGTCGCTGCCGTTGATACCAACCTCATTCAGGCTGCCTGCGACTCCATTTGTAGGTAGCCGCTTTGACATTTTCTTGTAGTGTACATTATAATAAAATAATTAATATATACTTTCTCCGTTTTCAAATATTTGCTACGGACCAACTGTGCACGCAGTCCAATACACATTTTGAATCATTAATAACTCAAGTTCGGTATATGTAAAAATTCTAAAAGTTCGATATTTAAAAACTACACGACGAGACAAATCTAACAAGATATCTCTTGACTATATTTTAACTTGTATAACTATGATAAAATTTTAAATCAAAATGTATGGGTAAAGAGTGCCCCAAAACCAAATGGGGCAAACATTTAATAACAGAGGAAGTATATATTAAACCCTACTCGAAATTATTCAATCCTAATTAGATATCATGTCCATCCTTATTATGGGAGCAGTAATATACTGTCATAGGCCCATACTCAAACAAGATATAATTATTGCAACACCATAATACTTATATCCTTACACAAAGTGCTCCATTTTTACTTATATCCTTACACAAAGTGCTCCATTTTATACTGCATACACTGAATGTCTATCAAGTGTGCCGACCACCTTTTTGCACGAGCACTTTAGCGGTGCCTGTGAATGATAACGCACCTTTGTCTATGAAGGAATTGCAGAGACACGGACGACAGAAATACAAGAAAGATTTCAGTTGGGCCTACTTTAGTTATTGCGTTTATGAAATTGGGCCTTGGAATTTCAACTTGAAAAAAGTTGGGTTTATTAGAGATAAAGGTCCCTTTTATATTCTTTACATTTTAAAAAGACCCCTACCCAAAATATTACTGTATAATTTGCACCTTCTCATATAGTTTTGATTATATAGATATGCAGGTAACCAATATTCTAAGTATGTGATAATCAAATTCTAGATGTGTGGTAACAAAAATAAAGAATATGTGTAACCAATATACAAGAATGTGGTAACCATATTTTATTCAATATACTAGGAATGTGGTAACCAAACTCGCATGAGCGGTAACCAACATACATAGTATGTGGTAACCAACATATCACGTATGTGGTAACTAATATGCCACAAATGTGGTAACTAATACAGTAAGTGTGGTATGTGGTAAACTCTATGTATGGTAACCAAAAATAAGAACATATGTTAACCAATATATTATAAATGTGGTAACCAAAGATATTGGGGCACTACAAGAAAACTCCATTTTAGCGACCGAACCCAAAATTCGGTCGCTAAACCCCAAAATTCGGTTGCTAACAGATTTAGCGACCGAATTCGCGACCGAAAATTTTCGGTCGGTAAAACCTTGGTTGGAAAATTTCCAGCGACGCGAAAAAATTTCGGTCGAAAGTTTGCGACCGAATTAGCGACCGCACTTTTCGGTAGCTAAAATTCGCGACCGAATCAGCGACCGAACATTCGGTCTCTAAAAAAGTCAACATTTTTTATTTTTTTAAATTTTGATATTCGCGACGGGAATATTCGGTCGCTAATATACGCGACCGAATTAGCGACCGAATTTTCGGTAGCCAAAAATCCCAAACAAGAGTAAAATGTTGACACCGTAAGGGCTCGAACCCACAACCACACCACCACCAACCCTCATCTTAACCATCTTGCTACCTCTACTGGTAGCGAATGATATTGCGCCACATGTCATATATATTTTGATCTCCAATCCAAGTTTTTGCTGAAGTCCAGTTTCGAACCCGGGTGGACGGATACTCCACCTCGCGCGTGTACCGCTCGGATACTCGTAAATACATGTCTTCATATGGAATGAGTTTATATATATATAGTTAAAGTAATAATTAAATAAAAAGTTAAATTCTAAAATCAAAGTAATTAAGTAAAGTAATAAAAGCATTCAAACACTAAAAATAAAATTTCATAATAATATAAGATTAATTAAAAATAATAAATTAATTTCAGAAATTAAATTAATAAAAGTATAAAATATGATTGAAAATAGAGGTAACTAAATAAAATAATACAATTAAATTTAAATTATAACTAATTAAATAAATAATTATTTATTATACTGATTAAATATAAATTAAATAAAAGTAGAATGCACTAATTAAATAAAATTAAAAGTTAATGTAAAGATATGCAAAAAAGGAATTAATATTAATGAAAACTATAAGTAGTTAATTTAATAAAATTAAATTAATATAATGTAAAATAAATAATAAATTAAATAAATATTTATTATTAATAAAAATATAATTTAATAATGATATTATAAAATAAATGAAAAATAAATAAAATAATTAAAAGAAATAACATTAATATAATTTAATAATTATATTATAAAATAAATAAAATAATTAAAAGATATAACATTCAAAAATCAAATTATATTAAAAAATATTTAATAAAAAAATAATAAAGAAAACTAAAAATAAAATAATGGGGAAAAAAATTAGCGACCGCAAATTCGGTCGGTAATTCGGTCGCTAATTGTAGCAACAGAATTTCGGTCGGTAAATCGGTCGCTAAATTATATTTTTTATACAAATAATAACAAATAAAAAAAATTGGGAGAAAAAAAACTTGCGACCAAAAGTTCGGTCGGTAATTCGGTCGCTAATCGGGATCGATTTCATATCGGTCGCCATTTCGGTCGCAAATTTGCGACAGAAAAAATGCGGTCGCTAATTCGGTCGGTAATTACCAACTGAAAATTCGGTCGCTAACAGCGACGGAATTTGTTCGGTCGGTAATTGCGGTCGCTAAATGAGTTTTTTCTTGTAG
The DNA here is from genome assembly GCA_030278955.1 of Hygrophila difformis. NCBI lineage: Eukaryota > Viridiplantae > Streptophyta > Magnoliopsida > Lamiales > Acanthaceae > Hygrophila > Hygrophila difformis. The sequence goes on from JAOANR010000005.1 coordinate 47,612,225, forward strand.
TGGGGTCTTATCTCTAAAGGCTTCAAATGAGTGGCTTCCGCTCAAAAACTGTTCGGAAAAATATATTATTTGGTCCTTTTTCTTTTCAAATGGGCCAAAATAGTCATTTTTCTATTTTTTGCCCCATTTAGTCCTTTACCTTTACTAATAAAATCCAATTTAGTCTTTTTTCTCCATAATCTTGTAATTAAGAGATAATGTAGTAAAAATTTGCGATGTTTTGTTCTGCGCAGCAGAAGAGAAAAACAGACGGGGCATGGTTTAAGTGTTGCGTAAAAAATGAATAATACATTTAGGTCACGGGACGGGTTTAAGAAATTTAATTACTACATTATCTCATAAATTTAAGATTATTGAGGAAAATGACCAAATTAAATTTTATTAGCAAAGAGGTAAAGGACTAAATTGGGCAAAAAATAAAAAAATGATTTACAGTACAACGTTACAGTGCGTCTTGGTCGTCGTCGTCGTCATCATCATCGTCTCCAACATTATTATTGCTCTTCTTATACTGATAGAACCAACAGCACAATAGAAAATACCCAAAGTTGACAACCCCAATCACCACCAGCATCCAGTACACGTAATCCACCCTCCCCTCATCGATATCATCCGGCAGCCACGCCGTCGCCCTCCTCACCACATCCACCACCGCCGTGCTCATATAAAACCCCACCCCAATCAACAACGATATCATCGCCGTCGACATGCTCCTCATGCTCCTCGGAAACTCCCGATAGTAAAGCTCCACCTGCCCCGGGAAATGGCACGCCTCCCCAATCCCCACCACCGCCATCTGCGGCACCAGCCACAGCACCGACATCCGGTGGGACCCAGACCTTGAAATGGCACGCCTTTTGTACTCAACCAGGGCAGAAACCGCCATACTGGCGATGTTGAGCACGTGTCCGACGCCCACCTGTTGCAGCGATGTGGGATAGCTGCCAATGAGTTTTCTCCAGAGTGGCCGGAGACAGCTGTCCAATAGGCTGAGGGATACGGCGGTGGAGAGAAATGCGAAGACGGCCATGGAGCCGGCGGGTATTTGGAAATGCGAACTGCCAACGTGGCGGTCGGTGAGTAAGGCTTGGAGGGTGGTGAGGCTGAGCTGGACGCCGATGGGAGTGGAGAGGAGGATGCTGGAGGACCAAAGGGGGAGGATCTTGAGGAGCGATTTGAGGTCTTCGACTTGTTGTACGGTACAGAGATTCCATGGATTGGCAATCAAGCCGGTCGGAGTAATAACGCCTCCTTCCGTTTTCAATGCCGCACGATTTAGTGATCTGCACGTATTTTCAAATTAAATTAATTCTTCTCAATGGAGTTTGAATTGGATTATTAATCAATAATTACAATATTGGGATGCTTGGAAATGAATAGATCCGTTAGGAGATAAATAGATCGTTAGGAGATAGTAGCACATTCGAAGAGCAGATTGTCTCTCCGAATTTATTTACTCCCAAACATTCCAAATTTTTTAAACAATAATATTAAATTATTTTTGTATTAAGCTAAGGGAGATCAAAATGTTCCAACCCACAAACAAGTAGAATAATATACTATATATGTTCAACCTCATGTTTTCCGTGTCAATGTATTCTATTTAATAAACTAAAGTCGTGACAAAATGTTATAATCACATTAATAAAGTATCAATGCACTAGAAAAAAACTGATGGTGGCCTGATTGCCTGAAGATATTACTTGATTCGTTTCTCTCTCTTTTTGCTTTTGGAATATAATAATTTTATTGTTTAACGTATGTAAACTTTCTTGTAATTCATATCACTCAAATTATAATTAATAAAAGAAATGAATAAAGAAGGACCTCTCGTAAAAAACTTAAGCCCTATATTCCCATAATATACATATAATCATATCATATTTATGTTTGGTAAATATTGTATATTAAATTTGATAGGTTAATTTTAGTTGATTTTGCACCTATCTGTTATGTACAACGTGGCCTGTGATACGAGGTTATTCAGTTGATCAAATTAATACGAAATATATACCTTAAAGTATTGGATGGCGCGGTTACAGCCAGTTTTTGTTTGCTTCCATAGTAATAATCGTCGGTATCCAAAGAGATGCGCGCCTTCCTTTTCCGAAAACTGGCGACGAGCACACGCAGCAAGCCCGTAAATGGGCTGCTGCCTTCTTCTTGTGGCGGCGTATCGTTCATGTAATACCGGCTCCCACCCAAGAACATGACCAGTGCCATCACATTAGCGATGAGACAAATGCCAAACCCCCAAGCCCAGCTCACGTTATCCTCGAAATACACTATACCTGTGGTGCCTGTGAAAGAAGCAAAATATTGAACGAAGAAATACCAGTTGAAATAGGAGGCCTGGTGGTGGGGCTTGGTGAACTGGTTGGCTCCCATTGTGCCCAGGGTGAATCTGGTTCCTCCCAACCCGATGCAACCCAAACCCAATGCCGTGTAGAGTGCGCCGTATTGGAGATTCGATGGCGGCGTGCTGCTGCCGCTGCAGAAACTAGAAGACGACCCTGCAGCTTCACAATTCGATGATGGCGGCCTCAAACTGGGTAGGGTTACGGTTAGCACCATCAGAATTAAACCCTGCAGCGTAACGTAACGACGGCCAGAAACATAATTAACAGGAAATAAACAACACGAAACGGATTATATATATAAAAAGAATGGGATGGGATGGGATGTATCTGCTGCTGGTTACATTGCATACCAACAAAGAGACGGAGGTGGAAATCCATATGACGGGAAAACAGCCCATGAAAGAATCGGCGAGGATGGCCGCAACAAAGGGGAAAAAGCTGCCGCAGCCGGCGACCAAGTTGCTGATTTGGGCGGCATCGATGGTCTTTATGTGGAATTGTTGGATCAAGAAAACCACGAGGTTGGCGAACCATCCTGCTCCCGCGAGTGTCAGCCCCCCCACAGTTGCTGCTTAATTTGAACAAGACGATCAACAACAGGTTAATTAATTAAACTAGCAGTAGTGCTTCTTCAAGTCAATGAGAAACAAATGAGAAAGATTGTAAGAAAAGAGATGGACCACCTAAGATGAAGGGAGCGGTGATCCAGCCGCCTCGACCTCCTGCAGAGGAGGAGGCATGTCGTGATCTGTCTCCGGTGGATGAAGTATCAAGCGAGGTAGCCATATAAGTATATGATGGGAGTGTTGAATGTGGCGATGAGATCGATGTTCAAGTGTGAGTTTGAAGGTATTACTATTTATAATAAGATAGTAGTACTTCTATATAAGACGAGGGGACTAATCATTACTGGCTAGCTCAATGCTATTGCTAGCTAGGGATACTGGAAAAAATGATTTTTTAGTCTTTTTCTTTTCAAAATGTCCAAATCAGTCCGTTACTAATTTTTTGCCCCATATAGTCCTCTACGTTTGCTAATTTTTTTCAATTCTGTCCTAATTATGTAATTAACATGAGGTTACTGATATGGCCGAAGTATATCAAATTTTACATATACCGTGGCAAATCCGGAGTCCCCACACATAACACACTATTTTAATAAATGTTTGAAGACTGACATCATGACATGGATGTCAATCCATGGCACATCACTACTCTAAAAAATGACTCTAGCGGGTCAACTGAACCATTTTTCACTGGGATGATGTACATAGTTTTTACTTGGTTCGCATTGAGCCCTTCCTCATTGAGGTTACCCAACCCATAAAAAAACACCAACCATTCATTTGCACGCATTATATATCACAATTGGTCTTCATTATCTTGGGAAATACCAAAAACCCCTGAGACCGAAAAGAAAATGCATTGCGGTAGCTGTTGACCAGAACTCCTATGTTATTGTTGTGAATGGTTGTTGTTTCTTTATGGTTGGATTACCCCAATGAGGGCTCAATGCAAATCATGTAGAAACTATGTCCATCATCCCAGTAAAGAAGGGTTCAATTGACCCACTAGAGCCTAGATGTATTTATTAGATTAATGATATGTTATGGCTGCCTTCAAATATTTATTTCAAATATTTATAATTAAGTTGGTGTGTTATGTGTAGAGACTCCAGATTGACCACGGTGGATGAAATAAGATTTACTTCGGCCACGTCAGCAACCTTAAGCTAATTATGTAATTAGGACCAAATTGAATAAAATTAGCAAACGTAGGGGACTATATGGGTAAATAATTACTAACGCACCGATTTAGATAATTTTGAAAGAAAAAGGACTAAATAATCATTTTTTTCCCTAGGGACACTGTATGTGTATGGGGGCCATTTTGAGCGTTTCTTTCTATTTCTATCCACTTGGCTTCAGGTATTTAAATACTGGTCCATATGTCCTATTATTTCTGACCTTGCGTTTAACGCTCTTCATTATATTTTATTCTTATATAATTACGATAAAATTAAGTCAAAATTAATTAATAAACAATTTAACGGAATGAGAACAGGGAAAAGATTCTAAACCACTGAATGAGGAGGATGTGTGTGCCGTGGCCTGTGCGCCGGGTAACCAAATCTCATGTGTTACCTTAGCATTTTGAAATTCACATGTACTAGCTACTAGTACATACGAATGTGGTGGTAATAGTTTAATGAATTAATATATTACAGTACCCGGTCAGTCACTGTCAATTAACTTTTTTGACTGCCGACATAAACCTTTAACTTTTATACTCGAAAAGACCAAAACGACCCTGGGTCGACATCGGGGTCGAGGTCAACCCCGGAACAAGAGGACGATCCCGGGATTAATTAATAAGGGGATAGGGAGGCGGGGTCGTGTGTGAGGGTCTAGGACGAACCCGGGTCCCCGACGGCGACCCAGGCACGGACCCACACCACAGACCCAATTCCTCTTTATTATTATTTATTATGAATTATTATTATAATTAAAATTGAATAATTATTATCAATAATAAATAATAATAAATAGTATTATAAATTTTTTTTATTATTAGTAAGAAATATAATAGAAAAAATTAGTTATTATAATAATATGAATATTTAATATTACTGTTTGTATATAAATTAATGCTAATATTATTATTTTATAATTATAATAAATGATACGATTATTTTATAATTTATCTAAAAATTTAATAAACAATATTTATTATTATGAAAAGAGAAATTAGTATTTAGTGTAAAACTAATTATTAAAAATATTAAAAATTTGAGTAATTAATAATAGTAATAATTAATTTGACAATATTTATTTCTTTCTCTTTTGTTACAATAATGATATTGTTTATTAATAATATTCTCCAATAATATTGTAACAAAGATAAAATAATTTTATAATATTATTGGAGAACATTATTAATAAACAATATTTATTATTGTAACGACAAAAGAGAAAGAAATAAATATAGTCAAATTAATTATTACTATTATTAATTTCTCAAATTTTTAATATTTGATTTAGTTTTACACTAAGTACTAATTTCTCTTTTCATAATAATAAATATTGTTTATTACATTTTTAAATAAATTATAAAATAATCGTAACATTTATTATAATTATAAAATAATTATATTAGCATTAATATAAATATAAACAGTAATATTAAATACAAACAGTACTATTTATTATTATTTATAATTTATAATAATTATTCAATTTTAATTATAATAATAATTCATAATAAATAATAATAAAGAGGAATTGGGTCTGTGGTGTGGGTCCGAGCCTGGGTCGCCGTCGGGGACCCGGGTTCGTCCTAGACCCTCACACACGACCCCGCTTCCCTATCCCCTTATTAATTAATCCCGGGATCGTCATCTTGTTCCGGGGTCGACCTCGACCCCGATGTCGACCCAGGGTCATTTTGGTCTTTTCGGGCATAAAAGTTAAGAGTTTATGTCGGCGGTCAAAAAAGTTAATTGACAGAATCTGACTGGGTACTGTGGCTCCTACCCCCTAGTTTAATTAGTAGTTAGGTTGCAGCTGGTACTATGGAGTAATTAATTAGTAATCATGATACATGCTAAACCCTATCTGCGCTCTTCAACCTATTAGGAAGTAGGATGCTTCATTGGAGAATATTTATATATGCATGGACCAAGTTAGTTAGTTACCTGGACAGGATATATATACACGAATAAGTTCCTCTCCGGAGTCCGGATATCCGGACGTGTTCTCCGGATGCACATAGTGTGCTGCCCCCCACAAATCAAAGTATTGCAGTTATTTATCATATTGACTTACCTTTTTCCTGGAGTGATTAGTGGTAATTATTGATATGCCATATTTTTGGGATGTCCTAAAATCTAGGACAATTTTTCATAGCATATATTTCTACACGTGTGTTATCAGATTTTTTCCCAAAGTTGAGAAGATTGTGCAAAATCTGTCCCCACCATTCCTTATCTATTGGACCGCCATATGTTATTTCAATTTTCTAACCCTTTCCCCATTTTGTCTTTACTCTAAAATCTTAGTGAAAAGGACACAACATCCCCTTCCCTAAAAAACCGAAACCCACACAGCAAACCCTTCCCCCACCCCACCATCAATTCTTGTTGAACGTGCATAGGTTCCCCCAAGTCACATTTTTATCATTTGAGACATTGGCACCTATGAGCTGAAGATGCTTATTAGTTTTTTTACGAATTACAACATTAATGCTATAATACTGCTTCCAATGTGTTCTGCAATAGTTTCAGATATGCTCTACATGTCACATCTTAATGCTTTCAGACATTGCCACATATGAGCGAAGCTGCTGTATTTTTTTTAAACAGATTATATCATTAATGCTACATTACTGCTGGAACTGTGTTCTTCAATAGTTCCATATATGCTACTGTTATGCTGCCAACGTGTTCTGCCACAGATTCCCTATTATTCATGATACTAAACACTCCAAATTATGCTCTGTAACTGCCCACATAATGATTTGCTCGGCAACCAACACGTGTCTCATCCAATATACGTATTTTGCTTTGGCTTGATTCTCCCCGAAATGATTTCCCTGTCGGATCTTTGTTCAATGGATTTACCTTACTGTTTACCTTGTACCCTTCTTTGCTACAGCAATACATCATCCACCTCACCACTGATTTGTCTCTCGGATCACATCTTTCGTATTCTTTCCGCACAGAAAACCCACGGCCATGTGCGAAATTGCAATAAGCACTATATGCATCTCTAACAGTTTTGAATTCAACACTTTCTAAATCCTTTATATCTGCTAAATGTAACGAACAAATCATCAATTCAAACGTCAATAAGATCATTACAAATCACTGTTTTCGATCACCAATATCCTCCAGATTCAAACATAAAAAACACGGGAAACTATGACAACATATGATACAATGGTCACCTGAAAACACTTTTGTTACACGGGTAGATTCGGTGTCGTCTTCGTCGGCATTGCATAAAGAGAACACCTCGGGAGACAATTCATCACACATGTCTTCAGCCACAACATTATCGGACAATCCAAAAACAGGATTCGCCTTTGAACCAACACCTCTCCGCAACACATCATTGGCGCTCCATGAAATTGATATCCCCTCGGCTGTCTCGTCATCAACGACGTTGTTTACATCACTTGCTATAGAACACTCACGACTAAACCCTAAATCTTCTGGCACTTGATTGAGATCTATCATATTCGATTTCTCAATCCCGTCGAGTCTATAGAATTTGGTTCTTACACTACCATTGCACAGCACACCCAAAAAAATTGAATCTTCATCCACTACCAATTATGGAGTTACTAATAATCCATTCATTGCTCCCATAATTTTTGGAATTTAGTGATCCACTTTCCATAAGTATTTAATGCATGTTAATGGTAAGAAACTCCACTCAAGTGACGCGTAGCACAAGGTTTGCATGGAGGCAACACCTCCGCATATGCGGATTCTAATATGTCCGGACAGTAACTCTATTGATATATACATCTATAGATAGATGAGCATTGATCGAGCATGCAACTCCACTTAATTATTACTCTTTCTGTCCCATTTAACTTGTCTTGTTTGACTTCAGCACACAATCCAATACACTTTTTCAATCATTAATATCTCAAAATATGTCCAACGATAAATTATATAAAATATATATATTCTAAAGCTACGTGATTATACGATTCTAACAAGACCCAACTCGACTGTTTTTTCTCAAATATATACTTACAATAAAATTGAGTCAAAGCTGAACAATGAACAGTGTCAAAAAATCAAACAAGACACATTATTAACTGGGACGGAGGGAGTACATGACTAGTACTACTACTCATTTAATTTTGTGCATTAATATATATACTCCAGTATATGGATCGGAATACCCTCATCATACAACTCATTTACCCTGATGAGTCCTGACTATAAATATCGAAGGAATATTGTTGTGGAAATCGGGTTAATTTCCACCAAAAATTATACCCGAATAATAGAGCTATTAATTAAACAATAAAGAAAACACCAAGATTTAACGAGGTTCGGCACAAATTTGCCTACGTCCTCCGGGCCCCACCGAATTATTATTTCACTATGAGGGAAGAAATAATACAAAGGGTTTTGAAAACAATTTCCTGGCACAAAACCCACTCGACAAGAGACTTACAAAAGCTACTCACTAAAGAAGAGCCTACACTAGCATTTGGTGTTTATTGCTCTCTTTAAGAGTGCTATGAGATGAAATGACTTGGGGTGTTTAAAATGAAATATTTTTGCCTCTATTTATAGGCATTCCTAGCCGCAATATGCATAGTAGTCCACAGCCGCAATATGCATAGTAGTCCACAGCCGCAATATGCATAGTAGTCCAAAGCCGTAATATGCATAGTAGTCCACAGTCGCATTTTGAATAGTACTAGGCATGTGAACAAATCAACACCAACCTCATTTTGGAAGGCAACAACCAACAAATCTCCACCTTGTTGCGTCTGAAATATCAACCACAATATCTCTTTCGAAAATTCTCCTCATCAAAAATTCGATAGGACCTCCAAATGCGCTTTTTAGTGCCAACTTCAGGCTCTTGAGACATTTATCAAATTCAAACAATGTTCGAACTTGATACCTGTTACAGCCTTCGTCAACATGTCTGCAGGATTCTCGGTGGTCTTGATCTTTTGTAACTTGACTCCACATTCTTCAATTATTTCCCGCACAAAATGGTATCGCACGTCGATATGCTTGGTTCTAGCATGATATACCTGGTTCTTTGCTAGATGAATGGCACTTTGACTGTCAGAAAACACTGTTATGTGTTTTTGACCAACTCCCAAGTCATCCAACAATCCCTGTAACCAAATGGCTTCCTTAACAACTTCTGTAATGGCCATGTATTCTGCCTCTGTGGTTGACAAAGCAACGGTTGACTGTAAGGTAGACTTCCAACTAACTGGTGCGTTGGCAAGAATAAATACATATCCAGTAGTTGATCGACATTTATCCAGATCTCCTGCATAGTCTGAATCACAATACCCAACTATATGTTGACCAGTAACATTAGTCTTCTCAAATATCAACCCAATATCTAAGGTTTTCAAGATATACCTTAGAATCAGCTTGCCAATGATCTTTACCGGGATCATGCATGTACCTGTTCACTACTCCAACTGCATGTGAAATGTCAGGCCTTGTACACACCATTGCATACATCAAGCTACCCACCGCATTTGAATAAGGAACCTTTGACATGTATTCTCGTTCCTCTTCCATCTTCGGGCATTGTGAAGCACTAAGTTTGAAATGAGGAGCAAACGGTGTACTTACAGGTTTGGTTTTCTTCGTCATGCCAAACCGCTGCAATACTTTCTACAGATATTGCTTCTGAGTCAAACTCAGAGTGTCCGTCTTCCTGTCTCTCGTTATTTCCATACCGAGAATTTTCTTTGCTTCACCAAGATCCTCCATTTCAAACTCCTTGCTGAGTTGGGACTTCAACCTGTTTATCTCTTCTCTATGTTTCGAAGCAATTAACATGTCATCTACATATAGAAGAAGATAAATGAAGGATCCTTCATGTAGCTTATGGAAATATACGCAATGATCAAAATTGCTCCTGGTGTACTTCTGGCCAGTCATAAATTGATCAAATCGCTTATACCATTGTCTTGGTGATTGTTTCAATCCATAAAGCGATTTGTTCAACCTGCAAACCCAATCTTCTTTTCCAGCAACTTCAAATCCTTTTGGTTGGGTCATGTAGATTTCCTCCTCCAAATCACCATGTAAGAATGCCGTCTTTACGTCCATTTGAACTAGTTCCAAGTCCAACTGCGCTACCAAGGCCAACAAAATACGAATGGATGAATATTTTACAACAGGGGAAAATACCTCATTGTAGTCAATTCCCTCATTTTGAGCATAGCCTTTAGCTACCAATCTTGCCTTGTAGCGAACGCCATTCTTTTCTGGAAATCCCTCTTTCTGAGCATAGACCCACTTGCAACCAATTGCCTTCTTTCCCTCTGGGAGTTTAGCTAGCTTCCACGTGTGATTTGCTTCAAGGGAATGTATTTCCTCGTCCATGGCTTTCTTCCACTTTTCTTTTTCCGGACTAATTTTTGCATTAAGAAAAGTTTGTGGTATACCTTCTTCAATAACAGGAAGTGCATAGGCCAACATGCTTTCGAATCGAGTAGGTCTCCGAGTTTCTCTTCTTGGCCTCCTAATTGCAATTGGTAAGTCTTGTTCCTCCTGAGGTTCTTGGGTTAAAACCTCACTTTCTCTGGGCTCTTCTTCGGTACTTGGACCATCGTCTTCTATTGGTTGACCATCTACCTTTCTGGTTGTAGATGTCTGAAACTCCACCTGTTGAGGATAATGCTCCACCTGCTGGGGAGTACTATCCGGCTGCTGTTTGGTTACCTTATTCAACATTATCGATTCGTTGAAGGTAACATCTCTGCTAAAGATCACCTTTTTCATCTCCGGGCACCATAGGCGATATCCTTTTACTCCAGAAGATATCCCTACGAAAACAGCTTTTCTCGTCCTCGGATCCAGCTTTGATTCTTTCACGTGATAATAAGCAGCAGAACCGAGCACACGTAAAGAATCATAATCATTTGCAGGTTTGCCAAACCATGCCTCCAAAGGTGTCTTGCCTTTAAGTATAGTTGATGGTAGTCGATTGATTAGATGGCTCGCATATGTCACTGCTTCAGTCTAGAACTGCTTGCCCAAATTAGCATTGGACAACATACACCGAACTTTCTCCAACAAGGTTCGGTTCATCCGTTCAGCCACCCCATTCTGTTGTGGCGTGTCCCGCACAGTGAAATGTCAGGAAATACCTTCCTTCTTGCACAAATCGAAAAAAGGGTCATTTCGATATTCTGTACCGTTATCAGATCGAAGCACTTTAATCTTCCTCCCGGTCTGGTTCTCCATCATTTTCTTCCAAGCGAGGAATTTCCCGAATGCTTCATTTTTTGTTCGCATGGGATACACCCATACTCTTCGGGAAAAGTCATCAATAAACGTTACAAAATAATGGTTTCCTCCCAAAGAAGCCGTCTTGGTAGGTCTCCACACATATGAGTGAATGTAATCCATAATGCCTTTAGTGTTATGGATTGTTGTTCCGAACTTCACCCGCGTTTGCTTTCCCAGAACACATTGCTCACAAAATTCATGTTTGCAAGTCTTTGCACCCTTTAATAATCCTTGCTTTGCCAGAGTCTGCAAGGATTTTTCCCCAGCATGCCCAAGCCTCATATGCCATAGCTTGGTCATATCCTCTTCCTTGTCTGCTTCTGATATTGCTGCTGCAATGCCAACCACTGTATTGCCCTGGAAGTAGGGTTGCAAAAGAATCAAATATTTTTGCTTTGATTCGTGATTCGATTCAAAATTATTTAAAATTTTGATATTCGAATAATATTTGATTCGATTCGATATTCGATTAAACATTTTATTTTATATAAAATAATATATAAATATGTAAAATAACTTTGTTAGATAATTTAAAATTTATTTTTAGTGAATATATTTATTAATTAATATGAATATATTTATATATGAAATTAAAGTACTAAATTTAATATATAAATCGAATTAAATATTTAATTTTAATAATTAAAAATTAATTTTTTCAGTATTAAATTACCTTATAGAATAATTCGATTCGATTTGAAAGTATTCGTGAAGCTTAACAAATCAAATCGAATACTGCAGTATTCGGTTCGATTCGGTTCGTTTGCAACCCTACCTGGAAGTGGTATAAGTTATTTTTCCTTATACCTTTCATGACGACAAGTGCTCCCGAGATTACTTTCATAATCCCATTCTGAATGTTGATGGAGTCGCCTTTAGCTTCCAAGAGTCCCACAGATATGAGATTCTTAGAAAATTTTGGTATGTACCGAACTTCCGTCAGCACCTTGGTTGTTCCATCGTGGTTCTTCAGATATACTGAGCCAACTCCAGCTATCAGGCAATATCCGTTGTTGGCTAGGTAGACAACTCCACCGTAAACACTTTCAAAGTTGACAAACCACTCCTTCCTGGAACACATGTGGAATGAGCATCCTGAGTCTAGCAACCAGTCGTCATTGCACGTTACCGATGAGACACAAGCTAAAGAATACTCTGTCTCATCACTATCAGCAACACAAGCTTCTGCTACTGTTTTCCCTTTTTTCTTTTGCAGCTTAGGACAATCTTTCTTCCAATGTCCTTTCTCGTGACAAAAGATACATTCATCTTTTGACACTCTGCCTCTTGACTGGGATCTGCCTCTTCTGTCCGGCTTGTACTTGTGGCTACGGCCCCGAACAGTATGAGCTTCACCAGTCGAACTCCTGTGTTCTAACTTATCCTTCTTTCTGATCTCGTTAGAATATAAGGCAGTGGTAACTTCTTTAAAGGAAATTGTTTCCTTTCCAGTCAGCATAGTAACAATTATATGCTCGTATTCATCGGGGAGCGAAGCTAACGGTATCAACGCCTTGTCAACGTCATCTATCTTCTCGTCAAGATTCAACAAATCGGTGACCAAAGAATCGAATCTTGTTATGTGTTCATTCATCGTGGTACCGGGCAAATGCTGGAATCGATACAGCTTTGTCTTCATGTAGAGCTTGTTCTCCGTGCTCTTTTTCATGAATTTATCCTCCAGTTCTTTCCACAGTCTGTGTGCCATCGTCTCTCTCATAAGCGGATACTTCTGCTCCTTTGAGAGACATAGCCGAATTGTACCACACGCAAGGCGGTTGATCCTCGTCCAGTCTATGTCATCAACACCATCTGGTTTGGTTTCTTCAAGTGCCCCATCCAGCTCCTGCTGGTACAAGATGTCCAACACCTCGCACTGCCGCATACCAAAATTATTGGTACCGTCGAATTTTTCGACGTCAAATTTGGCATTTGAAACCATCGTCCGTGATGACGATGTCACCAACGGCTTCGAATCTGAAGTTGACGTTTCACCGGACCTATCCGCCATTTCTGCTTTAAAGTTTAATTAATAGCTCACAAACGGTAGCTCAACCGAGATGCGTTTCTGATGTGGAAGATCATCTTAGCTGTGACCACAGAGCATACTATGCAACCAAGGCTCTGATACCAATTGTTGTGGAAATCGGGTTAGTTTCCACCAAAAATTATACCCGAATAATAGAGCTATTAATTAAACAATAAAGAGAACACCAAGATTTAACGAGGTTCGGCACAAATTTGCCTACGTCATCCGGGCCCCACCGAATTATTATTTCACTATGAGGGAAGAAATAATACAAAGGGTTTTGGAAACAATTTCCTGGCACAAAACCCACTCGACAAGAGACTTACAAAAGCTACTCACTAAAGAATTTGTTGTTTATTTGGTGTTTATTGCTCTCTCTTTAAGAGTGCTATGAGATGAAATGACTTGTGGTGTTTAAAATGAAATATTTTTGCCTCTATTTATAGGCATTCCTAGCCGCAATATGCATAGTAGTCCACAGCCGCAATATGCATAGTAGTCCACAGCCGCAATATGCATAGTAGTCCAAAGCCGTAATATGCATAGTAGTCCACAGTCGCATTTTGAATAGTACTAAGCATGTGAACAAATCAACACCAACCTCATTTTGGAAGGCAACAACTAACAAATATACTTAACGTATATGATTCCCAACGTGGATGAGGTACTCTGTAGTGGTCCACCCAATTCCCAGCTTAGCAGACTGCAGCTGTGGGCGCTGTGGCACGTGAGACATTGCTGCCTCTGCCTCACCACTTGTCAAGTTGACTTCTTTCACACTGCTCTGCTCAACAACAATAATTGAAGCCACTGTCGCCTGTCGGAACGGGGTTTAATTTCATGGCCTGCACTGATTCCTAACCAAATAGTACTACAAATAGTGTGACTAGCTAGCTAGAATCGCCAGTAGTGTCATTGCCATATGCATTTGGGTGTATGAATGTATGAACCACGCAGCAAATGACTGAAGATGAGAAAGGTTATCATCATTAATTAATTAATTCTATGACGATATCTGAAATGCCACTTTTGAATTAGAATGAAAAAAATTCTTCAATTCATCTAGTACAATAGTATTTTGTTAATAAATTCAAAATTCTACTTGATATGCACATATCGAAGTATCATGGAATTTTTATGGTTTTTTAATGCTAAATAATTGTCGAGGATGAGAAGACAATGCTCCTTTGGCCCAGCCACCATTCATGGTCGGTTATTTTTTACCCTATTAGTATATTATATTGTTATTGAAACGTATGATAAAGGCTCACAAGGAAGTGGCTGCCCCAATTCATAAGGGGTGTGTTGATGTAATAATGTATAGGATAGATTTTTCCTAATGTGTGGAATTAATGTACTATATAGAATTCTGCTTTCATTGAGTTAATCCTTTAATGTCCATTCAATACTCGAGAGATTAATCTTAGCGTCAATGTGTTATGGGATACCTTGGAATTATTAAAAAAAAAGTTTTGTGAATTTACCCTAATTAATTCAAGTGCTCTCAAAATTCTGTATCCGTTGACGGATCCATTTGCTCCAAAATATCTCATCCCACAGTATATATCCATTATATATATATATATATATATATATATATGGAATCTTGGACAATATTTTTTCCAAGATAGCTATGAGTTTATGATCGAAAAAAATGAAAAGGAGGAGAAGGGAAGAAGAAGAAAATGATTAATTATTAGTCATATATGGTCGATTCCCTTTTACACCATTATGATTATTGATAGGATTTGGGAAATTGCAAGGCTGAGTCCACAGTAGAATGAGATGTTCATGTAATCATCATCATCATCATCATCTTTGTCCCCATTCAATTCGTCGGTTAACATAGAAATTATTACTAAATAAGTTTAATAACAGGAAGGATCAACACAAAAGAATAAGTGGCAGTGGCAGGAGTTACAACACTAGAACGCAATCGATTCGATTACGACTCATCAAATGAAACCACAACAATATCAAATAGAGGCATGCATGTATCATCATCATGCAAACAGCTGGGAGATCGGGGCCTCAAACACCACCATTATATTATATGGAGTAGTCCACTGTGCCCACCAACGACAGTAGTTTATTATTACATACACAGTTCCATCCACATTACACAACAAAAAGATAAGGTGAATCCATAATTATTTGTATGGAGCAATATATACTACTCTACACTACAAAATCAACCACGTGTGTATATAGCAAACAAAATTAAAATCAAGCCATCAAATTCTTCAATCTAATCAACCCTATGTATTTATGGTGAAATGGTGAAAACACCCCCATCCTTAATTACTATTGGAATTCATCACCACTATCAAACACAAACACAAAAAAAAAATAAAAAAAGAAAAAAGAAAAAGGAGTGCGCCATTGAGCACGGCTTCTATAATTCGTTACCACATCCTAGCTTATACATATCCATGTATCGATATCTATCTTTGGTGGACCAATGTTTAGTAATCCATCTGTCTCATTTGAAATGTCCTAAAACTTTTAGATACGCAATTCAATGCATTTATTTGACAGTTAATATTTTAAAATGTAGATAAGTAAAAATTATATAAAAATATATATTCTAAAACTATGTGAAAAGATACATAATGAACAGTGTAAAAAGTCCAAATGAGACAATATAATTGGGACGGAGGAAGTAGTTAATTTATGGGTTGGTATTGGATTGAGATTTTAATAGACTTTCTTGAATTTAAAAAAGTCTATGAATTTTTTAAATCCATAGAGTTTATATAGAGTCTCATTGACTTTTATAGATTTTATGCAGACTTTGATTGACTTTTTTTTTTGAAATTAATTTTTATAGATTTCTATGGATTGTGGATTGTGGAATACCTTTTTTTTTAAAAAAAAATATTAATTTACAGAGTCTTCATCTTACAATGATACTACCTCCGTCTCATTGTAATTGCTACGGAGTACTATTTGACACTATTCATTGTTTAACTTTGATTCAACATTTTATTATAGTTATGTAAGAAAAAATATAGCCAAGTGAGATCTTGTTTGATTCGTCTAATCTTGTAGTTTAACAAATATAAACTTTTTATAATTTTCTCTTTTATACAATTTATGTTATTAACCGTTAAAAATATATCTCGGTATGCGTGTCAGGAGGAAGTATAGCAATTTGAGCGAGACGGAGGCAGTATAAGTTATCAAAAATGTTTAGAAAAAATACAAAATATTCATTATTTCAAAAATAAAAATAACATTATTATTCAAGATTGTTATTCTCATTTTCATTTCCATCGTTATTATACATTGGTCTCATTTCTGACATAGCATTAGCAATATTCATTCTCCATGCATTAGCTTCCATTCTTTGTTGTAGTTGGCTTTGAGAAAGCAATTCCAAATTTTCCTCTTCCATGTCGAGATCTTGTGAATGTTGAACTTCTTTAGATTTGGCTGGAAACTCATTAGAGCGACATTCTTTCTGAAGAAAGTTTTGCAAACCAACACAAGCTATTACTAACTCTGCTTGTGTTTGAAATGGGAATGAAGGTGCGGTTTTGAAAATTGTGAAGCAGGATTTGAAAATGCCAAAAATTCTCTCAACTACAATTCTTAGAGATGCATGACGAAGATTAAATAACTCACTTGCATTTCTGGGGTGACGATCTTGATCACCAAAATCTTTTAGATGATATCTAACACCATGCAATGAAGCTAAACATTGACGCCGATTATCAAATCCACAATCCACAAGAAAATATTTACTTACAAATACAACTTTGTAAATTAATACTCCCTCCGTCCCACCCCAAGTGTCCTGTTACTGTTGGGCACGAGAATTAAGGTAGAGTTGGTTTGTGAGTATATAGTGGGGTCCACATAGTTGTTGGAGGGGAAAATTATTTCTATTTATAGAAAGAAGACATTTGTAATGGGACATCCAAAAATAGTAAGTAGGACATTTGGAATGGGACGGAGGGAGTACTATTTAAAAAATATAAAGACACAAAAAAGTAAAGTGTAGCACGTGGAGGCACTTGAAGCCCATTTCTTCTTGATATTGCATCATGTAAAAGTTTTGAGTCATGTACCAAACCTTCTCACCCACTATGTACATACATAAATTGCAAATCAAAGTTGCACACAGCCAAAATATTTTGCGATTGAATACCATGACGATTACAATAACGGCTTACTTTTCGGCCTGTTACCATTGCCTGGAACAGAGCTTCTAGGTCGGTGCTGCTGCTGCTGTTGTTTTGGTTGAAAAAGGAGAAGCTCTTTTGTATAACACTAAGGTTGCGTACAAATTACAGAATACAGATCAGAGAAGAGAGGCGACTTACATACTAACTGCTACAAAAGCCCCAACAGGCAACAGCAACATAATCCAAATCCTACTAAAACTAGCCCATACACGCCTTGCTGCGGCTGATTTGGAGACCAAGCTTCAGTGGCGCTTGCCTCCTGCTGCTGCTAGCTTCATCACAAAATTACAGTGCGTCTTGGTCGTCATCATCATCGTCTCCAACATTATTATTGCTCTTCTTATACTGATAGAACCAACAGCACAATAGAAAATACCCAAAGTTGACAACCCCAATCACCACCAGCATCCAGTACACGTAATCCACCCTCCCCTCATCGATATCATCCGGCAGCCACGCCGTCGCCCTCCTCACCACATCCACCACCGCCGTGCTCATATAAAACCCCACCCCAATCAACAACGATATCATCGCCGTCGACATGCTCCTCATGCTCCTCGGAAACTCCCGATAGTACAGCTCCACCTGCCCCGGGAAATGGCACGCCTCCCCAATCCCCACCACCGCCATCTGCGGCACCAGCCACAGCACCGACATCCGGTGGGACCCAGACCTTGAAATGGCGCGCCGTTTGTACTCAACCAGGGCAGAAATCGCCATGCTGGCGATGTTGAGCACGTTGCCGACGCCCACCAGTTGCAGCGACGTGGGGTAGCTGCCAATGGCGTTTCTCCAGAGTGGCCGGAGACAGCGGTCCAATAGTATAAGGGATACGGCGGTGGAGAGAAATGCGAAGACGACCATGGAGCCGGCGGGGATTTGGAAATTGGAAGTGCCAATTAGGTGGCGGTCGGTGAGTAGGGCTTGGAGGGTGGTGAGGCTGAGCTGGACGCCGATGGGAGTGGAGATGAGGATGCTGGAGGACCAAAGGGGGAGGATCTTGAGGAGCGATTTTAGGTCTTCGACTTGTTGGACGGTACAGAGATTCCATGGATTGGCAATCAAGCCGGCCGGGGTAATGTCTCCTTCCGTTTTCAACGCCGCACGATTTAGTGATCTGCACGTACGTATAGTAGTATTTTCAAATTAATTCTGCTCAATGGTGTTTGAATTGGATTAATCAATAACGACTACTCCGTCCCTCCCATTTGAGATGTTATATTTTTTTTAGACACGGTATTTTAGGTAAAATGAGTTAATTGTGTTAAAGTGGTGTAAATAATTGATGCGATTTTTGTTTGAAGAGTAAAAATTTTCTAAATAAGGAAATGTAATAATTGAAGTAGGACGGACCAAAATAGAAAATGAGACACTTGAAATGGAACAGATGGATTATATTGTAATTATATTGTCTAAACTTTAAAAAATAATATTAAATTATATTTGTATGAAGCTAAGGGAGATCAAAATGTTCCGACCCACAAACAAGTAGAATAATACTACCTAGCTCTGTTTTTTTTTTTTTTTTTTTTTTTTTTTTTTTTTTAAGTTTGAAACATTGATATAATGCTTTTAGCATTGTTTATATTTTAACTTTGTCTCAAATTTTTATCATAGTTATTATGGAAAAAAACATATAGTCACGTGAAATCTTATGGAAGAAAACATATAGTCAAGTAAGATCTTGTTAGATTAGTCTAAACTTGTAGTTCTAGAATATTAATTTTTTTTAATTTTTAATTATATACAATGTAAGTTATTAAACGTTGAAAATGTGTATCGACATCCGTGTTTATGGTCGATGGTGCAAACCAAAAAACCGGAGGGAGTATATATCTTCAACCTCTTTTTTTTTTTTTTCTTGTCACAGTATTCCATTTAATAAATTAACGTCGTCACAATACGTTAATATAATGTAAAAAACTGATGGTGGCCTGGAGATATTATTTGATTTGTTTCTTTCTCTTTTTAGCTTTTGGAAAATAATAATTTTATTCACGACACTTTTAAAATTTAAACTGTCATAACTTCATACCATTCAGCGAATTGCATTTTATGGCTTTCTCGTAATTTATGCATAAATTATACTTCCTCTGTTTTTTTAAAGATTACACTTCTCATTTGCACGTATGTCGATGCACATTTTTAATGATTAATAATTCAAATTCGGTACAAGTAAAAATTCTAAAATTTGACATTTAAAAACAAGAGAGACGAATCCAACAAGATCTCGCTTGGCTGTATTTTGTCTTCTATAACTATAACAAAAATCGAAATCAAAGTACTACAATGAATAGTAAAATAAGTAAAAACGTAATCTTAAAAAAAAAAAAAAAAAAAAAAAAAAAAAACCGGGGGAGTAGATAATAAAGGAAGGAATATAGAGGGGTCATCAAAATTCAACACACCACTAATAAGTCGTACTCCACTCGAGTGACTTCATAGTATTTAGTTAATGGTAACTAGCTAGTAACTTTTAACTTAAAATAAATATTTAAGTGTGTTTTAGCTGCTAGCCTTAGTAGTTTTTTTGGAGCTTCTTATTGCTATTTTGAAATTTAATTAATTTTTCTAAGTGTTTGTAAAACTACAACTACTTCTAAACAACATTTTAGATCAAATTAAAAACATCAACCCTATGAAACTATACAGCTTTCAACATCAGCTCTAGTTTGCATTTACAGGAGCCATGCTGAACACACTTTAGTATAATTGACATTGTATGGAATCCATACCTTAAAGTATTGGATGGCGCCGTTATAGCCAGTTGTTTGTTTCCATAGTAATAATCGTCGGTATCCAAAGAGATATGTGCCTTCCTTTTCCGAAAACTCGCGACGATGACACGTAGCAAGCCCGTAAATGGGCTGCCTTGTTGTGACGGGGTATCGTGCACGTAATACCGGCTCCCACCCAAGAACATGACCAATGCGATCACATTGGCAATGACACAAATGCCAAACCCCCAAGCCCAGCTCACGTTATCCTCGAAATACACTATACCTGTGGTACCTATGAAGGAAGCAACATATTGAACGAAGAAATACCAGTTGAAGTAGGAGGCCTGGAGGTCGGGCCTAGTGAACTGGCTGGCTCCCATTGTTCCCAGGGTGAATCTGGTTCCTCCCATCCCGATGCAACCCAAAACCAATGCTGTGTAGAGTACGCCGTATTGGAGATTTGATGGCGTGCTATTCGGTGATGGCCTCAAACCTGGTACGGTTACGGTTAGCACCATCAGTGTTAACCCCTGCAACGAGAGACAGCCAGAAACATAAATTGGAGTAGTAGTAGTAGTAAAAGTTAAAGTTATACTACTAGTACTTACTAGTGGACGTGGTGACCTACCACTAACCACGAGAATTAGGTAGCATTTCAAATATTCTTGTGTTTTGTATATGGGGAAAACTTTTTCAGAAAACATCAAACAAGAATCAGTGGAGAACAAAAAAGAATGGGATCTATCTGGCTACAATGCGTACCAACAAAAAGACAGAGGTGGAAATCCATATGACGGAAAAACAGCCCGTTAAGGAATCGGCGAGGATGGCCGCAACAAAGGGGAAAAAGCTGCCGCAGCCGTAGACCAAGTTGCTTATTTGGGCAGCATCGATGCTGTCTATGTGGAATTGTTGGATCAAGAAAACCACGAGGTTGGTCAACCATCCTGATCCCGCGAGTGTCAGCCCCCCCACAGTAGCTGCTTAATTCCAATTTCCACGACAACAACGACCAAATGAATACTAATAAATAATACTATATATGTGTGTTTATTAAAACAAGATGATCACCAGGTTAATTAAACTAGTAGTTAGTTCCTCATCAATTAAATTAACTCCATAAAGATTGTTAGAAAACAGAGATATATAGATGGACCTAAGATGAAGGGAGCGGTGATCCAGCCCCCTCGAGCAGAGTAGGAGGAGGCATGTCGACTGTCTCCGGTGGCTGAAGTATCAAGCAAGGTAGCCATATATGACATATAGTATATATTTTATGTAATACGATATAAGAGGAGGGGACTAGTGACTACTAGTCAATACTGGTTTGCTAGGGAATAGGGATACTGTCTACTACCCACTTGAAGCGTCTTTCTGTTTCTCTGCGGCCACTTGGCTGGTATTTAAATAGTAGATTTCGTCTGTTGAAAATTTTCCCAAACGGTCCAAGAAAGTTCGAATTAAATAAATCCGTCCATTACATACTTAATCATTGCCGAATCCGTCCATGAACCCAGTTTTTTTACTAATCATTGCCGAACCCCATTAAATACCTACTCATCGCCGAACCGGTCCCTCCAGTCGGATAGTTTAATGGACGGGTTCGGCAATGATTAGTAAAAAATCCGGTTCATGGACGGTTTCGTCAATAATTAAGGTATTAACTATATTAAATTAAAATAATTTTAAAGTTCACTTGATATGATTTGAGCTACTTAAAATTAGTTTTTAGCTAATTTTTTTCAAAAAGAATACTCCCTCCGTTTTTTAAAGAAAGCTACACTTGTGAAAATGGCACTATTCACAAAAATACTTTGACTTAGAGTTTTATCATAGTTATACGAGTTAAAATATAGTCAAGTGAGATCTTGTTAGATTCGTCTCATCATATAGTTTTTAAATATCGAATTTTCAGAATTTTTACTTATACCGAATTTGAGTTATAAATGATTTAAAATATGCATTGGACTGCGTGCTGAGTGGGTCCGTAGCTAACAAAAAAAAACGGAGGAAGTACTTTACAAAATTAGAACTAAATCATTTTACATTTTATTAAAAATATATTAATGGACGGGTTCATTTAATTCGAATCTTTTTGAACTGTTTGAAAAAAATTTCAACATTATCGGACCAAATTGGTCATTTTCCCAACGAGGAAAAGATTCAAAACCACTAATATAAATGAGGGTGTGTGTGCTGTGGCCTGTGGGGGTACACCAATCAGATGTCCTACCATACCAATATTCAGAAATTGATCACATGTACTAAAGGGATCCGACAAATACGAACGTGGTAATAGTTTAATTAGTTAGGTTGGTACTACTTACTATAATGGCTTTGGACTTCATTGGAGATTTATCAACCAAGTTACCTGGATACCTGAGCAGCTCCACTTAATTATTACACTACTATTCATTTTGTGCATTAATATTGTGGTCCTCATGAGTGATGGTATCTATGAATTGAGTTACTATCCTGGATATTCAAAACAACTCTGAAATGTTGAAAATTAGAGAAAACATGTTGTTGAAAGTTTCTAGAGATACCATACCATAAAGCTGTCCAAATTATTTTGGAAATTAAATCCACTTATTAAACAATTATTTCTTGCATTTATGTATAATTATAACTTGCCAAAACGAATTTAGGGGTTTTGATCCTTAAATTTCAGAGTTGATGTCCAACTGCATTTTGAGTACGCATTCACAGCCGCCAACATTCCCAAATTTGACTTCGGCAATGCAAAATATGATGAATTTGCCGTAAATTGAGCGGTTTGTGCTGAATTTTCACTCAAAACTGTTGAATTTATATTTTCAATATCAATTAGTTAATATGGTTAACATTCATTTAGCACATTTGAGTGGAAATTCAACACTTATAACTAACAATCCAACATGTCTATATATATAGAATTAACATACAAATTATACCATTAAAAACAACCCGTTACATTTGTTCTAATTTTAAAAATAATAATTTGTAATGTATTAAAATGCTATGAGAGCGAAAAATCCTAAATTGGGGAAATGAGTTTTGCCTTTTGAGTAAAAAAAAATAATCCTTACAGCATTGAGCCAAAAAAAAAAAAAAAAAACTACAATAGAACAATTATATACTTTTATTGTCAATAATGATTTCTAAAAATAACACTCACGTAATTCGGGACACTTATTGAAATTAATGGGTTGTCACAAAATTACATCAATGTATTAATTATATATTAATCATTAATTGGATAGTTAAGATCAATTTATTAATAGAATGTGTATCAATTAAATTTCATCCAATCTATTAGTAAGCTCCCAGCATGAAATATATAAAATATAGCATTTCAGAATGGACCTGATTCAGGATTGTAACCTACTCCGGTATCTATAATTAATCTATCATGAGGGATGATATAAGCTTTTTTTTTTTTTTTTTTGGTAATAAAAGATAGGCCGAAGCCATATTTTATTAAAAACTTATTGTAAATGATACATCCCAAGTTTATCTTCTCTCGAAATATCAATTAGACAATCGGGGCCAAACTAGCTATTCAACACCAAACGCTGAAATGTTGTATCCGTACCATGGATGATGTCTATCACCTCTTAATTGGTTGTCAACCTCTACCACTGATAAGGAAATGGTTTCGGTGCTAGCGGCCTGTATGTACTGACACATTTAAAAGTGATGAATATGTGTATATGAAATGATGTGTGAGTATCAAAAAGTGATGGATAGATGTTACGAACCAAAAACTAATAAAAAACAAACTACCGTCTATACATCATTTTTAGCGCTGTCTGCACCTGCTGACAATTATTATGCCATTAAAGAAACCGGATTGCCAATAATTTGCGGATACAACAATTCAGGCAAGTTGCAAGCCAGCATAGAAAAATGCCCCGGCAAAAGTGGGATTCATTTTCCTTCCTTTAATTTGGCCCGAAAACCGCCAACCCAATCTCCTTTCGAATTTATCAAAAGTCCTCCGGCCATATAAGCCTTTTGTTTCCTTACAACACAAGTGTAAATTTTTTTTTTTTAAGGTTAATCTATAATTAATTATTCAAACTCTATAACTTGATTATATTTTAACTTATATAACTATGGTAGAAATTTAAGTCAAAGTGTGTGGGAATAGTAGCATAAACCCCATTGGGGCAAAAAAAAAATTTTAAAAATGAAGTATAATCAAGTGAGATATTATTGAATTCGTCTAATCACAGAGTTTTAAAACTTTATATTTATCTAAAAATGGAAAGCGGCCAAATTTCGTGGGACACCCCAAAAGTGAGATATTGAGTATGTTTGGGAGCAAGCATATTTGCTAGCATATAGCATATTAGAAGAGCATATCCTCTCACAGTTCTCTCTCCGAATCTGCTATCTGCTAGCGGATCTGCTGACTCCCAAACATCCCCATTGTTGAAGTACAAGCCAACTTCCGTGGGACGGAGGGAGTACCATTTAATTTATTAACGATTAAAAATGTAAAATGTAGTTGCAAAACTAAAAATGGAGTATAGTCCAATAACATGAATGGAAAGTTGTTTTTGGAATTTCCAACCCTGGGGTTGTCCTCTAGCTTTTACGTCATAATCGTAAAGTTGTTTTTAAATTTGGAATACTTCTCTTGGAACTTTAATTTTAATGAAAGAATTTAACGTACTCCAAATATATCCTGCATATAAATATATTATTTGTGTGAACAATAACTTAATTGTTATTTTACGATTAAAAATAGATTTGAAGCATGGATTTAAATTGGTCATTAAAGGGAAAAGGGTTAATAAGATGAAATGCCAAGCAAAATTACACGGTTTTTTTTTTTTTTTTTTTTTTACTGGAATCTATGGATTCCAGTATAAATGCATAAAGCAATTAAATGGTTTCCTTGATTAGTTTTGTTTTTTTTTTCAAAAAAAAATTGTGTAGTACTCCGTAGTTCATTTAGTTATAGTTATAGATGTGTATGCCCACTGTTACAAAAGTAGTCTTTAGGCTAATATATGTAGCATGCTGAATTGGTTAATCTATTTGTAGTTCATTAAGGAATTTGTCGTCGGATCGGAGTGCTTCTGTGTGAATGTTTTTGTTAATTTTCTCTTCCAATGTTGCTTTGCTTCGCTTTTAAGTTCAGAAATCAGAACCCAAATTCAAATTAAATAAGAAAATGTTAGGTTCACAGACTAAGCAAGTGAGAAATTATGTGCAGTGGTTCACTGAGAGTGTCTGAACACAACTAATGAACAAATACATTACGGTATCAATGTGTAACAAAAGGCACAGCGGAATAAAATGAAGCACAAAGTAAATAAACAACACAAAGAGTTGTTGACCCAGTTTGGCATTCGGCTTAAGTCTGGGGGATACCAATTCAGGAGATTATTTCACTATGTGAATCAACAATGGTTTACAACCACACACAATAGATGAAATAACTTGAAAGCCTTCATTTCAGACTTCAGGCAGATAGTTGTAATGACCAGGTGCTTTCTCCAGCTCTGGTATAGGCTTCCAACCTATTTCAACTCCTCAAAGCAACCCACTCTGAGTTTCCCCTGAAGAAGCCCGTGAA
Source organism: Hygrophila difformis (assembly GCA_030278955.1). Taxonomy (NCBI): domain Eukaryota; kingdom Viridiplantae; phylum Streptophyta; class Magnoliopsida; order Lamiales; family Acanthaceae; genus Hygrophila; species Hygrophila difformis. Next base: position 47,638,112 of record JAOANR010000005.1, read on the forward strand.
GCACTCCTCCTTTCTCGTATAGATAAAAGCGATGTAGTGTTTCTCCTGTTTCGCCTTAAGCACTCTTCTTCAATGTATCTCAGATTCAGTAAATTGAACAGAGAACAATTGGTAAACAACAGAAGTGCTCAAGGCTTGCTCGATCTTCCAGCAACCGATACCTTCTGTGCACACGAGGCTGGAGATCGATGTTTCTTCTCAAAGAATGGTTCTGAAAGCTTGAGAGAGTTTCAGAGTGATTTCAGAATGAAAAATGTGAGAAGTGTTTGAACCAATCCTCAAAAACTCTCTTTATCCAAGAACCCTGCAGGTTCAAACGGTCTTGTTGCTAATTGGGGAAAGAGCCGTTGCACTTGGGGGAAAACTTATTCAAATGATCTTTCCTTAATTCAGGAAGGGTTCCTGCAAGTAAATATTAGTATTTACCCTCTCTGATTAGGAAAGATCCGTTGGGGTTAAGCTCAGTCTTCAAGGAAGTTCTTCAGTATGCACAGGTAGACTGGTGCTGTGGATGTTCGTCTATCGAGTCCAATCATCGGCAATGAACTTCCATCAAAACCTTGACTAAAAAATCTCCCCTTTTTTGACAGGAAGTGAGCCAGTACAAAGAATCCAACCGATGATGAACTAATACATTATCTGACTAAGAACATACAGCAAACCCAACAACCCAACCACCAAGTACATCCCAAGCAAACTCATCATAACAAGATTACATCAAGATGCACATAGCCTATCAGAAGAACACAGATAAATGGCAGTAAGAAACATCTATAAGCAGTCCATCCAACAGATCATAACCATAAACAGTAGAGTCAGTCAACACCATAAAAAAAACATCAGACACACCAAGGTTTTAGAAAAAAACAGAGTTTCTAAATAACCAAAGAACTCAATAAGGAAAGAGTTTGGGAGTTAGAAAGATGTTACCCAATCGGCAGCAACAGCAGTAGGGAAGAGTTCATCAGCAGCAAAAATGTTGGATTTCTACTCCCCATCTGGATCAGTTTCTGGCAAAGACTTACTCAGACTCCTCCTCTAAATCCTCTTCAGACCCCTCTTCCTCAGCATGAGATCGAGAAATTGTATTTGGTTCATCAGACCAGTAGTCTGGAAGAAGAGCAAGGCCTTGTTCCAGCTTCCTTTCTAGAGCTTCATGGGCTTCTTTCATCATCCGGATCTCATCAATAGCATAGGAAGGAATGTCATTCGCTCGATGAAGAGTTTTCTTCTTTCATCATCTATGCCAGGGAGGTCAGGAGTTCTCTTCTGAAGGGCTTGAGAAATGACAAACTCATTCACTGGTTCAGTAGCCTCCTTCTTCTCACCAAAGATGTTTTCTGATTCCAGAAAGGCAGTGATCAATGCAGGGTATGGAAGAAGAGTCTTTCCATCATTCTTGATTGATTGAGCCAACTTGCCCAGCTGAGTGAGAACTAGGTATCCATAATTGATCTTCTCTATTTCATCTATAGCATAAATGAGATGGCACATCTCTCTGGTAACCAGGGAATGGTTTGAAGTTGGCAGAACATTGGAAGAGCAGAACTTGTACAACAAGTGGAACTTCTGAGTCAGATATCTTGGGGTGATCCCTTTTCCTAGCATCTTCAATATTTCACCCTTGGTCAGAGCTTGAGCCACTTTATCACTGTCAAAGGTTGTGCCTGGTGCATAGATGCTTTCAAATGAGACTTCAGGGACACCAAGGAGGTTGTTGTACTTCTCAGAAGTGACTTCATAAATGATCCCTCGTGTATAGTTCTTGCAGTACCATGATTTGCCTTCCTTGAGGAATTCCTTTTGCAGATTTGCAAAGAACTCCCTGACCAGATCAGGTCTTAACCTATTCCACTTAGAGGCCCATTCAGATAATGACCTTTCTTCAAGATAGATCGTCCAGCCTAACTCCTGGAATTTCTTCCCACAGAATCTGTTCTCAATCCTCAGCTTGTTGATCTTCAAGACCGAATCATAGTAGGCTCGACTGGCAGGATAGTAGAATTTGAAACCAGAAGCCTTTCCAGAATGGAGTGGAAGTTCCTTATCTGGCAGAGCGGATCAGCCTTGGCCTTTCTTCCCTCATGTTCATCCTCGTCATCACGAACACGCTTGAAGGACCTGGAAGATTTGGGAACAGAGACTTAAACCTTTTCAGGTATCTTTTGAACAGGTTGGACATCATCATTCTCAGAGTTCTCCCCCTCAGTATGTGGTTCGTCAGAAGCCTCATATTCACTTTCAGATACCTCCACCCTTGGAGTTTTCTCAATAGGAACCCTGGCCACTTTGGAACCTGTACCAGTCTCAAATTGAGTCACAACCTCAGCATAATCAGATTCTGAGCCTTCTTCACCAGATGAGTCCACATCTTCAGACCCAGCAACCTCCTCTTCACCTAAGATCTCCCCCTCAACAACATCACCTGTGATCTCCTCATGAGTCGACAGATCATCCCTACTCTCCTCTTCAGAAGCATCTCCAGAGGATACTTCAACATTGTCAACCGCAGCTTGAGATTCATCAACTTGACCCTCAGACGATGGCTTCTCAACAGTAATAGGATTCTTTGAAGGGATTTCAGATATGGGCTTGGGATCAACAACAGTAGTAGGTGGAGGAATAGGATTCACCACTTTCTTCGGACGAGGAACTCCCTTCCTAGGCGACTTAGCCCGACTGATTTGATCAACACTTTGAGAATCAGAGGCATCATTCTCCTTAGAACGATGAGTGAAATTCCCAGAAGGTGTCACAGTAGTCAATGGGACCGCAGCAATGGCTTCCTTGGTGCTAGGAGCAGGAGGCACAGAAGGGGCCTCTGGTGCAGCAGCTTTTCCAGCCTTTCCCGTGGAAGATCTAGTAGCAACATTAGAAGGAATCGAACTTGAAGTACTACCTTTCTTGGCGCTCTTGGGCTTAGAAGACACAGATGCAGCTTTGGCCAATATACGCAGGTTATTGGGGGAATCCATGGTTGCTGCATCATCAGACGGAGGGATCGTTGTAGAAATAGGTTTCTGATCTTCTGTAACCGCCTGTTCTTCAACCGTCGGAGTAGAGGAGGGTTCCTCCATGAACGTGGGTTCAACCACCGAGGTGGTTTCCGTAACTCCAGTAACCGCTAGCCATGCTTCCTTGAGTTCATTCCTAATGTCCAGATGATCATTGAGAACTGTCGATTGACCCTCCGCAGAGTGATTCTCCTTAGCCATTTGAACATCTTGCAAGGATTTTCCAAAATCGACTTGAGGCCTAGGGATCTTCTTCGGAATGGGAGCACCATCCTTTGCTAGAAGAGTTTTCTTCAAACCTCTTGTTTTCACCATGATTCACTGCAAGAAGACACTTAGGGCCACGAGGCAAGTGAGGGATGAGGGTGAACAGGAGAATGGAATAACGAAGAAGATGAATCGAACGATTGCAAAAGGTAAATGAGAAAAAAATCTGCTCAAGTTCATAGGGAACCAAAATGCTTCCCGCCAGAGAAGAGACTTAATTATGACCATCCTGCAGCAGCTCCCGGATCAGCTAATCAGAGGAATCCTTTGATTTGACAATAATGGGCCACTTTGATGGGCTTTTAATCTCCCCCCCTCAAAAATATAAATCCTGCAGCCCAGGTGTTAGAAATCATAAAATAAAAAGATTGGGCCAAGAGATTACTCTGTTTACTCCAAGGGGGAGAGTTTGGTCCATATCTCAATTGAGATAGCAAAGCCCAAGCTCACGTCTCAGGGCTTCAAATCTTTCACCATTTAGTGCCTTAGTGAATATGTCTGCATGTTGTTGTTCAGTCGCAACATGTGAAATGGACACGATGTCATCCTCTACCAACTCTTGAATAAAGTGATGTCTGATTACAATATGCTTTGTTCGGCTATGCTGGACTGGATTTTTAGCTATATTGATAGCACTCATGTTGTCACACAACAGGAACTGCTCTTTGTGATCAATACCATAGTCTTTGAGCATCTGCTTCATCCATAGGAGTTGAGCACAGCAGCTACCCGCGGCAAGATACTCGGCTTCAGCAGTGGAGAGGGAAATTGAGCTTTGCTTCTTGCTGTACCAACTCACCAGGTTTGTGCCAACATAAAAGCATTCTCCAGTGGTGCTCTTTCGATCATCCGCACAACCAGTCCAGTCAGCATCACTATATCCAATGAGTTGCAAGCTGGAGTCCTTAGAGTACCATATACCGAGATCAGTAGATCCAGCCACATAGTGAATGACTCTCTTAGCAGCAAGGAGATGTGATTCGTTAGGATCTGCTTGATATCTAGCACAAACTCCTACAGCAAAACTGATATCTGGCCTGCTAGCTGCAAGGTATAACAAGCTACCAATAATACTTCGATATAATTTACAATCAACAGATTTACCAGAAGTATCTTTGTTCAGCTTATCACTAGTTCCAATAGGTGTTCGAACAGGCTTGTTGGACTCCATTCCAAACTTTTTGACAAGGTTCTTGGCATATTTGGATTGATTCAGAAAAATTCCCTCCTTTCTTTGAGTAACCTGCAGACCTAAGAAATAAGTTAGTTCACCGACTAGACGCATTTCAAATTCCTTACTCATGATATTGATGAATTCATCCTTCAGAGCTTGAGAGGTTGACCCAAATACTATGTCATCAACATATATTTGAGCAATCAAGAACCCTTTTCCTTCTCCCTTGATAAAGAGAGTCTTGTCAGCGTTCCCTCGCACATAACCTTTTTCAAGCAAGTAGGATGACAGACGATCATACCAAGCTCTTGGAGCTTGCTTTAGCCCATAGAGAGCTTTGTTCAGTTTGTAGACATGGTCTGGATAGTGAGGATCTTTAAACCCCTTTGGTTGCTCGACATAGGCATCTTCCTTCAGCCACCCATTGAGAAAAGCACTCTTGACATCCATCTGAAAAAGCTTGAATTCGAAGGTGCAAGCAATGGCAATCAGCAACCTCACAGCTTCAAGTCTTGCAACAGGAGCAAAGGTTTCACTAAAGTGCACTCCTTCAACTTGAGTGTACCCTTGAGCTACAAGTCTAGCTTTCTGGTGATGTTACCATTCTCATCAGACTTGTTTTTTAAGATCCACTTGGTTCCAATCACATTCACATCTTCTGGTCTCTTCACCAGAGTCCACACCTCATTTCTAGCAAATTGCCCCAGTTCCTCTTGCATGGCTAAAATCCAGTGTTCATCTCCTAGAGCTTCTTCGACCCTACTTGGCTCTATTCTGGAAGTGAAACAATGTAACCCTGCTAACTCCTTATAGTCAATCTTCTTCTTGATCTGAGTTCTTCTTCCCTCATTCAGATCACCTATTAAATCATCTTCATCATGGTTTCTATGAAATCTTCTTGAGGGAGTTAGAGGGACTGAGCTAGCCTCTGCATCTGTTGCTTAAATAGGTGTCTTCTCCTTGTTGTCAGTAGGAATCTGCTCTGAGTTGATCACACCATCATCTCCAAGAACTATTGCATCAGTTGGACCATCATCTCTGCAAGGCTTGTCATCAATGGTGACATTGGCTGATTCAATTACCTTTCTGGACTTAAGAAGGTAAATTCTGTATGCTTTGCTTGTGGAAAAATATCCAACAAAGATTCCTTCTTCAGTCTTCTCTTGAAACTTTCCAAGGTGTTCCCTGTCATTTAAAACAAAGCAGGTGCTACCAAAAATATGGAAGTAAGAGATAGTGGTTCTTTTACCTTTCCACAGTTCATAGGGAGTTTTCAGTGACTTGGATCTCATGTGAACATGATTAGAGAAATAGCATGCAGTGTGAACTGCCTCAGCCCACAAGAATTGAGGAGCACCCTTAGAATTGAGCATTACCCTGGCTATTTCCTGGATGGTTCGATTCTCTCTCCACCACTTCATTTTGTTGAGGTGTTCTAGGAGCTGAGAACTCATGTTTGCTTCCAAGTTCACTGCAGAAATCTTCAAAGGCATGGCTCTCGAACTCCCCTCCATGATCACTCCTTATCCTCTTGATTTTGCATTCCTTTTCAGTGATCAACTGTTTGCTCAGTTTGATGAAGGCCTTAAGTGCCTCACTCTTTTCCCTGAGAAATGACACCCAAGTATATCGAGAATAATCATCAACACATACCAAAACATATTGCTTACCACCAAGACTTTTGACCTCAGTAGGACCAAAGAGATCCAAGTGAATGAGTTTAAGACATCGGACTGAACCAGATTGCTCAATGGATTGGTGAGATGTCTTGTGCTGCTTGTTCTTTATGCAATCACTGCATGTCTCAACATCATCCCTTCTCAAGGTTGGCAAGCCTTTGACACCTCCTGTCCTGCTTATCTTGATCAGATCCTTGAAGTTTAAGTGTCCCAACCTTTCATGCCACAAGTGGGTTTGAGATGTACCTACACCTTCAACAACCAAACAAGGCTGTGAAAGTATATAACAATCATTTTTGGATCTGTAACCTTTGAAGATGCATTCCCGTTTGGAGTTGAGCACTTCACAGCATTCATCATCAAAGAGCACTTTGAGCTTATTGTCACAGAGGTGACTGATGCTGATCAGATTTGCACAGAGACAATCAACATGATACACTGTTTTGAGAGCAGAAAGTCCTTCCTCAGCAATAGAGCCTAGGTCAATGATGTTTCCTCTCTTTCCATCACCAAAAACAACATGACCACCATCGATCTCTTGGTAGTTGGATAGGATTTCTTTCATCCCTGTCATGTGTCTTGAGCATCCACTGTCAAAGTACCAACAAGACTTCTTTCCTGACTTAGAGGTGGTGTGAAAGGCCACATTGCAAATCATACTCAATTTGGCTCTCCACTCTCTTCTGGAAATAGACCTCTTCAATTCTTCATTTGGCCAGAACATTGGTCTTCCAGACATAGCATTTCGAGCAAGTAAGCGACAAGACTTGGTCCTATGACCATAGGTCCTGCAGTAGGCACATTCTAGGGGTTCAGCTATAGAGACTTGCTTCTTGTTCTTCTTTCTTTTAGGGACCTTGCTAGAGCTGGCTTGTTCCACAGAGTTCTCAGAAGAACTGCATCCCTCTTTGACAAAGACTCTCTGTGAGGATGAATTACACCCCTTTACATACCCAATTCCTCTCTTGTCTCCATGAGCTTTAGATGATGCAAGGATTTCTTCAAGGACATCCTTTCCCTTGTTCAATGTGCTGGTCAGCTCCTCTGACTTAGAGACTTTGGCAGAGAGTTCCTGAACTTGGTTGGTCAACTCAGTCACTTGTTGGAGATCATCCTTCTGACTTGTGAGATCTGTGACTTGATCAACAAGAGCTCCATTGACTGTGGTGAGGTTGTGAACTTGCTCAGACAGCCCAATCACTTCTTGTCGAAAGTTGTTCCTTTCAGCACTGAGCTGCTCCACTTGATCAATGAGCTCCCTCTTGGCAGTCATGAGTTCATCATGTTGAACAGAGAGTTCATCAACTGACTGAGATAGATCGTGGTTCATGGGTTGAAGTAGAGCAGTCAGGTACTCCAGTTTATCACGCCTAACTTCAGCTTTGTGTAGTTCCTCTCTCAAAGAGTAGTACTCGCATCTGAACTGCTCATGTTTATCACATAAATCCTTGTGTTCCTTCCTCAACTCAACAAGATCGACACTGATAGCAAACACATTCTCTTCAGCAAGGTCAAGCTTTTGACATGTTTCATCAAATCGTTTGCTAAGTGCCTCAACACCTTGACTTCCATCCCTGTTAGAAGAAGTAGAAGCCTCATCAGTAATAAGAGTATTGATTCGAGCAGGAGTATTACCTTCATCGTGTTCAGTCTCAGAGTCTGACTCCCATGATCCAACAAAGGCAACCCCATCTTCTTCATCATTACTGGATTCAGGACTGTCCTCATCATCGCTGAAGGTGGCACAGTAGGTCTTCTTGACATCAGAGGACTTGTTCTTGAGATTGGCACACTCAGCTCGAACATGTCCAAAGCCTTTGCATTCAAAGCATTGGGGGCCCTTGGAATCTGAGGATTCCTTGGACAATTTCTTGTCAGGCCTATCAGATATCCTCTTCTCAGTTCTCCTGCTAGAGGATCCCTCTCCCTTCCTATTTCCAAATTGTTTGGCTTTCTTATCTCTGAGAAAGCGTGCTAACTTTTTGGTCAATAACACTAGATCCTCCTCATCAAGATCATCATCTTCATCAATATGAACAGAACATGATTCTTTGGGGGGAACCATCTGAGACTTGGTCTCCACCTTGAGGGCATTTGATTTCCCTTTAAAGCTCTTGCAGTGAGTCATCTCCTATGATTGTAGGATCCCCATAAGTTCATCAACTCCCATGGTAGTAAAATTGGCTTGAAGCTCTAGGGCAGCAATCTTAGGGTAGAACATCTCAGGAAGAGTACCTACAATCTTAGTGACTATCTCCTCATTGGAGTAGGTTTTCCCAAGCTGTTGAGCTTGGTTGGTTAGAGTACGAATCCTATCGAAAAAGTTATTAACAGACTCATGCTCATCCATACACATTTTATGAAATTCAGCATCAAGAGAAATGAGTTTAGATCTCCTTACAGAGGTGGTTCCTTCATAAGAATTTACCAAAATCTCCCAAGCTTCAAATGTTGTGGTGCAGTTGGAAATGAGGAAGTATTGATCATCTGACAGCACTAAAGAGGGCATGAAGGGCTTTGGAGTTCATGTTGGACAGACCCTTTTCTTCTTTGCTCCAGTCATTCATGTCTTTGGGAGTGCTCACACCATCCTTGGTGACACTGGGGGCAACATATTTGACAAGTACAGCATTCCATGCCAAATCATCAATGGACATCAGAAATGACCGCATCTTGTTCTTCCCGAAGGCAAAGTTAGTCCCATCCAGAAGAGGAGGCTGAGTGTAGTTCCACCTTTGACTCATCTTGCTTCAGAAGATCTCTCTCGTAAGAGTGTGGCTCTGATACCACTTGTTAGGTCCACAGACTAAGCAAGTGAGAAACTATGTGCAGTGGTTCACTGAGAGTGTCTAAAAACAACCAATGAACAAACAGCTTACGGTATCAATGTGTAACAAAAGGCACAGCGGAATAAAATGAAGCACAAAGTAAATAAACAACACAAAGAGTTGTTGACCCAGTTCGGCCTTCGGCCTACGTCTGGGGGATACCAATTCAGGAGATTATTTCACTATGTGTAATCAACATTGGTTTACAACCACATACAATAGATGAAATAACTTGAATGCCTTCACTTCAGACTTCAGGCAGATAGTTGTAATGACCAGGTGCTTTCTCCAGCTCTGGTATAGGCTTCCCACCTATTTCAACTCCTCAAAGCAACTCACTCTGAGTTTCCCCTGAAGCAATCCTCCCTTCTCGTGTAGATAAAAACGATGTAGTGTTTCTCCTGTTTCGCCTTAAGCACTCTTCTTAATGTATCTCAGATTCAGTAAATGAATAGAGAACAATTAGTAAACAACATAAGTGCTCAAGGCTTGCTCGATCTTCCAGCAACAGATACCTTATGTGCACACGAGGCTGGAGATCGATGTTTCTTCTCAAAGAATGGTTCCGAAAGCTTGAGAGAGTTTCAGAGTGATTTCAGAATGAAAAACGTGAGAAGTGTTTGAACCAATCCTCCAAAACTCTCTTTATCCAAGAACCCTGCAGGTTCAAACGGTCTTGTTGCTAATTGGGGAAAGAGTCGTTGCACTTGGGGAAAAACTTGTTCAAATGATCTTTCCTTAATTCAGGAAGAGTTCCTGCAAGTAAATATTAGTATTTACCCTCTCTGATTAGGAAAGATCCGTTGGGGTTAAGCTCAGTCTTCAAGGAAGTTCTTCAGTATGCACAGGTAGACTGGTGCTGTGGATATTCGTCTATCGTGTTCAATCATCGGCAATGAACTTCCATCAAAATCTTGACTCAACAGAAAAGAGTATAATTAAGATTAAAATGGGTAAATATATATCATTTACAGTACTGTAATATACAGATCAGATGCATCCACTTCAGCACTTAATCCATGTGTCACATTTTAATTAGATTAATTTAGAGGTGAAACGATCAAATTAATTGAATTAATTACTAGTATATATATTTGGAGGATGAATTGTAATTAAAAAAATTAATAAATTAAATTGAAAATTAATACCAATACATATGTACAATATACTTATAAAATAAAGAAATTTGGATTGTTATTGGTGTGTGATTATGTCGGCAAGCGAACAGTAATGTCTCTGACCTCACGCCCACGGCACTCCACGTCCATAATCCACAATCCCAAACGGCCAAACCCTACCCTACCCCTCCACCAATAAAAGCAGCTTTATTACAACTGGCTCCAGTCACATTTAAAAAATAAAAATAAAAAAAATTAAACAAATAAATAAAACAAAAAGTGTAGTGGTAATTGGGAGAGGCAACCCTTCAATGCTCACCCGATCCTCGAGGGATTAGTCTTGGGTCCAATGAGGCCTGGGGATACTCTGGTATTCACCTAAAAAAAAGTGTAGTGGTAATTAGTAAATTAAAGTGGATGAGGTACAGTAAATTTCAGAACCGCGCCTGGTTGATACTTGGTACTACTACATCCGTCCCATTTATTGTTTCTATTTGGACTTTTTACACTATTCGAATTCATGATATAAATTTGACCTAACTTTTTGTTACAATTATATAAGAAAAATATAATCGAGTGAGATCTTGTTAAATTCGTATTTTCGAATAGTTTTAGAATATATATTTTATAAAATTTTTACTTCTATATTTTTTTAAAATATTAAAAAAATTTAAGGTTAATCATTATGAATAAGGTGACGATATCTGAAGTGGCACATCTTTATTAGTAGAATATTGAACATTCAATTCATTCTTCAATCCATCTATAATGGAGTAGTAAGTATTATATGATGTTAATAATTTCAAAATTCACACGTGATGCACATATTTAAGTGGAGTATCATGGGATTCCTATGGTTTTTTTTTAATTTAATGCTAATTACAGTAATTGTCAAGGATGAGAAGGCTGTGGTCCTTTTGGCCCAGCCACCATTCATGGTCGATTCCTTTTTACCCTATTATTACTCTCTTACATTGTTGAAACGTACTCACAAGGAAGTGGCTGCCCCAATTCCCAAACATGCAATGTGCATTGTCTTGAAAAATAAAACCACTTTAAACTTTCTCAGACTTCAAGGCAAATGCTCAAAACAGCGAAATGGGTATGTAAATCTGTATTCTCCCTGGAATATTCACATGAACATGAACTCTTAGGTTACAAACTTATATAAGATTTGATCAAAGTTACCAATAAAAGTGGTAGAAGCTGCTAGATACAACTATTACAGGGACTAAGTAGTTGTAGCTTGGACCATATAAGTGCTCATATTTTGGACACCGGTTGAGCTTTTGTAAAGATATCAGCTGGCTGATTTGCTGAAGCTATATGAACTGGCTGGATATATTAGACCTCTGGTATAATGGTAGTATTTCACAAGAGGGCAATGTACCTCATGATGTTTGCTTGAACTCAAAATCTTTTTATGGTAGTATCTCACAAGAGCTTTTGCGCAATTTCATGCATTCAAAATCCTTAAACTCAAAATCTTAAAAAAGTCAAAACATCATTTTTTTATTTTTTTTTAAATTTATTTGAGCGACTATAAAACAAACACCGTTCAAAATTAGGGGTGTCAATTTCAGGTTCGGGTCGTGTTCGTGTCGGGTTGATCAGGTTGTATAATATTTGAGGTCGAGTTTCGGGTTAACCTGATTTTGGAAAAAAGCCAAAATGACCAAACCCAAACCTGAAATTTTTCGTGTCGTTCGGGTTCGTTTTTCGAGTTAGAGGCCAAAATTGACACAATTTCAGGTTTCGGGTCGTGTTCGTGTCAGGATGAGCAGGTGGTATAATATTTCAGGTCGGTATCGGGTCGACCTGATTTGAAAAAAATCCAAAATAACTAAACCCAAATCCGAAATTTTTCGTGTCGATCGGGTTCGTTTTTTCGGGTTTGTGTCCAAATTGACACCCCTAATCAAAATGCTCTCATGATCTCTATCCGCTAGAAGACTCACTTCCTTACAAACAACATATCCCGTAGTATATATCCATCAGGTATGGCATCTTGGAAAATAGGTTTTTTTTTTTTTTCTTTTTTTCCAGAGAGGAGATTATAATTGAAAATTGAAAAGGATGAGAACAGAATTCTGTTTTGCAGTAGAATGAGATATTCAATACGTAATCGTCTATGTCCCCATTCAATTCGTCTTTTAGCATAACATTATTATTCCATAAGTTTAAAAAAAAAAAGTGAAATGGAATAAACTTTAACACAAAGGCTAAGAGCTACAACAGTAGAACACAATATAATTGATGTGATTACGACTCATCCAACTCCCGACAACAATACTATTACTATCAAAGAGAGGCATGTATCATGCATCACACACACAGATAGATATATATATATATATATCATTAATATTTGCCACGGATTCATATTTCACGTAATTCACTACACATTTTTAATCCGTAATAACTCAAATTGCATACAACTAAAAATTATGAAAATTTGATATTCTAAATCTATGCGATTAGACGAATCCAACAAGATCTCAGTGGACTATATTTAATCTTATATAAATGTATTAAAAAGTCGAATCAAAGTTAGTCAATGAACAGTAACAAAAGACCCAATGTATATGCCGCAACAGCTGGGAGCTCGGAGTCTGAGGGGCCTCAAACACCATCAATTATAGTATATATTTATATTCCGCTGTGGAAGCCACCAACAGTTTATTACAGTTCCATCCACATTATTCACAACAAAAGATACAAGATGCTACAATTATGGAGCAAATAAATGCTGTACTAGCTACTAGTCTACTACTACTCTACACTACATCCCACTACAAAAATAAGTTTAATCCATAATTAACGATTTTTTGGTCGATTTAGTAACCGAAATTTTCGGTCGCTAATATAAAAAAAGTGAAACATAGTAAAACAAAAAAAAAAATGAAATTTTTATTAGCGACCAAATTTTGAGGCTTAAAAGATCGAATTTTTCTATCACTAAACTAGATTTTTCTTGTGATGTATGCAACACCTTTTGATATCACTAAACTAGTCTCACAATTTTCTCTCCGAATCCGCTATCTGCTATCGAATCCGCTGACTCCTAGACATCTCCTATGTGTATCTTGACTGAATTTTGGTATTGACCTACTACTACTACAAAAGTAAAATAGGCAAAGAAATAATCAACAAAGATTGAGTAATTAAGGAGCTCCAAAAAAAAATTTAAATTAAATGCGAGTATGCAACTATATGCATGACGTGTAAATAACAACATAATTATTATTAAACCAATATTCTAAGTACTGTGGAAGATGGGTTGAGGACTTACCCTAGCGGTCAAGTCCTCTTTCTCTCAATCATAAGTTGGGGTTCGATCCCAACCCCGCCCCCTATCCCTCCCCTTTATCCTCTTTGTAATTTGTGTGGTTTGGGCTCCCACACACCTTTGCCGACACAATGAGTTTCGCTGTTTACCAAAGAAAAATAATCTAGAAGATATATGGAGTATATTTGTATATGCAATGTGCCATGTATAGGTTTATAAAGTGATAAAACACTTTTACCATTCCAACCACCTGACCCGAGCAAGTTGCCACACTACAGAGGTATAACTTACTCATACAGTCATACTGCTAATAAAACATACTAATAATTGGAAGACACACCATATATAGACACAAAGCTTTAAGTTCATCACATATGCAGCTAATCATCAAATGATGATATCAATTTAATTTTCATGCATTCATTATCCCCCACTCCGATCCAACATTATATTAATGTCATCACTACTACAGTTCTTATTGTACTTATAGAACAAAACACCACCCCAAATTGAAAAATATCCAAAATTAATTAATAAGAACCCCAATCGGCAATATAATCACAACCATCATCATCATCATCCAGTACAACACGTTAGTTATCATCCGGCAGCCATACCATCAATCGTCAATACACGCGTTTTACACGTTTGATATTGTTTGCTAGGGGAAGGGCTATCAGCTTCTTTATTGGATCGGAGGTGCAAGCAAATGTATTCCGATTTTAATTAAATTGAGGTTCTTTAATTTGTTTCATCACTGTACTGAAGGAGATATATAGAGAGCATTAATTTCTTTCATGAGTTTTGGGGTTTTATTCTCGATCGCTATAAGATCATATTTTTACAGCTGGGCAATGGGAATCCTCTAGCTCCTCTTAGCTAGCTATATATGTGTGCCATAGGTTGCGCCAAGGAAATGTTGTAACTGATACTATGTTGGAAAGGCATGGATCGCGCGCGATTGATGAATCGTGGGGAGGTTCAGTTCTGAATGGATCCTCCTCTACATTCGAATGAATCTTCTACTTTTGTCCAACATCCTTCAATTCGTATCTCTTTCATTAGAGTTTAATTGTAATTTCCTTCTGTTATCACTGAAATTTTGGAGGGGTGGAACCTCTCTCTTTGATTGATGAATGTTGAAGGAATTACAAAAATTGCATAAGGTAAAATACAGGAAATTAACGAAAGCTGTAAAAGAATTAAAGACAGAAAGCAGTAAATAAAGTAAAATTGCAGAAAACTACAAAGAAAGTAAAATAAGTAAAATGCTGCGGCTTCTTCAGAAGTGTTGAAGGTCCCCTTGCTTTGGTGCCGCATTCAATTTTTATAGGGATGGGGACTCCAGGGTTTCTTCCAGGCTCATGATCTCTTCCTCCCTTGCTGACGCAATTCCGTGATTTTCTTTCCTTTGGTGGCGCTTCGTCGTGATTTCTTTTCCTATGGTGACACATCCTCTTTAATGTTGTGATCTTCCTTCCTTCGATGATGCCTCCTCATTAATGTCCGTGATCCTCTTTCCTTTAGTGGTACCACGTCCTTAACGTCCGGGATCCTCCCTAGGCATCGTGTCACTCTTCAACCAACCCCGCCGGATACCTCTTGCGGATTGGGCCGGCTATGTGGCTATTGGGCCGGAAAGTGATGGGCTTTAATTTTTATTTTATTGGATTAACAGATGTCTCCCTCGCGCAATTTGTCTGTTTAGATTTTTAAGACAGATTTGCGCGTTTTGTTCTTAGGCCCCCTCGAATTTTTTCCGGCCGCCGATGCTCGTCCCACGCCGTTGTTTTCACTACTCCGGAGCAGCCACTGTCTTCGAGGAGTCAGGCCACCGATCGGAGGTCAGCGCTGCTTCCCTGGCCGCGTGCCGCCATCAAGGAACTCCCGTCGTTGAGGGGTGTTCGGGCCGCCATAGTCGCTGCTCGGAGAACAACGAGCCGCCAGCCCGGTTTTGGCCGCCACCCCGTGCTTTGGGCCGTCATCCAGGTCCTTCCAGGTTCAGCTGCTCGGTTTGTTCGCCATCATTGTCTTCGAGCCTCCAGCTTTAAAGTCCCAACCTCGTCGAACATCCCCTGGCTTCCAGAGCTCGGGCGCCACGTCTTGATTTCGAGCCGCCACCGCTGCCTGATCTGCCGCCACCCTGAGAGCCACCATCGACATCTTCATCATGTGCCTTCATCCACGCCCTTAGCCGCCATCACCTCCGCCGCGAACCGCCATCTTCATGTGTCCAGGCCGCCATCTATTTAGATCCGGGCCGTCATTTGCTCTCATCCACGAGCTGCCATCCATCATCCACGAGCCGCCATTGGAATTGCTCCGGGCCGCCATCCGCATTACTCCAAGCACCATTGCCTTGCTCTCAGCCGCCATTTGGAGTGTCTCAGCTGCCATCGCCAGTGCCTCGGTCGTCACTCTATTTCTTTCCAGCCACCACATACAATTGTCCAGGCTGCGTCACCAGCCACCAGCCACCAGCCTCAAACACCAGCCGCCAGGCTCTTGCCACCAGTCGTCATCCAGAATCGAGCCGCGTCTCTAGCCGCCAGGTTCTTGCTGCCGCTACTCAGCCACCAACTACTCGGCCTCCAAGGCTGTTGTCCATTCTAGGGTCACTATCCAGGGTTGTTACCACCCAAGGTTACTACGTTAGCCACCACCCTTGGTTCATCTTCCTCTTTATCAGGTTTCTATTCATTGAAAGTATTCATGCATGTGGGTCGACGCTTCTCATCTTGTTCATCAAAGAACTCTTCCAAGCGGGCCACTCGCTCGGCCAGTTGGGCGAGATCAGTAGCATCCTGCATAATTAAATGTTCTTTCAATTTTGGTAACATGTTTGTTACTGCAATATTGGCTATTTCCCTGTCAGGGACTGTCATGGTGCATCGGCCCTAAAGTCGTTGTAATCTGTTAATAAAAGTACTTGCTGCCTCATCGACAAATTTTTTGGCACTTGTAAGGTCTGCAAGGCTCACCTGTGACAACGGTGTGTAAAACCTGTCATGGAGAGCTCGCTCCATATCGGCCAAAATTTGAATTGAATTAGGCCGCAATGACGCATACCATGCAAAAGGTGGTTCGGTGAGGGATGAACTGAATAATCTCAATTTCAGCCAATCGTTGGCCGCCGCCTCACCACACTGGGCGGTGAAACTGCCCACGTGCTCCATAGTGGACTTGCCATCGTCCCCTGAAAATATGGTGAATCCGGGCATCTTGAAGCCCCTCAGATATGGTTGCATGGTGTCTACCCAATCAGAGTAGGGTTTCCTGTAAGTAGGCCGCTCCATCGGCCGTAGTTGAATCCCAAAATGTTGCTGCATCACGTCTGCTATTAACTTGAGTGAGACCGACGGTGCTTGTGTAGGAGGCATGGCGGATGGAGGTGTGTCAGGTGTCGCGGCCACTCTACGTGGGTGCGGCGCCTGCCCCCTAGCGTTGGCGGCATCCAACTAGGGTTCGGTGCGGGTGCCGATACTGGTATGGCGGCTGTGGGAGGCGTGGCAGGTGTCAAAGCCACTCCACATGGCTGTGGTGCCTGCCCCCCTTGGCGTTGGCGGCATCCAACTAAGGTTGAATGGTGCCGCCACATGATGTGTGGTTTGAACATTCGGCACATGAGGCGCTGCAGCCTGATGGGGTGCCATGCCAGAAATCGCCGTACAACCTGGTACAGCGCTGGCCGCCATCAAGGGACTCGATTGAGCATAGATCGGCACGAGAGTGCCGCGTAACCGAAGTTCGGTATGCTGGGTGCTGTAGGAGCAAAGGCATAAGCAGCCTGATATGAGTATGGGAACATACTGCCCAAGCCTCCAGACTCCTGGAGTGGCGGCTGGCCAAGTGTGGTTCCCCAAGTCCGCTGTTGGCCTCCTGAAAGCCCCGGATATGGGGTAGTGCCATTTGCCGGAGCAGTTCTATCTTGTTGAGTACGCAGGAAACTGCATATTTGGTCAGTCTGGTCGGCCATGGCAGGCCGCAATACATCCATTAGGTGTCTCGTGAGTAAAGGCAAGAACTCGGCCATTGACTTTGTCATCGACAACCGTATTTGCTCGGAAAAAATAGGGATTTGCATAATCCCTTGTTGCAGTTGGGAGCTGCTTTCTACAACTTTATCGGTAGGCACTCTAACTGGCATCATTTCATGTAGAGACATCTCCTCAAATTTCTGAGTAAGATTACTCGCTAAACCTTTCAGATCTGGGACTATAAACCCAAAGCGGATATGGTTTTCCACTCGCGTCCCACTGGCCGTGCCAATTTGTTATCGATGAAATTTTGGAGGAGTAAAACCTCTCTTTAATTGATGAACTTTGGAAGATTACAATGAATGTAGAAAAACAAATACAGGGATTTAACGAAAGCTGTAAAGGAATTGAAGACAGAAAGCAGTAAATAAAGTAAAATTGCAGAAAGTTGTAAAGAAAGTAAAATAAGTAAAATGCGGCTTCTTGAGAAGTGTTGAAGGTCTCTTTGCTTTGGTGCCGCATTCATTTTTTATAGGGGTGGGGACTCTAGGGTTTCTTCAAGGCCCATGATCTCTTCCTCTCCTGATGATGTAATTCCGTGATTTTCTTTCCTTTAGTGGCGCTTGGTCATGATTTCCTTTCCTTTGGTGACACCTCCTCTTTAATGTTGTGATCTTCCTTCCTTCGATGATGCCTCCTCATTAATGTCCGTGATCCTCTTTCCTTTAGTTGCACCTCGTCCTTAACGTCCGGGATCCTCCCTAGGCATCGTGTCCCTCTTCAACCACCCCCGCCGAATACCTCTTGCGGATTGGGCCGGCTTTGTGGCTATTGCGCCGGAAAGTGATGAGCTTTAATATTTATTTTATTGGGTTAACACCTTCCTTGATGTACCCAAAAAAAAAAACAAATAAATAAATAAATAAAAATGATACTACGATGAAATTCTGATTGGGAGAGGCAATTACTCTTCAATGTCCACCCGATCGGGATTAAATTTGGATTCAATGAATCCAGGGATACCCTAGTATTCACCTAAAAAAATGTTGTACCTCTTAAATACTCCCTCCGTCCCATTTTATTGTCTCATTTTGACTTTTGACACTGTTCATTGATCAACTTTGACTTAATGTTATTATAATTATATAAACAAAAAAATAGTCGAGTTCGGTCTTGTTGGATTCGTCTAATCGTGTAGTTTTAAAATATATATTTTTTATAATTTTACTTTTTAAAATTTTAAGATATTAACTGTTAAACAAATGCATTCGACTGTGTCCAAAAGTTTTGGGGTATTTCAAATGAGACAGAGGGAGTATGTATTATTAAATTTTGGGTTCAGTCATCATAAAATTTTATCCCACCAATATTAAAAATATGTAGTATTATTTAAATTTTTGACACTATTCTAAGTTCATATATAATAAAAATAGTCAAATTGAGTTTTGTTAAATTCACCTAATTAACTTCACAAATTTTAGAATATACTTCTATTTTATATCATTTTTATTTATAAATATTTTAATATATTAATTATTAAATAAGTGTATTGATGTGGATATATTCAAATCAAACAACACAATCGGGGATGAGATTTGTCCAAGCGGCAAAGTCCATGTCATCCAACATTATGGTTAAGGCTTCGATATTCCCCTACCTCTATCACTCTCCTTTATCTTTTTGTAATTTGTGTGTTATGGGGTCCACCACCCTTTCTCTAGTTTCGTCTCCTAAAATTTTAAAAAAAAATCAAAAAAAACGAAAAATCAAACAACACAATTGTACAATTGAATATGGCCTGTTATTTTTTTCTTACTCAATACTCCATTCATTGTTATGCTCATCCCAAAAAAAAAAAATAAATAAATAAAATAAAATTACTCAATAGTTATTGGATTGTTGTCAGAATTGGTGTACGGTCTATCCGTTAATTTATCTTTCTTTGGGCCTGCAATTAAGAAGCTGCAAGGTAATAGCCTACTTTCTTTTAGGTTGAGCATTTCATTACTATTGGTTTTGGACAATAATAAATCCTTTCCTTGGGCTCTCAACAAACAAATTCCTTGTATTCACAAATATAATCTAGCCCACAATAATTTATCGCTTCCGCATTCATAAAAGCTATCAATGTACCAATCATTTAAAAATCTAAAATAATTTATCTTCAAATTTTTTGATAATATGAGAAATAATTTATAATGATGATTTTATGTTGCAAAGTTTTTAATTTCTTGTTTTACTTTCATTATTTATCTAAAATTCAAACATTCAACAATCCCATAATACTATGTGTAGCACGCTTTGTTTAATGTGCACATACTTGTTTAAATGCAAATATAAACACTAGGTTACTTAAAATTAATTTACATTTTTTTTTTGGGATGGGTAATTGACTTAATATAGTCAAGTCTCTGATATTCAATCAAATTATTGTGTGTTCGATGTTTCATTCGAACCTTTATTACTTTCATTTTATCTCTTTATAATTTAAGTAGTATAAGCTTTCATTACCCTTCCCCGACTCTATCCATTGTACCGAAAAGAAGAAAGAAAAAAAGAAAAAGGAAAAAAAATAATAATAATAACATATATGTTGATCAACCACGTATACACAAAGAATAAGAATTAGCGAGGCGGCTAGCTGAAAACAAATTCAATATGTACACTAAAATAAAAGGTATTATATACATGCATCACTACGTACAAATGAATGGATATGGATGTGGATGTCATTCCTTATGTATTAAGGAAACAAGATACAATGCATGTAGACGTGTAGGCTTTTATAGTAGACAAAGTCAATTTGTGTTTTGCTAGTCACGACACTTTTAATGTCTATATATATGCTTGTACTTTCATTCTACAAAGTAGAAAAAATATACTTCAATCACCAGTTCTCTCTCCCATCCATTACCAACTTCTAATTACACATTGTCCGATCTTTACTCTCTTTTCTTTATATATATCTTGTCTTCGTTTCTATGCTCCGTCAACACACAAAGCTATAGGCTTATAAGTTATAGTTTACATAACACGTTATCAGCACGACCGCTTGGAGTTAGCCATCCCTACCAAAGTTCTGTCCGAGTGCTGTTGAAGTTTTGCCAATCCTACCGAAGTTCTGTTCGAGGCTTTCTGAAAATCCTGTCAAGTATACTGCTACTATTTTCAATACAAATATGACTAATCTGACAAAACAGGAATTCATGCCACTGGAGAGGTCCGGGAATAATTATTTATCCTGGAGAATGGATGTCGAAATCCATCTGGAGTCTATGGGTCTTGAAAACACCATAAAGAAAGAAAATAAGGCCACAGGCCAAGACCGTGCCAAAGCTATGATTTTTCTCCGACATCATCTTGATGAAGGATTGAAATTAGAGTATTTGACGGTAAAAGATCCACAGGATCTATGGGAGAATTTAAAGAAAAGATATGATCATTTAATATTGATCAATCTCCCGAGTGCCCGACATGAATGGCAACAGTTAAGGCTGCAGGACTATAAGTCCATAAATGACTTTAATTCAGCCATGTTCAGAATTACAGCACAGCTGAAATTATGTGGCGAAAAAATAACAGAAAATGATATGTTAGAGAAGACATTCTCTACTTTCCATGCCACAAATTTACTGTTACAGCAGCAGTACAGAGAAAAGGGATTCACAGAATACTCTGAACTGATTACTTGTTTACTACTGGCTGAGAAAAATAATGAGTTATTGATGAAAAATCATGAGTCCAGACCGACAGGAAGTGCTGCATATCCTGAGATGAATTTCACAGAATCATCGAATCAGGGTCGTGGACGTGGCCGTGCTGGGCCTCGTGGGCGGGGCCGACGACATAGTCGTGGTCGTGGTCGTGGAAATGGGCGTGAAAGAAGTAATGTCTATATAAGGCCAGAACCATATCCACGTAACCAGAATTCTGAAAGAAAGCCATACAATAGCAATCAAAGCAGTGCCTCAAAAGATTACAATGATAAAGGCAAAGCAAAAGTTGAAGAAAAATGCCACCGTTGTGGTATGGAGGGTCACTGGTCCCAAATATGCCGCACAGCAGGTCATTGGGTAAAGTTGTACCAGGACTCGTTGAAAGGAAAGAACAAGCAGGTTGAAACAAACTTTGCTGAACAAAATCCTGAGGACATTGCCACTACAAGTAATGCTATTGTGAATGCAACTGAGGCCACTAACGATGATCTGCTCATAGAGCCAGAGTTTGATGTTGCAGACTTCTTCAATGACACTGCATAGCAGTTTTAGTTTTATTGTACCTTTTGAGTTTTATTATACCGTTGTAGTGTGTATTACTGTACCTTTTGTATTTTGCTAAGTATTGTATGAATTATCATTTTGTTACTGATATATGTTATTTTCTTTTTCAAAAATGCCAGAATGGGGTTACAAATTGGTGATAATGAAATATGTCTGATAGACAGTGCTTCTACGCACACGATATTAAATGATAAGCAATATTTTTCATACTTGAAAATGGGAGATAGAAATATTAACACTATAAGTGGAAGTGCAAATATAATAGAGGGCTCTGGCATAGCCAACCTTCAGCTCCCCAAGGGGACAAAATTGATTGTGAAAGATGCACTCTTATCTCCCAAGTCTCGAAGAAATTTGTTGAGTTTTAAAGATATTCGAGAAAATGGATATCATATCGAGACTTTGACAGCAAAAGGAAATGAATACCTGCTGATTATAAATACCGTTTCTGGTATAAAACAAGTGTTGGAAAAATTGCCATGTTTATCCTCTGGAATATATTATACAAGGATAAACAATATCGAAAATTATCACCTGGCAGACCATAGGTCTATTGTTCCCAATGAATATATGATTTGGCATGATCGCCTAGGTCATCCTGGATGTACAATGATGAGGCGGATTCTTACAAATTCCCATGGCCATTCATTAAAGGGACAAAAAAATGCAGCATCACAATGATTATATATGTGTTGCTTGCTCCCAAGGAAAACTGATTGTAAAACATTCACCAGAAAAGGTGGGAACTGAATCCCCTAGTTTTCTTGAAAGAATTCAGGGTGATATATGTGGACCTATAGATCCACCTTGTGGGCCATTCAGATATTTTATGGTGTTGCTTGATGCTTCAACCAGATGGTCTCACGTGACATTATTGTCCTCACGCAACCATGTGTTTGCGAAATTACTAGCTCAAATCATACGATTAAGAGCACAGTTCCCTGATTATACAATTAAAAGTATCCGTTTGGATAACGCTGGTGAATATTCATCCCGGACATTTGATGAATATTGTATATCGATAGGCATAGCCATCGAACATCCTGTAGCCCATGTGCATACACAAAATGGACTAGCTGAATCATTTATTAAACGATTGCAGTTGATCGCTAGACCATTATTAATGAAATCCGGGTTGCCAGTTTCAGCTTGGGGACATGCTATAATGCATGCAGCAATGTTGGTGCGATTAAGACCGACAAGTTATCATAGATACTCCCCATTACAATTAACATTTGGGCATGAACCCAATGTATCCCATTTGAGAATATTTGGTTGCGCAGTTTATGTCCCAATAGCACCACCACAGCGCACCAAAATGGGACCCCAACGAAGATTGGGAATATATGTCGGATATGAATCACCCTCGATAATACGTTATCTTGAACCATTAACAGGGGATTCATTTACAGCAAGATATGCTGATTGTCATTTCGATGAATCACATTTCCCGACATTAGGGGGAGAAAAGGATCAACCGAAAAAGAATATAAATTGGAAAATCCCATTGGATTTCCTTGATCCTCGTTCAAAAGACTGTGAAATCGAAGTACAAAGAATTGTACAGTTGCAACAAATTGCAAACGAACTGCCCGATGCATTATGTGACTCTAAAAGGGTTACCAAATCTCATATACCGGCAGCAAATGTTCCAGTCAAAATTGATGTTCCAAAGGAACACATTATCAGTGCTAAAGATGAGTCTGATGCACGCCTAAAGCGTGGTAGACCTCTCGGTTCCAAAGATAAAAATCCTCGAAAGAAAAGAGGATTGAATAATGATGTTGATAAGATACATAGTATCAAAAGTGACAAAACTGAGCCCTGCGGGGACTTGACTCTTGAAGAGCAAAATCATCAAAATGATGAAATATCTATAAATTTTGTCACAAATAGAAATGTTTGGAATCGAGAAGAAACATCTATTGATATTGCATTTTCATATAATGTAGCACTTGAAATTATGAATGATGATGAGGATTTTGAACCAAATTCGGTTGACGAATGTCGGAAAAGACATGATTGGCTCAAATGGAAAGATGCAATCCAATCAGAATTGGATTCCCTGGCTAAAAGAAATGTGTTTGGACCGATTGTCAAAACACCTGAAAATATAAAGCCAGTTGGATATAGATGGGTTTTTGTACGAAAAAGAAATAATGAAAATGAAGTTGTAAGATACAAAGCGAGATTAGTCGCCCAAGGCTTCTCACAGAGACCGGGTTTTGACTATGATGAAACTTATTCCCCAGTAATGGATGGAATTACATTCAGATATCTTATCTGTTTAGCAGTACATGAAAAACTTGAAATACGACTCACAGACGTCGTTACTGCTTATTTATATGGAACATTAGATACTAATATCTATATGAAAGTTCCAGAAGGGTTCAAAATGCCACAGGCATATGAAGCAAACCCAAAACAGATGTATTCCATCAAATTACAAAGATCCCTATATGGGCTTAAACAATCTGGGAGAATGTGGTATAACCGATTAAGCGAATGCTTACTTCAAAAGGGTTATATAAATGATCCAATATGCCCATGCATTTTTATAAAGAAAAATGGGTCAAGATTTGTTATCATTGCAGTATATGTTGATGATATCAATCTAGTTGGATCCCCTGAAGAGATTCAAATTGCTGTTGAATATCTCAAAAGAGAATTCGAAATCAAAGATTTCGGAAAAACAAGAAAGTGTCTTGGTTTACAAATTGAATATTTAGAGAATGGAATTCTTGTCCATCAAAAGGCCTATACCCAAAAGGTCTTAAAACGATTTTATATGGACAAAGCACATCCATTAAGTAATCCAATGGTTGTAAGGTCACTTGATCCTAAAAGAGATCCATTTAGACCAAAAGAGGAGAATGAAGAAATACTTGGGCCACAGGTCCCATACTTAAGTGCCATTGGAGCACTAATGTATCTCGCAAACTGCACTAGACCAGATATATCATTTGCAGTAAATTTATTAGCGAGATTTAGTTCATCTCCCACTGAACGACATTGGAAAGGAATAAAACATTTATTCCGCTATCTTCAAGGGACGATTGACATGGGTCTATTTTATTCATACAATTCTCGACATGAATTAATCGGCTATGCAGATGCTGGATACTTATCAGATCCACATAAAGCTAAGTCACAGACTGGCTATTTAATTACATGTGGTGGTACTGCAATATCGTGGAGATCCACGAAACAAACATTGACAGCCACCTCATCAAATCATGCTGAAATCATAGCAATGCATGAAGCTAGTCGAGAGTGTGTTTGGATTAGATCCATGACTAACTATATAGAAATGAATTGTGGGTTATCGTCCGAAAATAAAAACCCTCCAATTACTTTATATGAAGATAATGCGGCTTGTATAGCGCAATTGAAAGGGGGTTATATAAAAGGAGATAGAACAAAACATATTTCACCAAAATTATTTTTTACTCATGATTTGCAGAAAAATGGTGAAATAGATGTGCAACAAATCCGTTCAGCTGATAATCTTGCAGATTTGTTTACCAAGACATTACCAACAGCAACATTCGAGAAGTTGGTGAGAAGTATAGGAATGCGCCAACTAAAGAATCTCAACTAATGTTTCGATCAGAGGGAGAAGTAAACATACAAGAATCATGTACTCTTTTTCCTAACTTGGATTTTTTTTCCCATAGGGTTTTTTCAAAGTAAGGTTTTAACGAGGCATATTCTTTGTATAGAAGACATCCAAGAGGGAGTATTATATACATGCATCACTACGTACAAATGAATGGATATGGATGTGGATGTCATTCCTTATGTATTAAGGAAACAAGATACAATGCATGTAGACGTGTAGGCTTTTATAGTAGACAAAGTCAATTTGTGTTTTGCTAGTCACGACACTTTTAATGTCTATATATATGCTTGTACTTTCATTCTACAAAGTAGAAAAAATATACTTCAATCACCAGTTCTCTCTCCCATCCATTACCAACTTCTAATTACACATTGTCCGATCTTTACTCTCTTTTCTTTATATATATCTTGTCTTCGTTTCTATGCTCCGTCAACACACAAAGCTATAGGCTTATAAGTTATAGTTTACATAACAAGGTTCAATTCCAGCTAGCAGACTATTTGTGGGGACATTCGACATGATGGATTTCGATTGCAACATAAGTCAGTAATTATTTCAAATAATAAATTTAAAAGTCGGAAAAGCTTGGTATAATTATAATATTTTAGTATGTACTTATTATTTTTTTCTTGTTGAAAAAAACTAAGAAAAGTATATATATATTTTCATGGAGGGATTAATTAATATGTGAATCATGCCAGTTCATAAAATATTCTTTTAAAGACATTCCAATAATTCTAACACTGAATATATGCTAAAGTACTTGAGCATGTGTGTACCTATCACGCTCCATCGGCTCCTTTATAGTACTCCCTCCGTCCCGCCTTACTTGTTATGTTTCACTTTTTGACACTGTTCATTGTTTAACTTTGACTCAATTTTATTATAAGTATATATTTGAAAGAAAAAAAAAAGTCGAGTTGGGTCTTATTAGACCGTGTAATCATGTAGTTTCATAATATAAACTTCACATAAATTTTTATTGTACATATTTTGAGATATTAACAATTGAAAAAGTGAATTGGATTGTGTACAAAAATGAAACATAACAAGTTAAATGGGACATAGGGAGTATTTATTTATATATTTATTATTGATCTCGATAAAGAGACTAGAATATTACATACTATACTGTTTAAAAACATACTCCTATGGGTATTAACGAGTAGAGCTACTCGAACTCGACTCGGAAAAATTCGAGTCGAGTCGAGTAGTTGAGTATTTAATTGAGTATCGAGCTCGAGCTCGAGCTCGAGTACAAGGTTATGATACTCGTCGAGGATCGAGTACTCGTCGAGTATCGAGTCGAGTACCGAGTCGAGTCGAGTACTGGACTCGTTTTTTTTTTAATTTTAATTTTAAATTTTTCATATATTTTATATTTTTAATACTCCTTCTACTTTTATTTATCGTCCACTTTCATTTTGATCTATTAATAAATTCATGTTTAAATTTAAAAATAAAATATAATAATTCTGCTTTGGGAGAGGCAACTCTTCACTGCCCACCAGATTCTCGAGGGATTAGTCTTGATTCCAATGTGGCTTGAGGATACCCGGTATACACCAAAAATAAAATATAATTAATTAAAATAATTATTTAAATATAAAATAACAGAAAATAAAACGAATAAAATTAAAATAGATTAATAATATCATTATTGTTTTAATATTATAAAATAAATTTTAAATAACATAAGTTCTTAATATAATAAATTTATTTAGAAATTAAAAAAATAAATTTTAATATTGAAATATCTTATAAAAAATAAACTAAATTCATTAATTAAATAATAGAAAAATTAAAATAAATAAAAAAAGAAAAGAAAATTAACTTTACAAACTAATAAAATTATACAATTAAATTAACAAAATAAAATAGAAAAAATTCAATGAACTGAAAAAATAAAATTAATTAAAAATATAAATTCAATGATTAGATAAAAATAAATAATATAAATGATGTTAAAACATGGTATTATAATATAAATTGATACATAATTAAATAACATTGTATCTCATGCATGTTGTGATTTGTGAATTACACAATTCATTATCGAGTTCACCAAATCCACTCATGTTGTACATTTGAACACCAATAGATCATATTCAGCTAAGAATACACACTCTAGATGGAGTAGTGATGTTGTGGGATGAGCCTGGAGGAACGACAATCCCACGATAATACGGCACACGCTTTAATATTTTAATGTAATTAAATGTCTTACAAAAATATTGGAGTTACTTATAAATGTGGCACATTTCTACTAACATTTACTATTACATTTGACAAATATATCGAAATCTGCACTATATAATCAAACTAATGCACTGAATATATAATGAATACTTATTGGCATATACTGTAACTGAGGTCAAACGTATCTAACTTTCGAGCCTTATACGTATTTAAGTTTGCGAGATTTCAATTTAACCGGGGGTACAATATTAACCGGAAAATATCGAAAAAAGCACACCTATGGATAAATCATTATTCCATTATAAGAGACATGTGGTTACACAAAACCTAGCTCAAATGTTGGTATTGTGCGGTGATAAGCGGTACCCGAATATTATTCATTACCTAATTCACTAAGTAATTCAATAAATTCACTTATTTTACACATTTAGGTACTAATAAATCTTATTCGGCTAATACATACCCACTCTAAATGGAGTAGTGATGTTGTGGGATGAACCCGGAGCAACGGCAACCCTAAGACACGCTTTAATACTTGACTGTAATAAAAATTCTTATATAAGTATTGAAGATACTTTTAAATATGATGAACTTTTATTTAAATGTATTGTAATATTTAAGAAATGTATCGTATTGAGTGCCAAAAGGAAAAAAATAAAAAATAAAAGATGTTTTGCGACCAAACCAATTCGATCGATGTTTCGGTCCCTAATTAGCTACTGAATGATTTTGGTCGCAAATTCGGTCGCTAACTAGCTACTAAATGGTTTCGGTCGCAAATTCGGTCGCTAACTAGCTAATGAACGGTTTTGGTCCCAAATTCCTGTCGCTATACTGAAATTTTCTTGTAGTATAAATTTTACAATAACTAGTCAAATATTTATATATTAAATTGAATCAAGTTTTTATGTCATAGTTCCAAAATTTAAAATCAACAAAAAAAAATTCAAGCTTGAACTACTCGAGAGAAAAGAGTTCGAGCTACTCGAGCTCGAGTGATGCTACTCGACTCGAGCTCGAGCTTGAGCTCGAGTAGCTCAAAAAGCTGTCAAGTCAAGCTCGAGTATCCCACTACTCGAGCTCGATATCACCCCTAATACGCCCTCCCTTTTTTAAAGATTGTGTAACTTTGGTAAATTTGGTACTGTTCACACAAGCGCTTTAACTTAAAGATTTATCATAGTTATACAAGTTAAAACATAGCCAAATGGGATCTTGTTAGATTCGTCTCGTCGAGTAGTTTTTAAATATCAAACTTTTAGAATTTTTACTTGTGCTGAATTTGAGTATTAATGGTTTAAAATATGCATTGGACTGCGTGCATTGTGGGTCCATTGCAATTTTTCGAAAACGGAGGGAGTAGTATCTCAATTACTTTTTAGGTTGAAAAAGTGAAAATAAAATAAAAATTAAAAAAAATCAATAATTGAATTTCAAATTTGAGCAAAATTTGAATTGACAAGTCTTCTTGACATCGTCTTCCTCCTCTCCTGTATCCTATAATAATTCAAGCTAAGTACGCAACTATTCACAATTAATTCCGATCAATTATTAATTATGTCCAATCAATTATTCATGATGCATAACGACATGGTAAACTTCTTACCTCGTCTTTTGGCTTAGGCCTTCTCCAACAATAATACCTCAATTCCAGGTATTTAGATGCCACATCACCACCACCTCAACAACTAAATACCTCAACCAATAAATAAAATCCTTCCCCCAACAATAATACCTAAACCTAGGTATTTAGGGGACCCACATACTATTCAATTTAGTATTATAAAATCTATTTTAATTTATCAATTATTAAAATTATTTAATTTTTAAATAAATAATAAACTATTAATAAATTTTTAATTGCATTAATTATTTAATATTTTTAAAAAAATTAAATAAAAACACTTCAAAAATAGTTTTGAAATAAAAAAATTTAAAAAAGATGTCAAAGCTGTAGTGGCCATTAAAAAAAAAAAAAATAAAACATGCTTTGCACACCTTTTAAGGTGAAATACCCGGTAGCTATTTTGCTACCCAAAGAAATACCTCATTGCTTCTCCAATGACTAAATTCCTCTTCACTAGGTATTTATTTGAGCCATGTCATCAAATACCTATCCATTGGGGTAGGCCTTACTTTGTCATCTGCAATAATTTGGATTGGTGTGGCTGCCGCCTGCCACATACAATCTAAATTGACCACAATCAACATCCAATAAATACTAGTATATGGTTTGTTTTTAAATAGGTGGTCGTCATCCTATCATACTTTACCATAAAAATTTAGAAAGAAAAAAATCAGAAATATGATATTATTGAATGGTAGGATGTTATTAATAAACATAAAAATTTAATGTTGTGGTGTGGTCCAATATACCAAAGTTCTTTCGCAGATTTCCCATGCCTAAAATCCAGTTTAATTTAAAAATGATACTGCTGCTAATATTTTTTTGGCTGAATGATAGTGAAAAAGTCCACTTTATACAAATTAAAAAACGAAAAATAAAATTAAAGGGATAAGAGGAAAGAAGAGAATACAAGTATAGAACCCCAAGGTCCAATTCCCAATTTAATTTGAAATTAAAACTAATCTTACCAATTTATTAGGACATCTTATATAAATGTATCTTATTTTGTAATTAAAGGTGTTTTTAATTAATACTTGGAAAAAGATGCATGGGTGGCTGCAGGGCGGATCTACCCTAGGCCCGGTGGGGCCTCGGCCCCATCTCAAATTTTAAAAAAAAAAATTTTATTACTTTTTTTATTATTTTTTTTTAATTTATGATTAAAAAAAATAGACTTCAGTCCTACCCGAAAAATCCTGGGCCCGCCACTTGGTGGCTGCTTCTCGAGTCTCGACGACAGACATATATAGGAAATGGTCAGACCCAGGCAATGTATTCTGGAAAAATGGAAATTTTAGTCCCTTTTCTTTACATAAATTCCGAATCCAACCTTTAGAAATTTTTTGCCATTATAGTCCTCTTTGTTTACTAATTATTTCTCGAACAGTCCGCAAGCCACTAATCAAACATTATTTGCTGATGTGGCACCAAAACCCTTAGTCTCCTTACAGCTTGGAGTTGAAAAATCAACCAACAGCATTCCATGTCAACACACACAAACTACATATTGATGTCTGCCCCTCTGTCACTTTCGCTTCCCCCGACGACTCTGCGTGGTGTTGGAATCACTTCCTTCCGGTTTCACGAGCAGCTCCGACCACCCACAGCTCTATGTGGGAGTTGCATGTAATCGACGTCGACCGCATCCACCGAGGGTTCGTGCACCAGACAACGCACCAAAGCGTGTTTGAGATCGTATACAGGATGGGAAATGGTTAGCATGATCTGTGACTAGAGGAAGTCGAATCCCTCGTAGCGATTTGACGAATGATTGAGTCGAAACTATGGAGCGCCACGACTTGGAATCGCTCTTAATCTCATTAGGGTTTGTACGGTGAGATGAGCGAGGATTTCGACCATGATTTCTTGGGGTAAAATTGGGGGATTCTTCCTCATATTTATCTTCATCACTTGATACTGGTTAATTTTGCAATTTTCCGTTGACCTCGGATTGGAGATTCAATAATTTCTTTTGCCATCCTCCATTTTTCAGATGAATTAGATTGGGTCTTTAAACTGTCAAGTATCAACATCAATGTCTGCTACTGGAATCGGGTATATCAATTTATTGCAATATAATTTGGTATCAAAGCCGCCTCCATTCAATAGCAGTGTTTGGTTTCATTTCGATGCAGTTACGAGAAAGTTGTTGAAAATTTGTAATTGTAATTTTGAAATTTCTATATGTTGATCAAAACTGTAATTTAAATTTACGGTTGTAACCGACATGCAATTTTGATTGAAATGGATATAAAGTTCACTGACATCGGTGAAGAGTTGGCTTTCAATGAAGAGTAACAGTTTTTCCGACAAAGTTGTTGAATATTCCGGCCAAGCTTTTTGCTCGAAATCTACGGTGAGATTTTCTGAAATCCGAACATATATTCGTAATCCTCATGTCGAAAGGAGTTGAATGGACATAAAAACCGTAATTTTGAGTGAAGTTTTGGGACTCGCCGGAAACACTATTCATTGTCTTCTCCATCTAGAAAATTTTGGTCGGACGATGTTTTTCAGATCTGAAATGTGAGCTGGAGAATAATCCTATTAACTGTTCTGTTTCTGTGGATTAGGTCTTGAATCAGCAAGTTTCGAACACCTACAGTTAAGAAATTTTGGTTTCGAAAATTTGTGTCTGTTGGGACTTGGGAATTTTGTATTTCACGTGGAGAAGAAGAATTTGCAAAGAAAAAGGTTGTGCTGCATGGGGCCCACGAGTTGATTGAAGATAAGGATTAAGAGTTTTTTGTGCCATGTCAGCTGATTGTATTTAATTAGTGACTTGAGGACTGATTGGAAAATAATTAATAAACTTAAAGGACTATAAAGGGTTAAAATTTCGTAAAGGACGAATTCAGAACTTTTGTAGAGAAAAAGGACTAAATTTTCCATTTTCCCGTAATGTATTCTTCACCTCTATATATATAAACTCATGAAACATGCAATAATAGTGCCTTGGTCAGAAATAATCAAACCCCTTTTTCTTCTTTGCATATATATATCTGTCGTCACGACATCAATCAATCATTTGATCTGATCTTAATTAACTTCCTCTTCACTAGTATAATTCTGGATGGCAACTACTATGATATTGATCAGCTTGTTTATTACGTTGAGTTTGCTGATGGGCAGCAGCTCCTCTGCCGCCCAGCTCAAGACAAATTTCTACAAAAAGACATGCCCCCAAGTGTTGAGCACCGTCGGATCAGCCGTCAAGTCCGCAGTGTCCAAGGAAAAGCGGATGGGCGCTTCCCTCCTTCGCCTTCACTTTCACGACTGCTTCGTTCAAGTAATCACTCACTCACGTTTTGCCTCTAATTAATAGTAATATTATTATTCTTACAGTCTTTCACTAATACCATGATATATGCATATGTCAGAAAGAACAGTTTTTGTCCAGCTCTGATAGCTAGATATTGTTGGAGCTGTCTGAGGATTGTTTAAAGTTTTAAGGGAGAAACAATTTAAACACCGAAAGCATGGCCTGTGGATATTGCTAGCTAGATGCTCTCCTGATCTTTAGACATATCCAAAATTTAACTAAATTGTGTGCACGCTAGAAGCAAAAGATTAGACAATAAACCATTTATAATTAATTAGCTATCATTGGCAACCAATAACATGTAAGTATCTTATGTTGCTCTTTAATTTGACATGATGATGGATATATATATATATATATATATAGGGTTGTGATGGATCGATTCTGCTTAAAGACACTCCGACATTCACCGGTGAGCAAACGGGTCGACCCAACAATAACTCTGTTAGAGGTTTCGACGTGGTCGATGACATCAAGGCGAAGGTGGAAGCCGTCTGCCCCGGGGTTGTGTCTTGTGCTGACATCTTAGCCATTGCTGCCCGCGACTCTGTTGTCCTCGTAAGTTCCATCGATGATCAAATCGGTTTCAACAATAACCACATTAATTAATCTACTCTACTGAAACCCAAATTAAACTTATTAGATGATTTGAACAATATCAAATACTGTTCTAAATGTACTCTTATATAATGTACTCCTACAACCCTTATAATGAATGCAGCTTGGAGGGCCGAGTTGGAAAGTGAAACTGGGAAGGAGGGATGCATTATCAGCGAGCCTTGCTGCGGCCAACAGTGGCGTCATTCCGCCGCCAACAGCTACCGTGGCTGAGCTTGTTACGAGGTTTGGAGATCGAGGGTTGTCGGCCAGGGACATGGTTGTCCTATCAGGTGCCTTCACCCACTACTATGTCCATATCTGATATGTCCTTATTACTAATAATAATGCATGGGAATAATGGCAGTGTTTGGATACATGTTTGCATATAAGTTTGATAGAGCAGGTTTGCACTTAAAAATAAATAAATTTATAAAAAAGAAAAAGTTACTACTAATTACTACAATTTTTATTTACACATGCTTTATTTTTTCTGGCTCTTTTATAAATTACTAGTACTTATGGTTCTCTTATAATTACATTAAACTTGGAATAACATATATTATATATATATATATAGTCATTCACCGTTGTCCATTTGGTGTGTTTTTAACTATTCTTGTATAGTTAAAAGTATAGTAGTAACAATAATTTTTATTGAACAGCTAAGGTGGTGTTTTTTTGGGAGTTTCTGAGTGTTTTACTGGTGTCCTTTCAGCTTTATTACCAATCAACTTTACGTTGCTTTCTTAATTTCTTTATCCAAATACTGAAAAGAGAACAGCAACGTATCTATCATATACTATATCTTTTGGTTGCTTTTTGGCAATCTTTACAGCTATTATCATTACAACACATGCGAATTTGTGATTGAAAATTTGATTGGCAATCGGTTTATTTGGTTACCACTTAACACAGGTATCGAATTTGCAATCAAATTAATGGTTTGCAAAAATCTAAACAGAAAGCTTGTAGATCATAACTTGGGGCATTTGTGATGAACTTAATTTGGGTTTGGAAAATTGGTAGCAAAATTTGCAACCGTAATAATAAACTAAAATTTTCTCATTGCAATCATTTTTATTGTGTCACAAATTTGGTCTCGAACTAGGAAAATCTAGATAGATAAATTTGGTGTGGTCTACATGATATTGACATTTCTAGACTCATCTAGTTTATTAATTATGCACATGCAAATTGAGAATACTGAAGTAGTATAATTAACAATAGCATATTTTTTTTGCTGGAAACAATAGCATACTATTAATTAATAGTGTATTGTCTTTTCTCATTATATTTGCTCCCTATTGAAACTAACCTTGCAACTTGCCTTACAGCTTGTCCTATCTTTCTAACAATTAATAATGTTCAATCAATGTCATGACATGGATTGACCTTGCCTGTATGTGATGTAGGAGCACACACCATCGGAAAAGCCAGATGTGTACTTTTTAGAGAAAGGATATACAACGAGTCCAACATCGACCCTTCTTTTGCTGAAAAAAGACAAATGAGCTGCCCCAGAACTGCCGGCAACGGTGACGACAACTTGGCCCAATTCGACCCGAGAACCCCAAACTTCTTCGACAATGTATACTACAAGAACCTCAAAGACCAGAAGGGTCTGCTGCACTCGGATCAAATTCTGTATGACGACAATTCCACGAATTCGCTGGTCGAGAGATACAGCAAGAACCCTAAGGCCTTCGCCAAGGACTTTGTAGCGGCGATGATACGGATGGGCAACATTACTCCTCTCACTGGATCCGACGGCCAAATCAGACTGCACTGTGGAAGACCTAATTGATGATTTTCAGGAACGAATTAGAATTTTATAAGTTATGTGATGAACCTTGCCTTATTATTTGGATCAGAGTATCTGAATTTAAAGTAGTATGAATTTGGTGATTCAGTTCTTAATTACCATTCATATTTCAAATCAAATCCGCTTATGAAAATGAAACAAGGCTATGGATTTCTTTTGTCTAGTAAGCATTATTGTATTTTATGTGCAGTGCGTGTATTGTTAGTTTCTTACACCTCCCTTTTTTAAAAATTGCAACATTCTTGCATTTCACATTATCCAATGCACATTTGTAACATTTAATATCTCAAGTTGTGTAAAAGTAAAAATTATAAAAGTTTGATATTTTAAAACTACGCGATTAGACGAATCTAACAAGATCTTGACTATGTTTTATCTTGTATAACTGTGTTAAAAATTTGAATCAAAGTTACTCAGTGAATAGTAACAACTATGCAAATGTTAAATTTATTTCCAAACGGAGGGAGTACTTTGTATTCTTGTGTTTTTTGCATCTCTTTTCTAGCTAGATTAATATCTATTATTGTGTTGTTTTTACCTAACGAATTAATCTATTGAATTTCTAGATTTTTCTATTGTGACAATTAATATTTTATACTATATTAATCAAGTTCAATTCCTGAATATAATTTGTTTGGTTTGGGCTCCACAAACCTTTGCCGACACACGAGTGTGAATTATTATTAAAAAAAAAAATCAATCCCGAATATTGGAACACTATAATATCTCAAAATTCCATCCAGGCCGATATAATGTAATAGTATTCTCAATCATACACAAAATTTAAAGTTTTGGGTATAGTTTTTTTAGAAAAGATATATATTTTAAAATGAATTGATTAAATAAATTGAAATTTGAAATGATTCCTTAAGGGTTTGAATTTTTTTTTAAAAAAAAAATCACAATATACAAGAAATATTATAAATTTGTTTATAGTATGTGGTAGTTGATGAAGAATAATATTACCACAAAAGATGGGCCTGTTAAGTAGTATCTGTATGGGGCTAATGGGCCTCATGTATGTAGCCCAACTGCACTGCACTGACCTTTAATGGACTCCACCCTGCTTCTGCCTTCAAGTGAAGGTAGACTGGTAGAATACTAATAATTTTATGTTTTTTTTTACAATAGAGTTTTTATTTTTTCCTTTTCTAGCGAAGTCTGTATGTGTGGGCAAAATATTCGAACCGATTTGTTGAACTGCTGAATCGAACCGAAATCAAACTGAATTTCCGGTTAACCGAGGACCCTGGAGCAAATACAAATATCATATTCCAGTATTCGTCCGGTTCAAATACAAATACAAATACAAATACTTTAATTTTTCCCCCAGTTAACCGAACCAAACCAAATATATTTATTTTATTTTAAAAGTTATATATTGTAATTATTATAGACATTTGATGGTATAAAAATTATATATAGATAATATATATCATTATTTATTTAATTATTTAAGTATATAATAAAATAAATATAAAAAATTAAAGAGCCAATTATCAAAATATATCACCATAATAAGCCTATATTAATTTTTATATCTTTCAGAATATCCTATTATTGAAATATACCTCTACATTAAGATTTGTTACATATACTAATATATTTTGATAACATTGAAAAGAACCACTGAATTCCATAGTTATATATATATATATATATATATTTCTGTAGTGTAATAACCTCGTCCGACACTCTTAAAATGTATAATCAAGTTTTTATTTCTTAAATCTTTGAGTTTCGTAGATTTTTAAATATTCGAACCGAATCGTTTAACAGCTGAATCGAATCGAAACCGAACCCCCGGTTAATCGAGGACTCCGGTTACAAATACAAATAATGAAATGAAGTATTTGTCTGGTTCAAATACAAATACAAATACCTGAAAATTCAGGTTAACCGAACCGTGCCCACCCTTACTACATTAATTTTAGTTTACAAAGAACTGTGAAAACTGAAAACGGAAAAAATGATAAATAGGTCCTTTTTCTTTTCAAAAAATTTAAATCAGTCCTTTTTTCTATTTTATTACCAAAACAGTCCTCTACAAATGCTAATTATGTTCAAATCAGTCCTTTTTTCACTAATTATATTCTAATTGCTAACGTGGCAAGGGTTTTAATTTAAACCTGACACGTGTGCATAATATTAGTCCTTTTCTTTTATCTTTGCCAATTCAGTCCTAAACTTTTATTTTGTTCTATTTAGTCCTCTACCCCAATCACTCATTTTTATATTAATTGGTCTCAAACCTTTCAAATTATTTCATTTTAGGCCCAGAACCTTAATTTTTTTATTATTACTAATACATTTATCAAATAAATGCCCAACATACTTCCGTAAATAAAATTAAATACCAAACCTCATACATTGGGTTTGACCGCCTTGTTACCGGGTCTTCGAAGTTCCGAATTTTACGGACTCTCTCTAACCACCCGACCGTAACGATGGTTCATTGGTTCTGGTTTCCTTCAGCAACAATCAGCACAATCATACTTTGTGGACAATAAAATTCAAGCTATTTTTTTAATATTTTTAATAATATTAATATTTTTCAATAAAACCAAGGCTTCCTGTATCCATAACCTTCCAAAAATTCAAGTTAAATCATTTACTCAAATATTGCTACATCCTAAGGTAGGACGCAAAGTAAGATTTTGTTGATTGTTACTGAAGGAAACCAAAACCAATGAACAATCGGTTGCGGTCGAGTGGTTATTAGAGAGAGTCCGTAAAATTCCGGTACTTGAAAGATCCGATAACAAAGCAGTCGAACCCAATATATGAGGTTTGGTGTTTAATTTTATTTATGGAAGTATGTTGTGCATTTATTTGATAAATGGTTTAGTAATAATAAAAAATTTAAGGTTCTGGGCCTAAAATAAAATAGTTTGAAAGGTTTGAGGCCAATTAATATAAAAATGAGTGATTGGGGTAGAGGACTAAATAG
Source organism: Hygrophila difformis (assembly GCA_030278955.1). NCBI lineage: Eukaryota > Viridiplantae > Streptophyta > Magnoliopsida > Lamiales > Acanthaceae > Hygrophila > Hygrophila difformis. Next base: position 47,675,880 of record JAOANR010000005.1, read on the forward strand.
AACAAAATAAAAGTTTAGGACTGAATTGGCAAAAGATAAAAGAAAAAGGACTAATATTATGCACACGTGTCAGGTTCAAATTAAAACCCTTGCCACGTCAGCAATTAGAATATAATTAGTGAAAAAAGGACTGATTTGAACATAATTAGCATTTGTAGAGGACTGTTTTGGTAATAAAATAGAAAAAGAACTGATTTGAATTTTTTGAAAAGAAAAAGGACTTATTTATCCTTTTTCCAACTGAAAACCATTCCCCTTTTTTTTTAGTATTTAATATTTTATTTAATAATCTATTGTATGGGCATTGAAAAGTCGTCAATGATGTCATCTTTATGACGTACTGAATGACAAAATCCTAAACCCATTTAAATGAGAAATTCAATATTCAAATTTGAGTGAACTACAGTACGATTGAGTGCTGACTACCGACGGCAATTTGCTTCCGTTTTAGAATCTTCCCATCTTCAAAAATAATTAAAGATTAATTGTAGGGATTTTTTTATTGACGCAATTTGATGACTGTGGGTTTAAAATTATTGTTTGATCTTTTAATTAATTTTTTATTAATGTAACATGAAAATGTTTCATCTTATCACCAAGGCCTGGGTGCTATGGACTTTGTCAGTTTAAATAAAAGTCTCGGTTTAAGCTTTTATATATATAAAATTCTAATTTGGGAAATATGAGTTGGGTCTAATGAAACCTAGATATACCAAGTATTCACCTAAAAAATATTTCAATTGTGGTTGTGCCCCTTCTAACATATTATTATTATTATTATTATTATTATTACTAGCACACCCGCCCGCGCATTGCGCGGGAAGTAAATTTTTATATATTTATTAACCAATATTGTAATATTTTATTAAATTTAATTGGGGAGATAACAACTTAAATAGACCAGAAGAAGGAGGTTCTTCCACTTTTGGGCCACAATATTTTGATTTAGGGAAATAGGTCATTACTCATTAGAAAGATTTTCGGCCCAAATTTAGGCCATTTGGCCGGAATTCGGGCCGTGTGATGGGCACGCGCTACACAATGGCCTAAAAGTGAGAATATTTGTTCTTGTGGTCTGTTTTAGTTTTTAAATTATTTCATATTTTATATAATTAAAATAAATATATTCATTCTGTGCCATTATGTAAATCCGACTTTTTAATAGAATATAAATTCCTACATGTGGCCTATTTATATCCCACTTTTTATTTTAATTATATAAAATAAAAAATAATTAAAAAACTAAAATATGACACCATAATGAGGCATTTTTCACTTTTAGGTCATCGCGTAGTGCATATCACACGACCCGAATTCCGACTAAAAGACCTGAATTCGGGCACAAAATTCTTCTAATGATCTATTTCTCTAAATCAAAATATCATGACAAAAAAGTAGAAGGACTTACTTCTCATGCCCAAATTTAGTTACTATCTCTTAATTGGGTTATATCTATTTTCGGACCACATATTATTGAGAAAAAAGTCACAAAGTAAACTTTTCGACCCACACAATTCATTTAGTTTAGTTCTCTTTTTTTTTTTTTTTGGAGGAGCCACTGAAGGCCTGGAAAGGGGTGGTGGGAGCCCATGCCACACAATTACAAAGGGGAAATAAAGGGAGGGATAGGGGGTCGGTGGGAATCGAACTTCCAACCTTCCGTTGGAAGCCAATGGACTTAACCGCTTGGGCTAGGTCCTCATCCCTAGTTCTGTTTTTTTTTGGTTTAGTTCTTTTATATAAATTTAGATAAAGTCAATTTTTAATTAAAATTTTAAATTTATTGTGAGGTCAAAATTAAAATAATTTTCATGGTTAGATTTAAATATTTATTTTTTATTTATTAGGTTATATTAATTTAAAATATTTTTATTTATTAGGTTATATTTTAACCTCATATATTACCTAAAAATAAATAAAGATAAAAACACTACTATATTTCCTAATTAAATACTATAATAATATTGTAATATATTTTTTATACCATACGTAACTATTAATACATAAGTAATTTACTTCTATATAATTTACCTTTCATTTATACCAAAAATATAACGATTTTATAGGAGGGAGTGTATAATTAAAATTCATAAATAAATAAATCTATATCTTTTATAAATAAATAAAACTAATAATATTCTTTTTTTGGTAAACATTGACACTCATGTGTCGTCATGTGTAGGAGCTAGTCACACAAATTATAAAAGGGGATAAAGGGAAGAGATAAGGGGCCAGATGAGAATCGGACCCTAACCCTAAGGTTAGAATAAAACTAATAAATCTTTATCTTATATAAATAAATAAGCTAAATCTTATAATACTATTAATCCAAAAAATGTTATAATACTAAATCTTCAAAAACATTATATCAGATGCTTAATTAAAAAACCAACTAAATCTTTTGAAAATAAGGAATAAAAAAATCTATATCTTCTATTAAAAAACTAATAAATATATATATACATATATATATATTCTATATCCTAGCTAATTTCATACTATAATAAATCTTATAATACTGAATATTCTAATACCTTTCATTTTATAAAAAAATGTAATAATTAATATTATAGCAATCTGCTTGTGCATAATCAACGGGGTTTTTTAAGGGATTTGAGCGGGAAATTTAACAATAGTTTTATATAAGGATTTATAGGATGAAATGTATAATTAAAATTTACAAAAAAAAATAAATTTATATCTTTTGTAAATGAATAAAACTAATAAATCTTTATATTCTATAAATAAATAAAGCTAAATTTTGTAGTTCAAATTCAGAATTTTTTTAAGTAAAATTTTTGATGTATTTTTCTATGATTTTATCTCTTATGTAGGCCGAATAGATCCAAAATATTAGTCATGACCTTCAAAAGATAGTTGCGAAATATAATTCTAAATAGTTATCAATTCTTATGTAATGTTTAGATGTAATACGTTGTTTAAAAAGATTATATTTCCTTTTTGATATATCTTCAAATTTTTAATATGTAGAATACTTAATTATATGATATAGGATATATAGATTTATTCGTTTTATTTATTTATAAAAGATTTATATTTTTCTTACTCATTCCTTTAAAAAAATTGATACATAATAGATAAAATCATCGAAAAATAGATTGAAAATTTTGTTTACAAAATTCTGAATTTAAACAACAAATATGATAAGATATCCTTGATTTCATCAGCGAAATCAAACGAAAGATAAATAATCCATCTCCCGCTCAGCCATATCAAGAAAATCCACTATCATGTTAAGAATGTCAAGATCATCTTCATCTCAGGCACCATTTTCTTGTGTTTTTAGGAAGAAAATTGATGTACATGCCTTTAATCCACTCAACCATTCAACATAATCGATGGACATCCTTGCAATTGTGAAGCCAAAAAAATAATGTGAAAGATACAATCAATATTTTTAAATGAGGCAATATTTTCATTAATATAAATCAATAAAGAATGCTCAATCCAATCTTAAGAAACTTTATAACCTAATCACAAAGAAGACATCCGGATACCAAATCGAATCATTATTGATGAAACTGAAACAAAAAAAAAAGTATATGAACAATAGTAGATAAATACATTACACATGCAAAATAACAAATATACATAAATAATGGAATATGAAACAAATCAAACATACTATATATTAAAAGAAACACATAGGATATGAATAAAAAGAAACAAAAATAGAGATGAGAAGATAAATATTAAAAACCGACCAATGAAAGAGCATGAGGAGAGGGAGGAATGGAAAGGAGTACCAATATGCATCATGCATGTGTAGGATATGAACAAAGAAATTTAGTATAAGAGGTCATATATATAATACTCATCAAAGGAGGAAATGAGAGGGAGGTGTTGGATATTAATGAATTTTTGAAGATTATATTACTTTTATAATATAATAGATAATAGATTATAGAATGATATTATAGATGTAAATATAGATATATGTTATATGTGTAAAATATCTTTTCTAAATATTGATATTAAATATTAGATTTTTTATTTTAATTTTTTCATATGTGAGTGAGGTTGTTGAATTGGAGGAAAATAGTTGAAGGGGATGTTGAAAAAAGGAGGTGGGGAAGTGGAGGGAAATTAGACTATACTTCCTCCGTTTTTTAAAGATAGCTACGGACCCACTCAGCACGCAGTCCAATGCACATTTTAAACCATTAATAACTCAAATTCGGTACATGTAAAAATTCTAAAAGTTTGATATTTAAAATCTACAAGAAGAGACGAATCTAACAAGATCACACTTGGCTATATTTTAACTTGTATAACCATGATAAAACTTTAAGTCAAATTATATAAGTGAATAGTACCCATTTGTCAAACGTAGCTAACAAAAAAAACGGAGGAAGTATATTATTTTTATATAGACAATAATAATAATAATAATAATAATAATAATAATAATAATAATAATAATAATAATAATAATAATAATAATAATAATAATAATAATAATAATAATAATAATAATAATAATATAGATATATAGATATAATATATATGTGTGATTTCAATGAGAACGAATTTTATATTTTCAAATTTTATAGGGAATTTTGAGTAGTATATAAAGGAGAAATACAAAAATAATTTATAGAGTATATATGATATGATTGACTTTGTTGAAATTAAATATTAGATTTATTATAGATATTATAGATTTAAGGAGTATATATGATTAAGTTAGTTGAATTAGATTATATATATATATATATATTATAGATTTAGTGAGTATATTAGTTGAATTATTATATATGTATATATTATAGGTTTAATGAGTATATATGATTGTTGAAATTAGGAAAGAAAAGTTGAAGGAATTGTTGAAAAAAGGGGGTGAGGGAGTGGGGGAATTTAGACTATATTACTTTTATATATATATATAGATTATTATTATTACTATTATTATTATTATTATTATTATTATTATTATTATTATTATTATTAAGACTAATATATCGAGTATCTAATGGACATTGAAGAGTTGTCTCTCCCAAATCAAGATTCTGCATACACAACGGTTCGAACCGATATATTTAGTTAAGCTGTCATAGCCCCATAACACTCAAGTCAACTGTGTTTGGGTGTCGTTAACCATTTGTGCATGCGTGTTAAAACTTGATTTAATTTATCGAAAAGTTATTTATTTTCTTCTCCAAACAATGCATATAAATGAATGCCCTAACCTCAATTATTTCATAATTTTTTTAGCCACACAAATTAAAAAGGATAGAAGGGAGGAATAGGGGGTCGGGTGGGGGAATCGAACGGTCACTTGGGCAAGTCCTCATCTCCATGATTATTATATTTATTAATGTTAACTCTCTTATTTAAGGAGTAAAAATCATTTGAAATCAAGTAACTCGGTGAAATTACAAACTTAATTACATGTTGACAAGATCTGAATCAGGTCACCGTATATATGTATTGAATATAATTACTTGACAATGAAATTAGTAATTAAGTAATGTCATGATTAGTAGTAATAAAATATATAAAGCTTGAATTTAAAAAAAAAATCGATGTATTGTTTACCCCGGAAAAAAATTAATACAAAAAAAATCTATGTATTGAATCCTATGAATTAAGCCCTTAGAATGTTTATGGTGTTTCTTTATACTCTTTATTAAAAGAAAAGCTATTTTAACAAAATACTAGTATAATTTAAAATTTATAGAAAAAAAAAAGAAATAATATTTATTACTATTTTTTTCTACTTATGCTTACAACTTATTTTTAGGAAAATTTATATATATATAAATATATATGTGTGTGTGTTTATTTTATATAAATTTAAATTAACAAACAAAAATTGGAAGTAAAATATCTTCCCATTTGTTTTCTCCATAATTAAAATGTATAAAAATAAAATATTAATGAAGCCAACTCATTCCATGGCTTAAAGAAGGAAGGGTAGATGGCAACCAAATAATAATAATAATAATAAAGGGAGTAATAATAATGATTTATTAATTTACAATGCAAAGGGCAACTAATTAACACTCCTTGTAGTTAGGGATGGGGCTTAGGCCCGTTCTCTAGAACTTATTTTCAGACCTTATTATTTATTTTTTATAGAAATTAGATCACACCAGATCAGATAAGAAACATTAAGATCAGACCAGATTAAATAAGATCAGACCAGATCAGATCAGATCAAATCATTATAATAATATATAGAAAATAAGATCAGAACAGACCAGACCAGATGGAATCAGACCAGACCAGAAAAATTCAGACCAGACCAGACAAATTCAGATCAGACCAGACCAGATCTTATAAATTCAGATCAGACCAAAAAAATTAAGGCCTAGAGAACAGGGCCTTAGTCAATTGGTCAAATCCCCTAATTTCCAACCTTTGGATTTGGTATTCGATTCTTCATCCCATCATTTATCCTGATGAGTACTTGGTCAATTGGTCAAGTTTCATGACTTTTAACCAATCCGGTTTCTGTAATGGCATAACAATTGCCAGCATGTGCAGGCAGGCTAAAAATGATGTGTAGCCCTTTGTAAAGTGATGTATAAGCCTTATAAAGTGATGTATAGACGGTAGTTTGTTTTTTATTAGTTTTTGGTTCATAACCTTCATTCATCACTTTTTTATACTCACACATCATTTCATATACACATACCCATCACTTTTGAATGTGTCGGCACCTACAGGCCGCCAACACCCAAATGATTTCTACTTTTAACCTTCAGTTTGCGCGTTCGATTCTCCACCTGATCTTTTATCCTAGACTGCATAGATTGTTAAAGAAAGACCGTCCTTGTAAGTTCATGTATTTGAATTTTAAGAGACCGATTCAATATTGAATATTGAAAATTTTAAGTACGACAATGACAACGATTTAGCATCTTCGCCTTTCTTCTTTCTTCTTTATTTTCTTTTTTCGTTTTTTTTATTAATGTTACACCTCTCTCGACATTTTTTTTTCCATTCACAATAACCTAAATTTGAGAAAGTTTTTAAATTGCTCCAGTTCGATATCATAAAAATCAATTGTTATCGATAGCCATCTTATGTTTTTATTGGTCCTGTTCGACAATTAGTTATTAATTGTTAATATGTGAATAATAAATTAGTCAAATCAGCAGTAAATTGATAATCAGAATTCTTTGAGACCAACTTTTTGCCAACAATAAGATAAAATCCAAAATGCTACTCCTGGAGCGGATTCAAAAAGAGTTGATTAGACACTATTTTAAATTATTTTGTCTATTTAAAAAAAATATTTTGTCTCACAAATAAACTGATTCAAAATAATTGTTTTGTCAAACACTCCATTATCTTCATAGGTTTTAATTTAGTTATGTCTTAGATTGTTTTAATGGATTATTTAAAAAACCGTCAACAATCAAACAATATCTAAACTATTAAAAACAAAATATTTTAAAAAAAATAAATAAATGTTAAAAAAAAAAGCACTCTATGAACAATTATTCAAAGAGAATGTGTCTTGAGTTTGACTTGGCCACTTCATCCCTCGTGTAGTACTGAAATATACAGTATATGTAGTTCAATCAGCTATTGGATCGGTTGTTATGGCCGGCTTCCAAAATGCTCATCATTCATGAATTTGGCGAGATTTCAACAAGAAGGTTTTTCTCTACATATCTATAAAATAAATAAAGGCATCAGATTGTTATTACATTCGCAAAATAATCTGCCCTAAACAACCCTTCAGTACAATTAGTTATTACTCCTCCACTACTTTTGCCTTGTCTCTTGGCCAACAGATGAGTCATTATGGAGAGACAACTTTGAAGATAATTTATAAATCTAGTATAAATTAAAAATAATACTACTGTATATAGTAGTATTATATTCAGATTCTCCCAACAACATATCTATCCTTTTGTGAAGTGTATGGTATCTGTGCATTTGACTAGAACACATACGCATATACAGAGGATTATTCAACATATATAAAGTAATATAATACCAAAGATTTATAATGATATAAAAATTTCCAAGGGGCACAATGATATGATTTAATTAACTTTTATACGTATGAATAGCTAAGTTATATCTATCTTAAAAGAATAATATATTTGTGATATATACAGTATATAACTATCCACAGAAAATCAAGGCGTAACTAGTCGTTGGTTTAGTGGTGAATGACGAATTTGGTTTGAGAGTTGAATCAGCAGGTGGTGAAGTGTTTTGTATGTGCTGAATGAATTGTTTGTATATGTTGAGTGTTTTTATACAGTCCAAACACCATTAAATATTCAGCACACAACACACACACATTATGGAGTCAGCACGTCAGTACCTATTGAATATCATCCATTCGGCACCTATATAACCCTGTGAATGACATCGACTTTGAAAAGATCGGTTACTATTCGATCTCCCATAGGCCATAGGAAGGAATTGAGAGTCACTTGAATTAAGCTATATAAGCTCCCGTTCTTATATATGTATTTAAAAGTGCCTCTTTAGCCAACGTATCATCAAAAGACAAAAAAAGAAAAACTAATTTCAGTGACAGATCCTCTAGAGAAATTTCCAACAATAAAATTAAATAATTGTGTTGCTTAAAACTATTGTATTAGTCCCCGTTCTCTTCCCCGATCGAGATATCCTCTGTTTCGCCCAAACAAAAAGAAATTGAATCATCCAAAAATTGGGTAAACAATACTACTATTAATTAGGAGTATATTGTATATACAATTTGGTTGTAAACAATTAACTAATCCAAGTAAAAATATACTTCTACTGTTCCACATGACAATGTAATCTATACATAATAAATATTACTATTTCTTAATTGGTTGCCTTAAAATTTATATTCAACACCAAAAGTTACTTTTGTTAAAGTAACACTTGTATATTCAAGAGTACAACTCACTTTGTTGCTAGAAGATCATATTTCTGAGAAACGAGTGGTGGGAGCACATGCCACACAAATTACAAAGGTAACAGAGGGGAGGGATAAGAGGCCGGGTAGGGATTCGAAACCCCAACCTATAGGTTGGGAGTTGGGGGACTTGACCATTATGGTAAGTTCCCAACCCCAGAAACTTGATTATTGTTGATTACACACAAATGCAAAATTTTAATTTAAATTTTAATGATTGAAATTCAAAGAATGGGAGTTTGGTGTTATGATATGCATGTGGGGTGGGGGTAACTAACTTGAATATCCTAATCAATTCCATTTCCAAATACAGGAGTATTAATGTCCGAGTGAAGTCTGAAAGTGGCTTTACTGGATTTGGTTTGAATGGCCACTACACTCATGAAAAGGATAATAATAAAGAAGCCAAAAATAGCACAAAGGAAGGAATCATATATATATACTAGTAGTAGTAGTTGAGATGATTCATCATGTCATACAAAACAGATTCCAACTTCATTTCTGCTATGTGTTAGTAGTAGTGGCCCATTACTGCAAGCCCAATACCGGCCCATGAAGCCAAATTGCTGAGGCCCATTTCACTCTCATATATACCCCCTCCAACCGAGACAGCCCCTCACTCCACCCCATTTTTCTTTGTCTGGAAGCAGACAGTAGCAGCCCCCCCCTTCCCTTTCTTTTCTGCTCTTCCCCAGTCTTCCTCCTCCCTCTTCAGCTTTGTGTTTTCTTCTCCTCTCTTAGGTTAGATTTGTTCTTCCTCCTAGTGTGAGAGTGTGAGAGTGTTGGTGAGAGTAAGGGGTTGGGTTAGTGAAGGGCTGAGTGCTTCTTCTTCTTAGAACCTTGGTGGTTAGGCTCGCCGGAAAAGTGGTTTTCCGGCGAAGGGTTGAGGGCGGCAAAGGGGCTGTAGAGGCGCGGCAGGGCTGTGACGCTTGGTGGTGGTCGGCAGCGGAGCTGTGGTGGCCGGCGGTGGTCCGGCAGCGGGCTGTGGTGGTCCGGCGGTGGTCCGGCGGTGGTCCGGCGTGGTGGTTTCCGGCGGAGCTTAGTGTTCTTGTCGAGTGTTGCTCATTTGGGAGCTCCGAGCCTACATATTAATAGATCTTTATAGATCTATTTGGTATCTTCTATTTCCTTTAACATTTGTTGTTATTTTCTTGTTCCACTAACATCTTTTGTAGATTCAACAAAGTGGAGACTAAAAGGAAGTTTCTTGATCGTTGTTTCTATTTTTAGTATTTATGAGAGAATCATGTATTGGTGAGGTTAAAGCCTTGTAAATCCCATAGTTAGGTCTTTTGGGTTGTAATAGATAGTTAAAACAGGGTACCGGAGTTACCCCAACAGTGGTATCAGAGCCATAGGCCACTTTGGGACGGGGGTTGGTCAAGGCACCCCCGCAAGGTAAAATAGCTTGATCAATCTTTTTACAGTTTTAAGATAATATTCTTGTTTTGGGTTGTTGCTTGAAATATGTGATTTTTCATGCTTGGAGCTTTGTGCTTTAAAATCTGGAATTATTATGCTTAAACTGTGTTTTTTGTTTTCTGCATTTTGTTGTGCATAAACTGCTTTGTGTGGTGTTATTAGTGAATTGTGCATTTTCTGTGTTATAGTGCTTTGTGTGCAAAAATTGTGGATTTGAAATTTTTTTGGGGAATAGAAAAATTGATTTCTTATTCCCTGAAAAAGCAGATTCCTGAAAATCTTGAAAGTTGTGATTTTTTAGGAATCTGTGAAAATCAATCCAAATTTTGAAAAGTGACCGTTGGGATTATTGGGCCTCCCAAAAATTGATTTTGGGCCTGCCCAACAGTTGGGTCAATTCTGAAAATTTTTGGGCATCCAAAATTAATTTGGGTTTGCTTCAAAAATTTAAAAGGATGTTATATGCTATAGGGTGGAAGTAATTGTGATTAGTTGGCTAAGTGTTTGAGCACTTGTTTGCTCATTCTGATTAAAAAGGCCAAACACAATAATGGCTTCTACCTCAAATAGCATAGTTCCTTTTAATGGAAAGAACGACTTCAGCATCTGGCAGGTTAAGATGCGTTGTGTTCTTGTCCAACAAAGAGTTTATAATGCAATTGATCAACTCTTTGATAAAGATGTGACTGAAGCTAAAAAGACTGAAACTGATGAACTTGCTAAATCTGCCATTATCCTTAGTTTATCTGATGCTGTGCTTAGAAAAGTTAATGATTGCAAAACAGCCAAGGACCTTTGGGAGAGGCTGTCTAAACTGTATGCTGAGTCATCTCTGTCTTCTAGAATATTCCTGCTTGGTAAATTTTTTAAATTTAAATTGGATATATCTAGAGACTTAGATGAGAGTTTAGATAATTTCACTAAACTTGTTCAAGACATAAAAGCAACTGGTGATAAGCATATTGATGATTATGTGCCTATTGTGTTATTGAATGCCATCCCTGATTCATATTCTGATGTGAAATCTGCTATTCAGTATGCTAGAGATGACTTGACTTTAGATCATGTGATTAAGAGTCTTAAGAACAAAGAACTTGAAATGAAGAATTCCTCTAAGCATTCTGATAAGGTGTTTATGACTAGGGGTAGGTCTTGGAAAAAGGGTGTTCACCAACAGCATAATGATAGGGGCAGAAGCAATGCTAGGGGTCAGTCTAAATCACATAGATCTCAGTCAAGAGGTAAACATGATAAGAAATGTTACAACTGTGGTAGAAAGGGCCATTTCATTAAAGATTGTAGACTCCCTAAGAAAGAGAAAAATCAAATTGATAATCAGAACAATGAGGTTAATGCTGTGACTGATGTAGCAGTTAGGCATGATGAACTTTTGATGGTTCATGATATGAATTGTTTTTCTGATGTTAATATGGCTAAAGATGTTTCTAAATCTGTGTGGTTGTTAGACTCAGGGTGCACCTCCCATATGTCTCCGCATGTTGAATTATTTGAATCCTATCAACCTGTTGAAAATGACTTTGTGTTCATGGGTAATGACAATAGATGTCCTGTCTTAGGTATAGGAAAAATTGTCTTACAATTTGAGAATGGGACTAGATTCTGCCTTGATTCTGTGAAACATGTGCCTGATTTGTCTTACAATTTGATTTCTCTTGCAACCTTGCAGAAGAAAGGTTTAGAAGGGAGAATTGGTAATGACATGATTAAAATGTTCAAAGGGAATTTGATGTTGTTTAAGGCCATTATCAAGAATAATCTTTTTGTGGTCTCTAATGTGGTTAATTGTGCTCTTGCTGCTAATTCTAGTTCTAGTTCTGATAAGGTTAAACAGAATACGCTTTTGTGGCATGCTAGACTAGGGCATATGAGTGATAAAGGCATGAAATTTCTGAAAGATGCTGGTTGTTTAAAATCTGATTTATGTGAAGTTGATCTTTGTGAATCATGCTTAGCTGGTAAACAACATAGAGTGTCTTTTAACTCTTCATATCCCGTTGGGATAAAATCCACCCGTGTACTTGAGTACATTCATGCTGATGTGTGGGGTCCTTCTTCGACGCCCACACATGGTGGTAGAAGATATTTTTTATCTATCATGGATGATTATTCTAGAAAAGTTTGGGTATTTCTCATGCAAAACAAATCTGATGTTTTTGGGAACTTTAAACACTGGAAAGCTTTGATTGAGAATCAAACTGGTTTAAAGATTGGTACACTTAGGACAGATAATGGGCTTGAATTTTGTAATCACCAAATGGATACTTTGTGTGCTGAATCTGGTATTAGAAGGCATAAATCTGTTCCTTACTCACCTCAACAGAATGGGGTCATTGAAAGAATGAACAGAACTTTATTAGAAAAGGTTAGGTGCTTGATGGCACCTACTGGCCTTTCTAAGAAGTTCTGGGGTGAAGCACTGATGACAGCTGCTTACTTAGTTAACAAATCACCCAATGCCCCTTTAAATGGTAAATCTCCTGATTCTGTCTTTTTTGGTAAACCTGTTGATTATGAACATCTTAGAGTGTTTGGATGTTCAGCTTTTGTGCATACTAGTAATGATAAATTGGACGCTAGAACCAAGAAATGTATTTTCTTAGGCTATCCTGAGGGTACCAAGGGTTACAGGTTGTTTGATAGATCAGGGGGTGGTTTTAAAATCATTGTTAGTAGGGATGTGATTTTTAATGAATCTGAATTTCCCATGAAAGTTTTTGAGAATGATAGTGCTTCTGTTGAGGTGGAGTCTTCTTCTGTGGAAAATTCTGTGAATTTGCCTGCTCCCATTTTTGTGCCTAATGTGATTGAGAATGCTGAAATTGCTGATCCCAATTTGCATGTGAATGAGGAACCCATAACTGATACCCATGATATTGATGAAGGTGGAGCTCAGAATGATGATGTTAACGTTGAACATGATTTGAATGATTATGTGCTAGCTAGAGATAGAGCTAGAAGAGTAGGTAGAACCCCTGCTAGGTTCTCAGATTGTGTTCTTACTGCTTATGCTATGACTGTTTGTGAAGAACTTGATAATCTAGAGCCTAAATCATATTCTGAAGCTGTTAAGTCTAAACAGGCTAGTAAGTGGCTTAGTGCTATGAATGAGGAAATTGAATCATTGCATAAAAATGAGACATGGCTGTTGATTCCTAGGGCTGATAATATTTCTGTGATTGATTGTAAATGGATTTATAAAATCAAGCAGGAAACTCATGGTGAGAGGTTTAAGGCTAGGCTTGTAGCTAAGGGCTTTACTCAGAAAGAGGGTGTTGATTATTCTGAAATATTTGCACCTGTTGCTAAATTCACTACTATTAGAGTAATGCTTGCCTTAGTTGCTCATTTTGATTGGGAGCTTATACAAATGGATGTTAAAACTGCTTTCTTGCATGGTGACATTGATAGAAAAATTTGTATGAAGCAACCTGAAGGTTTTGTGGATAAAATCAAACCCAATCATGTATGCCTGTTGAAAAAAGCTTTGTATGGACTAAAACAAGCACCTAGACAGTGGAACATTAAGTTTGATAAATGCATGAAAGACATAGGTTTCATCAGATCTAAATTTGATCACTGCTTATACTTGAAGAATGTGAATTCTGTGCCTATGTTCTTACTGCTATATGTTGATGATATGCTGCTTGTTAGTCCTTGCATGAAAAGCATTGTTGAGGTTCAAAATTGTTTGAACAAGAGTTTTGACATGAAGAATCTAGGAGAAGCCAAATGCATTCTTGGAATGCATATAGTTAGGGATAGGGCTAATTCAACCCTAATCCTTAACCAGGCTGAATATGTGAAGAAAATTCTCTCTAGATTCAAGATGTCAAATGCTAAACCTGTTGGTTGTCCTCTTGCTTCTCATTTCATGTTGACTAAAGAACAGTGCCCTAAAAATGAATCTGAAATGAAAGATATGGAATCTGTCCCTTATGCTCATGCCATTGGTTCTGTTATGTATTTGATGATTTCTACTAGACCTGATTTAGCTTATCCTATAAGTTGTTTGAGCAGATTTATGGCTAATCCTGGTAGACCACATTGGGAAGCTTTGAAATGGCTTTTGAGATACTTAATCAAGTCTATGCATTATTCTCTGTGTTTTTCTAAATGGCATGATGATATGTTTGTGACTGGTTATGTAGACTCTAACTTTGCTAATGATAGGGATAGTAGGAAGTCTACTACATCCTATGTGTTCACTCTAGGTGGGTCTTGTGTGAGTTGGAAATCTCAATTGCAATCTGTTGTTGCTTTATCCACTACTGAGTCTGAATTCATTGCCATAACTGAAGCTTTTAAAGAGGGAATCTGGTTTAGTGGTCTGATGCATGAACTAGGATTGAAAAATGAGATCACCATTTTTTCTGATAGCCAATCTGCTATTCAGTTAAGCAAACATCCTGTTTTTCATGATAGGTCTAAACATATTGATGTTAAGTACCACTTCATTAGGGACAATGTTGAGTGTGAAAAACTTAAACTGGATAAAATTGCTTCTGAATTTAATCCTGCTGATATGGGAACTAAGTGTTTGCCTACTGAGAAGATGATGTCATGCATGAAAATCCTTCACTTTGATTTTGGTTGATGTGTGCATGTCTGTTATGTTCTGATGCATGTCAGCATGTGTGAATACTATGTGTATATTGTTGGTATGTGACTGGGAAGTGAAGGTATCAAAAGGCGATGACGAAAATGCCCCAAATTGAGCACACTCGTTTCTTTGACAGTAAGTGGGCCAAGGTGGAGATTGTTAGTAGTAGTGGCCCATTACTGCAAGCCCAATACCGGCCCATGAAGCCAAATTGCTGAGGCCCATTTCACTCTCATATATACCCCCTCCAACCGAGACAGCCCCTCACTCCACCCCATTTTTCTTTGTCTGGAAGCAGACAGTAGCAGCCCCCCCCTTCCCTTTCTTTTCTGCTCTTCCCCAGTCTTCCTCCTCCCTCTTCAGCTTTGTGTTTTCTTCTCCTCTCTTAGGTTAGATTTGTTCTTCCTCCTAGTGTGAGAGTGTGAGAGTGTTGGTGAGAGTAAGGGGTTGGGTTAGTGAAGGGCTGAGTGCTTCTTCTTCTTAGAACCTTGGTGGTTAGGCTCGCCGGAAAAGTGGTTTTCCGGCGAAGGGTTGAGGGCGGCAAAGGGGCTGTAGAGGCGCGGCAGGGCTGTGACGCTTGGTGGTGGTCGGCAGCGGAGCTGTGGTGGCCGGCGGTGGTCCGGCAGCGGGCTGTGGTGGTCCGGCGGTGGTCCGGCGGTGGTCCGGCGTGGTGGTTTCCGGCGGAGCTTAGTGTTCTTGTCGAGTGTTGCTCATTTGGGAGCTCCGAGCCTACATATTAATAGATCTTTATAGATCTATTTGGTATCTTCTATTTCCTTTAACATTTGTTGTTATTTTCTTGTTCCACTAACATCTTTTGTAGATTCAACAAAGTGGAGACTAAAAGGAAGTTTCTTGATCGTTGTTTCTATTTTTAGTATTTATGAGAGAATCATGTATTGGTGAGGTTAAAGCCTTGTAAATCCCATAGTTAGGTCTTTTGGGTTGTAATAGATAGTTAAAACAGGGTACCGGAGTTACCCCAACACTATGAAATTGAAAAACCATTTCAAATGCAAATTACAAATTAAAACAAAACAAATCTAGTAACTTGATCAAATGTTGCTGCTGACTGCTGACTATGTGAAGGGCCAGTACTGCTCTACTTTATATTCCATTTTTCTTATTTACTCATACTGTACATGATATATATATATATATATGTATATACACATATACAGATATACTACTATACATCTGCGACTGTGGTGAAGTAAATAAATCCAACAAGCCAAGCCAGTTACATTCATTCTCCAATTAATCCATCTTCAATCATCTGTTGTTACCCGTCGGAGACGTGTATGGCGAGCTGCTGCTGCTGCTGGTGGTGGAGACATCTCTGGGTTCTCCTTCTCCCCCTCCGCCGCCGCCGCCAATCTTGGAAAGAGCTTCAGCGGCTTTAGAGGCGGCGGAGGAAAAGGTTCCGGCGAGGCTGGTGAAGATCTGGGCTTTGACGCGGCCTCTTTTGGGCGGAGGATTGAAGTTGTGGGATGCAGGAGGACGAGGACGAGGAGGAGGAGGGGGAGCTGCCATGGAAATAACTACTAGAAGTTTGAAAGCACGAGGAGCAGAGCAGAGCAGAAGCAAGCAGATGGATGTAGGTGTATTAGTAATTGAAACAGCACTCGAGAAGTACTATATAGCAATATACAATAGATTAGCGATTAATAAGGAGTAAGTCTAAACTAAAAAATGGTGTGTGAGTCGGTGTATCTAACTTGAAGTAAGTAGTAGAAGAGAAGAAGGCCACACAACAACACAAGGGTTCCGGTTCCAGGGGATTTAAATGGCCGCCCTCCGCTTTAGCTTACCCTTTAAGTTATTGGGATGATGTTTGGGAGCCAGCGAATCCGTTAGCAGATAGTAGATTGGAAGAGAGACAATTCCATCCGCTTGTAGATCCATTCACTCCTAAACATTCCCATTAGTCTATTCCTATACTTATTTATTTTAATCTATATTCATTTTATGTCAAGTTTATTGTAATTTTCTTTTTGAACTGTATTAATTTAACAATAATCTAAATCTTCATTGCGCTACAAACGCCTATTCTCTCAAAGGATTACAATTATAAAAATTTTAAATACAAATACATAATTTAACAAGCTAAACCTTAATTCTGTAAAATGATCATTTCATATATACTCCACTACTCATACTCCCTCCGTACCGCGAAATGTGGCCACTTTCTTTTGGGCACGGTAATTTAGGTAGTGGGGTTCAGTAGTTAAAGTAGTGTAGGCATTTTGTGTTTAAGATTCTAATGAATTTTGATATTGATTATTGTTTAACTTTGACTTTAATATTATGTAATGATACAATTAGAGAAAAATATTCAAGTGTGATCTTATTAGAATCGTCTAATCCTGTAGTTTCATAATATATATTTTATATAATTTTTATTTGTACCAATTTTGAAATATTAAGAATTAAAAAAATGCTAGGAACTTTGTGTAGAAAAGTAAAAGTGCACTGGAATTTGAGCAGAATATTAAAATTGAACACTTTTAATGTGATTTGAGAATAATTAAAATTCTAATCAAATTTATATTATTTTAATTTATCTAAACATGGAAAGTGGCCAAATTTCGTGGGACACCCCAAAAAGGAATAGTGGCCAAATTTTGTGGGACGGATGGAGTATTTCTTAAGAAAAAATATGGGAATCATATACTTTGACAAAGTAAGCATAACAAGGTTTAACACCACTAATTTGTAACACAAAATATTTTGTACAAATAATTTTTTTTAAAAAATTATACTCCTGAATAAAAAAAATTTCCTTGAACATGATTTGAGAACCAAGACCAGAGAGCCAACTGAGCACGGAAAGGGACAATAAAGCAGACCCCATTTGGCATATGTACTTGTGGTCGTTCAATGACAACTTCACAAGTAAAGAATGCCTCAATTTCAACCAAGCCAAGTTGATTCACTTGACATGTATTGATATGGCCAAACGTACATTTATTGATCCGATGCATAATGATAGTCAAACTCCAATTATGAAAAGTGGGTCTTTTCATAATAAAAGTCCTAGATACTTTTGTGCCCACAAATTGTAAGCAATAATAATAATCCTAGTTTGCTAGTAATTCTTAGTACCAATGATTTTTCAACGTGATTATTGAGATTGATTGTACAAGGTTTACTGAGTCTTTTATTCGACTGCCTGCGATTATTGTGCAAACGAACCCCTATGGCCTATGGGGTTTTAAGCAAAGCCCAAGGACATCCTGGCACCACAAAAGTATCACAGATGCACAGGTAGAAACTCCTGGAGAATAGAGGTCAAATAAAGTGCTTCAATTCAATTCAGTCTGTACAAAACGCTAACAGGAAAGGATACCATTTGATTAGTAAAGTACAAGCTTGCAGTAATTGCTATGAAGCTTAGAATACAATCATCAGTAATGTACTGGATTTATTACATGTCATATTGGCAAGGCAGCCTCATTTCAACAAATGTATGTGTACCAATTCACAGTTTGGTGCCAACAAACGAGAATAGAGAACAGAAAAAATCACACCCTATCCTGACTCGTCATTATACAGTTGCATAGGCAATCACAATAGCAAAAACAAGAAAAGGAAAAACGTCTCTCCATCACATAGACACACAGAGAGGAGTCTGAAATGCAAGCAATTAGAAATTGTATTATGAAGCCATGAACATGTTAAAACATTGCCTTTATCTGAATAACCCCTCCCAATGGAACTAAAGGATCCCCAAATGCGTACAGTATTGTATTCTCTATTGTCTTCAGATCCAAGTCTCGATTTCTCAGCTTCTTCCACCTTCAAACGGTCAAAATGCTAACAATCACACAACAGTTTGAAAGGAAAAATACTCAAAAACAAAACATAGACATAAAATGAAACATACTTCTATTTTACAAGTGCATAACGGAAGGAACTAAGCAAAGTAACAACGCCATTTCACAATATTCCACTCCATTACAACTGCCTTGCATTCCTAAAGGGTGAACAGAAGCAAAAAAAAAAAAAAAAAATTAAAAAAAAAATACAAAAACAAAAACACAAACAAACAAACAAAAAACACAGAAGCACAATATCTTAAATTGATCTTAAGTAAAATAATCATGCAATAATTTTTAGTTGTTTCAGGCAGAACTCAACAGAAACTTGTTCCCCATCAAGCCCACCTATACAGTAATAGTAGAAAACAGATCCCTCGGATCCTCCACTTAACATAATTCAAAGACATGTCCTACGCACAATCATCATTATGTTTTAATGGCTTAATGCCTTGATATCAAATCATCAAAAGCAAATGTCCCATCATTGCTCACACCTTCAAATCTAACACTTTTCAGTTTTCTCACCCATTATTGGAGAGAATCGTTGATCGAATCACTTCTTTCACTATAAGAAAGAAACTATGTCACTATAGTAGCACTGATAGTGTGTACAGTTGTACCGAACTAGCCACTCCTTCCTTATCCTCCACTACTGTTTATGTTCATGTATCACGCTGACAGGGTTAACATATCCGCTTGATCGAGTAAACACTGTAACAGCCATGTTATATAGACATAAATTTTACCTGTTGGTTTTCGGACACCCCATTTGAGAAGGTTCCATCCTTCACCAACATGAAAGTAGCCCTGTCAGACTGATCAAAACTCACTCTAACCTCCTTAAATGGGAGCATGTTGAAGAACTTCTTCGATACATTGCAAAGTGTATGCAACAGCAATTGGCAGACTCGTTGTACTTTCAATGAATGTATCTTGCAGTCTTGTATAATTAACCTACTTCACAACTTATGTCAGCACCAAATTGCTGAATGACAATTCAAATTAAATGCCATATGTTCTGTCATATAAATTTCCAGAACTGGGCATTCGGATCTTGGAATCTTCATACCCACCATAAATCTTGTTAAATCCCATTTTCTCAGCCCTCAGCTGCTCTGCAATTCCTAAATTAGTTCCACTGTGGATCTCATTCCATCCATCCCACTGTCCATTAGAAGTGACTACACTTGTGGACTGAGGATGGACAAATTGAGAAAATGGAGAGAGACTACTGGTTAGGGTTTGATCCATAGTTCTTGAAGGAATTCCGTAAGGATTACCAAGGGAGGCATAACTATCTGATGGAACTCTATAAGGATCACTGAAGGAAGAATTACTCGAAGGGATTCTGTAAGGATCAGTAAGGGAAGAATTACTGGCACCAAAATTTGTAAATCTTTGATTCAGATGTTGAGGTAGAGATCTTTGCAAAAATGGCTGCAATCTTGCCTCTTCATATGTACTGAATTGCGATGAATAATTTGGCCTTAAGTCTAAATCTGAGTTGCTGATGCAACTTGGTAGCATCCCTTTTCCAACTGCCAGTATGGCAGGATCAATTAATTCAATATCACCATTACTAGCAGCATTGTTATCAACTGGGGGTGCCTGATACTGTTTTCTTAAAAAAGAGGAAGACTCGAGCACATGATTCCCTGAAAATTGTAGAGCAAAATTGACTGAGAAAACAAGTTTCCATCATAAATCAGAAAATATGCGCTTAGCAGGACAGCAACTGAAACCAACCAGAAACTGTGTCCAGATTTTGCTCTCTCCTATCATGAGAAGCGAAGCCTGGAGGTGGTGCCCTACTAGGCCCTAAAAACCCTGGGGGGGCCGATACCTGAGACCTTGAACCTGTTCATAGAAGTCAAGTAGAGTTGAAAATAAGTGCAGTTAAAACAAATCAACCATCCAGGTAACGTAATTATGATTCCTGTTACTTAATAATAATAATAATAATAATAATAATAATAATAATAATAATAATAATAATAATTCAGTAGAAATGCAGGACGGGAAAACATTTGCCAATCTTTCTGCTAACCATAATAATAATAATAATAATAATAATAATAATAATAATAATAATAATAATAATTCAGTAGAAATGCAGGACGGGAAAACATTTGCCAATCTTTCTGCTAATCATAGTAATCAATTACAAGGCAAACGGAGGGGAGAAACAAAAATGCTTGAACCATGATGCCTTAATAAATAGAATATTATCTATACCCTTTGATTTTTTCCACAAAAAGAAATATAGACAAATTAATGAAATTATACATAATTAACAAACGTAAATAATTTTACACTTGGATTTTTATAAGAAAAAGGGAAAGATGCTCAAGTTTAGAAAACAAGAACCATAGTCAAGAATAGGTAATTAGCCTAGTACATATACACTCCGAGTGCCACATAATATAACCATTACTTCAGTAAATGGTGAGTTTTTTTTTTTTTCTTTTCTTTTGTTAAACTAATGGTGAGTTTGGTAGCTTCACATTGTTTTTGTAACACTAATTTAATATAATTATAAAATCAAGATCTGGGGTTTACTCACTAATGTGATACTTTACCCTTTAATCCAACATGGTAATAAGGGTAATATGCATTCATCCAACTGTCCAAGCACATCACTAGAAAAATGCCAAAACTAACAGCATATTTCATGCACTTCCAAAGTAGTAATATCCGTGCAGCTTTATGCCTGTCAACATTAATGTGAATTCATATAATCATAGCCGTATCCAAATCAAGCACAGCTTGCAGTGAGGTACTTATAATGTGTAAGGCATTTGCGTGTCACTAATGGTGTGTGGGTTTATGGCGCTCTGCTTTTTTCTAGTGGCACCTGCATTGCCAGCACCAGGTCTCGTGTCCTACCTTTTCTATATTAATGTTATGCCATGTTCCTATATATATATATATATGTATAATTGTCAGGCAGTTCAGGCACACTTTAATCACATTTTGTTATTGCTCTCAATGAGGCAATGTTATATTTAGTTATGAATTTCTATATTAATTTTTTGAACCAAGCAAAGGAGAGCCAAGCTTGATTGCTTGAACCTCATTTTCAATTATATAGAGAAGTCACAGTGATAACTTACCAGATAACCTATTGGAAGAAAGATTAGAATGGATGCCATAGAAAGGATCTGATCCTGCGCCATTGATAACAGGAAAATTGGTGTAGCTTTCATGTTTATCATTTTGCCAACCGTTTCTATTGGAATAATCGCCACCCAACACATGCGGCTTAAAGCCATGATCGACGAATCCAACAGTCTCTGCATGATCAGACCTTTGGCTGAAAAGTTCATCCTCTCTAGCAAATGAAAACCTTGATTGATTGCTGTCGTGAATTCTCAGTGAACCTGATAACCCAAGATGACCTCGACTTTTATCAGTTTCACCTAACAACTTAGCTAGGTTCTGTGATGATGTCAACGGCTCATCTAATGAATCAAAATCCATAGACAAGATATTTGATATTATACTGCTTTCCCCTGTATCAAAAGCACCACGGACTACTTCACCGGCAAATCTTCCCGGAAGCAACCTTTTCTCTTTACTAGGAACCAAACTAGCATATTCAACATCTTTAACCTCAGGAATACCATGCATTGTCTGAGGATACCCACGTGAAATGTTGGAAGTTGCTTTTATCAAATTGCCAATCCTATCGACAACATGTGTATCCAAACCAACACTACTCATCGAACTCTCGGCATTATTGAACTGAGATGAAAAGAAATTAGAATGTGTTGACAGATCGGTCATATGAACAAAATCTGGCTTTCCAAAAGCAGAAAACTCTGGATCGTTAGTCCTTTGTTTTTCAAAAGATAACAAATCATCCTCCAGTACAGGCAAAGCAACTTGTGATACTTGAGTTGGTCTTCCCAAGCTAAAATCAGGTTGGACATCAATCAAACCAATCTCAGCACTTTTCATTCCAGTGGCTCCGGTCAATTGTGAAGTAACTGTTTCTCTAACATGCTGGCCACTGCCAGTTTCTAGGATTTGATTTTCAGTAGTGCTCATAGATAAAAAGTCTGAGCATAAATCCTCAATGTTTCCACCCGGGACATCATCAGCGTCTTTGTCAGAAGCCATGCCAAGCATTATGGAAGAGTTGACAATGTTAGTTTTATAGGGTGGAAGTTCGGACACAGGTTGACCAAGGTTTTGTCTATTTAAGGGCAACACACCAGTATGTACAAATCCAAAGTCACTGTCAGAACCATGAATTCTCTTATCCACATCGGATTCTTTTATCACTGGTTCTGAAGTTTCAGTTTTGCTTGTATCTTGAGAAATGTTATTGTCTTCATTAGGAGCCAGCACCTTTCCATTATCACTATGCAGAGAGGGAAACCGTTTTTGGCCTAAAGCTGCAGTAGAACCTGCCACTTGGCCATTAGGTGCTAAGGGAAAGTCAACAATATTACTGGTATTGCATGGAAGCTCAGTTGCAGGTTGGTCATGGGTATTTAAGGGCAGAGCAATAGAATGTGCGGATCCAAGGGAGCTTTCAGAGGCAATAATTCTCATATCTGAACCTAAGCCTTGTTTCCATGGTACAAAGGTCCCACTTTTGCTTTTATTTTGAGGAACATTACATTCTTCACCATGGACCAGCATCTTTCCAGTAGAACGTGCCCCTGGTCCATTGCATATATCTAATTTCTGTTTAACTGGCTCATTGGAACTTTGCATACTTTCAAGCAAGGGCTGCTGAGTATTGGAAGCACGAGTTCCCCTGGTCAAGATAATAGAAGAGTCAGAAACAACATAGAATTAAAATACATAAATAAAATCAAATCCAGTGTATGCAATACCATGAGGCTCCTGCAGGAAGAGCACTAGATCTACCAGAGCTGCTATTTGGGGGGGAAACCCTAGCATCATTGATGGCTGAATTCTGCTCACCAGGTACCAAGATCACATTAGGTGGTGAAAGGAAGGATGAAGGCATTTAGCAAGCAATCATCCGAAGTCACAAATTACATGATAAATTATCAATTAAGGATTCCTGGTTAAATTTGACGCATGACAGGACAAACCACAAATTGTTTGCAATAGCAACATGCCAGAGAACTCAGACAGAGAGTTCTCCTTTTCCATTCATTTAGTATCTGTTTGGTTCCATTCTTTTTCTGTCATTTTGATCTCATCAAGATAATAGGTAAAATTTCAGTTCCCAACTATATTTTTTTGTTTGGAATAATCAAAGTTTGCAACAAAAAAGAAATAATAAAGTGTTTCTTAGCCCACTTAAAGAACACAGAATTGTTTCAGGCCCTGTCCTAATTTGTTTTATTGAGATGATTGATGATAAAAAAACATTTCTAAAGTCATCATCCTCACATGCACCTTCCCAGCATGTGAAGTCGGCTATATGGATTACATGCAGCCATAGTGTTCGATCAATATAAAGATTCTCATTTAGATTTAAACGCGAAGTCGGCTATATGGATTACATGCAGCCATAGTGTTCGATCAATATAAAGATTCTCATTTAGATTTAAACGCAGCATGCCTCTTATAGTAATTATTTAATATTTTCACTAGATTTTGATCTTCCCTTTAGGATTTAACATCAACAAATTTTATTTTCTACCATCCATCATACCAAAACAGCTAAGGCTCTATATACATGTACACACCATACTGAGTGAGTTGGCTAATTTTCCCATCTATTGGTGCCACTAAATTTATCTATTGATTCAACTCTCTTAAAATGGATCATGGAAAGACTAGGTGTGAAATAATTGATTAATTCATTCTTCAAAATATAATGCAGCTCAATGAACCATTTTCTCATGTCACAATTGCATATCCAATTATCATGAAATAATTATTGTAAGCATGGCCTTATTAGTTATTACTCCCTCAGGGACTTTTACTGATAGCTCTTAAAATGAAGATCCAGACTGAATTAAATATTATGTTAAGAGAGATTGGAACTCCACACTTTGCCATTCAGCCCAAAACTAAGTAGAGGAAGCAATACAAATCTCTATAAGCCTACATGAAGCATGCAGCAGCATACTATGGAAGCATCCAAGGGAATAAAAATCAAGGGAATGGGAGGCAGAGAAGGAAAATACAAAACAAGCAATACCATATAATTGAACAGAAGTTATAGAAAAAAGGACAAGAAAGAAGAAAATCTTACATTTGTATTTACACCAGATTTACTTATAGGTTTTCCTGTAGAAGCTGTATTATTGCAGTACTCATCTGCTGGTGGAGGTAATACATTTCCTGAACGTCTTTCTGTACTATTTGATGAACCTGTAATTTGTTCAACCCTGCTCCTTCCCAATCATTATGTAACTATATCAGATGGTTGAGTAACAGCTGAAAACCTTTCACGAAGGCATCAACACAATAGCAATAGCAAAAAAGTGATAAAATTGTTATATGTACTTGACAACTATCACAATTCACAGTTATTCTAATTAATCCTACTTTTGAAGGGCAGACATTTACGAATTCAAAATGCTTCAGTCTAAAAAAATTGTTATTTATATCAAACAATTGGCAAATATACAAAATATATGCAACAGATTACACTAGTTACAAGAAAATAAGCTCTGAAATGGGTGCTCGAGTAAAGCTCAATAGAAGTTGTCCTATTCATATGTTTTGGGCACCATCTATTAGCAAAGTTAAACTACAAACTAGTGGCCAAAGGATACACTGATACAACAAACAAAGAAGAATCTATGACAGCTGCTATAAGCATCAAATATTAATATTAGTAAATCATTTTGTTTAAAAATTAGGAATGAAATGGGCATTTAAAAAACGCAAACACACAATAGAGTAATAGACTAAATCTTGTGAAAAACTAGAATGATTTCCAGACAAATAACTTTATCAAAAAGTTGTAAAACAGTAAAAGAGTAATATTCTGCAAACATAGCAAGGCTCTCACAAGTTGTTCCAACCACACACCAGTACACCACCACCTTCAACGAAATCAAGTGCTATACAAAACCTCTTATATCACCTAATTTGTTAAAAAATATCATACAAATAGAATGACTAAGCAGCAAGAACAAGCATGTAACAAAATTAAAAACCGGATGCAGATTTTCAGAATATATAATGCCTGCAAGTCTGCAACCCCAAAACAGCGGGGAGAGAGCCCAACAACCAACACTACATGTGAGAAGTGCATGGCGTGAAAATATATTATTTGTCCACTTCAGAATGAGTATTAGGGCAAATACTCCCCAGGTGAAAATTGAAATATTTAAGTTCTAGAACTTGAGACTGCCAAAAAACACAACATTAAAGTATTTCCACTAGAAGAAATATTACAGCAAATTATACCCACCTTAAAATTTAGGTATAAACTTGCATCTGTCCATGTAATAACAAAATATTAAAGTAGACACACAGCATTATTCCAACTAAATTACAAATCAATAAAAATGAATAAATAAAAATCATGAACGAAGCATAAGGTGATAAGGGTGCAGACCACAGACTGCAATGGCTGAAAAAGACAAGTATGTAAACAGATTGTTCTTGATGTAGGCAAACCTTGTATACGCAGATATGATTTCATCTTTCGTGAAACTGTCCTCTTGTGAACCAATCTCATGCAAATATAGACACTCGGGATTACTGCAAGGCTGGACCAAAAGATAATCTTTTATAAAGAATGACTATATCATGCACTATTATAGTGTGCATATTCAATTTGTGTAACACAGAAAGTTAGATATGGGTTGTGAAATAATGTTTTTATAATTCAACTTAAAGAAGTAACATCCTGCATCCATACCATATTCCTCAACCATGCATGACAGTATTTAGTCGTCCCAAAGCATGCCCTGTACAAGGAACCCAATCCACATATTTACAACAAAACATTCCAAGTACAAACCTTAAGACATTAAATACTCAACTGACCTCAATGGTTTTCCATCCAAAACAAATCCATGTACTGACTGGATACATCGAACAGCATCCTCCTCCTTTGAATATGTGATATATCTACACCACAAAAGTATAACAGAAGAATTACAGTAGGAAAAAGTCCAAGTCACATGTTCATTGACTCCTAAAGAATTTTAAACTACGGAAATTATCTAAAACACCATATAGAATTTGAACTCAGATTTTGTCAACTCACACACTGCATGTATTATTTGCAAAATGTTGTATAGCACCAGTTGAAGTTCGAGAGACAGACACCTTCAACACCTTTCCATACCGAGCAAAGAATTCTTTGCGCTGAAGAAGCTGCAAAAAATAATGATGATATATCATATGAGACAAGAAAAATAAAAAGGATATGAATGATATAGGAAAAAAGAAAAGAGAGACTTACATCCTCCTCTGCAAAAGAAAGAGGTAGTCCCACAACATAAACAAGATTCCTCTGGATAACTCTTACACTTGCCAGTTGTTTCCTTCCTTCAGAGGTTCTGTTCCTTCCCTTTGTTGCCTTCTTTTTCTCCCCATTCATCTCCGGTACCAACCTGCTAAAATTCCCATAAAAATCATTTTTAAAACATCAAAACCAAATACTTTACAGAGAACCATTTTCCTAACATCCATCCACACGTTATGTGTTAATTACCTTCCACAACTTGAGGCTGTTCCAACAATCTTTTCTTTATTATAAGGAGTACGGCATGCAGGACATCGGCCTTCTGTCTCATCTTTCTCAGCCATATCCATAATGTGATGCCAGCACCAAACACAAATCTGAAAATTGAATAATGGATTTACATCTCAATAAAATGCAAAAAGTGTAGAATTCACAATAAAATAGCAACGCAATAAAGAAACACAAAGCATGCTGACTGTAAAACCCACCATACAATCTTCAGATATTATCTTAAAAGGGTTGTGACCAATCGCCATTTTATTTTGGAAATAGCGTGCGCCATATTAAAACATAAAAGATTTCTAATTTAAAAGATATACATTTAAAGTATTAATAAATTTAATACCATAAACATATTCGTTGTATTGATGTGTCTATAAAAGATTAATATATCTGTGGAGAATGCACACTCATCAACAGACTCCGATTAAATTAAAACAACCCACTGTTTACCGCTGACAACCCACAAATGTGTAGAGGTTCTGAATCAAAAGAACAAAATCAGGTATAGTTGATCTTGAACCATAAATTTAAGACTTCATAGAGAAAAACCAATGATGCGCATAGGACCATAAAAGTTACATGTCAGGCAAACCATAACAAGCACACTAGTCAGACCAGTCGCCCTTGCTCACGCATGCATTTCAGACTTTAGATGCTATTCTAGGGCTATTACATCTAATGCCTTGTGATGTGGGCTTTTTACATAAAAATGTGCTTATGAATTTAAAAGAGAATGCAGAGGAGGAGCAAAAGAACCTTAAAAGGGGTGTGCATATCCACCCTTCAGTAGAGGTCCTAGAGGCACATGCCCATAAAACATCTCTTTAAAGGGCTGCACTTCACACTAGAAATAGGCACGAGAGCCAGGGGTGCCCCCAATATATATAATAATTTCATCTTATTTAATGAAAACTGCTGCTGCCCTCATCCAACTATTCCACTAAAGTAGCTAAAAGGAGGAAACATTCCACCCTAGGCAAAACGGAAGTATCACAGATTTATTCTGGTAGAATAACTCCTATTTAAAAGGAGAAACACAAAATTAATAAAATTAAATTATACAGAAAGTCAGATGACCAAGGTACACCAAGGAAAAGATCAAATCCAAAAGCAAACAAGCAGGAGGAGTGGCTTTCTTTTTTCATATAGTAATCAATAGAAGGTTGAACTCTAAGGACAGATTCTTTAATTTACACTACATCAAATAAATAAACAATTATTTGCTCCTAATAAAACTATAAAAGTCACCTTAATTTTTTCTTAAAAAGATTTGCCTTCAATGACATGTAAATTGTTGCCAAAAGATTACAATCAAGGGCTAAAAGCACCAATAACCTAGATAATGAGACAAATCAGCAACCAAGAGACCAAGATGTAGATGATGATAGAACAATTCATCAGCCTTGTAAAGAGGAAAATAAATGGCAAACAGGTTTGCGGCGGAAAAAAGTGGTTCCCAGAACCACTCATAAGCCCTCCTAAAATGCGGAAAATTTGCTTTATGCCAGCAACAAGAAACTTATCCATTAGATGGCTGACAGTTGTAACGTACATTTATAAATGCACGTGGCTTAAACTGTTCATTGTTCCTAGGAAATTAATTATACACAATGGCATAATGCCTTTATGCCTTATGCAGATATTAAAATGAATGATGAATCTGAGCAACACGACAAAAGGAAATCTGTTTCCAACCTCAGCATGTTACAAAAAGTAAACGTGGCACCCTAATCTGATGCATATTACCATCTTTACTTTGTCCACTTCTCACTTATGGTTCAAAAAATTCTAACAATCTCCTGTCCACAAGCTTACTACACAAAACACCTAAAAATGGGAGTGCATTTCCACTTAACACTTCAAATGAAGAAAACCATGTTAACCAGCATCTCTGCATTATATAGGTACAAGAGGAAGCAACATTGAGTCGTGGCAGGGGCGGATGCACATAGAAGCCAATGGTAGCACGTGATACCATTCAAATTGACAAAATTGTTATTTAAAGCATTAAAAAAATTAGATTTAACTTAATTTTGCTTTGTGCAACCACTGAATTTTTGTGGTGATACCAGTATAATTAATTATAACTTAGTCTTTTTCAATAGTTTTTGTATTTTGACTACCATTCTTAATTTCAACATAATTTTCATTATTTTTGTGATACCACTGAAAAAAAAAAAAAAAAAAAAAATTCTGGATCCGCCAGTGAGTCATGGTACATTATTAAACAAAATTAGAATAGAAAAAGTAGTTCATACATCATAACCACATTTGCAAGGTTTCAACTGCTGATCAGTCAAATCCATCTCTTCGGCACAGAGGGGGCAAGTCTTATCTCCTTCGTCACTCATGGTTAACTGTAACAATATTAAAAATGAAAAATTAGAATAAAACCTAAACAAAGGTAAATCAAAAATAGTTACATTCCAGACAAAATTGAACTCTGGAGTAAAATTAAAAAATAACATGCAAATTGAAATAATACATTTGGAATCTCGCCACACATCCCCCTTACCAAACAAGTGAAACAGCAGATAAGAAACAAACAAAATCAAAATTTTAGCACATGAAACAATAAGAAAAAGGCACAACATAACATAAACCAAAACCAGGCAAACACAAGCTTAATTTATAATTCATTCCCCAATCCAAAGTCAACTATAATGAACCTTAACCCACTAAAGCCCTACACAGCTTCCAATTAGAATCGCCCCTGGACGAGTAAATCTTGAGCAATTTAAACTCATTCCTAAATCAATCAACCACTAATTGAAAATCCCAAAGCATAACAAAAGAAACGTACAAGAAAGAAAAGACATAACCCCCACATGCAAAATAATCAAAATCAATAACCAAAACCAGAAGAGACGGACAAACAGTAGAAAATAAACTTGAACCAAGAATTCAATCAATTGATCAAAAACATGAATTTTGGTGCTGCTCAACAAAATTAGGGATCTAAATCGAGGGCATGGTTGATGATGATAGGACGTACGACGGATGTCTGGATCGGGAGAGAGGATGTGCAAATGAATTGCGATGTAGAGATGAGCGATGGATACACGCAGGCAGGTGAAAGAGAGCCACAGACACGGAGAGTAGGAATTTGTGAGAGGACTCGAGTGAGAGAGATGGAAAGGGTAGTGGGGGTAGGCTGAAGGTGATGGGCGCTTTTAGGCTGTTGCCACACGGGTCGGGTTTTCGGGGTTTGGTCTCCGGGTAGTGGGACGGCTGTAAGCCTGTAACCTTGTGAGCCTATTATATATAGCCATTTATTACCGGTAGGGCTGGGCAATCCCACCACTCGCCGCGTTCACTGTATGTATCTAGAGCTGTGAATAGAACAAACAGTTCGTTCGTGAGATGAGCTCGTTTCGACACGTGTTCGTTCGTTAACAGCTCATTCGGTAAGTTAAATGAACCGAGCTCAAACACATAATTTGATTTGTGTGCTCGTTCGTTAAGTTCGCGAACAGTTTGGAATTCTTTTTTAATGGAATATATATTATAAAAAATAAATATTTTATCTAGTTGTTCTTTCCATTTTTCATTTCTATTAATTTCACATTTCTCTCATAAATTATATTACAATATAACATTACATTTTCACACCTAATTTAATTCTAAAATAAATAATTCGTTAACTTAGCTCGACTAGGCTCGTGTTCGTTCGTTATTAGCTCGTTGGTAAGGTTAAACGAACTGAGCTCAAATATGAAAATTGGCTCGTTAAGATTTTTGGCTCGGTTCGTGTTCGTTCGTTAAGCTTAACGAACAGAGTTCGAACACTTGAAGCTCGGTTCGGTTCGGCTCGTTTACAGTTCTATACAATCAACGTACTAATAATGTGGGTAATAGTATTATAAAAAAAAAATAATAATAAAAAAATAAAAAAAATCATATCGCCCATACTTGTCATAAAAATAATGTCTAATATTGTTCATAGAGTCATGGGCTCGTTTTCTTATCTTTTTGAAATTTTATAAATTCTAAGTATCGCCCACAGACTTATAGAATTAAGCATTTTTAGTCTTCTACTATAAATACTTTTTCTTCAAGGAAAAATGCAATGTCTTTCTAAAAAAAAGTTTTCAATTTTTAATACTCTACAGAGTATGAAAATAAGAAAATACTATT
Organism: Hygrophila difformis; assembly: GCA_030278955.1. Classification (NCBI taxonomy): domain Eukaryota; kingdom Viridiplantae; phylum Streptophyta; class Magnoliopsida; order Lamiales; family Acanthaceae; genus Hygrophila; species Hygrophila difformis. The sequence continues at coordinate 47,707,424 of JAOANR010000005.1, forward strand.
TGGTGTGTAGCTAGATTTTAACTTAAAATGATTGAGAAACTAACTATTTAATAAGCTATGATCCTAACACATACTGTCTAATTTTTATTCAAAAAATAAGTATTTAATAGAAATATTTTATTTCATAGTATATGTTTTAACATGTAATTTACTTAATATACAATATATATATAAATATTTATAAAAGAATGTGTGTTAATTAATACTTATAGTGGGGATGATGGTTTAAATCCATAACTTTACGGTTGGTTACAAGCAAGGTTATTAAAATCTAGATCTAGATCTGATAATCTTACGATTCTACGATCCCACAAAGCCAAAACGATCCAGATCTGTATGGGATCTAAATTATGGTGAGATCTGAATAAGATCTATAGGATCTATACAAGATCTTAAGATCTTTGAACGATCCGATCCCACTCCCTCTTATTTTTCATCTCATTTTTTGATTTTTTAGTCCTTCTTTCTTTTCCAAAATCCAGATCTATGGATTTTTATTTGCATCTCCATCTTCCTCTGTAATGACCCGATTTAATTAATTGAACTGTTTAAATAATCTGGTATTTGATTATTTTACATTTCAGTCTGGATGTGGACGATTTGATGTATTTGAGATTTAATGGGGGGTCATTTTTAATTTATAAGGAGTTGGGTGTTAAAAGGGGTCTACTTTATTATTTTGGGAAATAAAGAAAGAAACGGGAAGAGAGAAGAGAAAGGCCGAGAGTGGAGAAGGGTTTACGGGTGATCTTCAACTCCCCCGAATCATCGCGTGTTCTTGAAGATCGATTAATTGATTGTTGGTAAGTGATTCCCCTCGTCCTCCTCATCGATTTGAGTATATATTTGTTGGTTTTGGTGGTGAGTGGAAGATGATTTTTTTATGTTAGGTTTTAGTTCGATTGAGGTCCGATTTGGGCCTTTGGAAGAGTGTAATCGTTGGAAGACATCAGGCAAGGGATTATATTGCTTAAATTACGTGTTTGGGGGGTATTTGGGGGTCGGATTCCGGCGAAATCGCCGGAAAACCGATTGGAAAATCGGAGAAGACGATGAACAGTAACTGCTACAGTAACTGCTACAGTACTGCTACAGTAACTGTACAGTAGTTACCGCGGTAACTCGCGTAGTTACCGCAGTAATTCGCCACAGTAATTACCACGGTAATTTGAACAGTAATTACCACGGTAATTTGAACAGTAATTACCACAGTAACTTGTACAGTAGTTACCGCAGTAACTCGCTACAGTAGTTACCGCAGTAACTTGTTACAGTAATTGCTACAGTAATCGCTACAGTATCGCTACAGTACTGGGCTGCGTATATCACGCGTTTTACGCGCGCGGGTGCGCCGTGAGCGCATGAAGGCCCTGTTTGGCCCCTTTTTGTGCGATTTTGATTATATAATGATGTTTTCTTTGCTTCAATTATTGTTATGGCCTCCCCAAATGTTATTGGTAAACCGTGGATTAATCAATTGGCCCGTGTGGGTTGTCGAATTGCTTAGGGGAACTGTTGAATTATGATATCATTAAGTATATGTGGATTATTGGTTGTTATTCCTGTTGGCCCTTTTGGGCTGGTTATTATAATGCATGGTATTGCATTATGGATGGATGGACATATTGGAAATGTCTGATCGGGCAGCCTTTACCGGTGTTGTTGAGTCCCGATGGCCCTACGGGGTGATTATTAGGCTGTGATGCCTGTGATTTGGCTGCGATGCCTGTGATTTGGCTGTTATGCCTGTGATTGGGCTGTGATGCCTGTGGTCCCTGCGGGGATGGTGTATGTTACCCTGTAACGGGTTGGAGTTGATGATATCCTCACCCGTGGGTTCATACCGCCCGGGTTTAGGTTGCCGGCTAGGCATATTCATTGCATTTGCATGTAGGGTAGATAGGCGTATGTTAGGCCATGCATCACTTGCATAAATTGTATGATTGTGGTTGAAGCACCGGTATGGGACGGTGTGACGTTTTATCTGCTTTATCTATATTATGCTCTGTTATTTATATTATAATTATTATTATTATTATTATTATTATTATTATTATTATTATTATTATTATTATTATTTATTATTATTATGAGATATGATGATGTTTTCCCTTACTCCCCGGCACGTAGCCTTGCTCAGTACGTTGTACTGACCCCCTTTGCTTTTGTCTGTTTTATAGATCCTGCTGGAGGCGCTGGAGCATGACTGGGTTTAGGGTTATGAGAGATCACATAGATAGGACATTTCTGTTATTATTATTTATATGTCATTATGTGATACTCTGTTGACTGCTTTTGCTTGATATATACTTGACTAGTTGAGGCCTGTGAAGCTAGGATTTATTTCATATCGGCCTGTGGCCTTGTTTGAGTATGTGATTTACTGCTTTGGGCCGGTAGCTCCCTTTGATGTATTGACAGGTTGCCTGATCATGATCTGAGAGGCTTGTAGCCTGTTACTCTGACAGAGTTTGCTTTATGCAGTTGTTCTGTGGTAATTGTTTATGTGCATATGTGTTTTATTTGTTTTAGCTTCCGCATTAAACCGGATTAATCAGATGATCACTTTAGGTTTACCCAGTGTTGTACTAGCTATTTTAAATTAGCTGGCCACTAGTTTAGGATAGTTAGTACAGCGGTAACGCTTGCGAAAATCAGGTTTGAATTTTCGGGGCGTTACAGAGTGGTATCAGAGCCTGTGTACTCTTTTATCTTATTAAAATTTGTGTAGATATATGCGGGTGAGATGTGTGTGGGATACATATAGTATAGATTTGCATTCTTATTCTTATTTTTGTTGAGATTTGCGCATACCAGGTTGAGCCACAGTTGGGGAACTGTGGAAAGACAATGGTACTCCATTCAGGATCCTTGTGACTTCACAGTCATTGGGGACTGCGAATTCATTATTATGTATTTATTTAATTGTTATGTTCTTTATTATGCCATCAGTTATTTGGGATATATGGAATGTTGGTGATTTCTGCTGACATGATTGTTCATGTTGTGTCTGTTTTTTTTTATATCAGAATGGTTCCTTATCGCGCTAGAGGTGCTGGGCGACGGGGAAGGCCCCGCAGAAACCAGGGCCCACCCGTTGGAGATAGGGTTGGGGACTTTGCACCCGAAGAGATGGGAAATATGGTTCCACCTGATGGGGTTGAACAGGGGAACTACGGACTACCACCTCCTCCTCCACCACTTGCACCGGAAGTACCACCTGTTGCTCAGGTGCCCCTCGGGAATCCACCAGTAGGAGGTGCAGCTGTCTTCAATCCAATTGAGTTCGCCCGGCAGCTGGCACAGTTCTTCCAGATGTTACCACAACCTGTCGTGCAGCCTGCTCCTGCACCTGTTCCAGTCCATGTGGACTATGTGGATCTATCCACAAAGCACCGTCCACCAAAGTTTGCAGGGGGTGCCAGTCCTTCTGATCTGGAGAACTGGAAGTATCAATTGGGTCGGGTTCTTATTAGTATCAACTGTCCTGAGGACCAGACGGTTTATGTAGCTTCCCACTATCTGGAAGGGGAAGCACTGCATTGGTGGAGGACCCGCGAGCACGACCTACTCGCTCGACCCGGGTTCAACTGGGAACAGTTTACAGAGGCTCTTAGTTCCCATTTCTATCCACCACATGTCTTGGAGGCGAAGAAAATGGAATTTCTGGGTTTGAGACAGACAGAAAGTATGAGCGTTACCGCTTATCACAGGAAGTTTGTGGAGCTTATGAGGTATGCTCCGGAAGTTATGTCCACTGGTAAGGACGAGGTTCGTCGTTTCATTTCGGGTCTTCGGGCAGGAATTAAGTCCTCTTTCGGCTATCGAGGTTATGATACATTGTCTGAGGCATTCGATCAGGCCCTATATGTGGAGGAGAGCCGGTTTGAAGAACGCCAGCAGTGGCAAAGTAAAAAGAGGCATAGGGAGCAGGGTCGTGAGGGGCATAGAGGCGGTGATCAGAGAGGCCAGCCTGCTGTTAGGGGCCGCCGTGATGGTGGCCGTGCTGATGTAGCCAGGGGTGGTGGTCGTGCACCGCTACCTGTTCGTGAGGTTGGACCTGACGGGCGACTTGTGTATCGTTGCTGGACTTGCAATGAGGTGGGTCATCGCCGAGCGGATTGCCCGCGAGCTGGCAGGGGTAGACCGGTTCAGGCTGACCGAGGTGGCAGACTGAACGTCTTGGATCGTGCGGAGGCAGATCGTCGGGATGATGTTCTTGCAGGTGTGTTTTAAATGCCTGCAGTTTTCTATTTTCTTTTCGTTGTGCTCTGTCTTTGTAAACTTTGTACCCCGTTTAGGTACTATTACTGTTGCGAATCATTCTGCCTTTGTATTGTTTGATTCGGGAGCCTCGTGTTCGTTCGTGGCTTTGCGATTTGTGCGGGAGCACGGAGTAGGACCGTTGGTGCCCTACCAGATGCCTGTTTCCTTGCCTTCGGGCGATATCATCCGTAGTGATCATATATGGCGAGATGCGGTATTGAGCATCGAGGGCCGTGATTTCAGAGCCGACTTGGTTGTATTTAGCCTGGCTGACTTTGATGTAATTTTGGGCATGGATTGGCTGACTCGCCATCGTGCTGTTATCGATTGTGGTATTCCACGTATTTCCTTCCGAGATCCTCTCGGTAAGTATGTCTCTTACCGACCTTCTTTGATTCCACCTGCTATTAGTGTGGTTTCGGTTGCTGCGTTGTGTGATTTGATGCGCAGGGGTTGTTCTCTTTCCCTGTGGCAAATGAGGGATCTTCGAGTAGAGGTTCCTGCTGCTTCGAGTGTCCCTATTGTCTCTGAGTTCGGGGATGTGTTTCCCAATGAAATTCCTGGTCTCCCACCTGCTCGGGAGATTGATTTTACTATCGAGCTGATGCCTGATGCAGCTCCTATTTCTAAGGCTCCTTACCGAATGGCTCCTGCTGAATTGAAGGAGTTGAAGGATCAGTTGAATGAGCTTACTAGTAAGGGGTATATCCTGCCGAGTAGCTCGCCTTGGGGAGCTCCTGTACTGTTTGTTAAGAAGAAGGATGGGTCGATGAGGATGTGCATCGACTACAGGGGTTTGAACCGAATCACGGTGAAGAACAAGTATCCTCTACCTCGGATTGAGGATCTGTTTGATCAGTTGAGAGGGGCCAGTATATTCAATAAGATTGATTTGAGATCGGGCTACCATCAGATAAGGGTGGCAGGGGCTGATAGGCCTAAGACAGCATTCAGAACTCGTTATGGACACTTTGAATTCACGGTCATGCCTTTTGGTTTGACTAACGCACCAGCGATCTTCATGGATCTTATGCATAGGGTATTCCGCCCCCTGCTGGATGCGTGCGTGGTTGTGTTCATAGACGATATTCTGGTCTACTCGCCGACTCGTGAGGCACATGCTGGCCACTTGAGGACAGTGTTGAACACATTGCGAGAGCATAAGCTATATGCTAAACTCTATAAGTGTGAGTTCTGGTTGGAGAAAGTGTCGTTTCTGGGACACATTGTTTCGGGTGAGGACATTGCAGTTGATCCTGCTAAGGTGGATGCTGTACTTAAGTAGCAAGCCCCGAAGAATGTGGGAGAGATCCGGAGTTTCTTGGGTCTTGTTGGCTACTACCGAAGATTCATTGAGGGGTTCTCGAGCATTGCTAGACCTCTGACTAGACTATTGAGGAAAGATGTCAGATTCAGATGGGATGATGCTTGTGAGCAAGCATTCGAGTTGTTGAAGAAGAAAGTGACAGAGGCACCTGTTTTGGTATTACCTGATGATTCAGGCGAGTATGAAGTTTACACGGATGCGTCACTTAAGGGTTTAGGTTGTGTGTTGATGCAAAAGGGCAAAGTGATTGCTTATGCATAGGGGTGGGAATAGGCCGGGCCGCCCGACAGGGGCCTACGGCCTGGCCTATTTAAGGCCTGAACTGGCCCGGCCTTTTTACGAAAGAGGCTAGGCTCAAATATTCTCAAAGGCCTTTTTAACTAAATAGGCCTAGGCCTGGCCTCATAAAAAAGCCTATTTGGCCTATAAGGCCGACCTGTTTAACTTTTTAACATAATTTTTTTTATAATTTAATAATATATTTATTGTTAATATTTATTAATTATTTATTTAATATTTAAATAGGCTTAAATAGATTTTTAAAAGGCTTAAAGCCTGGCCTATTTAAGTAAAAAGGCCAGGTTTAGGCCTATAAACAAGGCCTATCAAAGGCTATAGGCCAGGCTCAGGCCTTGATAAAATTAAAAAGGCCTAGGCCGTTCAAGGCCAAGCCAGGCTCTGGCCTATTTCCAGCCCTACTTATGCATCTCGACAGCTTAAGTCACATGAGCAGAATTACCCGACTCACGATTTGGAAATGGCAGCGGTAGTGCATGCTCTGAAAATCTGGAGACACTATCTATATGGAGCGAAGTGTAGAATTTATTTAGATCATAAGATTCTGAAGTGTCTGTACACCTCAGACCACATGAGTGGCAGACAGAGGAGATGGATGGAGTTATTGCAGGACTATGACACGGATATTCAGTATATTGAGGGAAAGGCGAACCGGGTGGCGGATGCTTTGAGCAGGAAGGAGCATCATTCAGTGGCATGCTTGGGTGTGATGTCTGAGTGGCGCAGGGAGCTACTCAGACTTGAGGTTCAGGTAGTTCCTGTTGGCTCTGTTCAGCACACCTTAAACATGCTAGTTACTGCATCTTCTTTGATTGATGAGATATTTGCTAGTCAGCATGATAGCGGGGAGATGGCAGTACTGAGACAGAAGATTCAGGATGGTAAGGCTCCGGGTTTCAGAATCGATGATAGGGGCATGGTGAGATATGGTGATAGATGGTGCATTCCGGAGTGTTATGTTGACCTGAAGAAGAAGGTCATGGATGAGGCTCACACGACTCCTTATTCTATTCACCCAGGAGTCACAAAGATGTATAAAGACATCCGACAGACTTATTGGTGGAACAACATGAAGAGGGAGATAGTTGAATATGTGGCTAAGTGTGCCACATGTCAGCGAGTCAAGGTTGAGCACATGAGGCCGATGGGTTTACTACAACCTTTAGCAGTACCTGAATGGAAGTGGGAATTCATTTCCATGGATTTCGTGACAGGATTGCCTCAGACGGTGAGGAAGATGGACACTATCTGGGTAGTGGTAGATCGATTGACAAAGAGTGCAGTGTTCATACCTATGAGGTTGACGTGGAGTATGAGCCAGCTTACCCAGGCTTATATTCAGCACGTTGTTAAGAGATTTGGGATTCCCAAGGAGATTGTGTCAGATCGGGACTCCAGATTCCTGTCCAAGTTTTGGAAGGATGTGCAGGCGGCGTTTGGCACACAGATTAGCATGAGTACCGCATGGCATCCTCAGTCAGATGGTCAGACAGAGAGGACCATTAGGACATTAGAGGATATGTTGCGAGCTTGTGCACTGGACTTTCAGGGTAGTTGGGAGAATCACCTCAGTTTGGTGGAGTTCAGTTACAATAACAGTTATCATGCGAGTATCGGTATGGCTCCATTCAAGGCATTGTATGGGAGGAAGTGCAGGAGTCCCTTATGTTGGAATGATCCAACGGATAAGGTGAATGTGGGTCCTGAAATGATTGAGCAGACAATTGAACTGGTGAGGATCAGTAGGGACCGTATGAAATAGGCTCAGGACAGACAAAAGAGCTATGCTGACTTAGCTCGTCGAGATGTGGAGTTTGAGGTTGGTGATAGGGTGTTACTGCGGGTATCGCCTATGAAAGGGGTACGCCGGTTCGGTAAAAAGGGCAAGCTGAGCCCGAGATACATTGGACCCTATGAAATTGTGGAGAGAGTTGGTAAAGTGGCTTATAGGTTGGCTTTACCAGCTGAAGTGGGTCGAGCTCATGATGTCTTTCATGTTTCTCAACTTCGAAAGTTTGTATCTGACTCATCTAAGATTATCCAGCCTGATGAGATTGAGTTGGATGCAAGTCTTGAGTATGAGGAGTATCCAGTTCGGGTGATTGATGCAAAGGAAAGGGTTCTTAGGCACAAAACCATCCCGATGGTTAAGGTGCTGTGGTCTAGGCATGGAGCTGAAGATGCTACTTGGGAAACTGAGGAGCATATGAAGCTGAAGTACCCGGAATTGGACTTGACCTCGTTGCCTTGATGTAACATTTTTCCCCCTTGTTTTTATTTTTGATCATGTTCTTGAACGTGCATTTCGGGGGCGAAATGATCGTAAGGGGGGAGGAATGTAATGACCCGATTTAATTAATTGAACTGTTTAAATAATCTGGTATTTGGTTATTTTACATTTCAGTCTGGATGTGGTCGATTTGATGTATTTGAGATTTAATGGGGGGTCATTTTTAATTTATAAGGAGTTGGGTGTTAAAAGGGGTCTACTTTATTATTTTGGGAAATAAAGAAAGAAACGGGAAGAGAGAAGAGAAAGGCCGAGAGTGGAGAAGGGTTTACGGGTGATCTTCAACTCCCCCGAATCATCGCGTGTTCTTGAAGATCGATTAATTGATTGTTGGTAAGTGATTCCCCTCGTCCTCCTCTTCGATTTGAGTATATATTTGTTGGTTTTGGTGGTGAGTGGAAGATGATTTTTTTATGTTAGGTTTTAGTTCGATTGAGGTCCGATTTGGGCGTTTGGAAGAGTGTAATCGTTGGAAGACATCAGGCAAGGGATTATATTGCTTAAATTACGTGTTTGGGGGGCATTTGGGGGTCGGATTCCGGCGAAATCGCCGGAAAACCGATTGGAAAATCGGAGAAGACGATGAACAGTAACTGCTACAGTACTGCTACAGTAACTGTACAGTAGTTACCGCGGTAACTCGCGTAGTTACCGCAGTAATTCGCCACAGTAATTACCACGGTAATTTGAACAGTAATTACCACGGTAATTTGAACAGTAATTACCACAGTAACTTGTACAGTAGTTACCGCAGTAACTCGCTACAGTAGTTACCGCAGTAACTTGTTACAGTAATTGCTACAGTAATCGCTACAGTATCGCTACAGTACTGGGCTGCGTATATCACGCGTTTTACGCGCGCGGGTGCGCCGTGAGCGCATGAAGACCCTGTTTGGCCCCTTTTTGTGCGATTTTGATTATATAATGATGTTTTCTTTGCTCCAATTATTGTTATGACCTCCCCAAATGTTATTGGTAAACCATGGATTAATCAATTGGCCCGTGTGGGTTGTCGAATTGCTTAGGGGAACTGTTGAATTATGATATCATTAAGTATATGTGGATTATTGGTTGTTATTCCTGTTGGCCCTTTTGGGCTGGTTATTATAATGCATGGTATTGCATTATGGATGGATGGACATATTGGAAATGTCTGATCGGGCAGCCTTTACCGGTGTTGTTGAGTCCCGATGGCCCTACGGGGTGATTATTAGGCTGTGATGCCTGTGATTTGGCTGCGATGCCTGTGATTTGGCTGTTATGCCTGTGATTGGGCTGTGATGCCTGTGGTCCCTGCGGGGATGGTGTATGTTACCCTGTAACGGGTTGGAGTTGATGATATCCTCACCCGTGGGTTCATACCGCCCGGGTTTAGGTTGCCGGCTAGGCATATTCATTGCATTTGCATGTAGGGTAGATAGGCGTATGTTAGGCCATGCATCACTTACATAAATTGTATGATTGTGGTTGAAGCACCGGTATGGGACGGTGTGATGTTTTATCTGCTTTATCTATATTATGCTCTGTTATTTATATTATTATTATTATTATTATTTATTATTATTATGAGATATGATGATGTTTTCCCTTATTCCCCGGCACGTAGCCTTGCTCAGTACGTTGTACTGACCCCCTTTGCTTTTGTCTGTTTTATAGATCCCGCTGGAGGCGCTGGAGCATGACTGGGTTTGGGGTTATGAGAGATCACATAGATAGGACATTTCTGTTATTATTATTTATATGTCATTATGTGATACTCTGTTGACTGCTTTTGCTTGATATATACTTGACTAGTTGAGGCCTGTGAAGCTAGGATTTATTTCATATCGGCTTGTGGCCTTGTTTGAGTATGTGATTTACTGCTTTGGGCCGGTAGCTCCCTTTGATGTATTGACAGGTTGCCTGATCATGATCTGAGAGGCTTGTAGCCTGTTACTCTGACAGAGTTTGCTTTATGCAGTTGTTCTGTGGTAATTGTTTATGTGCCTATGTGTTTTATTTGTTTTAGCTTCCGCATTAAACCGGATTAATCAGATGATCACTTTAGGTTTACCCAGTGTTGTACTAGCTATTTTAAATTAGCTGGCCACTAGTTTATGATAGTTAGTACAGCGGTAACGCTTGCGAAAATCAGGTTTGAATTTTCGGGGCGTTACATCCTCGCACCCCCTTCATCTTCCTCTTCCAATTCATCTTCCTGTTGTTGACGTCTCCGTCGTATCCCCTTCTCTTCCTATCCTCGCCCTCGTATCCCCTTACTCTTTCTACCGCCGCCCTTGCCGTAGCATGCCCTTCTAGCACCCCCTGCTGATGGAGATATTCCATTTATTATCCTTATTTTTGTTAAATAAAATTAGTGTCTATTGATATCGGGTATTGTAATTTGCTCATATGCAATATGAATATATATTCCTAATTTCATAGGATCTGAATACGATCCTATGATCCCGATCTTGCAAATGGAAAAACGATCCTACATAAGATCTAGATTTTGATAACCTTGGTTACAAGTTTGGTCCTATCAATCTCCTTTATGTGTTTGTCATGTGAGGCTTAAATTTACACACCCCTTCGTTTCCTATCATTCTCCTTTATATGCTTGTCATGTGTGAGACTTAAATATGCAGGGTGGAACTCCAATCCACCGTGCATTCTTGCATAAAAGCACCATCCCAGGTCTCAAATGGGAGGGTGTTACAGTTCATCATCTCAAATGAGAGAAATACTATTCACATCTTGCACTTTTTTCTTCATTTTTTTATTTTTAAATTTTAAATTCATGTAAATGTATTATCAAATGACAAATTATAGATCAATTGTAAATTTTCTTCTTTTTTTTGAGAAAAAGCATAGAAAGGGTGGTGGGAGCTCATGCTACACAAATTACAAAGTAACAAGGGGGATAGGGGGCCGGGTGAGGAATCGAACCTCCAATCTAAGATTGAAAGACATGGATTTTGCCACTTGGCTAGTCCTCATCCCCATATCAATTGTAAATTTAATCTTTAAATATTGATAAACATTTAAAAAATAATTTCAATTGGGGAATGAGACATGGTCCAGTGGTCATGTACCCTCACTTCGAACCTTATGGTGTCAATGTTTACTAAAAAATAATTTAAATTGGAATATAGAGGGAATATGCATTGATCCAGCAAAAATAGAGGGATGGTTTGAAGATCAAATTATTGTAGCTATTTTGTAAAAATAGAAATTTATACTATAGTTCATGGAAAAAGAGAGAGTTGAGTTGAAGATGGTTTAAGCTTTGAAAAAAAAAATTAATAGAAGTAACTTATTGTAATATCATTAGTATTATTATAAGTCAGCCAGCCCTTCATTGTTTGCTCAAGTCCGCCCGTCATTATAAAAGAATGAGTAAAGAAATAGTCTGTGTAGATTCCTTTCATTGGGTTCGGGTGTGTAAAGGTTTACAATACTCCATAGCTAACCTTCCTTGTTTGCTCGAGTCCTCCTCATACTCCATCACCCATTTCAGTTCTCACACTCTCACTCTTGTTATAAACTTGGACGGATGCAGCAACACAAATGAAACGTCGAGTCGAGTTTGGAACTCTTCCCGCAAGACGTTTATGCCCCGGTAGTGCTCCGGCAACGGCAGAACGTCCCCAAAAGTGAAACGACGAAACGCCTCGACGTAGCAGCACCGCAAACGTCGACGACTGGCGAACAGAACAAAGAACAGAGGGAGTCAGGAGGAGAGGATATGCAGAAAGAGAAAGAGAATGCAGAAAACTGTGTGATGCTTAAGCTGCCTGACGCTGCCATTTATAGGCGTTGGAGAAGACGAAACCGCCGACGGGTATACTCGCGACGGGTGTTGAAATCAGAGTGGGCTTCAACGACTGGGCTTGGCGCATGGGCTCGACAAATAAATTTTGTCTAAAAAATTAGATAGGCCCAAAGCCCACCCAAAGCCCAATTACCAAGATCCAAGATCCAAGTCCACGGGCACGGGCACGGGCACGGGCGACGGCGACGGCGCGGCTCGGGACGGGACGGGACGGGACGGGCGCGCGCGTGTGGGCTTCCCCCACACTTGACCAACCTGTATTAGTTTAATTGTTTCTAACATGCAGAACATTATAAACTAATTCAACTCCCACTGCTTAAGCAATGTGGGACGCGCCACTTTTACCTACTCTTTAACAACCATTTAAACACAAACGTTTCAACTAGCCGCATTCAATGACCCATTTCGACCACTTATTTCTCACTCACCCGACAATGGTTTTGAGAAAATAAATGCACTACGACAATCTACGCGAAATGTAGAATTCGTATACGCTATTTAATTAATCCAAATTAAATATCGTCATTACGCAAAAAGGAGCTCAAAACCCCCTTTTTCCAACAATCCCCCACATGAGTGGAAATAACAGCAGCAGTGAATGCAATGCAGATGCAAATGCCCCGACTCCTTCTTAAAGAAAGGTTACTGCACGGGTTTAAGTAGTTTTTGGCTTTGAACTTAAACCATATCAATATTATCGAGTATACAGGCGGCGTAGTGATTTTACTCTTGAACTATCCCCCACAACGTATACTAGTCCAATAATAAAGAATCAGTAACTTTTCAGACTCTTTGTCCGTTCTCACGTTTGGTTCCATTCCAGGCCATGGAAACCCCCTTTGGATTCATAAGTCTCTACTGAAGCGGCCACACTTCTACTTATATAGGTGATTCAAACAAGTATCTTGTCATACTTATATGAACACACAGTTCCAGAATCATTAAGAGTCATTAAACTCAACCTCTACCACAGACAGGCATCAAACACTTTATCATTGCTTCTGAGGGAAATGATGAAGATTATTCTTCAAAAGTGTTTTCACATTTGAAATCATACATCTTAGTTGTCCCTTTGAACCAGGTTTGTGGGATCTCCACTCATCATGGTTGGGTTACCAATGTAATCATTCTTTAGGTGTAGGTTTTAATCCCATTCCCTCTCGCAACTTGCAAAATTGATCTCTGTTGACAGCTTTTGTTAACGGATCCGCTAGGTTATCTCCAGACTTCACATAAGTTAGAGAAATTACCCCTCTAGAAATCAATTGCTTAACGGTATGATGTCGACGACGGATATGTCTCGACTTACCATTATACATCTCATTTTGTGCCCTGCCAATAGCTGCTTGACTATCACAGTGTATCATTACTGTTGACACAGGTTTCTTCCAACATGGAATTTCCTCGAGGAAATTTCGAAGCCATTCGGCTTCTTCACCAGCTTTATCTAAAGCTATGAATTCAGATTCCATGGTGGATCGGGCTATATACGTTTGTTTTTGTGACTTCCAAGACACAACCCCTCCCGCAATCATGAATACATAACCACTTGTGGATAATGAATCACTTTTCTCTGATATCCAATCGGCATCAGAGTACCCTTCAAGAACAGGAGGATATCTCGTGTAATGTAACCCCAACTCTTGAGTATATCTCAGATATCTCAAGACTCTCATAATTGCCTTCCAATGCTCACGACTTGGATTGCTAGTATATCTACTCAATTTGTTAACCGAATATGCAAGATCCGGGCGAGTACAATTAGTCAAGTACATTAGACTACCAATGATTCTTGCATACTCTTCTTGAGCAACAGGTTCACCTATGTTTACTTTCACTTTTCACAGGGATCCATAGGCGTCTTTGCCGGACGACTATCATAAGCGTTGAATTTACTTAACACTTTCTCAATGTAATGAGACTGAGAAAGAACAATCCCTTCGGGATGTCTTATGATTTTTATCCCTAATATGACATCGGCTACACCCATGTCTTTCATGTCAAAATTCCTTTTTAACATGTTCTTGGTCTGATTAATCATATTCAACTCACTACCCATGATCAACATGTCATCTACATACAAGCAAACTATAACAAAATTGTCTGTTATTCCCTTGTAGTAAACGCATTTATCACATTCATTGTACTTGAACCCGTTTGACAACATCACATTATCAAACTTCAAGTTCCACTGCTTAGGCGCTTGTTTCAGACCATACAGAGATTTAACCAGTTTGCAGACTTTATGCTCTTGTCCTTGAACAACAAAGCCTTCTGGTTGATTCATATAAATCTCTTCATCTAGATCACCATTTAAGAATGCAGTCTTAACATCCATTTGATGTATCTCAAGATTGTAAAGTGCAGCAATCGAGAGAAACACTCGAATGGAGGTGATTCTAGACACCGGAGAATAAGTATCAAAATAATTGTCTCCTTCCTTTTGTCTAAAGCCCTGAACTACAAGGCGAGCCTTGTATTTATCGATCGATCCATCGGCTTTATACTTTCTTTTAAGGACCTAACGGCATCCTAAGGGTTTACAGCCTTTCGGTAGATCAGTAAGAACCCAAGTGCGATTCTGCATAATGGATTCTAACTCTCTGTTTATGGCTTCTTGCCATAACGCAGCATCTGGTCGAGCCAGAGCTTCATTCACAGTTCTTGGCTCGTTATCTAACATAAAAGTGATGAAATCTGGACCAAAAGTTTTAGCCACTTTGGCCCTATGGCTACGACGAAGTTCAACTGGTTCAGGAGAAATACTTCCCTTGTCAGTTTGCTTCGGCTGTTCAGAACTCGTAGCTTCATCAAACGTTCTTTTATTTGAACATTCCACTTTATCCTTGTAAGGATATATTTCTTCAAAAAACACAGCGTTTCTTGATTCAATTATTGTTCCTTCACTTATACCAGATATTTCTGACTTATGTACCAGGAAACGATACGTGCTACTGTTGAGGGCATACCCTATAAAGATACAGTCAACTGTTTTGCGGCCGATTGTAACTTGTTTAGGAGGTGGCACCTCAACTTTAGCCAAACACCCCCACACTTTGAGGTATTTGAAAGAAGGTTTTCTACCTTTCCATAACTCATAAGGTGTTACTTCCTTACCTTTGTGAGGTATTTTATTTAAAATATAATTAGCTGTTAAAACAGCTTCCCCCCACAAGTTCTGGGGTAACCCTGAACTGATCAACAAGGCATTCATCATATCCTTTAGCGTACGGTTCTTACGTTCCGCAACACCATTGGACTGCGGTAAATATGGAGCTGTAGTTTGATGAATTATTCCGGATTCGGCACACAATTCAGCAAATGGAGCAACATATTCTCCTCCTCGATCACTCCGAATAACCTTAATTCGGCTATTCAACTGAGTTTCAGCCTCAAGCTTGAAGTTTTTAAAAGGTTCAATAGCTTCATCTTTGCTTCTCAACAAATAAAGATAGCAATAACGAGTGCTATCATCAATAAAAGTAATAAAATACTTTTTACCACCCCGAGTTTGCAAAGATCTAAAATCACATACATCAGTATGAATTAAATCCAGGGGTTTAGTATTTCTTTCAACACTTGGAAATGGAGGTTTTGTCATTTTCGCTTCAACACAAATTTCACATTTGTTTTTATCGTTGAATTCCATTTCCTTAAGTAAATTTAAATTTACCAATCTCTTTATAGCATTTTTATTTGCATGTCCAAGTCTACAATGCCATAAATTAAAACACTCAAGCAAGTAAGAAGAACCTTCAATTTTATTACCAGAAGCTTGCTCAACAACTTGGCGTTTAGCCATTACATTAAACTTGAAAAGATCATTGGTGAGATAGCCTCTACCAAGGAATTTTCCAAACTTAGTCATGATAAACTTATCAGACTCAAAAACAAGTTTAAAACCACTACTAACTAGCAGCGAACCAGAAACCAAATTCTTCCGGATATCAGGGACATGCAGCACATCCTTCAGAATCAAGTTTTTGCCACTAGTTAGCCTCAGTATCACATTTCCAACGCAAACCACATCAGATGATGCTTGGTTTTCCATGTGCAGCTTTCTGCCTTCAACAGTCCGGTATGAAGTAAAGAACTCCCTGTTGGCAGCCACATGACACGAAGCCCCGGTATCAACAAACCAACCTTTAGCATCATCAATATGCAATACTGTAACACTCCCGTTTTCCTACTCTTAGTTCCGCGGCGGAAGCCTCAACTAGGAATCCGGGGTTGTTACCGCCACGCCCCTTAATTAAGCTCGCTTAGGTCTAACCTTGGCTAACTTAATTAATTGGCGCTAAGGCTAATTAAATTAAATTGCTAACACATGCTTAAAACAATAACTTTATTATTTACAAAATATAATATATCAGAGTTCGCAAAATATGACGACTAAGGCTCGTCGCCCCCAAAAGTAACTTGACATAACATTAAAATATAAATGAAAACTAATAATATGATATATATGTATATATATATGTATATATATATTTATTTATTTTACACAAAAGGTTTGATACCCATGCCCGTGCCCATGCATTTAGTCATCTCCACATATGTCAAATCCTGAAAAGAGTGCACATATAATTTATCAGCACACCGGCTGAGTAAATAAATTTGTACTCATGGGACAAAATTAAATATAAAGACTCAAGCAGTAAATGACATGTCAAACCGTTAAAAATTCTGATTCTCTGTGTCATGTTGCTCAACTATGACGTCTACACCCGGGGTATCCCATAGGACCTAACATGCTTTCATAGTGACCGTAATCAAGACTATGAGTATACAAGGGCGGCCCTCCCTTGCAACTAGAACTGATTGTGAGACCCTTGGCCTAAAACAATTCTTTTTATAATGCTCTTACGAAGATAACCCCAATTGGAGTATATCCCGTATAATAATATCATCTCAATAATTTACATGCCATACACTGGAAATAAAATTTTCACATGCATGGCTTAGCCCAAAAATAATTAAACTCATACTAGGGCATTTCCTCTGCATAAATCATTTGCATGAATAATTCTAAATTATTTAAAGCAATAAGGAATTAAACATGCAAAAATTAAATTTTGGGACAACGCCCGCAGAATATAAATTTACTTACTATCTCCCTAATGATAGTCTTACTGAAATCTGGAACTGCAACTACTCCACCACTTACCTATCTACTGCTCAACGATTTTCTTCCACTATCTCAACTTCTCTCTATCTCTCGCAGGCTCTCTCCATCTCACACTATTGATCTATCTAACAATCTGATTTTTTTTTGTTTGTGCTTCTGGCTTACCAATGAACGAGTATTTATAGGTGGGAGAAGGTTAGTGCATTCATTTTTTATTAGTTTTTTTTTTAATCTTTTATATATTTTATTCTCTTTTATTTCCTATGTTCACGGGTAGCTACTAACCATGCATCATGTGAACTTTTTTTTTTTTTTTTTTTTTAATTTATGCATATAGCCCCTGCCACATGCATGCCACCCTATCCTTCTTTTGTCTTTTCAAATTTTTTTTTATTATTATTTACTTATTCATTTATTTGGCTCTTTGATAAAAATTTCAAAACAAGTAGGGTTTGAACACACAACCTTTAAATTATGAGTCTACTTGTCTAACCAATTGGTTATCAAAGTCTTTATGTCATATCTTAATTCTAACTAAATTTATTTCAAAATATTAGAATACTTTTTGTTAGTAATTATTTTTACCCATCTATATCTTTAAATCAAATCTTATTTTTCTAAAATATTACTCTTCCAAATATTTAAACTTTTCCACACTAAAAAAAATATTCCCTATCATCTAATTTTAAACTTGGAAAAATAGTTCATTGTTTACAACATTCTTTTAATTAAAACACACTTCCTATTAAATTTTAATTTATAGCAGACAATTAATTATTTTTTATACTATATTTAAATTTAGCGGGTATTACAATCTATCCTCCTTAGAAATAAACTTCGTCCTCGAAGTTCATTTTAAGTCACATAATTACTAAGGAAAAGTAAGGCAAGGTATTGCATAACAAAAGTTTTCTAACCGTACTTGACTTGGGCTGTAACATTCTCTCCCACTTGATTTCACAGCTATGTCCCCATAGCTGTATCATGTTGAAGGAACAACTCTGGATACTTGCCCTGCATTTCGGCCTCAGTTTCCCACGTGGCATCATTCTCATCATGGTTTGACCATTGTACTTTGACCATGCGAATGACTTTGCGCCTTGTGGCTCGTTCTTTAGTATCCAAGATCTTGACCGGTCTTTCCTCATAAGTAAGGTCTTTGTCGAGTTCGATAAGGTCTGGTTGCACTACCCTTTTTGAATCATGCTGATATTTCTTAAGTTGCGACACATGGAATACGTTATGGACTCGAGACAACTCCTCTGGTAAGTCCAATCGGTATGCCAAGGTACCAACTCGGGCGATAATGTCAAAGGGTCCAATATAACGGGGACTTAGCTTACCTCGTTTTCCGAACCGCATTACGCCCTTCATGGGCGATACTTTGAGCAAAACTTTATCGCCGACTTCGTATTCACCATCACGCCTCTTTTGATCGGCATACGTCTTCTGTCGATCTTGAGCGGCTTTCATCTTTAGTCGAATTTGCTCCACTATTCCTATCGTTTCCTCGATTAATTGTGGCCCAACAGGAATCGGATTTTCGCTTTTAGTCCAACTGAGTGGACTCCGACATTTCCTACCATATAGTGCCTCAAATGGGGCCATGCCAATACTAGCATGATAGCCATTAATATAGCTAAATTCTATAAGTGGTAGGTAGTTTTCCCAACTACCCTTGAAATCCAAAACACAGGCTCTCAACATGTCTTCAAGTGTCTGGATCGTCCTTTCAGTTTGACCATCGGTTGTTGGATGAAATGCTGTGCTCATTTTTATTTTTGTTCCGAAAGCCTGTTGGAGTTTCGTCCAGAATGTAGAGACAAATCGACTATCTCTATCTGAGACGATATCTTGGGGAATTACATGCCTTCGGACTACATTCTCAATATAAGATCTTGCCAACTGATCCATACTCCATGTTTCTTTCATCGGTATGAATATGGCTGTTTTAGTTAATCGATCAACGATTACCCAAATCTTATCATTGCCTTTTAGTGTTTTTGGCAATCCTGACACAAAGTCCATAGAAATGCTATCCCATTTCCATTCTGGAATTTCTAATGGTTTTACTAACCCAAGTGGTTTTCTTCGGTCAGGTTTGACCTTTTGGCACGTCGGACACTTTTCCACAAATTCCGCTACCTCTCGCTTCATTCGTGGCCACCAAAAGACTCTACTTAAGTCCTTGTATAACTTATCCCCACCAGGATGCACAGAATATGGAGTTTCGTGTCCTTCTTCTAATATGCGCCTTTTAAGATCCTCGCAGGCCTTTGGTATACACCATCGACCCTTAAATCGGATAGTGCCATCTTCGTGGATTTGGAACCCTATAGCTCCACCTTGAGCTATTTTTGTCTTAATCCTTTCTAATTTGACATCACCGGGTTGTCCATTTCGAATCTCGTCGAATATAGTCGGTTGTATTGTCATGGCATGAATCTGTTGAGCAGGTGTATCTTTATGCACCAATTCAATACCTAACCGAGCCAATTCCATATATAATGTTGGTGGCAAGATTCGTGTATTATCTAAGGGTCTTGTCTTTCGACTTAGTGCATCTGCCACTTTATTAGCTTTACCCTCATGATAGGTGATACCTAAATCGTAGTCCTTCATCAACTCCAACCACCGTCTCTGTCGCATGTTGAGCTCTTTTTGAGTGTAGATGTACTTCAGGCTCTTATGGTCTGTGTATATGTGACATCTCCGTCCGTACAGGTAGTGTCTCCACATTTTTAGGGCGAAGACAACTGCAGCCAATTCTAAATCATGAGTCGGGTAATTCTCCTCATATGGCTTTAGTTGTCGAGAAGCATATGCTATAACCTTCCCTTGTTGCATTAGCACGCATCCCAAGCCAAATTTGGAAGCGTCGCTATAAACTTCAAAATCGCCATCTTCAGTGGGTAAGGTAAGTATTGGTGCCGTGGTCAACATTTCTTTCAAAGTTTGGAATGCAATTTCGCATTCAGGTGTCCAAATCACCTTTGATCCCTTCTTAAGGTTCTGTGTCAGGGGTCGTGCAATTTTTGAGAAATCCTTAACAAACCTCCTGTAATAGCCAGCTAGACCGAGAAAACTCCTTATCTCTGTTTGCGATGTTGGTACAGGCCAGTCTTTTACTGCGGATACCTTGGCTGGGTCAACTGAAATTCCTTCGGCTGAGACGATATGACCAAGGAATGCGATTTTGTCTAGCCAGAAATCACATTTTGACAATTTAGCGTATAACTTGTGATTCCTCAGAGTTTGCAATACTCGATGTAGATGTTGTTCATGCCTCTCCTTGTCTATGGAATATACCAATATGTCGTCAATGAAGACTACTACGCATTTATCCAACAGTTCTCGAAAAACATTATTCATGAGACTCATGAATACTGCTGGGGCGTTGGTCAGCCCAAACGACATCACGGTGAACTCGTAATGTCCATACCGTGTTCTAAATGCCGTTTTTGGGATATCTTCTTTAGCTATCCTTAGCTGGTGATATCCGGACCTTAGATCAATCTTTGAAAACACCTTTGCTCCCTTTAGTTGATCAAATAAGTCATCTATTCGTGGCAAGGGATATTTATTCTTGATGGTTACTTGGTTGAGACCTCTGTAATCGATACAGAGTCTTAGTCCTCCATCTTTCTTTCGTACAAATAGTACAAGTGCTCCCCACGGAGATGTACTAGGACGAATGTATCCTTTTTCTAAAAGATCTTCAAGTTGTTCCCGTAACTCGTTCATCTCTGTTGGTGCCATCCGGTATGGAGCCTTTGATACAGGTTCGGTACCCGGAATCAAATCAATCGTGAATTCCATCTCACGTTCGGGTGGCATTCCCGGAATATCATCTGGGAATACATCAGGATACTCACGTACTACTGAAATATTGTTTATGTCTATCTCTTCTGCTTGAAGGTTCATAAGGTAGCAAATGTAAAGGGGATTTCCTTTTCTCATCAATGTTGCTAACTGCACCCTTGACACAATTTTCGTGGTTGGCTTCTTTGGCTCAGCATAGAAAGACACACGCTTCCTGTTATCCCCATAAATTGTTATCTTTTGCTGAGAACAATTGATATTGGCTTGGTAACGCGTTAGCCAATCCATTCCTAAGATAATATCAAAATCTTGTAATTCAAATTCTACTAGATTTGCAAGGAACTCGACGTCACAAATACGAATGGGAACTTTTTTGTGACGCTTTGAGCAGCTAACTATCGTTCCGTTTGGCAACGAGATTCTTAGTGTTATCTCCTGAGGGTTATCGAGTCCTAACTCGGGCAATTTACTACGAGTTATGAATGAACATGTGGCTCCAGAATCAAATAGAATGCGCACTTTATACCCATTAATTTCGAAAGTACCTTCGATCACATCTCCAGCACCCGGCATGTCAGCTTGGTTTACCACGTTCAACCTTCCTTGATTTGGCCCACCTGGATTCTGTGGGTTTCCACCAGCTGTCCTTTGATTGTTGGGAAATGGAGGCCGTTGTCCTTGATTATTTCCACCAATGCGGGGTCCTTGGGGACAATAATCCTCCTTTCGTAAGTCTGCTCGAATTCGGCTAGGATCTAGTCTTATGCGACAGTCCACCGCCTTGTGTCCCTTTAGTCCACAACGATAGCATTCATCATCTTGAGGACACTGTTGCATAGTGTGCTTTTTATAACAGCGACGGCACGGGGCTGGTATTGGTTCTCCATTCCGATTGATGCGAAACACCGTACTATTCCAGTTATTCCTTGGGAAATTCCTCCTTTGGTTTGGATGATTATCCTTACTCTCTTCAATTTTCCTCTTTCCCTTGTCATGTGGTGCAGATTTGGAGTTTTCTCCTTTATGCTCGTGTCCTTCTACCATCTCGACTGTCATAGCTCGATTATAGACTTTTTGCAAGCTAGTGAATTGCTTCCCTCCAAATGCCTTTCGTATGTTTTTATTCAAGCCAAGCTCAAATTTTTGGGCTTTAGTTTGCTCAGTTGCCACCAGGTCTGGGGCGAACCTCAAGAGTTCTGTAAACTTAGCATAGTATTGTTGAACCGACCGATTACCCTGTTGAAGAGAAATGAATTCTCCATACTTGGCATTCTTGAGGCTAAGTGGATAAAACTGCTCCCTCAAGCTTTTCTGAAACTCTTCCCAAGTTACTTGGCGGTTCTCTTGTGACCTCCACCAAGTGTTTGCAATGCCAGTTAGGAAAAAGGTAGCCACTCCCACCTTTCTTTCATCTGGACATTCAACTGCTTCGAGCAGTTTCTCAAATGACTCAATCCAACCTTCCAGCTTGGCTGGATCTTCTTGTCCAGCATATCGAGGCGGTTGAAACTTATTAACAGCTTCAATAAAAATCTCCTTGGGTCTCTCCCTGGCTTTCCCCTTTCTCCGCCTGTTGCTGAACTACTGCTCCAAGGGTGATTAGCAGTTGTTCTATTCGTTGTTGACGATTGTCGTCATCGGCCATACTTGTTATCGCTATCCCTTTCGCCCCTAGTCGATATATGTTAGTTAGTTAGTCACTTTAAAAATCAATATAACACACCATACTAGTTTATTCAAAGTCTAGATAATAATAAGGCAAACTTTATTTCATAATACCGAGTTGGAGTACAACATTGAAAATTTCCAAGGTTTAAGATAGTCATAATTCTTAATACCGACTTGGGTACAACATTTAAAATTTCCAAGTTTTAAAATAGTTATAAATTTTACTAGTAGTAAACAAACGATAAGCTAGTACTGGGCACCGCGAGGAGGGCTGGCAGGATGGTACACTGGAGATGGGGTTCGCTGGCGCAAACAGACAACATCTTCATCGGGATCACTTTCTTCGGCACGTGCACCCTGGGCGGATGATCCTGGGAGGCGTCGGAGATCAACAGTAAGGTCTCTATAGAACTTCTTAACTTTGTGCCCCCTTCTCTCCATATACGCAATCTCCTTGTTCAGGCGTCTTATGGTATCCAGATGAAGGCTGACTTGCTCCTTAGTATCCTTCAGCTCCTCCTTCAGTTCGTCTATCTCCTCCACCTGCTCAGCACACAAGTGATCTAGTTCCCCCTTTTCTGTTTCGGCCAAGACCCTTCTATCGTATTCATCTTTATACTTATTTTCGAGTATTAGCTCCTCGTTTATATGTGTCGTAGCCTCTAACGCTAGTCGGTTCCTTAACTGATCATTCTTTGTGCTAAGGTGCTCGGCTCTAGCCCTCTCTCGCTCGCTGGTTTTTATTAATTCTCGAACCAACTCTGGAACTAGTTCGGCTATCCTATTGTTATCTCCCATCTAACAAACAAAATAATCATAAATATTTGCAAATATTAAAAATGATAATAGCATGAACTGTGCCTAATGTCAGTGCATCGTGTCCCCCGAAAATATGCAACAATTCTATTTTAAACCGATAAGAAAACATATTTTACTTTTCTTTTTTTTTTTTTAAAAAAAAACATCTTTTTTTTTTCAAATGTCTCTGATACCACTCTGTAACACTCCCGTTTTCCTACTCTTAGTTCCGCGGCGGAAGCCTCAACTAGGAATCCGGGGTTGTTACCGCCACGCCCCTTAATTAAGCTCGCTTAGGTCTAACCTTGGCTAACTTAATTAATTGGCGCTAAGGCTAATTAAATTAAATTGCTAACACATGCTTAAAACAATAACTTTATTATTTACAAAATATAATATATCAGAGTTCGCAAAATATGACGACTAAGGCTCGTCG
Source organism: Hygrophila difformis (assembly GCA_030278955.1). NCBI lineage: Eukaryota > Viridiplantae > Streptophyta > Magnoliopsida > Lamiales > Acanthaceae > Hygrophila > Hygrophila difformis. Next base: position 47,731,270 of record JAOANR010000005.1, read on the forward strand.
CCCCCAAAAGTAACTTGACATAACATTAAAATATAAATGAAAACTAATAATATGATATATATGTATATATATATGTATATATATATTTATTTATTTTACACAAAAGGTTTGATACCCATGCCGTGCCCATGCATTTAGTCATCTCCACATATGTCAAATCCTGAAAAGAGTGCACATATAATTTATCAGCACACCGGCTGAATAAATAAATTTGTACTCATGGGACAAAATTAAATATAAAGACTCAAGCAATAAATGACATGTCAAACCGTTAAAAATTCTGATTCTCTGTGTCATGTTGCTCGACTATGACGTCTACACCCGGGGTATCCCATAGGACCTAACATGCTTTCATAGTGACCGTAATCAAGACTATGAGTATACAAGGGCGGCCCTCCCTTGCAACTAGAACTGATTGTGAGACCCTTGGCCTAACACAATTCTTTTTATAATGCTCTTACGAAGATAACCCCAATTGGAGTATATCCCGTATAATAATATCATCTCAATAATTTACATGCCATACACTGGAAATAAAATTTTCACATGCATGGCTTAGCCCAAAAATAATTAAACTCATACTAGGGCATTTCCTCTGCATAAATCATTTGCATGAATAATTCTAAATTATTTAAAGCAATAAGGAATTAAACATGCAAAAATTAAATTTTGGGACAACGCCCGCAGAATATAAATTTACTTACTATCTCCCTAATGATAGTCTTACTGAAATCTGGAACTGCAACTACTCCACCACTTGCCTATCTACTGCTCAACGATTTTCTTCCACTATCTCAACTTCTCTCTATCTCTCGCAGGCTCTCTCCATCTCACACTATTGATCTATCTAACAATCTGATTTTTTTTTTTTGTTTGTGCTTCTGGCTTACCAATGAACGAGTATTTATAGGTGGGAGAAGGTTAGTGCATTCATTTTTTTATTAGTTTTTTTTTTAATCTTTTATATATTTTATTCTCTTTTATTTCCTATGTTCACGGGTAGCTACTAACCATGCATCATGTGAACTTTTTTTTTTTTTTTTAATTTATGCATATAGCCCCTGCCACATGCATGCCACCCTATCCTTCTTTTGTCTTTTCAAATTTTTTTTTTATTATTTACTTATTCATTTATTTGGCTCTTTGATAAAAATTTCAAAACAAGTAGGGTTTTAACACACAACCTTTAAATTATGAGTCTACTTGTCTAACCAATTGGTTATCAAAGTCTTTATGTCATATCTTAATTCTAACTAAATTTATTTCAAAATATTAGAATACTTTTTGTTAGTAATTATTTTTACCCATCTATATCTTTAAATCAAATCTTATTTTTCTAAAATATTACTCTTCCAAATATTTAAACTTTTCCACACTAAAAAAAATATTCCCTATCATCTACTTTTAAACTTGGAAAAATAGTTCATTGTTTACAACATTCTTTTAATTAAAACACACTTCCTATTAAATTTTAATTTATAGCAGACAATTAATTATTTTTTTATACTATATTTAAATTTAGCGGGTATTACAATCTATCCTCCTTAGAAACAAACTTCGTCCTCGAAGTTCATTTTAAGTCACATAATTACTAAGGAAAAGTAAGGCAAGGTATTGCATAACAAAAGTTTTCTAACCGTACTTGACTTGGGCTGTAACAAATACTGCTTCAGACACCACTGCACAAAGGTTGTCTTCCCAACCGTCAGGTTCAGCATGTACCATGTGAGTGGTAGGCTTAGCAGGCTTCTTATTCTTCGGCTTTGGGCACTGATTGGCAAAGTGCCCAACCTTGCCACAGTTGTAGCAATACCCAGAGAATTTCTTCCTCTTTTGGCCATCGGCAACCGCTTTACCTTTGCCCGCAGCGGTCGACTGCTTGCGTTTACCGGTTTCAGTCAAGTTCGCCTTAGCCTCCACGGAATGGCTCTTTAACACGGCCTTGCGGTTATCCTCCTCAATTCTAATCCGTGTAACAAGATCTTCAAGGGACATTTCTTTTTGCTTGTGCATCAAGTAGTTCTTGAAGTCTTTCCACGAAGGAGGCAGCTTCTCGATCACAACCGCAGCGCTAAACGCATCAGGCAATTGCATTCCCTCAGCGTGAACGCTATGTATCAGTAATTGAAACTCTTGAACTTGTTCAACCACTGAACGCCCGTCAACCATCTGAAAACCCAGATATTTGGAAACGGCATGCTTTTTAGTACCAACATCCTCCGTTTTGTACTTCCGTTCCAAATGAATCCACAGTTCCTTTGCACCTTTTACAGAAGAGTACACAACGTACAAAGGATCCGTGAGAGCACTCAGAATGAAGTTCTTACACATGAAATCACCGTGAACCCATTGTTCTTTGGCGAAGAGCTTCTGAGGATCGGTCTCCATCTCAGACAGGGACGGCCGGCTGCTCCTCAAAAACCCGGCCAAACCAAAAGTGGTCAGATAGAACAGCATCTTCTATTGCCACGTCTTGAAATCACGCCCGTCAAACTTTGACGGCTTCTCGGCCACTCCAAATGACCTTGGCAACGCCATAGGGACGGAACCCGTTGACGGCCCAACGCCCGGCACGAAGGCCGGCTCCGACTGAACATAAGTTGGCAAACTAGTGTTCAGCGGCCCACCGCCCGGTTGTAAACCGGTGTTCATGTTATTAAGTCCTGCGGGTGTAACCCCGACCGTTTGTCCAGAAAAAGGCAAAGACGCCCCAACGGAAGCGTTGGGCTGGAACGAAACAGTTCCAAAGGAGTGTCTAGAGATAAACTGCCCAGAATTGGGCAAAACATACCCGCCAGTGTTAGGCGTCGGCGACGGGGGCAGAAAGGCCGTCGTTGGATCAAGCATGTATTGATCGATGGAGGCGTTTGGGTCCGCCGTCGGCAGCGGCAGCGTCACGGGTGGAGGAACGACAGTAGGCGTGGTCAGCATTGACGGCACCGCTGCGGTTGGGGTAACGACAGCGGACGCCTGGACAGACCCAGGCATAGGAACGGAGGCGGCGGCGGCAGCGGCGGATGAGACGTCAGCGGAGGCGGTGGTGGCAGCAGTGAAACCGTCCATTTTAAACGTCTTGCGCTGTTATAAACTTGTACGGATGCAACAACACAAATGAAACGTCGAGTCGAGTTTGGAACTCTTCCCGCAAGACGTTTATGCTCCGGTAGTGCTCCGACAACAGCAGAACGTCCCCAAAGGTGAAACGACGAAACGCCTCGACGTAGCAGCACCGCAAACGTCGACGACTGGCGAACAGAACAAAGAACAGAGGGAGTCGGGAGGAGAGGATATGCAGAAAGAGAAAGAGAATGCAGAAAACTGTGTGATGCCTAAGCTGCCATTTATAGGCGTTGGAGAAGACGAAACCGCCGACGGGTATTGATGGGGCGGTTTCAACTCGCGATTCAAATGGTTTTCAACAACTCGCGACGGGTACCCAAAGCCCAATTACCAAGATCCAAGTCCAAGTCCAAGTCCAAGGGCACGGGCACGGGCGACGGCGACGGCGCGGCGCGGCTCGGCTCGGCTCGGCTCGGGACGGGACGGGACGGGCGCACGCGTGTGGGCTTCCCCCACACTTGACCAATCTGTATTAGTTTAATTGTTTCTAACATGCAGAACAATATAAACTAATTCAACTCCCACTGCTTAAGCAATGTGGGACGCGCCACTTTTACCTACTCTTTAACAACCATTTAAACACAAGCGTTTCAACTAGCCGCATTCAATGACCCATTTCGACCACTTATTTCTCACTCACCCGACACTGGTTTTGAGAAAATAAATGCACTACGACAATCTACGCGAAATGTAGAATTCGTATACGCTATTTAATTAATCCAAATTAAATATCGTCATTACGCAAAAAGGAGCTCAAAACCCCCCTTTTTCCAACAACTCTCACCTACCACTAAAACTCCAACGGTCTTCTCACACGAAATCTTATCCGTTCATCCATCCTCTTCATCCAACGGCTTCAAATTCATCTTCTTCATGTACCCTTTCTATATATACACTCCATTTTTTGCTCGGGATATCTCAATCAATTAGTGTGCTCTCCACACGCCTTTGCTAGGGTTTATACAATTCATATCGCTTTTCTGCTTCGTGTCTTACGGGTTTGTGATTCTTCACTTTGTTCTTTGTTGTTCCAATAATTCCCTTATATATGCGTTGGATTTGTTTTCTTATGTTCTGATTTGTTCGAAGCAGTCAAAATGGTGAAGAACTACCCAGCCGTGAGTCAGAAGTACCTCAAAGCCGTTGACAAAGCCAAAAAGAAGCTCAGAGGTCTCATCGCCGAGAAGAATTGCGCGCCTCTTATGCTCCGCCTTGCGTAATTGCTTTTTTAAATTGCTATGTTGGTTGTTTTGCGTGGACAAATGGGTGGATCTGTGAATGCTTGGTAATTTGGACTCTCTCTGTATAGATTTAGTTTATTACAGTTGAAATTAGATCACTGTAGATCTCTCTCCATGGTTGTGCCTTGGTCATAAAATTAAACAATACTTTTAAGAAGTAATAAATAAAATAGGCCACCAGAAGGAGTCATTTTCACTTTGGGCCACCATATTTTGATTTAGCGAAAGAGGCCATTAGAAGGATTTTGTGCCTGAATTTAGGGTATTGGGCTGGAATTCGGGCCACAATGGCCTAAAAATGGAAATGACTTCTTCTGGTGGCCTATTTTAGTTTTTTTAATTATTTTTTATTTTATGTAACTAAAATAAATAATACACATTCCGTGACATTATTTATGTCCTACTTTCTTTCTTTTTTCTTGTTCCAACATTTTTTTTATTTCATTTCCATTTTAAAAATAATTAAATATTAATTGTCAAACATACCCATGCCCGAAAAATTCCTTACATTTAATACTAATTATTCCTACATAAAATACCATCTCCGAAAATTTTGGGATACTTATAATAAAACATGTTTATTTTTCCTTTCTAATTTATTTGAATATGTATTTGTTTTACTTATTTTATAATATATTTGAATTAATATTTATTTTATTTCTTATATTACTCCCTCCGTCCTATTAATAGTGTTAAAAAAAGGTACCTTAAAAATTTATATAATGTGATTGTAATGAGCTACAATTTTAATTTTTTTTTAGGAGCCATTGAAGGCCTGGAACGGGTGGTGGGAGCCCAAACCACACAATTACAAAGGGGAGGGATAGGGGACCGGGTGGAGATTCGAACCTCCAACCTATAGGTTGGAGTTGGGGACTTACCACTGGAGTAAGTGCTCAACCCCACAATTTTAATTTATTTATTTATTTGTGTTTTACTGATATGTGGTTATTGGGTGGACTGAAATTATTAATGGTAGTAGATAATTTGAAAGTTTAATATATTTATTTATTAATGTGAGGTGATGGGTAGGTTTGACGATTAATATTTAATTATTTTATAAAATAAAAATGAAATAAAAATATTGGAACAAGGAAAAAAGAAAGTATGACATAAATAATGACACAAAATGAGTATTATTTATTTTAATTACATAAAATAAAAAAAATAATTGAAAAAAACTAAAATAAGCCACCAGAAGTAGTCATTTCCACTTTTAGGCCAAGAATGGCCTAAATTCAGGCCCGAAATCCTTCTAGTGGCCTATTTTCCTAAATCAAAATATCGTGGCCCAAAAGTGAAAATGACTCCTTCTAGTGACCTATTTTAGTTATTACATCTACTTTTAAATTCATCAAATTTTGAATTCGGTGTTGATTTTGGGGAAGAAGCATATCTAAAACATACTAATACAATACGTGTGTGGTTTTTAGATCATGCTATATAAAAGGTATATTTTGATCGATTCATGTATTTAATCCAGTTTTGAACTTACAAATATAGAAACAAGAAACAACTGTTGGTTCACTCAAATGGAGTATTTTTCATTCACTGTAGGTCCACAAATAAATGTGGAACAATAAGAGAAATGAAATGCGCATTTTGATTTTGAAATAGTTTTCCTTTTGGGACTTGAAAATGGGTTTGGGTCCAACTTTGACCCAGTCTGTATTCAGGTTGGGTAGGGTTTATGAAGACTTTGGGTTTTGGTTGGGGGGGAGGGAGGTTCCTATTTTTGGGGTTTGCTTTGTGTCACGGGTTTTGCCCTATCCTGATCGGTTGACATCCCTAAAAACTATTGACATCAAGGAATGCAATGTCTTAGCACTAATAACCATCGTATTGGTATAGAAAATATACAGTTCCTGCTATTTATCTATAGTAGTACTAATTATCTTTTTTATGTGTTTGCTCTTATTATGTTTCTGGTGTAGTGGTGTGGCCGTGTGGGAATGCATAAAACCGCTGTACCTCTAATTATGTAATTTTTTGCTCTGTGATAGTTGGCATTCTGCTGGCACATATGATCAATGCAGCAAAACTGGAGGTCCTTTCGGAAACAATGAGATTTGAGGCTGAACAGGGCCATTCTGCCAACAATGGGATTAATATTGCCATAAGGCTGTTGGCCCCCATCCAGGAGCAGTTCCCAACCCTTTCTTTTGCTGACTTCTATCAGGTGTTCTATAATTCTAGATGTTGTATTCAGCACATTGTTTTAATTGTCAAGTAAAACAAACCTGTAATTTTATTGAACTCAGTTGGCTGGTGTTGTTGCTGTTGAAGTTACTGGTGGACCTGAGGTTCCATTCCACCCTGGAAGGCCGGTTAGTGATGTTTGTTAAGATGATGATGAAATTTTGTTTTCTTTTGAGTTCTTCATAGAAACAATACCATGAAATCATTTTATGATTTCAGGACAACCTTGAGCCACCTGTTGAGGGTCGCTTGCCAGATGCAACCAAGGGTGAACGAAAACAGTCTCACAAAAGTTAATGCTTCGCTGAGGAATATACTCATCTTTCCTCCAAAACTTACCGGAACCTGTTGTTACTGCAGGAAGTGACCACTTGATGGATGTTTTTGTTAAACAAATGGGTCTGAGTGACCAGGATATTGTTGCGCTCTCTGGCGGGCACACCTTGGTTTGTATTTGGAGCTGCTCTCTTGTTTTTTGATTTTTATCCAGCCGAATTTCAACAGTATTAACGGGGTTGAATTCACAGGAACGGTGCCACAAAGAACGTTCTGGATTTGAGGGGCCATGGACTGAAAACCCTCTGATTTTCGATAACAGTTACTTCAAGGAGCTTCTGAGTGGTGAGAAAGAGGGGCTTCTGCAATTGCCATCAGACAAGGCTCTTCTGTCCGACCCCGTACGTGTTCCGCCCAATAGTTGAGAAATATGCGGCGGATGAGGATGCTTTCTTTGCCGATTATGCGGAGGCTCACTTAAATTTGTCTGAGCTGGGGTTCGCTGAGGCCTAAGCTAAGCTACCAACAGGCGCACACATATGCATGAGTGTGGCATTTGATTTTTAAAAATGATTTAATAGACAGCAATACTCCATCTTTGATTCTTTCACTTGTATTGGATTTTGCGGTTATTGCTTGAAAGAATTTCATTTCATGCCTTGTTTTTGTTTTACAAAATCTATTTGTTTCACGCGAATACAAGAGATGTTATCTGTTGGTGAGAAAATAACAATGAATAAAATAAAATTTTTTATCTCAACAGTAAACACCCGTCAAAGTTGGTCGTTGTTGAAGGTTGGTCAATCAACCTTTGCTCCATTCCCCGGGGATTTCTCTCCTTGGCAAAGTACCTAATTGCCAAACAAAAAACACCCCACAGGCCATAAGCTGGAAGACCAGTCTTTTAATTTTGAGGCCCAAGTGGTATACTAACCGAAGGCTAAGGTCATGTTCAGTTTCCTAATGAATAAATGATGCCCCAAAAGTTATTAAGGTGGTCTGTGTAATTGGAGAAATAGTTCTACATCGGTCATCTCTGCTCACACTCTTTAACCATATCCTTCAAGAAAAATACTACTATATCAAACAAATTAACTAAAAAATTTAAAATAGTATGCGGTCGGCCACCACTTCTGCATAATAAAAGTAAAATTAATTATTTTTGGGTAAAATAAGGGAGGATGAAGCCTAGTTATTCAAAAATTTATCGAACATAGTACATTCCAATAGCATCAAACGCTATTAAAGTAAAATCAATTATTTTTTTTTGGAGGAGTGATTAAAGGCCTGAGAAATGGGTGAATTTTTTTTTTTTTTTTTTGAGCCATTGAAGGCCCGAGAAAGAGGTGGTGGGAGCCCATGCCACACAAATTACAAAGGTGAATAAAAGGAAGGGATAGAGGGCCGGTGGGATCAAACTTACAACATTCCATTGGAAGTCTAGGAATTTAATCGGTGGGGATCGAACACTATTTGATTCTAGGTGTTTTTATCAAAGGAATAGAATTCAATCTTTTATTTATTCCCTTTCCGAAAAAAATCTTTTATTTTATCCGCCCCCCCTCCCCAATAAAAAAAATAAAAAAATGGAGAAACTCACAGCTACAGTATATTGATTTTTCAAGTCCCGAGCAATATATATTTTGTTCTATCATCATCTAGTAAAACTTTACCAATATATCTAAAATCTAAAGTCGAGAAGTCTCTCTTGACATTAACTCGTGGTCTTTATTCAATCGATGGAATATTCTAGTATACTCCAAAAGTCAATAAATTTCTACATCCATTTTTTTGCATGCATGGATGAATCATTGGGTACCTTCATCTTTCCTACTCCTGCTTTTCTTGTTTCCAAAATTTTCCCAACTTGACCCTTATTCAATTACCAAGCATAGCCTCGCAAACCCTAAATTGGCTTTCTTCCTGCCTTTTCTTTATATGATCCTCATTTGACCGATCCAAGTAATTACCCATCCAAATACATGTACTACAAAAAAATTGCCATTTAGTCAGATACTCAGATGCACATAGATAACCCAAATTTAAAAACTTTAATTCGTAAGCAACATTCACTCTTGATTCAACCATACATGTTGACATACAACCTCCAAAATCCAAATGTTTTCAAATAAATACACATTCACTCATATTTTGAAGAAACAATAGTACTTATAAGTTATAACAACACCACATTAAAAAAAAAAAAAAAACAGAGATGGAACATTTGATCTCCCCATCCCCATGGCTCTTGAAGCCTTTTATTGAAACACATGTTTGTTCCCCAAAACCACAAACAACGTACGAAACCAAATCAATATTCAATTACGCCTCCAACACTGGCGCCTAATCTGACCCCGGGATCCGAAGAGAGGACTAATGTCGCCCATCCTGACCATGGCCGCCGCAAAGTCCCTGAAGAAAATGCTGGGATCCCTCACATACGACTCCACGATTGGGCGCGTGGATGCATCGTCGAAAAGGACCTGATCGGACGCCAGCAAACCCCGGCGGGCCGGCAAGTCTCTAAAGTATACATTGTCAAAAGTGTTCTGGGTTCCGTCCAGTGGGCCCAAGTTGGTGTCGCCGTTGCCAAAGGTCTGCGGGCAGATCCTTTGTAATGACTGAGCAAAGGCTGGGTCAATGTTGGTCGAGTTACTGTATATCCTTCCTCTGAAAACAACGCATCTTGCTACCCCTAAGGTGTGTCCTCCTGCAAGAATTTAAATCAATTAATGACATTAGTTTAGTTGTGTACTGGTACCATGCATTATCATCAATTTATCATGTGCTCTTCCTTTTTCTCTTTAATTCATTATTACCAAAAGTTAGTGATAAATAACGTTGTAAGAATGGAGGTGATCCCAACTCCTTTATTAATGTTTACATTGTTCTTTGATTACTAGTATTATTAGTTAAATAATTCCTACATAAGCTATAGGGTTTGGATAGGGTGCCGAATGAATGACATTCAGCAGGTGCTGAATGCTGCTGACACGATGAGGTGTGTCTTGAGTGTTAATGAAGTGTATACTAGGTATTTAATGATGTTTGGATTGTATAAAAACACTCAGCACATACAAAAATCACTCATTGAACACGTGTTGATTCAACACCCAAACCAAATGCCATACGATAGATATACCTTAACTATTTAATTTCGATGTGAACAAAATCAGTATATTTTTATACATGGATTTTGACTGAATTAGTATCTTAGTCAAATTAAGGCGTGCTCATACTTAAATCTTGACTAAGAAAGAAAAACACACGTCAACTCAAATTTTCATAATTTATAAGTCGTTTAACGCTATATTTATTTGTCCATACATGCATATATATAAATGGCCGTGGTTTTATGTTTTTTATTTAACGTTGAAAAATAATTCTAGATTTTATGTTACCATTTTGTACCATATATATAATATGTATCTCAACTATTCATTTTTTAATTACTAATCATTATGATCCAATTAGAGTAACATCTTAATTTGATTTTTTTTCTTTCTTTTTTTTTTTTGCATAATAATAGGTAATTAAAAAGTTTTATACTAGCTAGCTGGGAAGCATATAGTTATTTTAATCCCAGATCAGTCACGATTACTTACAGATTGTTGTCAAAATCACGGGTAACATCAGCTACACTGATAAAGCAGTGTCGGCTAAGCTGATTATATGTGCCCAACTGTGTTTGATCAAGACAGATTTTCGTTTATACTAGTATTATACTTATAAATTAATCTTTTTAGTAGGGTTTCTTACCTTTACATGTCCTCATCTCTTTCACTATCAATAAGCATCGGTGTTCACATTTTTACAATATACTACTAGTCGGTCTATTACTTATATACAAACACATCTTCTTTCTTGATCCAAATATTTTAATCAGGACAAAATAAAGTCTAGTCACAAAAGTTGCCGCGATAAAACTCATAGGTTACGAGGAAAAAGCTAATTTTGTTGCTATTTCCTTAATTATAATTAATATTCCTTAATTACCGCAGCTTTAATTTGGATTTCATGTAATAAATGAATGAATAATAAGCCAAGGTACCTGAAGTGGCAACCATGTCTCTAGCCGACAAATTTTTTCGACCAAACTTGGCAACAAGCTGCGGGACAGTTTCATTCGTAAGTGGAAGATCCCTTTCTGCTAAACTAAAGCTCGCATCTGCTGAATCCAACCTCCCCAGTTTCACTTGCCAACTCGGCCCTCCAAGCTACACGTACGTACATTTAACATTTCATATTCAACAACCAACCCTTATTTTTACACAATGCATAAACAAAGAAGCAAATGAAAGGGGAACTAACAACAACAACAGCATCGCGGGCCGCAATGGCTAAGATATCAGCACAAGACACAACGCCGGGGCAGACGGCTTCCAGCCTCGATTTGGCTTCGTCTATGACACCGAACCCTCTAATCGAGTTATTATTCTGAAGGGCCGTGTGCTCGCCCCGGAAAGTGGCCGTATCGTTTAGCAGCACCGATCCATCGCAACCCTGTAGGCGGCCAACCGTTATCTTATATTGTGTCACTGATATATGCTTTTCCAATTTATTTGCTCGATTAATCCGCTACTTTATATATATGTTCTTTGTTTGTTTTTCATAAGATAGTAGTAATATAATTAAAGACATAGTATAAAAATGAATGAATGAATGTATTATAGGGAATTAAAGCGAGGAGAAATGACTTGAACGAAGCAGTCGTGAAAGTGGAGGCGCATAAGAGAGGCGGCCAATCGGTTTTCCCGAGCGACGGCCGCCCTGACAACCGAGGCCACAATGCTCGGTAATTGCGGGCATGTCTTGTAGTAGTGATTGGGCGTCAGAGTCCAACCGGAGGAGCTGCCCATCACCACTCCCAAAATCACCACAATACTCAACATTGATGAAGCCGCCGCCATTGATATATGCTGATGATGAGAAATTCAGACAAAGAAGAAATTAAAGGGATTATTAATCAAAGCAACTGATCTGCCCGGCCGCCGTGTGTCTTCTTTGTGTTTTTCAGGGCCTTATATATAGAGAGAGCCTAGAGGTGTACGTATGTTGCTTTATCATCCATTTGAATTCCTTTTAGGAAAAATAAAATAAAACCTTGAAAATTCATGAGTAATGAACGACAAGATAGAATAGTTCAAAATGTGGTTATATGGGGCCGCCTGCAGGATGCATAATTGAAGGGGCTAGCTAGCTGCTGGCTGGAGAAATATTTTTTCCTTGTTTTATACGAGTTCTATTTATTCTTTTAATTTAATTTATTTATACCAAAATTTTTCTGATGTCTGTTAGCTTTAACAAAGATTTGCCATTATTTTTTTTATTTATTTAAAAATATGGGTTTTTATTCTTAATTATTTGAGAACCTTATTAAGTAATTTGTACATTTAATTACCCTTATCAGAATTATTTGTGTGGAACAAGAGATGCATAAAAATTGAAGTACGAAAACATGTTTGGTGCCGTTTTAGACCACATTAGCGATTTCTATTATTACCAACGAGAAGTATATATGGAAGTAGAAAAATAATGGATAATAATGAGGGCGCAGATAAATGATAATATATATACATGCAGCATGCAAAATTGGACGTAAAAATTGATGTGGTTTTGGAATAATTCCATATATGGAATATACAGACGATGGCTATCTAGAAGTCTGGGAGACTTCTTCGTCAACTCCAAATTAAATTTGCATTAATATATATATATATATATATATGTATATAGCTAGTATAATGTACTTCATTTTTTTTTTAAAAAAAAAATCTTACACTTCTCATTTACAGGTATGTCAATGCACATTTTCAACGATTAATAACTCAAATTCGGTACAAGTAAAATTCTCAAAATTTGACTATATTTAAAAGAGACGAATCCAACAAGATCTCACTTGACTATATTTTATCTTCTATAACTATAACAAAAATAGAAGTCAGTGTGCTACAATGAACAGTAAAAAAAAGTCAAAACGTAATACTTTAAAAAAAAACGGAGGGAGTAATATTTTATTATTGCCTTTTTCTTTAATGAGAGAAACCAAAAAATTGCCACCACTAATTAAGATATTATTAAGATATTTATGTATAGTCACGTAAATGTAAATTGAAGTGTGACGGGCACGAGGGTATTAAGTGTTCATTGGGTATCCAATATTAAGTTCCTAGCTAGTACAACGTTTATATGTGGATGTTATTAACTTATATATTAGTAATATTAATTGTTTGTGACCATACAGAAGGAAAAATCTAGTACTGTATTATGTATCTATCTATCTATAATTAATAGGGCGGAACCCAATATTATTTATTTCCAATATTTAGGGTTGGCGGGCGATGGGTCAGCAGCAGGTGCACTGCAGCCTGATGCCTGCAATTTAGTGGTTACCAGTCGATAGTTGATTGTGGACAAGATGATGAGCAGTCAACGCTAGATCGAGTAGGATTGGATATATATATATATATATATATATATATATATATATATATATATAATTGATAATAATGTACAAGCTAAGTGGAGTTGAAAACAGTGATCAGTTACTAGGCTTTGTGATCATATATAGGTACATGCATGTCCAACTTCCAAGTATCGAAAACAACAACAGGCCGGGGCAAATAAATTAAATGGGAGAAGGCTAAAAACGAACGAGTAATAACATCGTAAAATAAAAAAACCTCGTCGAGACTTTGCACCCCTCTTCTTCGCAAGTCCATATATCGAGCTAATTAAATTCCCTGACGGTAAAGATGCATGCACATGTTGTCGAAGAGGCGGCTAATGATTGGAGGGTTCAAAAATATAAGTAATGTGTAATAGCCATAATAGCTGTTTTAGTAGTAGTTACTTTATTTTGGATTCTTTTTTTTTTTTTTTTTTTTTTTTTTTTTTTTTTTTAATTTTTATATAGTATATTGTTTTGCCTTCTACAGTCTACTCACTCCAAATTTGCAGCAAGGTGCTAGTCTTTTCCGGACAGGCCTTCATCCCGGCAACCACCACGGCACCGCTCAAATTTCCAGCCCTACCTTTGCGAAAATCCTGGATCCGCAACTGGCAGGATGTGATAAGATGTTGGATGTTTATGGTATCTTATACACACTCCTAAGATTAAACATAACTAGTGATTATAAGGCTCTTGATCTTTTGTGATGTTGTTCTTTAATTTTTGGTTTGTGATGGGCCAGCCTTATTTGGGACCTCGTGCTTTGAAATTACATTTCTTACGTCGGTTGATGCTTCGAAAGTGACCATTGATTTTTTGTGCTTATAATCGTTTTTTTTTTTTTTTTTTTGGGTATATAAAATAAAATTGTTAGGTGCATAATAAATGCTTAGCTTGTCAAATTGAATTAGTCTCGCGAGTCCTTAATGAGTCACGTAATATACAGGTGTTAGATGAGCGATAAATGATAATGTCACTATTAATCTCTACTTCCAAGTCCAAATTAGCTCCAGCAGCCTCCATGGGCGACTGTAGCAGTTGACTAATTGGCAAGTTTTGGCTTGCTTCCTAATCGGCAAACTAAAATTATATGATGAAGTACATGCGTAATGAAAGTATATACTCCCTCCGTCCCACCCCAAGTGTCCTGTTACTGTTGGGCACGGGAATTAAGGTAGAGTTGGTTTGTGAGTATATAGTGGGGTCCACATAGTTGTTGGAGAGGAAAATTATTTCTATTTATAGAAAGAAGACATTTGTAATGGGACATCCAAAAATAGTAAGTAAGACATTTGGAGTGGGACGGAGGGAGTATATTATTGTCTCATAACTTTACGTGCCAAAACCGCCTAGTTTTAAAAAGACCCTTTATATATGTTCATTGTATCTAATTAATAAATTGAATTTATAAATAAATTCCGAATTAAATTGCAGATCAAATTTTATTACTACTATAATATAATACATAAAAGAAAATGGAAAGAATTGGAATACTAAATATCGTTCCAAATGCATGAGGGGCAGAGGGGGTGAGATCGATTGCGAACGTATTACAACTGAACTCTCCTTAATTATTACAGTCGCAGCCAGTGGCGGAACTAGAAATTCGATCCAGAGTGGTCAAAAATTTAGTTAATTCTATATCCGTTCCATGTAATATGTTTTGTTACTGTTGGGTCGATAATTAAGCTGATTTTTTTTTTGAAACATTGACACTTATATATGTGTTGGTAAAGGTGTGCGGGAGCTCAAACTATACAAATTACAAAGGGGAATAAAGATAGCTACAGGGCCGGGTGAGAATCTAACCCAACCATAAGGTTGAAAGTCAGACCACATGATCACTGGGCCAAGTCCCCATTCCCAGTTAAAGTTAATCAAGAGGAAAAAATGTTTGGAATTACAGAAAGAATAAAAAAAAAATTGAGAAAAAATAGCTTATTTATTAAAATTGGGGTTTATATATTATTAATATTATTTTTACATTAAAAATAAAAAAATATAAAAAAAATTATTATTATTTTTTTTAAAATTTCAGGGTGGTCAGCTGACCACCCTAGTTATATACTAATACCGCCACTGGTCGCAGCCGCAGACGTAATAATCTTTTTGGCCCACTCAAAACAAGGGGTTAAATCTAAAAGTGTAAAACGGGTGATTGAGTTAATTAATTAGCTCATAAGCACACGACTCACGAGCCCTATTGAATATGCTCAACTCAATAAAAGAAAATGATGGTAAAAACAAACAGATTCAATAAAGTAGAGAAGGCAGATAATATCTAAAATTGTCAAATAAATTTAAATCAATTTGGTACTTAATGGATCATTTAATAAAAATCGCCATATTTTAATTACTCGTAAATCAATCATCTTATATATTAAAGCAAAGCGATGCTATATATATCTGTCTTTTCAAGACTTCAACATTCTCACATGAATCATGTGGACATGATTGATGTTGGGGCTCCCTTTGTTCTTATCCTTTTATGTTCATCGTCCTCAAGTCCTCCACCCATCAATGATTCTTCTACTTCAACACCTTTTTTTGATTTTGTTAATGCTAATTAAATCCTCGGTAGTTAACGAATTTCAATTATAAATTTCCTCAGTAACCAAGTTATATGATTTGGTAACTAAATTTTCTCGGTCTCTAAAATAAAAAAATTATTGTAACTAATAATGTATCTATCAGCTCATTTTAGAATTAGTTAAAACAAAATCATATATATAGTTATATGTATGTTAATAATATCCTATATATCAATAACTGCTAATAAATACTGCAATATAGATAATGATATATTATAAAGATATTTTAGCTAATAATATTATTTTAAAAATAATCATATTTACAAAACCATAAATTTCGATCCAATGGAACCTATTTATATATATATATACTATATAACAAGTTGGAGTTTGATTATAACACATTCATCAAAACTTTATATATGTATATATGTATGTATGGATGGATAAGTGAAAAGATAAAAATATTCATTAAGTGTTTTGAGTGATCGAAAGAGATTTCATAATCCTCTTTGGATGAATTAACCAAATAACATTATTAATTTATGAACAATATGAAAGAGAAAACGTAATATTTACTTGAGGACAGGTGAATTATATTTGAAAAACTTGGCTATTTTGTAACTACAATCATGCATGTTTTTTTTGGGAGCCAATCATGCAATTTAATTACACCATCTATCATTTTAATTGAAATTGAATAATTTTGCTATTACACGACTTATATCTGATTAGGAAATAAATCTAACACAAGCTTTTGTCGAGAATTCTTCAACAAAAAGAGAAAAAAAAAACGATCGCGATCATCCCATCTCAAATCACGAAATTTTCGAATGTTTGATCTTACATATTACACGACGATAAAAAAAAAAAGGTCACGATCATCTTATCTCAAATAACGGAGTTTACGAATGTTGTTCTTAAATACTCCATCTGTCCCATTATTTATGTTTCGAAATTTTTGAACACGTCGTCCAGTACATTTGTTTTACACTTAATATCTTAAAATGTATATGTAAAATATATTGTTAACCCCAATATTTTAAGCCCGACAAATTAGGCCCAATGGATTTAGTCCAATCCATTTTTTGAATGGCCCAATCCAAAGGCCCATTAAGCTAAGCCCAATCAAGAAGCCCGGTCCAATTTGTGAGTTATCCGGGTAACGGCGAATGGTGAGATGCCGCCATCTAGTTCAGGATTTATCCGATAACCTAATGGTGGTGAAGAGCTGGCGACATGAAGACACACAGGAATCAAGGAGACATCACCCGTAATTGGCGCCATCACAGTGAGTGGATCAAGGAGTTTCCTCATGAGAAGATCCGATAGACTCCAATACAACGCAGCCACCTTAGGGTTTGGGAGTCTATATATATGAGTGGCAGCAATTTTAGTCAGGCATCTTCACACACCCCTAGAGGATTCGCACTTTCAATATTTTACTTCCTGCAATTTTTCCTTCCTGCAAGTTTAATTCATGTTCTTCCATTCTGCAATTTTTTCTTTCTTTTACAGTGTTGCTTAAATTATTGTAATTCATTCCTCAATCCTTGTATTCATCTTCATCAGTATCAATCAACAAAAATTCTTGGTTAACAAATTGGCACGCCCAGTGGGACACGAGATTGAGACCATATCCGCTTAGGAGTGTATGCTACTTAGATCTGGACGAGTAGCAAGGAACTTGACTCAAAAATCCGAAATAATGTCGCTACAAGAGAACACATGGGTTAGAACATCCTCTGAGAACGCCGATAATACGGCGAGCACTTCTCAACCACAACAGGGAACAATGCGAATCCCTACCCTATCTGAGCAAATGCGGCTATCGATAACTGAATCGATGGCCGAATTCATGCCGTTACTAACAAGACACCTAATGGATGTGTTGCGGCCTGCCATGGACGACCAAATTGACAAAATATATGGATCCTTGTGTACTCAACAAGATGGATCTGCTCCAGCAAATGGCACTATTGTGCCGCCATGTCCAGGGCCGTCTGGCGGCCCACAGCGGAGTTGGGGAACCACACTTGGCCAGCCACCATTCCCGGAGTCCAGAGGCCTGGCCAATTTGCCCCCATTCCCATATCAGGCCACCTATGCTTTCACTCCTGCGGCACCTTGCATGCCGAATTTCAGTTATGCGGCACCTCCCGTGCCGATGTATGCTTCATCAGTGCCCCTAAACCCTAGTTGGATACCGCCGACGGAAAGGGGCCAGGCACCACAACCATATGAAGTGACTTTGACACCTTCCATGCCTCCCACATCTGCTATGCTTGTACCGGCGCCCGCACAGAACCCTAGTTGGATGTCGCCGGCCCAAGGGAGGCATGCACCACAGCCATATGGAGTGGCTTTGACACCTCATACGCCTCCCACAGCCGCCATGCCAGTAGCGGCTCCCCCACCGAACCCTAGTCTGATGCCGCCAACGCTAGGGGGGCAGGCGCCACAACTATGTGGAGTGGACGCGACACCTGCCACACTTCCAGCCGCCATGCCTCCTACACAGGCACCGGCGGTCTCGCCCGAGTTGCTGGCAGACGTAATGCAGCAACATTTTGGGATTCAACTAAGGCCGATCGAGCGGCCTACATACAGGAAGCCATACCCTGATTGGGTAGACACTATGCTGCCGTACCCCAGGGGCTTCAAGATGCCCGAGTTCACCACCTTCTCAGGGGATGATGGCAAGTCCACTGTAGAACATGTGGGCAGATTCACATCTCAGTGTGGTGAAGCGGCGGCCAACGACTGGCTGAAGTTGAGGCTGTTCAGTTCATCCCTCACTGGATCTGCCTTCGCATGGTTTGCATCCTTGCGGCCTTACTCAATTCAAAACTGGGCCGATCTTGAACGGGCATTCCATGACAGGTTCTATACGCCACTGTCACGGGTGAGTCACGCAAACCTTACTAATGTCAAACAGTTTGCCGATGAGACGACAAGCACCTTTATTAACCGACTACAGCGGATTAAGGACCGATGTACAATGGCAGTCCCTGATAGGGAGATAGCCAAAATTGCAGTGGCTAACATGTTGCCAAAATTGAAAGAGCATTTAATTGTGCAGGATTCCATTGATCTTGCCCGGCTGGCCGAGAAAGCGGCTCGCTTGGAAAAGTTCCTGGAGGAACAAGATGAGAAGCGTCTACCTACACACGGGACTCGTTTTGAGAAATTAAAACATAATAAAGAAGAAGACGAACCAATAGTGGTGGCCTATGCAATAACCTTGGGTGGTAAAAACCCTGGATAGTGGCCCTGGAACGCCATCAACAGCGGCCTTGGAGGCCGAATAGTTGGTGAATGAGGATGGCGCCTGGCTGAGGACGGCGGCCTGACTGAGGATGGCGCCCCGACACATGAGCTCCGAGGTACGGACGAGCTCAGAGGCATGGCGGTTTGGACGTGAGTCGTGAAACCGGAGCAAGTGGCGGGCCCCGGAACAGATTGAGATGTCGGCCCAGGGCGGAGCTGATGGCGGCCGGGAGCGAATCTGAAGGCGGCTCGGGGCAACTCTAATGGCGGCTCAAGGCAAATGAGATGGCGGCCCGGGGTGGCGTCCCGAACAGATGGCGGCCTGGAGTCGGAGCTAGCGGCCGGAGATGAGGCTGGCGGCCCAAGTGATCAAAGCTGGCGGCCGAAGAGAGATGCTGGCGGCCGGAGATGAGGCTGGCGGCCCAAGTGATCAAGCTGGCGGCCAAAGAGAGATGTTGGCGGCCCGTGCTTGGCGGCGCAAGCCTGGACGGATGGCAGCCAAGGTGATGCTGGCGGCCCAAGTGATCAAAGCTGGCGCCCGAAGAGAGATGCTGGCGGCCCGTGCTTGGCGGCGCCTGGCTGGCAGCCAAGGTGATGCTGGCGGCCCGGGGTGGCGTCCCGAACAGATGGCGGCCTGGAGCCGGAGCTGGCGGCCGGAGATGAGGCTGGCGGCCCAAGTGATCAAAGCTGGCGGCCGAAGAGAGATGCTGGCGGCCGGAGATGAGGCTGGCGGCCCAAGTGATCAAGCTGGCGGCCAAAGAGAGATGTTGGCGGCCCGTGCTTGGCGGCGCAAGCCTGGACGGATGGCAGCCAAGGTGATGCTGGCGGCCCAAGTGATCAAAGCTGGCGCCCGAAGAGAGATGCTGGCGGCCCGTGCTTGGCGGTGCCTGGCTGGATGGCTGGCAGCCAAGGTGATGCCGGCGGCCTGGGGTGGCGTCCCGAACAGATGGCGGCCTGGAGCTGGATGGCTGGCGGCCCAAGTGATCAAAGCTGGCGGCCGAAGAGAGATGCTGCCCGTGCCTGGCGGCGCAAGAGCTGGCGGCGATGCAGGTGGCTGGCGGCTGGGCAATGCTGGCAGCCGAGCAAGGCAAGGCTGGCGGCCGGGTGACGCTGGCGGCCCGTGGAGATGCTGCGGCCGGGCGACGCTTGGCGGCTCGTGGAGCTGTTGGCGGCACTCGAGTGAAGCTGGCGGCCGGGTGATGCTGGCGGCTCGTGGAGCTCGAGCGAAGCTGGCGGCCGAGCGAGGCAAGGCTGGCGGCCGGGTGATGCTGGCGGCCCGTGAAGATGCTGGCGGCTGGGCGACGCTGGCGGCAAGGAACAGTTGGCGGCTGGAGCGTGGCTGGCGGCCAGGGCAATGCCTGGCGCTCAACAGACCAGGTTGGCGACACCAAGGGAACTAGGCTGGCGGCGCTTACAAGCTGGCGGCCGAGGGGTTGGCAGCACTCCAGCAGCGTTTGAAGACTCCTGGAATGGGCTTAATGGGTCAGGCTTGTGATTCAAACGCGCAGATCTGTCTTAAAATGCTAATCAGACAAATTGCGCGAGGGGGGCATCTGTTAACCCCAATATTTTAAGCCCGACAAATTAGGCCCAATGGATTTAGTCCAATCCATTTTTCGAATGGCCCAATCCAAAGGCCCATTAAGCTAAGCCCAATCAAGAAGCCCGGTCCAATTTGTGAGTTATCCGGGTAACGGCGAATGGTGAGATGCCGCCATCTAGTTCAGGATTTATCCGATAACCTAATGGTGGTGAAGAGCTGGCGACATGAAGACACACAGGAATCAAGGAGACATCACCCGTAATTGGCGCCATCACAGTGAGTGGATCAAGGAGTTTCCTCATGAGAAGATCCGATAGACTCCAATACAACGCAGCCACCTTAGGGTTTGGGAGTCTATATATATGAGTGGCAGCAATTTTAGTCAGGCATCTACACACACCCCTAGAGGATTCGCACTTTCAATATTTTACTTCCTGCAATTTTTCCTTCGTGCAAGTTTAATTCCTGTTCTACCATTCTGCAATTTTTTCTTTCTTTTACAGTGTTGCTTAAATTATTGTAATTCATTCCTCAATCCTTGTATTCATCTTCATCAGTATCAATCAACAAAAATTCTTGGTTAACATATATATTCCAAAACTACATGTTTAGACGAATCTAACAAGACCGAACTTGACTATATTTTTTTCGTATATAATTACAATAACATTATATTATGTCAAAGTTGATTAATAAACAGTGTCAAAAGTCAAAATGAGACACTTTGAGTGGGACAAAGGGAGTATTAATTAGACGCAATCACAGCGAAGAATATGCTACGACGACATTTGAAACACTCGGCTGCGGTTGGCATCGGTAGCAGCCTCTCTATTATTCTAGTAGTATTATAAATTCAAAATCATGTATTAGCATCAATATGAATGTAATGGTGCGGTACTAGTGTTATCATTTTCATAGTCGTCATCATCAATCTTGTCCAAAATGCACTGTCAACTACGTAGTTAATTAAAGTAATAAATGAATGATTTATACATGTAACAAGATCAGGTCCTAAATTGTCCAAATGCATGAAATCCTCACTACATGAACGATGCATCATCTTGACTTCTTCAACACACTTTTGGACGAGATGTGATTGGACTGTCGGCCTAATCGATTTTTGCATTATTGGAATTTAATTTGGAACTCTATCAGTATTATTACTATTATTATTATCTATAGACTTTTCTTACCAGCTCAATTGTATTTATGCACTAGTATATAATATCCATGGCATATACTTCGATAATATACTAGCAAAATAAAATGATAACTATCGTTTCGTGCATGATTGCAGCAGCGTATTGGCGTTTTTGTCATTACATATACTTTGAATAACAACATATATTTAATAACAATTTTGTAATAATATAAATATATATTCATTAGAAAAATTTTGAATTCGGCCATTAAAACTTTGGTAGTTAACATCTTTAGTAACCATTTTTTTTTAAAAAAAAAAAAGAAATTTCGAAAAACAGAAAACATATATTTGTAGTAGTTGTAACGATATAGTAAATTTTTATGTTGATAATAAAGCATTTAAGACATAAACCATGCGTCATATTTTTGTCAAATATAATTTATCCATAATACTATATACCATGACTATACAAATTTTTGTCTCTTGAAAATGTTTTATTATATAGTTTTAGAAATGTGGGTCAAAACGTTACTACTTACGATATTTGTAGATGGAGATAGGGTGGGTGCCTGCATATACAGACACCATGTGTTATGTGAGTATTGTGTTATGTAATGGATGAAATTGTATGTTTTGTGTGATATGAGAAATATTTTATGTGATGAGAGAAATATTTTTTGTTATGTCTGCACATGCATACTCATATAGAGGTTATACCGTAACCAAATTGATATTTTAATTTGAATGTTGTTGAAGGTTTCGTGAGTTATAATATACTACATACTACTACATTTTTTTTAATAATTAAAATCAATTACTTGGCATAATGGTTAAGTTCCTAACATTCAACTTTATAGTTGGGGGTTCGATTTCCCATCCGGCCTCCTATCTCTTTCCTTTATTAATTTATACTTTGTGTGACTTGTGAGCTCCCACATACTTTTGCCGACAGTCGCGTTTCAATGTTTACCAAAAAATTAACTTGTTTGCATTAACGTTTGTGAGTTCTAGTCAAAATTCATTATAGAAAGGAAAAAAGAATCACCTTCTGTTTTTTTTTTTTTTTTTTCTTTTGATGACAGAATTTCCTTCTGTTGTTTCATAATTTTATGTAACCATATTATCTTATCTATAATTTTTCCCAGTGGCAATGATTTTAAGGATGATGGGTTGGATAAATTGCCAATAATTAATGATGTCAATACATTTTCTCGGTCGCTAAATATATATAAACAATTATAATGCTCCAAAGATGATCAGTATAGTTTAATTAAGGAAGAATTTTTCCAACTCATTAATGGAGTAGTATTTCAATTTTCCCATTTACAGTGAGAATGGGGAAAGTTAATGATGGCTGTATAATGTACCCAATACTATATATTAATGTCGTGGAAACCAATCAACAATGACCTTTCCCGTAATTGTGGATATTTATGATTTTGCATGGATTGGATTAGACATCCACGTTAAATTAAGATATAAGTATAATATAAAGATTTGATTTGAGTGTTGAATCAGCATTCGCTGAAATAATATTTTGTATGTATTGATGCTTTTATGTTCGGAGTATTTATATACAATTCAAACACCATTAAATATCCAGCACAATTCATTAACACCTAACATATACTTAGGGGTGGGCACGGTTCGGTTACCCGGAGTTTTTCAAGTATTTGTATTTGTATTTGAACCGGGCAAATACTTAGATGAAGTATTTGTATTTGTAACCGGACTCCTCGGTTAACCGGGGATTCGG
Organism: Hygrophila difformis; assembly: GCA_030278955.1. Lineage (NCBI taxonomy): Eukaryota > Viridiplantae > Streptophyta > Magnoliopsida > Lamiales > Acanthaceae > Hygrophila > Hygrophila difformis. Next base: position 47,754,801 of record JAOANR010000005.1, read on the forward strand.
TTTCGATTCGATTCAGCGGTTAAGCGATTCGGTTCGAATATTTTATCCAAGCACATTAAACTTTATAATCAAATCTTCATTTTTTAATTCTTAACCTTTGCAGGTTTTTTTTTGAGGTTATTATAATACAAAAAAAAATCATATAACTCTCGAATTCGGTGGTTCATTTTAGTGTTATCAAAATATATTAGTATATTTAAAACATCTTAGTTAGTGTAGTGTCTATTTCAATATTGAGTATTCTTAAGGGCAAAAAATTAATATAGAACATATTTTTTTAATTATCTTTACTTTCTAATATTTATTTTATTATATATTTAAATAATTTAATAAATAATGAAATATATTATTGATATATAATAATATACCATAAAATATGTATAATATATACAATATATATAATTTTTTAAAACACTATAAATATATTCGGTTCGGTTCGATTAATCGGGGAAAAAATTTAAAGTATTTGTATTTGTATTTGAACCGGGCAAATACTTAAATGAAGTATTTGTATTTGAACCGGAGTCCTCGGTTAACCGGAAATTCGGTTCGATTTCGATTCGATTTTGCGGTTCAGCGAATCGGTTCGAATTTTTTGTCCACCCTACATATACTCATCGGGTCAGCACTTTAGGACAATATAACTCCTCCAGCATTCAATCCAATTAAATCCGGGCCATCTTGAATTAAATTTGCTTTGTTTACCACACAACTTTACATATAATAGGCAAGGACTAATAGAGCAATGTTAATTTTTAAAATTTATTTTTTTTCTTAAAAAAAACTTCATATCTTTTGGTTAAATCAAACTTTTTATGACAGCATTACAAAAAGTTAAACAAATTAAAGAGTGCATGTCCTTTGAGCTCCTACAAGGACCATGCATTTGCGTGCATGGATTTGTTAAGACGTCAAAATCAAGTGTAATAAATAAAGAGGACTAAGAATAGTGGAATTAGGTCACATAATAACCTTTTTATTTATTATTGGAATTGTCGTCGCCTTCACTTGACTTTTCCACTATATTATATGCCTATAATTTCTCATATCTGCTTTATCCAGTATTTGTACGACTCGATATAGAACTAATTAATAGTATTATTATTCATTTATTTATTTTTAAAAGATAAACATATATACTTTATTTTGTAGTGAAGACGACGACAGTTAGCTTTTGTATTTTGGATGTATTGTTTAATTGGGAAAAAGGAAAGATGTGACTCTACTGATAAACTACTAGTATTATATTAAAGGGATATACTCCCTCCGTCCCATTAAAAGTGACCACTTTCTTTTGAGCACGGGAATTTAGGTTGTGGTGTTTAGTAGTTAAAGTAGTGTGAATAAATTTGACTAATCCATCCATCTAATTTATATTGGTTACATTTGACTTTTAACCATATTTATTATTTAACTTTGACTTAATATTATCATAATGATGTAGAAAGTAAAAAATAGTCAAGTGTGGTCTTGTTGGAATCGTCTAATCGTATAGTTTTAGAATATATATTTTATATAATTTTTATTTATATCTATTTTGAGATATTAATGGTTAAACATATATAGGGACTTTGTGCAGAAAGTACAATTGTCATTATTGTGGGGTTTTTAATTATGCTTATGTTAATCTAGTTTACTTAAAAGGGAAAGTGACCAACCTTATTGGAACACCCCAAAAAGGAATAGTGTCCACTTTTAATGGGACGGAGTGAGTAATACATAAGATAAGACTAGAATACTCTCTAAAGAAAAAAAAAAACAAGGGCCAGATACAATATATGAACGTGAAAATATATAGGAGCCGTCAGAAAAGACAAATTATGTCATGGTCTCTATTCTATAATGTTCATCCCTATATATATATTGAATCCAATTATATATTACGCTCACATTAAATGTTATAAAAATAAAAATATATAAATTAGTTACCTTAAACTTTATGTTAGTGAACTCTTATTCGAAATGAACGCATACACAGACAAAAAAAAAAAGGGAGAAAATTTAAATGATATCATCAACAAAAAATATTGCCAAAAAAGAAACAGAACATATATAGGACGATACTAATTAAAAAGAATGGTACGTGTTGAGGCCAAAAGAAAATAAATTGAAGGATTTTGTTCATGCATATTCAATGAAATATGTATGTACAGTTCAATAACTTATTAATTAATACAATTCAAACAGTAAAAATTATGACAATAATGTTTCACCAATTGTAAAATTACTTGCAATGTTATAAGTATGTATACAATTCAATTAAAAAAAATATGATGACGCGAGTATGTTAATACAATAATAAAAAAATTATCATTTTCACCAAAGAAAACATTTTTCACCGAAAAATAATAATAGTAAAAATTATCATAATATGTTGCAAAGATATATATACGTATACACACATATATATACATATACACACGAGAACACTCGAGAGCCACCAGTACTCGATCTCATGTCCATTTTAAAAAAATAAAGTATTGTCACACACGCTCGTTTATACACAGATATATAAACTAGACTACTATCATGCACAATAGCGAATCCAAAAATTATTTTTAGTGGTGTCACAAATTAAGGGAAGTTTATTTCAGATTGAATATATTGGTCTTAACACGAAAAAATTGAGAAAAACTATAAGTTGAAATTGAAAATTGAGAAAATTAAGTTGATGTACTAAACTAATTTTCTAAATATCATAAACAAAATTTGACTTAAAGAAATAAAATAAAAAAATTATTAATTTTTTTTTGGCGTAACAGAAAATACGGATCGCTATTTCGGCTTAGCGACCGTCTTAACGACCACACGACGCCGGTCGCTAAAAGGTCCGTTAGTAAATTTCCAGCGATCGGAAAAAAATTCGGACCGAATTTAGCGACCGATTTAGCAACCGAAATATTCGGCTGCTAAAAATTCTCAAATTTTTTTTTATTTTTTGATCTTTTATTTTCACGACTGTATTGGCGACCGAAAATTGCGGTCGCTACGTTCCGCGATCGAATTGGCGACCGAAATATTCGGTAGCTAAAAAACTCCCAAAATTGAGAAAATATGAACTCAGTTGGGCTCGAACCCATGACCACCTCATCGCCAGCCTCACCCTTTAACCACCTTCACCACCACTAATAGTCCACCATGTGTTATATATAATAATCCCTCAAGATGCTGGAGAAAAGGCTCAAACCTTGGTCTATAGGTTCCAACCGCGCGCATGTGCCACTGGGATACCTCATGTTTCATGTCATTATATGGAATGCTTTATATATAATATATATCTATAAATTTGTAAAGTTATAACTTAAAAATAAAATAAAATAAAAATAAAAATTATATCTATAAATTTATAAAGTCATAACTTTTATATTTGACTTTTTAGCATTGTTCATTATTAAATAAATAATAAAATTAATTAATTACATTATGAAGATAATAAAAATTAAAATAGAAAGAAAGTAATATTAAAAAATATTAATATAAAATTGCTAATTAACTAAGTGTAATAATTAAATTAAAAATTTACAATATAAAAATATTAAATTAAATAAAATAGTAAATTATTCAAAAATTTAAAATAGAATAAATAATAAAATATTATTTTTAATTAAATAAAATAAATAAATAAATAAGTAAAATTAATAAGTAGATACATAATAAATTCAATAACTTCTTTGAAAATAAAAAGTAATATTCAAATTTCGAGATAACAACAAAATAAAAAATAATATATTGATAATATTATTATTCAATAATAAGTTATAAAAATATTAGCAAAAAAAATAATAAGTTATAAAATAAATTCAAACTAAAAATTAAAATAAATATTTAAATAATAAAATAAATTAATAAATTTAAAGAGAATATTATTAAATTAAGTTAAAATAATTTAAATATAAAAAAAATATAAAAAGCTTATCGACCGAATTTTTCCGGTCGCTATGTCGGTCGCTATCATCGACGACCAAATATGCAGTCGCTAACCATAATAAAAAGTTTAAAAATTTAAAAAAATTGGAAAAAATCAGCGACCGAACTTTTCGGTCGCTAACAGAGACTCATTTTTATATTGGTCGTTAATTCGGTCGCAAGTTAGCCACCAAACGTCATCGGTCGCAATTTCGGTTGCAAATTTGCGATAGAAAAAGTCCGGTCGCTAAATCAGTCGTTAACATCAGCGACCGTCATTTTCGGTCGCAGTTTCGGTCGCTAACAGCGACGACATTTATTCGGTCGCTATATTGATTTTTTCTTGTAGTGAGTTGATAGCTTAGCTAATTACTCCAAAAATTTTCTTCGTCTGAAATCCTTCTCCATATATTCATAAATTGGGGTTTAAATTTGAATTAGTATCATACTTCATTTGTTTTTTAATGTAGTATTTGATACGGACCCACCCAACACGCAATTCAATACACATTTTAAACTATTACTTAATAACTTAAGTTCGGTACAAGTAAAAATTCTAAAAGTTCGATATCTGAAAACTAAAAGACGAGACGAGTCTAACAAGATCTCACTTGACTATATTTTAACTTGTATAATTATGATAAAACTTTAAGTTAAAGTGTTTGTGTGAATAGTGTAACATTTGCAAATGAGCATTCTTTCAAGGACGGAGGAAGTATAGTATTTGATGTAGAATATGGGTGGGCAAAAGCTAAATGAGATAGCTAGCTAGGTGGAGGCAAAACCATAGTTACACTGGAGTCTTATAATTTGTAAATCATATACGAGGTACGGATGTACGTACAATTAAGTGGTGGTACAAGACACTACTTAATCATGTACTTCCTCTGTTTTTTTAATTTTTTCTACGGACCCATCAAGCACGCAGTCTAATATACATTTTAAACGATTAATAACTCAAGTTCGGTACAAGTAAAAATTCTAAAAATTCAGAATTTAAAAACTACAAGACGAGATGAATCTAGCAAGATATCACTTGACAATATTTTTAACTTGTATAACTATGATAAAACTTTAAGCCAAAGTATGTATATGAATAGTTGTCATTTGCCCAATGTAGCAAATAGTAATTAGAAACGGAGGAAGTATATGTAATGTTGATTGGAATATGATAAAACATAATCATGTTGTGTTTTTCCAATGATTGTATGCTTTGGGATGATACCATATTATGGACTACATACTCGGGTATAAATGAAAGATTGAAAATTGAGATACGATGAGATAATGTTTTAAAAAGTTGGATACAATATGCATATATGGATATATGCATTGTGCCCAAACAACACATACAGTGAATAAGGTACTCAATACTAGTATAAATTAGAATTAGTTCCATTCCCGTACTTTAAAAAAAAAAAAAAAAAAAAAAAAAACAAACAGATATATTGAGGCCCAATATATTATATTGGGCTTCATAGTGATGGGCGGCCTAATCGATACTGGGCTTTATAATTTGATGGACAATCCACAGACTTGCTCTTGCTCCTGTCCTCGTCCATCATCAATTGATTCTATTCATCTTGACATTTGGACAGACCAAACTCCACGACTCCAATCGTCTCTGCCGTCGCCGCCCGGGACTGAATCCGAGTCGCCGTCTGGGTCTGAATCCGTACGTCGCCGCCGGTGAGTTCATCTTCTTCTTCTTGAATGTCCCTTCGAGTCCATTATCTTGTTCAAGTCATTGACGTCTTGTACTTCTCTGCTTATTCATCGTGCTCTTCCTCTCAACGGAATGCTCTCATGGCTTAGGTCTATTCTTCTAAGGCTGTGCAACAGATTAATGGGTACCCAATTATAATAGGGTGGACAAAAAAATTGAACCTTTGAATTTAAATTTGGTTCGTGGATTCGATTCAAGTCGAATCCAATTTTTGGTTAATCGAGTGGCCGGTTCCAATACGAAAGTATTTGTTTGGTTTGGTTAGATTGATTCCCTGACCTATTCGTCATCTCAGTACTACTCTCTCTTCCGCCTAAATAGAATGAACTAGAAACTAAATCCCTATTCGTCAGATTCTCAGTACTCTCTTCCGCCTCTCAATCGACGAAGGTTGCTTCGCCCTCGTCTCTTCAATCGCCTGCCGCCGCCTTTGCTGCTCCGCCCTCGTCTCTTCGCCCGTCTACAGCAGCCGTCGTTGCCCACTGCTGCTTCATCCTCTTCCATTCGCCTGCCTGCCACCGCCGCCCACTGCTGCTTCGCCCTCGTCTCTTTGCTCGGCTGCTCGGCAAACGTCTTCCAACTACTACCGCTACTTGCCCGACGCCGACACTGACGCCCTTACTTCGCCCTCGCCTTCGCTCCTTCCTCCTCTTCCACACTCCTCCGGCGGCACGACGGTCCTTGTAGGTTCGACTTTGAATATGGCCATTTTGAATTTGTATTGAATTTCAGCCTGCCTGAATTGTTGGTTTAGATTGGATTGTTGAGTTAGTCTATCTGAATAGTTGAATTGTTGGTTTAGATATATTGGATGTTAAATGTGTTAATTGTACTGTTGGGTTCAATTCGAGTAATCCGCGAATAGTATGATTTTTTTTTTGGTTAACCGAAAATTTCAGTTAGTGAGTTCAAATACTTGTTTGGTTCGGTTAACAAATACTTGAAAAAATTAGGTTAGTTAACCGAACAGTGACCACCCCTACTGAATACCGATTGCACATGAATGGGTAGAACATAGTGTACTTTGTTGGATTAAATATTTGAGTCACTTGGATTTCTTGTTTCCTCAATGTCCGTGGTTTTGTGCATTGCTGAGGACACTGGAACTCAATTTGTTTTATGGAAAATGCCTATATTTTTCCTTTTTATAGATCTGGGTATTCTTGTATTGTTAGTTTTGGAATTCCACCTCAAACTACTATAAATGCCTGCGTCTCGTTCTGTCTCTTCCTGCTTCTTATCACATTAATTTTCCCCATTCTCTCAATAATTAGGGTTCGTGCCAGGAAAGATATGAAAGAACAGTCAATGGGACAAAAAGCAGTGGATGAGAAAGAGGAGGAAGAGTTGGAGGAAGACTACATTTTGCTTGATATAGGTTGTATATCTGATCACATACGGATTCCTCCAAATGCGCCATACCAACTCTCTGTATGATTCTCTTTTGTCCATTCTTATTTCTTCACTTTTATGAGCTATTTGTCCTTTGTATCCATTTTGGCTTGGATTATTGACCCATTTTTGGAGATGCATGCGTAAATAACTTGACTGAGGACAAATTCTAAGCCCTTAATGGGCACAATCATAGGAGTTGTGTTATGTGTATAGATTCCAAAAACCAGGCGCAAGAAGCAGGTTTGTGTTATGTGTATAAATTCTAAGCCCTTAATGGGCATAATCATAGTGCTTCTCATATTGTGATGAGCTGGAGCCGTCTGCTTTTTGTATATTGATTATTTTTATTATTGTATTCATGTTCTCTAACCGCATTTGTAATTCAACAATTAAAAATGCAGGAACTGGACACTCCCAACCCGATACTCCTGATAGACAACAAAATTAAACTGGTATGTTGATGTGTTGCCAAATTGTAGATTTCCTAAGGGTTATATAAAGTTAAAACATTAGCTTCCTTGAGATTTTTGTTTTCTTCTTTGTGTTAGTAAACCACAGGAGAATAACTCTTCATAAAATTACTTACTGATGTTAATCTGACCATGTTTTCTGCATGAGATCAACCTAGGTATACCTTCATCTGTTTTCTCTTTTACATAATTAGCGTCTTTGAAATCAATGTCTTTCTTTGAGATCAACCTAGGTATACCTTCATCTGTTTTCTCTGTTGTCTGAACGAGGTTTGTTCCTTCTAGTGCAAATGGGTGTGTGGTTTAGTTAATTGTTGTGTTGTGCGGATCCTCTAGATTCAATGTTGGGGGGAATATTTTCTTTCTTATTTTCTAAACAATAATAATCCAAATTCAAAGCTGTTGCCTGTTGCTATCTTTTCCAGTGTGTAAAGTGTAAACATTCTGATTTTCTGGGGTTCCTATGTTCCCGAAAATTCTTGTAGTACTGCAGTTGATTTTTGTTGGGTGTAAAACATCTAAATGGATAAATGTGCGGTCCGCATGCCTGAGATTTTATTTCAAAATGTTCTTAATTACTCGAGAGTGTGTTTCTTTTTATGAAAAGTAGAAAGTAGCATCAAGAAAAGAAAATGAGAGAAACATGGGAAAAATATATCATATATAGTCCTTTTTTTTTCCTGCAAAATAGTCGTTTTTCTATTTTTCACCCCTATTGGTCCTCTACGTTTACATATAATATCCAAAATAGTCATTTTTTCACTAAACATGTACTTTGAGCTAATTAAATATTATTCTAATTAACGTTTTTAATTTTTAATCGTTTTAAAATAATTTTTTATTTCAATTTTATTTTATTATTTCATTAATATTTGTGATTTAGCATGCCATATATGTAGTTAAACATTCAATATAGACATAATTAAAAAGTTAATTAGCTCAAAGTACATGTTTAGTGAAAAAAAGGACTATTTTGGATATTATATGTAAACGTAGAGGATTAATAGGGATGAAAAATAGAAAAAAAAAAGACTATTTTGAATTTTTGGGAAAAAAAAGGACTATATGATATATTTTTCCGAGAAACATGTTTAGAACGACTTGGTCATTGTTGAGGAGATCCCCAAATACTCGATGATGGGGAAGAGGAACATGCGTGGAAATTTCATTAAAGAGATTTATTAGACTTGAACAAAAATGTATTGAGATGGCAACAATTGATTCATATATCTTCACATATTGAGATGAAGGCATAGATCATATGACTGTGAAAAGACGAGCTCTCTGTCAATCTATTGAGTTTTCCTTTCTTTTATAAGTATGTATTTATATACTTACAGTGTATTATTTTCCATGTTAGATTGGAGAATATGAAGAAACAATCGGGACCTGCTTTGTTTTCAATGAAACAGGTAAGCAGTTAATCATCTTTTTCACTTTTCGCGATAACTGGAGAGATTAGTGTCTCCTGAAAAACTATCCGATCCAATTCCTGTCCAACACGTATTCTTTGTGCTCGTGCAGATGCATCTCCCGTTGTTCACCAAGAGACGGGGCCATCTGAAGCTAACCTTTTCTCAGGAAAATGCATAGTGGATCCAATTGGAACCCCATCCAAGCAATTAAATACAATTGCACGTCTGGACAAGGTACTCAAGTTTCGACTTTTTCCAGAAGCTTACACCACCAATGTAATAGAAAAACAAGCAGGCAAGCAACAACCCTGATGCATCGTTTGTACACTAAGGGTTAAAGAGGAATAGTGTATTTTATTTTATTTTATTTTTTATTTTTTTTTTTTTTTTAATATTTTACTACAATGGAATATAAATGTTGTGAACATATCCATGGTTGAATGTTCCTAAAAACCAGAGAATTCAGTCAACGCCTCAACGGCGCATCTTGCAGTCTAGTGGTTTAGACAGACACCTGTGGTTCAGTCATAAAGGACATGAGTATCCAAAGTACTGGTGGTTTAAATAACATAGCAAAGGACGCAGTTACATAAAGTACAGTACAATTTAACACGCGACGTTTCATGTTTCAAATTCAAAAAAATCAAACCGATCAGCCAATTCCAACCCCAACCCCATGGTTAAAAGTGAAAACAGAAAAAACACATACATATAACCTACTCTAGAAATGATACACATAATCGCAAGAATAAATAAACATTGAATCACACACGCAAATGGCTCTTGTCTGTCACTTCTTCACTCACTCTATCGACCCATCCAACGTACAACAAAAATAAAATTCAAGGCCGGGCTTCTACTGCTCCACAATCCTGTCCTTCAGATATTTTAGTATTGCTTTTGTTCCTCGATCCAGAATTGTCCTTCGGATGCTGCACAAGCCAAAAATGGTATTTCAAAACCACACATTTTTCACAAAATCAGTGTACCTTATGCTAGCTATTGTTTCAAAAACTCCATAGTCTATTTGCGATCAATCGTTTTTTAGTACAAATGAACTTTATTCAGTTTGTTGCTCGCCTCCAATCAGCACAAATTTATAAAGGTCAGATTACATATGTTCCCAGATTTCATTAACATGAGATTTGGGATAGAAGAGAGGATAGCTTTCTGGCATAAAAAACATTTAACTTGCGGATAGGGATGTCGATGGGTCAAGTCTGGAGCAGGTCCTGCAAGGCTGACAGCCAGACACCCAGCAGGAGGCCCGGGTTCAGTTCAGTCTGACCCATTGATGCCTTTAGGGATGTCAACTAGTTGGGTCCGGGTCAGTTCTCGGGTTCACCCGGCCCATTACCATCCTACTTGTGGAAGAAGGATGATTGAGTTGAAGTATGGCTATATGCCAGAATCCTTGTTGCACACTCAAACCTTGCATACAAGGTGGACTCAGACTAGTGACGAGGCTGAAAATAAGAAAGAAATCGAACAGAAGTAATAGAGGAAACAGAGTTGTTGAAAGCCATGAATGGGGACAACAAAGACAGTGAACCACTAAGGCACTTTGTGTTCCAGAAACCCTCAAAAGTTTCAAGTACGATATACTGATACCTGTACTCAGGGAGCTAAAACTCAGTCCGTATCTAAAGAGAGGTAATAATAAGTTCTTTTGTCCTCTAAAAGACAGTAACTTCCAACATCCAAGCAATCTACGCAATTCTTGCTTGACCTCAAGGCAGCTAAGATCAGCAAGTTGACTTTACATAAACTAGAATCTAAAGCCAGGTGTTTTGTCACCAGAAATTATTTGGTAGGCATCAATTTGTGTACCTAAATAAAGAGGATTTTTCAACATTGGGCGTCAGAGAACAATGGTTCCTGCCTATAATTATACATGGAGAATTCACGCTGCAAGGAACAATGCAGACAGCAGAAGTGCTTAAAAGCCATAAATGAAATGTTGCTAACACCAGCCTCTATGTTGCACTAAATTCAACTCTATTCTTAGTGTAGAAGTTTAAATTTTGTGGCAACATCATTTGTCAGGCTTACAATACCTGCTTTTCATAATTCAGATTCTTATTTGGAATAAGTATAATGCAATTTTTACATAAAAATCAGAGTACCTTCTCAGTGGGTTTCCATCAAGTTTCAACACCTGCAGACTAGGTTCAAGCAAACCCTGCAAAAGCAGAGTTATGAGAAATGATTTATCCTCATATGTAACAAAGCGAATCACAGGGAAATTCCTTGTTTTCTGTCTTTTCAGATAAAAAGAGGTAGAAGACAATTTGCAGAAAGCTGATTTTCGCTCTAACCAGTTAACCAAATAAAGACCAATCAATGATTTGGCAATTTACAGTATTCAACATAATGTACAAGGAAAATTAAATTTTGATCATAGGGACATTATCTTATAATTTTGGATACAAAATTCACAAAAATGTAGATAAAACCAAATACCCATCCATCAAGATAACAAAACAAAAATCTACTCTGAAATGAAGAAGGAAATTTCCCGACAAACCAGTTCTGCTGGAAGAGAAGAAATATTATTGTCTGACAGGTCAAGCTCCATAAGAGAAGACATGCCCTTTATGCTCTGCAAAACAAATGAAAGACACAATCAGCCTAACTTCTTGGACTGCATATTGGCAAAATGTTGTCTACACAGTTCTAGTATCATTTAAAACATAACTGTACATGACTGGCTAAAATGTCATTCACCAAGCTGCTAACATGGGAAAGGAAAAAACTGGACGGCAAATTTGTAGCCAAAAGAATGATACTACCAGATAAGTGGAAATCCCAATGCCCAAGTCACAGAAAAACTGAATCAAAATATGCCCACACCTCGAAACAAGCAACCAAATCATTCAATGGAAAAAGGTATAACAGAAAATAGGTAACAGAAAGGGATGACGGAAAGAGAGAAATATGACCTCTGGAATCGATGTAAGGAGATTTTGACTCAGGTCAAGAATACGCAATTGTTGCAAAGCCATTATATCTGAAGGAAAAGTTGATATTTGCATCCGTCTGCCAATCCAGTACGAAAAGTCAATGACCAGATTAATTTAAAAGGAAGAAAGTTGAAACATCTATCCTACAAACAAACCTCAGGTACAGCTCCTGCAGCTCTGGTAAGCATGAAAATTCAGGGTTTTCTGACAAAGAACCTGCAGTACCACTAAGATCCAAAATCTGGAGCTTGGAAACAGCTCGAAAGCCATCTGATGGGATCTACACATAATATAATCAAGTGAAGGATATCACAAAAGTAAAAATAAGAGTCAAAGACAAAAAAAATCTTAAAAATATGTGCTGTAACATAAAATCACACATGGGATCATTGAAAATTATGACATATATGTTTCTTCTCCATTCAAGATGCAGACACACAGTTCTAGGCTAACAAGATTTATCAAACCCAATTTCACAAATTCAAATCTACAAGAATGAATAACATCAGTATTTGTCAACCCAGTTACAGACATCATGGTCCTTCCCCCATGATTTGCTTTTCTATTCTCTTTGTATGTCCATTAATGTTGCCATCAAGAATTCAAGTTTCATAAAAAAGACAGAGAAAGAAATACTGATTTGACTTGAAAAAACATTCGATTTCACGAAAGGAAAACTGAATTTACTCAGGAATACTTTCAAGATGAATTGAGGTTTGTAACATGCATTGTTGCATTTGACGCCCATAGGGAAGCCAACAGCATAAGAGCCAGAACCAGAAAAATTATGGAGGGGAAAAAACCAACCAAGCAAAACAAACTATAATCCAATTATACATACCTTTCTAATTGGATTACCATCCAGTTTCAAGCACAAAAGTTTTGGGAGGGAAGATAAAATCTTAGTAGGCCAGTCCTTTATCTTGTTCTTGGACAAAATCAATGCCTGCAAGTGAAATGTGTTTGATGAGTAATATGGTAAAGGCCTAAATTCAGTTGCCCCCTAAACTTTGGGCTTAATACCAGTTTGCCCCCACAACAATTAATCGCATCAACTTGACCCCAAAACTTTACCAGTTCACTCTAATCATTTCAGTTTCGCCGTTCTTTGATAATTTTTTTTAATAATGGAATTTTTTGTTAGTGACAAATATTCAATATGTTTTTAATAACTAGACCCAAACCTGTAAAACCCAATAAAAATTCAAGTCAACTATTTTTAATAATATAATACCTTGATATTTTTACATTTACATATTTAACTATTAATAAACATATATTGAAACAGATTATTTATTGATTTTGTCAATGATAAAATACCTCAATATATTTAAAACATATGTTTTAGTTCAACACTTAAATCAAATTCTAAAAAATGCAGAATGAAGTTAAAATATAACTGAAAATCAATTTATGAAAATGCTAATTATAACACATTAAAATAAAAGAATGTTTATATATTCGTGTATTTTTATTAGTTGATTTTCAAAATATATTGTCAATTTCATCTATTATTTCTTCAACTTACTAATTTAATCAAATTTAGAATTAAAATGCTCGTTTTAAAATGCCCATGACCAATCCAATATGCCATGAGAATTGGGCCAATAATTTGAGCTATGAATCTATGATGACAATCAAATAAACAAGTTAAAAGATAGTTCACAATCATAAATCAGTTCAACAGCTGGTTAAATCAAATTCATCATTTGCAATAAAACATGCATTGAATGCACAATCCTATGACAAGTATGTGGCTGGATTCAGTTACATGACTGTTGATGATTACTGTTATTCTAGAGGCATTCATTTCCTAGTCTAGAGCATGCCTGTATGGTACTAGATACAATTTATGGTACCTCAAGGGAGACACAAAATTCAAGCTCACTGGGTAGTTCTTCAATTGAATTTCCTGAAAGATCAACTTTCTTAATATCATCTGACTTCCATATCTCTGATGGGACAGCATCCAAGCCCAACCGAACCAAATTAAGTTCCTGAGAAGAAATGTTATGAAATGAAATATGCATAGGAACTTTGATCGTGGACAAATAACAAAAGAAAAATTAGGATAGACCACAATGATATGAAATATTGATTTTATATGAACCACACCATTTTCACGGACCATATATCCCCTACACATTTACATACTGATATCTCCCACTTTTAGTAACTCAATATCCATAGATAGACGTATGGGTGGCATTAAGTAGGTAATTGCCTACTCATACTCAATATTCATTAATAGTAATACCCAAACTAATTACTTTATCAAAACCTATACCTAATAGACCCAAGGCTTAATAGGTCTGAATTGGGTCTTATTATTGGTTTATTGTAAGTTTTCAGTTTAAAACATTTTATTTTCCATTAGTTTATGAAATATAATTTCTTTACAGGATATTTATTAATTATTTTAACATGCTTATTCTTATAGAAACAAATATTACTGATTATTTATTTTCAAATGCTGACTCGTAGATTATTCTAACAGTTGATTTTTTATTTAAGTATACCAAGTGAATTTTATTGTATTTTTTTATTTAATTGATTCACCGTCCAGTTGAATGACAAAATTCACAACAAAAAAATGTGCGGTTAGCGACACTTGGGTGTCGCTCAAATATGAGTATAAAAATAATCGCAAAACCTAAATTTTGTGGTTACCGGTGCTTTCTGAGGTGTCACTAATAGTAATTTTGTTGTTTTGATTACAATAATTAATTTTTTAGTTATAAATAAGGAATTATTGGTTAATATTTAATTCAACTGGTAGAAAAGAAAAAATAGGGAGGAAAGGAAACAAATTAAAAGAAGAACGTTATTTTATTTGAATAACCAATACCCATGCCTGTTAAACTAACCTCTATTAAATTTAGCTATGGGTAGGTATTAATATAATTAATTTGAGTTTGGGCCTAAATAGTCTTCTACCTTTGTATTTGAGTGACATAATTAACTCTTTTATAGGGAGAATACCTTTGAGCTGAGTGATGACCTGGCAGCCATGGAGACAGCATCCTTTTTTGTAGATGTAGTTGCAGCAGATTCTACATCCAACATTGAATTATATAAATTCAAAAAAATTGAATGGAGGACCGTGGAGAACGTAATGTATGATGTATCCACTCAAGGGGAAAATAATTTTAAATTAAGATTCTCATGACACATGATAATTGATCCATGCTACCTAAATAGAAAACAAAAATCCAAGTTCACCTTCATCAGTTGGAAGTCTACTTCGAAGATACTTCAATAGAGCAGCTGTGGGCCCATAAACGAGGGAGCTGAACAAGGAAAAAACATTTCTCTTAATCATTAAACAATCAAGAGGCACATTTTCAGATAATGAAAAACTGACTAGACCTTCGAAGTGTCCGCAATGGATTCCCAGTAAGTGAAAGTTTCCGTAGGGTTGTCATCAATCCTATACAAATATACATGACATCATAATATGCATTAGCTTTTATAAACAACTACACAAATAAGAAACGCGCGATGGTGATTAAAAAAAAACCATTTCACACGAATGTTAAAAATATATTTAGAATATTAAAATGAAAAATCTGGGGTTCAGTTTGGCTGAGTTCACTAAAACTGTTCAGAAGTAATTGACATATGAACCCAAAAACACCACATGCAACCAGAAGTGAATAAGTCAAACTATGGATCATGTTTATCAGCAACTGAGATGCTAACCTTAACCTTACCAATCTCATCAGGCAAACCGGATAGACAATTATTAGATAGGTCAAGAAATGAAAGTTGCAATCTGCATGCCTCAATAGGGTATTCTTTCAGCTGCATTTAATAAGAAACAATAATAAATAACAGAGTTGACATCCGAGATTGTTGCTAGTACAATGATGTGATTAGATAGATTAAATGTAATAAATATTATGCAAAGTGGATAGCAAATGCCTTCCAACTCCAACTATTGCAGGAAAGTTGTTATTGGAGACTTGGAGTGTCTCAGAAACTTTTAGTGCCATGAAAAGCCACCTGGTTCGACTGCAGATCAAAAGTTCCAAGCTGAGACAGCAATCCAATTTCTGGAGGTAATGAGGACAGTGCATTATTCCTGTAGGAAAGAAAACAAAGAAAATAAAACAAATGGGTCAGATACTTCATGGTTTACAGGTAATTAGGGATGGTTGCGAATATCTGTAAAGCAAATCAGGCATATGTGGCAAAGAAATCAAACTGACCCTATATAAAACTCTATAAGGGATGAGCAGGACTTGATAGATGACGGAATAGAAGAAATTCCTGCAGAATAAATAAATACTATCTCAGATAAGGCATACAAGGAGCGCGCATAAACCACACCACCAAGAGAAATTAAAGTCATATTTTGAGATATGAAAGAATTGCATAATACGTCACTCACGGTTTTGGTGAAGATCAAGCCTAATTAAACGTGAAAGGCATCCAATACTCTCTGGCAGACTGTTTAGGAGATTTCTAGCTGTAAAGGTAAGAGGAACTACTTAAGAAATGATATCAAAGTGGCACAAGCTAAATAACTAACACAAATTCAGAAACAAAATTTTTACAAGCATTGAGCTCCATAAGCATAGTCCATAATGAAAAGAAATTATCAGGAAGCGATTCTAGCTTGTTCCCCTGTCAAAGAGATGGATGGCATTATTAAAAACCCAAAGGTGGTAATCTTAATTGATGCAAAACTTATTGTAATGCTTACCTCTACATCGAACTTTGTTAATTTTGAACAATTTGTTAACTCCTCTGGCAAGCGGGTAATGCTATTATTTGATGCCTGAATATGTCACTAAAAACTATAGTAGGAAAGCACATGCCTTGGCGAAGTAGTATTACCATGCACATAAAAATATAACAGAAATAAAATTCAAGCGATATGTATATACAAATGTAATAATAATTGGAAGCTGGTCAACCAAAAAAAGGTGCTGAATTGGGAACGCCTGCCAAACCCAGTACACCAGTTACTGGATGGATTAGAAAGTGTTGTGTTCCGAAAACCGGTTCCCACTTTGTATGTGTATCTCAATGATGAAACAGAGCATACAGATCAGAGTTTAAGAAAATGACCTCTTCTAGTAACTCATGTGGTAAATAGTAATCCATAATAATTATGACAGATCTTAATTATAATGTCTTCTGATTTTTATGAACAAGTGAAGAAGTTGCGTCTAAACAAAAATGGTTACTGTGGAGACTTGAAGCGTGAACTTATCAACAAAAGGGTATCCAAAGAGATAGTGCACACGGTCCTAATGTAACAAATTATGAATTCACATAACAAAGAGATATCATCCTTCTTTTTAATATATCTATATACCTTATTAACATAGATGTGTTCACTGTCCTGAAACCATAATAAAAATTTCACTTGAAATTCAAACATGTTTAATATGTGGGTCTTTTGGCAACCATATCTGCAGGACAAGTACAATATATATATATATATATATGTTGTTTCTTTTTTATTTCATTTTGCATGTGATGGAGAAAGTGACACAGATGCGCATATATACGTTAAACGTTATAGATGTAGAATCATGCATGTTGAGGATGAAATATTGCTTATCGTTTATTTGAAATAATAGAGAACCTGGAAGAATTTATTGGTGAACTTAGACCTTAGTTATCGAGTAAGAAAGAGTTTTCACACCAAAAAATCGCAGATTACAAAATTTCACAATTTAATGTCATGCTCTGGAAAAGAACCATATTTGAATATAGACTTTGATTTTACAAAAGAACAAATACATTATTCCAATAATTACCTTAAATTCTGACAAATTAACACATTGTCCGAGGGAACTTGGGAGGGAGCTCAGTCGGTTGCTTGAACAATCAAACCTGCCTCCACAACAAACAAATCAAGAAATTCTGTTTAAGCAAGAAACATACTTCACAACTCAATTGGCATATAATGCTGGGAAAAATTTAGAAGAATGACAATTATAAACTCACACGAGAAGCTAGATTTCTAATCACATTTAAACACTTAGACCTCTTTCCTACGAATATTCATCAGGATAAAGAAGAAAACGTAGCAAAAAATAATTTTGGCAGCCAGTTTCCAGGGAAAATCTACACCATATCACAATTTAGTCAGAAAAAGAGAGTACGGAAAAAGGAAAGCACAATCACTCAACACTTTTTTTTAGTTTATTGTTTCTCCCACAAAATTCTCTCATCTTTGTAGTTTTCCCAACCATTTCTAGAAAAGCCTAAGAAATTTGGGTTGCTTTGGTGTTTGTACTACATTAATACTTTTTCACCTCTCATCAAATTAGTAGAACCACATACCAAACCGGCATTAAGTACAAATATATCAAAATAGCGGGCATACTTCACCAGAGAAGATGCAGATCCAATTTCATCTGGGATTTCCAGTATCGAATTGAATGAAACATCCAAAGATTTAAGCATAAGAAGCCTGTCATTGAACCGGTATCACATCAACCCCTCTCCTAATAACAAAAAAATTGAATAGTTCGAAATAGTTGCATAATCAACATACTCTCCAATGGCTGTCGGAAGTTGTGAAAGCTTATTGTGGCTAACATTTAGTACAACCAATGAAAGCAAATTTTTGAGATCATCCTTCAATGATTCGATATTATTATGAGCTACAATAAGCTTCTGTAGCTCCACAACCTGCAAAGCAACAAGGCACAAACAAGAACATTCATAAGCACACTCATAAACATCAGATAAATAAATAACACAAGAATAGAATACAAAGATTACCTCCCACCACTTCTCCTCCCCACTAACCGCATCCAAACTTTTGTAAACCTCATCGGGCACTTCTCTGTGATCAGTGGTTATATTACATAACATGTAACAAAATATCCATCTTTCACACAAGAATGAAGCAAAATGAAGCAATGAGATACATATTCAAGTATTCAACAATAAAACTCAAATACATAAACCAAAAACTTGCCTGAGAGCACGATTTGAAAGGTTAAGAGAGCCGGAAGATCTCGCAGCCTTCAGGAGGCGATCCATGGTAGATTTGCCGTTTTCTCAGCGATATTAATTGATTGATTATTAGTACTAATTACTAATCGATGTGATGAGAGAATTCATCGGCTTTTTTTTGGCAGTGGCAACCTCTGCAGAGTTTGGTGAGGTTGGTTATCGTGCAATTCTCTACAGTTTCGCCACACGAATTAAAAGCGCTACTTTACTTTTGCAAGAAGATAGGAACACGCTTTGTATAGAGGAAATTCTTATTCACGTTTTCTCCTTGTAAAATCCTAAATTAACATTCTCTCTCGCTCGAACCGATCTCACTCACAATCAGGTGGAACTGAATTCCCGTTATATCTTTTAATCGCTTTCTAGTGAAATTCCTAGTTATTTTATAATCCTTATTGATTCGACTGATTAATTATGTGTTTGTGGGATCAGATGAGCTTTAATTTAATAGTTCTGCTAAAATTATGATTCATTTCTTTCTGTCTTCTTATTGAGATGTGATAATTTGCCTCACTGGCTTATTATTGCATGCTTTTTGAGAAGTAGAATTGTTATTCTATTCCATATATGTAGTGGAAGTGATAAAGGTATATTATTACTTGTTAGGTTACTAGGTTAGTGTGCAAATAGGTTTTTGAGGTGCTTGTAATGAGGTGGTATAAAGCTGTTAAACAATTAGAGGAGGAATTGTGCAGTCATAACAACCTCCCTTATTGCTTTTTCTTTTCTTTTTTGTTATAAACTTTTGTGTTTCCTAATATGTGATGAAGGTGTTTCATAATACTAGAATTGAACATCATACAAATCAGTCGCTTAATTTTTTTCCACAGAATTATTTGCTTAGAAAGTAGAGCAGATCAAGATAGATTCTTGTAAAAATGT
This sequence comes from Hygrophila difformis, assembly GCA_030278955.1. Taxonomy (NCBI): domain Eukaryota; kingdom Viridiplantae; phylum Streptophyta; class Magnoliopsida; order Lamiales; family Acanthaceae; genus Hygrophila; species Hygrophila difformis. Next base: position 47,774,542 of record JAOANR010000005.1, read on the forward strand.
AGCTTGGTTTGGTGCTTGCATTGATTTATTCTCGCAATTGTATGTGTTTGCTTCATGTGAAGATTTGTTGATGGAGCGACCGCATCATGTGGAAGTTGGAAGTCTTGAAGCATCACTGCTTCAAATGATCAATGATCATAATCATGTCTCTGCTGAGCTACGGGAACGCACTGGTCAGTTCTTGTGCATAATGTATGCTTGAATTGGTACTAACCTCTCCTTTTAAATTGTATTAAAATTTTGAAATTTAACCTGTATTTTGATTGCACTTACTTTTTATTCCTTAAATATTATACCTGTTCATTTCATCAACTCATTCCTTTTTTCTTTTTTTTTTTGGGAGACTGAATGGAATTCTTTTAACTTATGATGCCCCCTTCTTTTTTTGTTTTTGTTTTTGTTTTTTTCCTTCCAGAAAATGCAAAGAAAGAAGCTGTTAGAATAGCAATTAGAGTGTCAGATCAGTTGGTGAACACTGTTAATGGGGGTGTTCAAGAGATCTTTGTAAATGAGAAACGAATTGAGATGGAAATTAGAGCACTTGCTAGCACTATTATGCGATTTGCTAAGCAAACTGATCAATGGCTTGCAGCTTCCCATGCTATCAACACTGCTGTCAAGGTTGGTACCTGATTTTCTTTTTCTTTTCCCTCTTCTTTTTTTTTTTTTTTTTTTTTTTTGTTCCGAGGCATCATAAAAATACTAGGGAATGTACAAGTATGCAGCACACATGTGTCTTGGTTGTTGAACTTCCAACCATGTAATGTGAATTTATTTTCTTTCTCAAATATAGATATCAATTCTGCTCAAGGTCCAGTTAGAGGATTACTTTGTTGAAGTTTCATGATAGTATTTTTCTATTTTTCTAATGTGGTGTTTATTCTGGATCTTGATGATTAATTGGCATGATATGCATTCATATATGTAATTTTGCATATGCAATGGCTAATTGGTTTTTCATCTACAAGCTTGATTTAATATGTAGATTTTCACATGGTTTCTCTCACATTTTTCTTATCATATGTTTGTAGTGGTTATAAACTATTGATTCATGCTTGTAACAAAGAGCATGCAAGAAAAGAAATATGTTTATTTTATTTTATTGTGCTCTTCTTAATTTGGGACATCAATCAACTTTCATGTAGTTGTGAAAGGCTCATAGCTCACCAACAATACACAGATTTTCTTTTTCAATCAAAAAATTATGATTTCATTGGCTTCACCTGAGACAAGCTGAAATTCGGAAGCATTACAGCTTCACAGGTTTTGTAAGACATACTATGTAATATACCAAATCTTGCCTATTCATAATGCAAGGCTTCATGCTAGTTTGTTTCACACAAGAATGTGAGCTAAAAATAAATTTCTATTTCTTGGAGTATTACAATTTGTTTGTTTTTTAAAACTAATGTATTTGGAGTCACTGATTTCTGCCATATGTTGCTTCCTTAGCTGGAGCACTAGGTGTAGATTGGCATATTCTCTGAACTCTGAAGAGGGAACTCATCTAGATTGAAATATCAAAGAACTTTCTAATAAGTTTTGAGGATGGTATCTTCTTTGCCCATAAAGAAACTAACACATACTTGGAACGAAAACTACAAAATTGAGTATATTTGTATTTCAAAGATTAATGGTTACATGGAATGCCTTGTAATACAATATTATGAGAAACTTTTGTGCTTGTTTCGTCAGGAAATTGGAGATTTTGAGAACTGGATGAAGACAATGGAGCTTGATTGTAAAAGCATTAGTGCTGCAATCTGCAACATCCACCAAGATTAATTTGGTAAGCCAAGCTACTGTTTTCATTATTTTTGTATTACCCTGATATTATGTCAAATGTGAATTGTAGGGGAAATTAGTATGAATCTCTTAAACAAATTCTCTTACTATCATTTATATCGACAAAGTCATGACGATATATTGTTGGCATTTATTGCGTTTTTCCCTTTTTGGATGGTATGGCCATCGGCCATCTGGCTCTTGCATCTTTTTCAATATCTTCGACCCACCAATTTATCCCATTGGTTGATCTAGATTTAGGGTTTGTAATCTAGTACTTCTACATGATAATTGTCTATATAGGCATTTGCCTTTGTGCGCATGTGAGACTGCATATTTTCAGGTACCACCAAAATGGTCTATTTAATTATTGCCAAATGGTTCCTGGATTGACTGTCTAGGCAAGTTAGTAAATTAGAGGAAAAAAGAACCAAATGATCCACTAATTTACCAAAATTTTCCAAATGGTCCAATAATTTATGAATTAACTAAAATAATCCACTAAGTTTCTTAATCCACGCAAAATACATCCAAATTTCCCTTAATTGCTTTAATTGCTCACTTGTCGACGGATTAAGGGAGTCAAATCCTTGTTGACTGAAGTGTGCAAAGTGGGAAGACAGGTGGGCATGCCACATCGGTTTTGGGGGGAAGGGGGACCAATTTACCCGCCACAAAACCTAACCCTAAATGGCTTTTCGTGGAGTGTATTTTGGCTCAACCTCGATGGACACATCCATTTATGACCAAACCACCGCGCAGCTGTTAACCGAGAGAATTGAAGAATAGGTCGCGTGGTGTGGGGTGCTGGGAATTCGAGGAAGAGCTATGGAGCAGCGTTTTCGTGGAGTGAAGAGAATGGATTTCAGGTTCGCTCCATCCCCCTTTTGCAATTGTGGTGAGAAATTGTTGATGCGTGTGGTTGAGACACCGACGAAGGCAAGTTTTGGAAGGCTATACTACAGTTGTCAAGAATGCAAGTTCTTCCGGTGGGCGTATCCTCGTGAGGCTTATTGGGCACACACCGGAGAACCAATCGAACCCCCTGCCGCCTCGAGGAGTGAGTATACGGGCAGTGCTGCTCCTGGTGAGTTTGAGGAATTTAGTGAGGTTACTTCTCCAATGACCCGTGGAAACGTTCAAGTGGTGCATAGTGTGCCGTTGATGGTGTTATGCGGGTTTCTTATGTTTGTGGTTGTTTGTCTTGTTTGTCTCTTGCTAATGAAATGAATTCTGATGGAATTCTTATGTTTGTGGAAACGAAGTGTTCGGTTTTAGCTTGTAATGGAATTCTTATGTTTGTGGTTGTTTGTGGTTGTTGCTTTTGCTAATGTAATGGAGCATTGGAGTGCTAATGGAATGAATGTATAACTCTATGTTCTTGAAGTTGAATGAAAGAGCTATTTCAATGCCCTGTTATGAATGTTCTTTTTTTTTAATGTATGAATTGGAGTAATTGTATGAATTTGATACAACCTGGAGCTATTTCATACAACCTGATGAACAAATATTTGCACAAATATTTTATACAACCTGATGAACAATGAACAGAAATGCAACCTGAGAACAAATGTAATGAATGGAATTGGAAAGATAAAATGGATTGAAATATATGAAGCATAATATCCGGCTGTTACAGTCATATATTGACAAAAAATGAATCAACATGGATCCATCTACCCACACATAAGGAGTTGTTCGTGTTTGCCAAAACCAAAATGTGCAACACACAAATTGAAATGTCATAAGGTGCAACAAGCTAATGACTGATGAATTCCAATAGTTACAGCCACAAAAATAGTACAAAACAAAGTTCAGTGGATTAGCCAAACTCCAGGATAGCTCATGTAGATCCCTTCTCTCGGTCTTGAGCTGCTTTCTTCATAATGTTGCTCACAGTCATGAACTTCTTGCCACCCTTAATGATAGATGCTACAGGCCTTGTCATTACTTGCATACCATCTTGGGAGTCCCTAAAGGCGGCTGGAATAACAATTTGGATAGACCTTTGAGAATTTGGTACTTGGGAATTGGCTTGAGTCATACATTCGACCATAGGTTCTTCAGGCATCGATGCATCTTGCTCCATGATCATGTCAACAGCTTGTCCTTCCTACAATATTGCAAACGAGCATATTCAAAACACTTCACAATTGGTAAAAAAATAAATCAAGTTCAAGTGATGAATTAAGAGTGAGTTTACAGTTAGTCATTGATTGGCCTCATTGTTAGAGATCTCCGACTTGCATCCCCGCACATTGTGTCCTTTTCCCCCACACTTAGAACATGTCACAGTGTCCTGTTGTCTTCTTATTTTCCTGCCACAAGGTAGTATCTGGGGCCTACCAGCCTTCCTCTTCTTTACCTTGTTACTACCTTCACCAGTTTCCTTCCTTCTCTCAGTCACAGGCCGCCCTAACTTTTTCTTATCAGCTCTAGGTGGAATAATGGGAATGTGGTTTGTTTTAGGCCATTCTTGAATGCTATTCATTGGTAACACGGGTAAGGCATAAGCCTTTTTGTAAGATGAAACCTCATAGCATTTGTGGATATAATTCTCAACAGCATGTTTTGTTTTGTTAATTGCTACATAGGCATGGATACATGGAAGGCCACTAAGCTGCCACTTGTTACAACCACAAATCCCTCTATCCAAATCCACAGCAAATTGCTCAAAATCATTATAGATAGAATTAACCTGTCATTTTTAACCATCACAGTTATGCATAGCAGAAACAATTATCTCTAACCAGTAATACAGATGTGATCACAGCAGAGTAAGTATGTAATTCCACAAAAAATGTGTCCAAACAGCAATGTAATCTAAAAACAAGGGAAAATGTACCTGAAAGTTGTTGGCATTGGACTTCAATGGCACATAATCAAGCACCTTTCCATCATAACAATCTAAAATCTGCTGAATCCTGGGACATAACACATCCTTCCATCTTTTCGACTTGTCTGCCATGTCTCTATTTTTTTGAAACCTTGTCATCAAGTATGTATGTAACTCCTGTAACATTGTCAATAGTGGCAGCTTCCTAGCTTCAACAATATTTCCATTGAAGTTCTCACAAGCATTGTTGGTCAGGATATCACACTTTGAGTGTGTGCTGAAGAATGCTCTGCACCATTGGTTTGGAGGCTTTCCCCTTAACCACTCTGCGGCCTTTGGATCTTGCTTGTGAAGTTCATCCAATACCCTCTCAAAAGAGTTAATTGTGGTACACTTGGCAGCCTTCCAGAATAGTTTCTTGTGTATCCATCCTTTGAAGCCAGCTGATTGGAAATTGACCATCAAATGGCGTGCACAAAATCTGTATTCAGCCCCGGGAAATATGTCCTGTTCAGCTTGGATCAAACCTTTGCAATAGTGAAATTGAGAATGTTAGGTTACAAAATAAATAATATGGAGCTTAATGAAACATAGCAGGATGGTTCATACCTTTTTGTTTGTCACTCATCAATGTGATTTTAGTAGGATCTTCTATCCTCAAATCTCCCTTTAAATGTGCCATAAACCAAGACCATGTCTCCGTTGTCTCTTTGTTGACAACAGCATATGCAATTGGCATGTAACTATTGTTACCATCGACACCACAAGCCGTAAGCAATACACCACCAAATGCACCCTTCAACCAAGCACCATCAACACAGATCACCGGCCTACAACCGCTTATGAAGCCCTCTTTCAATGCATGAAGACACACATATATTCTGTCAAATCTGTTCTTACCATCTTCTCCATCTGTCTCAACAACAACATTGGACCCCGGATTACTTCTTAACACCTCCTCAGCAAAACTCCACAATAATTCATATTGTTCAGGCCCCGGTCCTTGAATTAATTTTAATGCTGTTGCCCTTGCCCTGTAAGCTTGGTGTGCCGTTACTTGGACCTTCAAATTCTTGACAGCCTCCAGTCTAAATGCTTTCAGATTTCTTTTTGGATCAGCTGCAAATGTGTCCTTGAACTTCTTGGCAAGCCATGTCGAACTGACATTATCCACATCAACTTGTGCCTTGCAAGAGTGTTTGTCCTTCAGTTCCCTAATCCTAAATCCCGAGTCTTTATCTTTGGACAGCGGCTGCCCCCTCAAGATCCATTTACATGACTCTTCAGCACAAACAGCTACTAGCCTCTTTTTCTCATTCCTCATGAACTTGATGCTTCTTTTCTCATTTATGGCTAGTGATTGAATTGCTAACTTCAGTTCCTTCCTGGTAGCAAATACCATACCAATCTTGAATTTCGGCTCAAATATATCACTTGTGTTAAACAAGGGAATATCTTGTTTCTCCCCTTCATCTTCGTCTGAACCCCTTGGACTTTTCAGCTCATCGCCACTAACAATCACATCATCATTCGAATCTGCATCTAGAGCTTCATTGTCCACATCCACATCAGTATCAATGAGCTTCCCCTTGCCTTTGTCCTTACTTGACACAGCCTGCTCATCCCTCCTTAACCGTGCCCTCTCAAACACATTTTCCTGCTCATATTCCTCGTCATCAGATTCATCATCTTCATCCCTCATGTCATATTCATATGGTTCATCTGAATCTTCAAATCCACTAAAGCTGCCCCCTTCTTCCTCATCAGTCAATTCTCCCCAGTCCACACCCTCATCATCTTCAGATTTATCAACAACATACATGTGTATTTCTCTGATATTAGTCAATGCCTCACAAGCTGCTTTTATAACGCTGCCATCCCTTACTAATATGATCTCACTCCCAACCGCCATATAAATGCTAAATTCCTTCCCAGTATGCAGGCCCCCAGCAAATTTTCTAAGACCATTCAGTTTTAGGTCCTTCACAAACACATTATCATACTTGTATGTGGTTGTAATTTCTTGACCTGAAACCCACACTCCATTTTCAATTTTACCCCCACAGTGAATGCTTAGGGTTACCCTATCCGCATCGGGCTCTGCAAATGACAATTTCACCCTAAACTAGGCATCATAAGGATTAAAAAAAGGTTTACATTGACACTAAATAACTACAATTTGGCACTAAACAACAGTTTTTTTTACCCGACAAACAGCATGTGTATCTCACGTTTATTTCCCTTTACTAGTTCAATGTTGGATGCACATGCGACATAAATGCACTGACCTACCAAAACCCCAAAAAATACACGCTAGGACAACTCCAAAAATGCCTTTTTCCATATAAAATGACCCTACAAAGACTTACTACCAGACAACAACAAAATAGACAAGGAATCTTACCATAGTCCGGCGGTGGGTCATCATGTTCGCTTTCTGGCCTCAAGTGTCTTGCTGCGTTGCCCATCTCCTTCTTCAACCTCTTCACCGCAAGCCCTAGCCTCAAATGCCCACGAAAACGCAATTCGCACACACGCCCAAATGGAGAAATTAAGGTTACTCGCGGTGTCTGAAATTTGGGATATGGGGGAAAGCGACCTTCGGCCTTGCAAATGGGATCTCGACGGTGGAATTTGTTGTGGATTTGGAAGACTTCGTGCTTGAACCGATGTTTGGAGATGTGAAATCGGGTTGGGAGGGTGAAATTAGGGTACCACACTTCACATTTGGGGATTTTACCATTTAAGCCTGCCACGTCAACATCCAACACGATTCAGTGGATTTGACTCCCTTAATCCGTCGACACGTGAGCAATTAAAGCAATTAAGGGAAATTTGGATGTATTTTGCGTGGATTAAGAAACTTAGTGGATTATTTTAGTTAATTCATAAATTATTGGACCATTTGGAAAATTTTGGTAAATTAGTGGATCATTTGGTTCTTTTTTCCGTAAATTAGATATGGGAAAAAATGGGTGTTCGCATTCAGTCAATATCCTTTTGCTTGCAACAGACTTGCATCTCTATTTAACATTCCTGTTCGTTGGTCACAAATTGTTTTTGTTATTAATCTTACTCATCATCCCTTTGGTTTCTGGTTTCACAGGAGAAGATTCCCACACTCTCAGCACTGGGTGAATTTCAACTTATTGTAGCAACTAGCAAACGTTCCCGTGCTTCTTGGCTACTCTGTAGGCCATGCTGATCCCATTGCCCATTTAACATATAAGTAGAAATGCTTTCAGATTCACTCTTGAATTGCTTCATTTTAGGTTAGCAGTGGCAGTACGGAAGTAAACATTTATGATGGAGAGTGCAATATTACTATCCTTCTATTTGTTTCTCTTGGAACTTACATTTCGTGAGCCACATTTCCTAATGTGCTGATTAGAGCGTGAATACCCAGTAATCTATACTCAATAGACAATATGTACAGACATGAATGGAAGATGTTATATTGGAGATCCCAAGTGATAGACACCCAGTACTTTGTGAAATGAACATTTTTTATCTCTCAGCATGTCCAAGAAGGTTTCTGCCTCAGGATTCAACTGGAGATGTTGAAATTAATCTTTAGTTCGGTGTCTAAGGCTAGTGATTTGTTATTCGAAACATATTTTAAAATGTTTGCTTTTCCGCGGACATCAGGCAATGAGTTATCTCAGAACCAAATATCTAGTATCAAATAGATGCTTTGTTGATGCAGTACCGCTTCAGACAACATGCCAAGTTCATTATCGCCAGTTTCAGTTGGGGCCTTTGTAGTTCCCAACAATGTGCATGGATTTTTTTTGTGTTGGTGCTGTTGGATGTAAGATCTCATTCAATTTTCATGGAATGACCCCCAAACTTGTTAAATGATTGTGAGATAGAAATTCAATCATAGCCAGGTGTAAAACGATCCGAAACGTTTTAGTTGAATACAATCACAATCCGTATACAGTACATTATTGGCTTGCGTTCAACAAATATCAGATCCCTTCTCCATAAATTTGTTAGTCACTGCAAAATTGCTTTTTGACATTCTTTTTCTTTTCATCTTTTTCAAAACGAATGATGAATAACTAATACAGACCATATATACGTATCTGTTCGATCGAGTTTAGAATCATCTCTCGCCGAATGAGTCCATATGATCACCAAAAATCACCGCACGAGCATCGATTGTCCTTGAAATGATGAAACCGGTTGTTGTCTCTGACTATGATTTCTCTGCGAATGATGCCTGATATGAACGTCAGTGCACTGTGGCAATCCACACAGATTCGAAGGTTTTTTGTAATCCTTATTGGTACATGAGGAGGCAGGGCAATAAGGCCAAATGCGAGTGCTATCTTCTCGCTGTGGCTCCAGACCTCCGATTCTTTCTCTTCATCCTCTAAATCGTATAGAGCCAATCTGGTGTCGGGAACATATCCAGCAGCCTCCATGTCCTTCTTTAGCTTCGCTAACATTGCCTGAATGTCGGCATTCCTGCTATGCGATGTGTCCTTTGCCCTGAAAACATGGACTGAGTTCTTAACAGATACCCAACTGCACCCTGCTCCCTTTTTGATCCCCACATCCTTCATCTCCTTTCGGACGAGGCTTGCCAGATCCCACTGTCCAGTAGCCGCAAACATATTTGACAGGATAACATGATTGCCTGAATCTCTTTGATCAAGTTCAAATAGTTTTTCAGCAGCTATCTTTCCGAGCTCTGGCTGGCCGTGCATTTTGCAGGCACCTAACAAAGCACCCCATATTGAAATGGTCGGGCGCATTGGCATTTGTCGAATGAACTCATAAGCACGTTCCACTTGGCCTGCTCTTCCCAACATGTCGACAACGCAGGCATAATGCTCTGCTCCAGGATTGATCCCATACGTACCCTTCATTGACTCAAAGATGTCTATACCGGCATTCACCATACCACTCCGACTGCAAGCAGCTAACACGCACACGAATGTTACATGGTTAGGCAGCAGCTGCATTGTAGCCCTGCCACTAGTCATCTCCTTGAAAAGTTTCAATGCTTTGTTGGCATGTCCTTGATGGGCGTAACCACCGATCAAAGCATTCCAACTGATCAAATTTCTGCGAGGCATCTCAAAGAAAGCCTTCTCGCAATCCTCAATGCTCCCACACTTCCCATACATGTCAACTAGCGCGCTCCCAACAAATATGTTCTCATCGATACAAGCTTTCACACCCAGACCGTGCACCACTCTCCCTGTTTCAAGAGCTGATAAGCCCGCGCAAGCACTGAGCACGCTCGAAACCATAAAATCAGTTGGCTCTACCCCAGCCCGTCTTGAATTTGAAAAGGTTCGACAGGCCTCCTCTCCTCTATCATTTTGTTCATACACTGCAATCATTGAGCACCATGAGACCACATTATACTCATTCATCTTTAGAAAGACCTTCTCCGAAGAATGAACGTCATTACATTTGCCATAATAGTCAATCAACCCGTTCAAGACCGAGACATCCGCCTGGTGTCCCTGTTTAATCAAATATCCGTGCAGCTGCTGCCCTTCCGTCAAGAACACCCCATCGGAGCAAGCATTCAAGAAAGCACAGAAAGTAATTGAATTTGGAGCAGCCTCACCCTCGCATAAAAGCTCCACAAACTTGAGAATCCCTTCCTTAGGCTTTCCATTAAGAACAGCATTGGAAATACACGCGTTCCATGTTGCTATATTTCTGTACGACATTTCACCGAACATCTTGTTCGCATCACTTAAAGATCCGGTCTTTGAGTACATATCAAATGCGCTGCAGGCAACAAATACGTCGTCAGCATAATCCAATTTAACAGCAAGCCCGTGAAACTGCTGGCCTAGAATCGGCGACTGAAGGGAAGCCGCCGCCTTAAACAAACAGGGGAATGTGAAATCATTCGGCTGGACGCCCTCCCGACGCATAGAAGAAAAGTAGGAGAGGGCTGCCAGAGAACAACCGTTTTGCACATTGCCTGAGATCAACGCCGTCCATGTCACGACGGAACGGAAATTGGTTGGCGTGAGGGAGAGAAGGATCCTCGCCGGTTCAGCACGGTCGAGCTTGGAATACATGTTGATCAAATGGTTAGAGAGAAAGGCGTCCAGGGCCAGGCCAAGAGCTTTCACGGCCTGCCCGTGGGCGGCGCGGCCCAGAAGGGTTGAGCGAGTAGCGACGGCGGACTCCACCAGCGCCGCCAGCGCTTTCGAGCTGAGGAAATTCGGCATTGCACCTCCAGTTTTGTTACAGCGACCGTTTGTCATTTTCAACCTTTGTGTTTTTTTAATGGTTTCGTATTGGGGCGGAGGTCGTGTGGCGATAAATCCAATCACGTAGTACCCCCATTGTAAACCCTAATCTGAAATTCCCACAAATTTTTGGGACTTCTCCATTCCATTGTCAATCATCAATCAGAACCGCGAAAGAAAATTTTGAGGCGATGGATTGCGTGTACAAGGATTCGACTGCGCCAATCGAAGCCAGAGTGAAAGACCTCCTCTCGCGGATGACCTTGCAAGAGAAGATTGGACAGATGATCCAGATTGAGCGCAGTGTCGCTACTACTTCAACCATTAAAGAGCTTTCAATAGGTCTGTCTGAACTCTGAATGACTTCGACTCTTTAATCTGCTTTTCCAAGAATGTTCTATAGACCATAGGTCGGTAATAAGTATGAACTGATACCAATTCTGCTATACGAGTATTCGTAAAATTGATTTTTGATTTTTATGGATGAAATTGGGCCAAGTTTGCTTATCAGGACAGCAAAGGAGACAAACTTTAACAATTTTTGTTCAACTTGTACTATATGATGATCCAAAAACTGTTGTCTCCTTTATCTTTGTTTCTGTGTGAAGAATTGTAATTCAAGTAATTCTTGCTTTTGCTCCTGTTTCGAATGATTTTATAGATATCAATTCGAGAAATATGATTATGGAACAAAAGGCTGATGTTAATTGGCATGCAACTCTTGGATAATCGACTGCATTTTGTGTGCGGATTGGTTTTTGCAGGAAGCATGATGAGTGTTGGTGGAAGTGGGCCGTTTGCAAATGCCAGGACTGCAGATTGGGCAGCTATGGTAGATAATTTCCAAAAGGCTGCACTGCAGTCGCGGCTTGGAATTCCATTGATTTATGGGATTGATGCCGTTCATGGAAATAATAATGTATATGGTGCTACCATTTTCCCCCACAACATTAGCCTTGGAGCTACCAGGTTTCTTTTGGCTGAAATTCTGTAATTGTTTAAGTCCAGTTAACTGTCTTTAGCTGGTAGCGTGGTATAACAACATATTTTCACTTGTTTAGAGATGCTGATTTGGTCCGAAGGATTGGTGCTGCCACAGCTCTTGAAGTTAGGGCAAGCGGGATTCAATATACCTTTGCTCCATGTGTTGCTGTGAGTTTGCATTACTTCAAAGTTTATGCCTGAAAATTTTCTTCTCTGAAGTTCTATTTCTAGTTTGTTATCAACTTTCCATCCTTGAATATAAATTGCATCCATCTTATGGCAGTTTCTTTGTTTTGGTGGAAAAATGTTTATATGGGAACATCTGATTAACAAAAAAGTTCTCAATTTAGATATCAAGTGAAGTCTTCCTTATATACCATGATATTTCAATAACAATACTCAATATCAATCTTGTATTTACCTTATAAGAGAAACAGTATAAGTGTATAACATAACATCTGTATGAAAATCCAATGTTGGTTATTTTCTTTTGATCAAAAGCACTGCAAACGTGCAAGAAATTCTTATGCTCTATCCAGTGCCACCACTAGATGTAAATGATAACCAACACTAACATAATAAATCTAATGTATTGTGCTTTTCGATTGCATTTGCATTTTTATCAGACGTTAAATGAAGATTCAAATGCAATGTAAGAAGTATTCTAGATTGTTATTCTTTGCTTTGTGTCTGTCATTGCACCTTAAATGATTTTCTTGGAAACTTAATAAATGTCATATCTCCTCTTAAAGTGGTAAAGTGGTAATTCATATGTTCTGATTTGTCGCAATTGTTTTTCATGCTAATCATCTATGAGTTGTTAACGAATTTGATGTTAACAGGTGTGCAGGGATCCCAGATGGGGACGATGCTATGAGAGTTTTAGTGAAGACCCCGAAATTGTCAAAATGATGACCTCAGTTATTATTGGCCTCCAAGGAGAACCTTCCGTAGGACACCCAAGTGGCTACCCCTTTATTTCTGGGAGGTAGCGAGTACTTAAATTGATGCACACTACGAAAGACAATTTTTCTGTATTATAAAATGTTTTGCATGATTTCAACTTTTATAGTTTTATTATGCTTTCCCACTTAGAAACTTGATTCCAATATATTATTGTATAGGGATTTTTGTTTGAGAACAAATCAAGGTAGGACAAGAAACAATTTGATGAACATTGTGGTGTTAGATTTTATGGATTGGTTTTATGCTTTTGTTCTCCGCACAGAAATTGAGATAAAAACACCATAGGCTGTTTCGTCCCTTTCTTGAGTGCATAGAGAAAACTTGGGATACTGGCGATCCTATAAACACCCGTCTTTTCCAAATTTCCGATGTTATTCGATTGATGAGAATATTAATTCCAGGGAAAATGTTGTTGCGTGTGCAAAGCATTTTGTTGGAGATGGCGGCACCAGACATGGTTTAAATGAGGGAGATACAATATCAGAATATGATGAACTAGAGAAAATTCATATGTCTCCATATATTGATTGTATTTCTCATGGGGTATGCACCATCATGGCATCCTACTCTAGCTGGAAAGGATCCAAATTACACAGTTCCCAATTTCTTCTAACAAAAATCTTGAAGGAAAAGCTCGGATTTAAGGTAATCCTATATCGATTTTGACAGATATTTGAATATCTGTAAGCACTACTGTGTATAAGAACATCAACACTATTGCTTATAGATATTTATGAAACATCAATGATTCGTCTCGTATGTGATAACTGTCATATTATTACCCTCATCAGTATTTGTATTCCGGAACTCTATTAACCTTGGTTTATTCCAGTTATAACTCAAAGTTCATATCATAAATTTTGTGGAAAGCTTCCTTCATATCTGGACAGTCACTACATGCGCGGTGAATGTCTTACACAGTCACACCGATACCGATAATTGCTAATGGTATTTTAGTTGTTGTTGTGTGTGTGTGTGTGTGTGTGTGTGTGTGTGTGTGTGTGAGAGAGAGAGAGAGAGAGAGAGAGAGAGAGAGAGAGAGTAACACGAATTGTTAGAGACACTCTCTGACTTTTAGGAATAACATGGTATCTAATTATGGTGGGAACTTGTAAGACTAGCAACTTCACAGCATCCTTGCTTATTTTCTTTATTGTAGTAGTATTATTTTAATTTCATTATTGGATAGATTGTTACTACTTATTATCTAAATATAGTGGAATTTGCTTGCAGGGGTTTATCATTTCTGACTCTGAAGGTCTCGACAGGCTTCATAGTCCTCATGGATCAAATTATGAGCAAAGTGTTATGTTGGGTATCAATGCAGGAATTGATATGGTAAAGGCTGGATGTTTTTGTCTATATTTGTTTAATAATATTTTCAATCTCATATGTAAACTATTAATTAGTAATCTCTTTCCTCCTCCTCCTCCTTATTTTCCCCCTTGCCAGGTGATGGTGCCTTTTCGGTACCAATTATGTTTAGAAGCTTTGATGCGTTTGGCAAAGTCCGGAAAAATACCAATGAGCAGAATTGACGATGCAGTTGAAAGAATTTTGAGAGTAAAGTTTGCTGCTGGCCTGTTTGAACATCCTCTAAGCGATGGATCTTTGTTAGGGACAGTTCGATGTGAGGTGAGCTTTGCAAATCCTTAGCTGTTGTTTCTTCCTTGCTGCTCAAAATTATTCACGTGATCTTACTGAATAATTCAAGTGAGCCTTCAAAATTATCAGCATGGGCATTTTCTGATTGCTTGTGAAACTACTACTTATTAACTTTTTCTTATGGATTGCATTTTACCTTAGAATTTATGATGCGGGAACATATGAGGTCGGAAGGGAAGTCGTTGTAAGTTCATGAATATCAAGGACTTAATCAAGACATATTGCAGTTCATTATGTCTCGGTTTCTAGTATGTCATACCCATCAGCTAATCTTCATGTTGTACATCATATGGTTCTAATCGTATATCTTAATTGGAAAATTCTTGGGGAAACCTTTTACGGACCATCTGTTCAAATTGGGGAAAAATGAAAGTGAAGTGAAACACCATTTAACATCCCTTAAGAATTTGTTTTGGTAACTCCTGGTGCTTTTTTTTTTTTGGTTGCTGTGTCAGTTACATAAAGAATTAGCTCGTGAAGCAGTTCGAAAATCCTTAGTTCTATTGAAGAACGGGAAGGACCCAAAGAAACCATTTCTTCCACTGGACAGGAATGCTAGGAGAATCCTCGTGGCAGGAAGGCATGCAGATGATCTTGGATATCAGTGTGGTGGATGGACAGCAACTTGGGACGGCAGAAGTGGCAGAATAACCACCGGTAAGTTACCTTCAGGAATTCAAGTGAACTTATTCCAACGTTAGGCAGGTTCGAACATTTTAATGATATCATTGTTGTGTCACGTACGGTACAAACTTGGTTATATCCAAATGTGTCATGTTGAGAACGACATATTCCTTCTGACAGGAAACACCATCCTAGACGCCATTAGAGAAGCTACCGGTGACGGAACAGAAGTGGTGTTTGAGAGAGATCCATCTGCAAGCAGCGTATCCGGAAAAGACTATTCTTTTGCCATTGTTGTTGTGGGTGAGCACCCGTATGCGGAATTTGGAGGCGATAGCAAGCATCTGGAGATCCATTTTAATGGAGCAGAATTGGTGAGTCGTGTTGCTGGTGAAGTCCCGACGCTGGTAATCTTGATATCTGGGAGGCCTTTGAGTTTAGAGGCGAGTCTGTTGGATAAAATGGAGGCCCTGGTTGCAGCATGGCTGCCCGGAAGTGAAGGGGATGGAATTACGGATGTTATATTTGGCGATCATGAATTCCGAGGACGGCTTCCGGTCACGTGGTTCCGAAACGTGGGACAGCTCCCGATGCATGCTGAAGATGCACATTATGATCCTTTGTTTCCGATCGGTTACGGGCTGACAAGCAAAAATGAAGTCATTGGAAGCTGAAGGGCTGTGGGCTGTAGGTTTTGCCTCACTTTTGGAATTCTAGGTTGGAGATGGAGAAGAATTGGTTGGTGTTGCTGGTAACCGGAAATCTGGAATATAAATTATACTACTATAATTTAGAGATAATATATGGTGATCGTAGGAAGATGGAATTCTATAATAATCAAAATGGTATTCAATGATGAATGATGGCAACTTGCTAACAACTAATGATATATTGTACAATTAATATTACTACACATAATATTGTTGGGAAGATGAATTATCAGAACTCTTTGACGAGTCACAACTCACAAGTGTGTGTGCAAATATTGATAATTTCACTATAACAGTGAGTTCTCCATCAAATACAAGGATAACTTTATTATAGAAGAAATAATTTTATTGATCACTTTTCAAACACTTGGAATTCTTTTGATGGTGTTATAGTCGACATTGTGCTTGTGGTGATGTTATTGTTTTATTGTATTGTTGCAAATGATCCATTACTCTATTTGATGATGATCCATATATTACTCTATTTATTAAGCTACTAGTCATTATAATTTATCTAATTATTGCATACAATTTATCTAACTGTAATGTAAATTATCTATTTGTCATAGTAAAAACTTTGTATAATCTATTTTTGTCCCAATATATTATTATTATTTTTGTTTTTTACTATACATGTATCTCAAGCAGGGCATTGAAGGTATCTCACAGAACATAATTCTACTTATACAAAAAAGTTTCGAACTCGAAATCATATAACATTTGCCATAATATGAATTTAAATCAAATAATAAATTGAAAAAGATTTGAATCTCAAATCAAAAGGTAAAGATTTAGAAATTAATTAGTCCTAACGTATTGATTGGGAATGGGCCCATCCCTTTTTTCTCACTCATTTTTTTTTTTTTTTTTATAACCGGATATTCCAAGCGCAAGACTAATTCAAGAATATGCAGTAGAGCTGTAAACGAATGCGAACCGAGCTTCAAGTGTTTGAGCTCTGTTTGTTAAGCTTAATGAACGAACACGAACCGAACCAAAAATCTTAACGAGCCAATTTTCATGTTTGAGCTCTGTTCGTTTAACCTTACGAACGAGCTAATAACGAACAAACACGAGCCTAGTCGAGCTCAGTTAACGAACCATTTATTTCATTAATAAATTTATTTATGTTAGAATTAAATTAGATGTGAAAATATAATATATATTGTAATATAATTTATGAGAGAAATATAAAATTAATAAAAATAAAAATGGAAATAACAACTAGATAAAATATTTTTTTATAATATATATTCCATTTAAAAAGATTTCCGAACTGTTTGCGAACTTAACGAACGAACACACAAACCAAATTATGTGTTTGAGCTCGGTTCATGAACTTACCGAACAACCTGTTAACGAACGAACACGTGTCGAAACGAGCTCAACTCACGAACTGTTTGTTCTATTTACAACTCTAACTCTAATATGCAGGTTCCTTCCCCTTTGATTTTGTTTATTTAGGGCCCGTTTGGATTGACTTTTGAAAAAAGCAGAAGCCAAAAGTAGAAGCAGAAGCAGAAGTCAAAAGCAAAAGCATGTAACTTTTGTATTTGGATGGAATGTTTGAAAAGCGGCTTTTTCTAAAAAATATGTTTGGATGAATAAAAATGAAAAGTGCTTTTAGAGTGTGGTAATTACCAAAAAGGACATGCTACTTAATATGATAATAAGATATATTTATAGTATAATTTATACTCCAGTGTGGTATTTAAGTCCTTGCACATTTTACGAAGTGCTTTTGGCTTCTGCTTTTGGGAGAAGCACCCCTGGGCTGCTTCTCCCAAAAGAAACAAACACCTAATTTCTAGGCTTTTGGCAGAAGCAAAAGCCAGAATCACCTCCAATCCGGCTCTTATGCGGTCGGCATTACTTTCAAATTTCTATGCCCTAACTAAACCCTGATAAACCTGTTTTTATGCGTACAGTCTGATTTCGCTATGGCGGGGAGTTCTTCCACTCTACCAAACCCTGACAAGCCTGTTATTGTTAGGGTTAAACGAAAAGCTGTCCATTCCGCGATCGATGCATTTTGTAAGCACCCATCTTTCTTTCTTGCGGCTGTCTTTGTTCTACAGTTTAATTTCGTCCACCTAGGTATTAACTTTTATCTTCGACTGCTAGGGCTGGAGATTCATGAGAGGCCGTTGAAGAAGCCGTTGCTTGACTTTGAAAAGCTGTCAATATCAGATGCTTCTTCTAGCAATGGTATGATAGCAATTTTTTTTATTCCCGATTCTGTTAGTATTTTCCACAAGCTTCATCTATTCTTGGTGTCCTGAGGACTGATTTCTTTCTAAGAAGGAAAGAAATGAATGGATGTAATTCTACGCCAAATTATAAATTTATAAGATTGTTCTATGTAATTGTATATCTCTGACTTCTTTTTAGCTGGGGAACTGAAAATCAAGAAGGTTTTTGTACGGCATGTTGAGACAGTTACTAGTTCCGAGGATACATTTGATGTGTTGCGTACTTTCGTGGTTAGTTCTCTCTTCTTGATGCTATAAGTTGTAGCAATCCGTGGTTGATGTTAAGTTGTGAGAAGAATAGTAGTGTTGTTCATCTCATGTGTTTCTTGATCATGATCATTTTCGGATATTTTTGTGGCGATCCTGTGATGCACTTTTGCACGATGATAGACCATAGAGCTATTTTCATTAAGAAGCGTCTACATATATTTAATTATTGTTTTATGAACAGCCTGATTCGCCTGAGGCGCTAAATGCAAGTGGGAAAAGTGAGGAAGGAAGAAAGAGTATTAAAACTACGAAGGTAAGGTTTCTTCTTATTCTTCTTCTTCTCTCTCACATGCTCGAATTTTTGTCAACTAGTATTGCCCAAGGTGCCAGCTTTCCTTGCTTAGTCATGGCTTAATTCCTAGAGTTGTCTAAAAAGCAGTTCTGCCCTCTCACCTTTTCATTTCTCTGTTTGACAATTCAAGTTATGTACGATCAGTGGTTGCATATATTCTGGCTATCTAGCAATTCATTTTCCAATTTGCGTTGTGTGAGCTCAGTACCAATCAGTCTTCAAAATTTCGTGTCAATGTTAAATGGTTGGAAGCTATGTAGGAAAACAAATTAAGTTCTATTCACGTAGATAATTTGTCTGGAGATGAGGGATGGATGGGGAAAAGGGTAACGAGATGAAGTTTTAGATTAGTGAAAAATCTTCTTAATTTGTTTGGATAATATATGGTGTATATATATATATATAGATATACATATGTATTTGTGTGTGTATTAAGTACTAAAAAATGAGGGAGGAAAATTTGATTTTTCAGGTTCAATGATGCACCCTGTCTTTCGTACTATAAACTTATGGACTAAATTGAAGTTTCTCAGAATAAAATTATCCTCTTTATTTTATCGAATACAATGAATCACTTTCTTGTAATTCCATAGATGAATAACATGGAAGATGAGAATAACTAATTTGAATGTAATTTTTGCAGAAACATGACCTGTCCCTGGCAAAAGCAAAAGAGAGGCAAGAGGTAAGTGCATTTCATGTAGTAAATTTTAATGTTTTGTTAATCAGAAACTCTTAAACTACTAGTTAACAAACTCCGAATCTTTTATACAGCATATGCTTGCAATTGTGTTTGACTTTATCTTATTTTTTATCCTGGTTGTTAACTATGCCGTTTAATGTTATATTGCCTTTTATTTAATGATTAAATGTTCAAAATTGTAAATGTTCCAAGGTTCTATCAAGAAATGCTCGTTTTGAGCAAATATGGAGAAGCAGAAATAGGAGTAAAGAAGATCCAGAAGATGAAGCTATACACAAGATTTGCCGATTCTATGATGTGGTTCGAGTTGATGCCACTGAGTGTGAGGTTGAAATACAGAAAGAGTACTGCTCTAACTCTCTTTCACTGCCTCAAAAATCATATTACATTTTTTCTCAAGAATGCATTAATTTTTGATAACCTCAATCTTCATTTTAGGGATGCAGAATTGGATGACTGCAGGATGTTGGCTCAATATTTGCCTCTTCTTAGAGAAGTTTTGCCAACGGCTGCTGAGGAGATTGAAAGTGATATTTCCAAACAAGGTCTGGGTTAGTAGACATATTTATTAGTCTCACTATATAAAGTGATTGCATACAGTGGTTCTTGTTGTGGTGTGTTTTGTCTGTAAATTTTTTATTATCTAAAAAAGAATAGAAGTTCTTATTTTATGGCAAATTGTTACTTCTGTGTATCCTCATAAATAATGCATTGTGTCCAATATCTTAAGTAGCTAGTTTTTGTATTTGGTTGCATTTTCTTCTCTACCTTAATTGCACGGCATTATAAATAGGAGCATCAATTATCCTGAGATTTTTCAGTTTGTGTACCTTGTGTTTTTTCCGATGGTTGATGATATTTATTGAGGTGTAGGATTGGATGACTATGTATATGACTTCTATGCTGTTGAAGAGGACACTGACATGGAGATTGATTCTAAAGTACCGTTTGCTCTGTGAGTTTTTCTTTCCGCCTGTAATATTCATCGTTTTCATGCTTTACATGTTTGCTTTTGTAAATGTAATACAAAATGCTGGATCAGGGTTAAAGTGGATGACGATGACTTTTATGATGGTCCAGACAATGACTCTGATTATGAAACTGATGATTCCAATGGTATGTAAAGTAGATCTTCCCTGTATTCACTATCTTATCCACCCACAGCACAGTCACAAACTTTGGCCCTGAAAATCATATTAATGAGTTGCTTGCTTGGAATTGTCAGCGGAGAATAATCCCCTTAATGATTACCCAGATGAAGAGGAATCTGAGGACGAGGATGAGGCCACAAGCCAATCATCATCTGATGAGGATGAGGATGAGGATGAGGACAGTGATGAGAGTAGAAGTAGTGCCAGCAGCAACCATGGGGAATTGGAAAATGGAAGCCAGGGATCTTATGAATATGAGGATTATTATGATGGTGAATCTTATGAATATGAGGATTATTATGGTGGTGAATCTTCTGAAGACTGAAAAATATTATGTTAATATGTGTATTGATTCAGTAAGTCGCTGCTGCATGATGCATAGCTTTGAGAATCAAGCTAGTAAACAACATAATGTTCGTGAAATTTGTGACTTGAAAACCCTGCAATGAGTGGTAAATGACAGACACCATTTAGGTATGGAATTGATGTTTGACTTGATGATTTACTGCATTTTGACTGTCAAGTGTACAAATGAAAGAAGCCATGATTGAGCTGTATTTCTTGATTGATACTGTGGCATTTGCAGTAGTGGTTATGGACCATGCCAGAGAATACTACTAGAAAAGTTGGCTTTACATTGACGCATTGGGCATTTGGGCCACCATATATTAACGTTAGGTTACAACTTATTACAAGTTCATCTAGTTCCCCTGCAACTTCTTTCATGGGAAACCTACCCTCCCCTTCCACATGTAAGCAGTAAGCACCTCTTTGCAAATATAGGCTCATATCAACTTTTATCAATTATTATTATTGGATTTGCGTCAAAACCCATAACTATCTCCATCTGGTAAATAAATACTCCCTCTGTGACTCTGTCCCATTTAACTTGTCTTGTTTGACTTCTGCACACTATCCAATGTACTTTTTCAATCGTTAATATCTCAAAATATGTATAATTAAAAATTATATAAAATATATATTATAAAACTACATGATCATACGATTCTATCAAGATCCAACTCGATTATTTTTTCAAGTATATATTTATAATAACATTAAGTTAAAGCTGAAAAATAAACCGTGCCGAAAAGTCAAACATGACATACAGGACATGATACCTGGAACGGAGGGAGTACTACTTACACGGCAAACCGTAACAAACTCACCTTGGAGTTGGACACAAGTTCGTATTTAACTCAATCAACTTCTGTTAATTCTATGTCCATGGTTAAGATGGGCACGTTGCAGAGAATCGGATTCCTTGAAGTACTACAACCAAAACCTCAATTTTGATCGGATAAAATCGCCAGCTGGTTTCAACTTTCAACATCTCTCCCCTCTTCAGTCTTTGATCTTGTCAAAAATTTTCGTAACCAATGATATAATGGAGGAAAACTCCACACCCCCTGTTGATGAATTCCAATACCCGCCCCGTTTCCCAGTCCCCATCGATCTCTTTGTGTCCAAGAAGCGTAAGTCATTTGGGACCCGAGGGTTCATCAGCTTTACTGATTCTGCAAATACTCCCGTCTACACAGTCCACAAATTCCACCGCAATTCTACCTGCATAAAGCGCCTCCTCGATTCCTCTGCCAATATTCTATTCTCCATAGTCCGTGTAAACGTGAGCTCTCTCTCTTTAATTGCCCTTCTTGTTACAAGTACTTTGTTTTTCTGCATTTAAAGGGCTTTCTGAATTTCAGGGTTCTTGAAAAGACAAAGATTCCTTCACTTTTGAGCTTTTATATTAGTAGCTCTGTATAATTCAGATTTGGCATGTTGGATTGTTGGCAAAGTTTGGTTCTTGAGTAGTTGAGCAATTGAGCCATTTTAACATGTGTTTTATTTTGGGATTAGGATCTGAGTGTTTGGTTCAGTTCACTAGAAATGATATTTGTTCAAATCTCAATTCCTCCGCAAATCAAGAACACGGTGTTTGATTTTTTAGTTATTTATTTTTAATTAGCAATGCGTTATTTAAAGCAAAATAGATGCAAGTTTGAGGTGTTCTTCCTTGGTGCTGTTTAGGTAAAATCATCAAGCTTTACATATTCCTTTCATCTGTTTAGGTAAAATCATCAAAGCTTTACATTTCTGTTGATATTTCTGAGGTAATAATTTGGTACCTTAACATTTCGTGGATTTGATTATAGTTAGGTGATTTGAGCTGTCTCAATCTCAATGCTTAAGAGTTAAGAGTAAGAACACCTCCTCAATGAATTTATGTTACGGAAACTTAAGCTGGGTGTGGAATTTCTCTCCTTTTCGTCTTTAGGACTAAATGGGCATTGTCTGTGCATTAGTCCACTCAATCTCCGACAAGTTGGACTTGGAGACAATGCTAATCTACAATACTTCCCTGTACTTGGATGATGAACCAATTGTCAATTCAGAAAATTTCTGGTCATGATCATTTTCAAAAATTCTGGTTTCTAGTATAATGTTTGATCTGGTATAAACTTCTTCCTGTAGAAGGGATCGTGGCAAGGCTTCAAAGGAAATGAAGAAGAGAAGCATTTGTCCTTCACAGTAGAAAGGACAGTAGATCAATTCAGTAGAACTGAATTTAAGATACTACTTGTCGATGGCAATACTGAAGGCTCAAAAACTGAGTTGCTGATGAAAGGTTGCCCCTTTAAGAGAGCCTGTACCATTTACAAAGACGATGCCATTGTCGCTGAGGTACAGTTTCATTTACATAGTGCCATATCTTCTGTCAAATTTATATTTTCAAGTGAAACTGTGAGATATTGAAACGCAGCATTTCATGTTAGGGCTCCTTAATATGTTATCGTACCAGAAACCTTATGTTTGTTCGTTCTTTCCTTCTTTTGTGTTTCTTCTATGTTTGTGGAAAATCTTATGCTAATCATCTCCTTCCCTATCAGTTATGGTTTTTTTTTTTTTTTTTTTATGGGAATCATTTCTTCACAAGGGAATTTGAAAATGGTTTAATTTGTTACACTGCTGAATCTAGTTATACACCTCGTGTTTTATTTTATTTATTGTTTTTTGAATCAGACGAGCCTCATGAACAAGCTTGGGATTGGGAAACATTTTGTTCCTAGAAGCCGGTTTCGTGTAACCATTTTTCCAGCTGGTTTCGGTGACCACAGTTTCGTAGCTTCTCTTGTTGTAATATATTTTGATGGGAGAAAGCTTTGGATATGAATTGACTTATATTCACACCGTGTACCATATGTAGTAATCGATGCACATTATACCATTTTTCCAGCTGTTTTAATTTGTGGCTTGTTTATTCATTTAGTATAAATAATGATCATGAAAAAATTTAGTTGTTGCACTTGATCAACTTTTGAGCAATCAAACAGAGTTATTGTGAGTGCTATAATTGGAACTTTAGATCTTTTTTGGTGATTTTTTTTTTTTTTTGAACCATATTAATACATGTATATGCAAAGGAAAAGAAACACTTTACAGTTTACAACTTCCTCCGTCCTTTTTTTTTATATATATTTTTTATAAAGCTATAAAATATTTTAATCAAAGTTACTCAAGCAAATACTTCATCTGTTTTTTAAAGACTGCTACAAACCCACCCAGCACGCAGTTCAATGCACATTTTAAATAATTAATAATTTAAATTTGATATAAGTAAAAATTCTAAAAGTTCGATAGTTAAAAAACAAAAGACTAGACGAATCAAACAAGATCCTACTTGGCTATATTTTAATTTATATAACAATGATGAAACTTTAAGTCAAAGTATATGAGTGAACAATAACCCATTTGTGAAACATAGCTAACAAACAGAGAGGAGGAACTATACAACTGTGCAAATAGACCAATTAAGGCCCTGTTTGGGAATTAATTGTTAGCTGTTACTGATTCTGTGTGTAATGATTAGTTAAAATTAGCTGTTGTTAGACAATTTTGATACCAACTTTTTGCTTAGAATAAGCTAAAATCCAAAATACTGCTATTTACAGCGGTTTCAAAAAAAATAAATTAAACACTGTTTTATGTTATTTTATCTTTTTAAATAAGCTATTTTATCTCATATTATAAAATAAATTAGCTTATTAAGTTTAGCTGCTTTGCGAGGGCCTAAGAAAAGGACGGACAAAGTACTTTATTATGTTTCGAAACTTTATGAGTGGTGCATATGGTCACACTTCATAATTTTAAAGTAATACTACTCCTGTTTGATACTTGCACATAATGACATAAAAGAATAAACCTTCCCCATATGAATCCTTCCTTGGAATAGCATATCCCCACGAAAAAAGGAAAGCCCAACCCCACTGTTGCTTCTTCACTATAAAATAACACAAGATTGTCTGTTCCATTTCATATTTGCATTCGACCTTCTATTCCTGTCCACAATCCCATATGTTCGTTATTTTCACCTAAGTTCGTTTCTTTCTTAGTACAATTCTTGAAGAAAAAAGCTCCAAAATCATGCAAAAAAAGCAAGTTCTGATGTCTCTCGGCCCCTTTGACAACCTCACAGAAGAGATCGTTTTCTCAATTCTAGATTTCCTGGAATCCGACCCACAATCCAAGAAGTCCTTCTCTCTAGTCTCTAAATCTTTCCGTTCCATCGAGTCCCGCCACAGGAAATCTCTGAAACCCCTCCAAACTCACTCCATTTCAAGAACCCTCCAAAGATACGCCCACATTGATCACGTTGACTTCACTAATTGCCCTAGAGTGGCTGACGGTGTGCTTACAAGCGTGTCCCATGCCTACTCTCAGACCCTGAAATCTGTTGATCTGTCGAAATCGAAATTCTTTGGGCATGTGGGGTTGTCGAGTTTGGCTGCGAATTGTGTTGGATTGGTGGAATTGAACTTGAGCAATGCTACTGAGTTGAAAGACTCCGGGGCTGCCGCCATTGCTGAAGCTAAGAACTTGGAAAGGTTATGGATGTCTAGGTGTAAATTGGTGTCGGATATCGGGATTGGGTGTATTGCAGTAGGCTGCAAGAAGCTGAAGTTGGTTTGCTTGAAATGGTGTGTTAAAGTTACTGATCTCGGTGTGGGTTTGCTTGCCTACAAGTGCCAGGACATCCAATCTTTGGACCTTTCTTATTTACCGGTATCTAGTTTTGAACATCAATTGGTTTATTTTTTTCCGTTTTTTCTGATGGCTTAAATATTGTGTTCAAGAAAATCAGCATCACTGATTACATTGAAGACATTATGAAGTACTTTAATTGTGTGGCTGTTCGTATGTTTTATAGGCTACTTGAGGAGCCAGGAGAAAAGGTTTTTGGGTAGATGTACTTTCTAAAAAGTATTGGGTTTGCATGAGTTGTTGCTAATGCTTAATGCTTCGTTGTTCATTTTAAGCTGATTCTGTGTTGTAATTCTGTACCTTAGAATTGTTATTAGTTAATCTTTTCGAAAAACAATGCTAGTTTTTGGGTATATTTTAAAAGGTGTTTTGTGTTGATTTTCTTTTTAAAGTAGCCTTGATTGAATATTAAAACAAGTACTACTTGATTCGAGGGTTTTTAATCACTTTATAATGATGCAGCGATGTGATTGTTATGTGTTAAACAATGGCTAGGAGGTTTCAATCCAAAATCAATTGGCTATGAGATGTAATCGTTATGTGCTAAACAACGGATAGGAGGTTGCAGTCCAAAACCAATTGGCTATGAGTGGAATAGCTCCTATCCATATGAACCAGGGGAATCCACTCATGAGGGGTACTCAACGTTATGATGTAAAAAAAAAATGTAGAAATTTTGTGTGTGTACAAATTTAGTAGGGGTGATGTCTAAGTTATTATTAAATTTTACTTTTATATAAGATAGAACAATAAGTTGAAAAGTTGTGTCGAAAAGTGTATTTTTAATGGAAAAATGACAGCAAAAATAACAAAACATACTTACGAATTTAGTAGCCACAGAACTTTTCATAGCTATGGAACAAAGTGGCAGGATCATATTGGTTCCACCCTTCGATGGACTGTTAATTGAAGGATAGACACATACTATTATGAACAGATTCTTTTGTACAAGTATTATCTGCTGTCAGCCACGCATGACATGGCATTTGTTGCTAACTCTTTTTGTATTTCCTTCTAAATGCTAAACATTCTGGTCCCTTGGTAAAACATTTCTTCTATCATGTCTTTGGTGGCAGATAACTAAAATGTCCCTTTTTTCTGTTCTGCAACTGCAAAAACTGAAAGAGTTGGCTGTTGTGGGATGCCCTGGAATTGATGATGATTGTCTTGCACGTCTAAACGAAAGTGTTAAAACCCTTGAGGTACATTTCTGTCCCTATGTATTCATTTCATTATGATCGGTGAAGAAATTTGGTTGCTTGCTCTAAAAGTTTGAGTTGACCAGGAGGTGTATTCCTGCTATATGTTTTCCAGGTGCTCGATATTTCCCGCTGCCACAATGTTACTGAGAATGGCCTATGTTTTCTGACCCATGATGTTAATTCCCTACGCCAACTTCACTTAGCATACTGTTTTTCTGGAGTATAGTTTAATTTTGGTAACTTTATTGTTGATGTAATTGTCGGTTTTTCATGCCCATCCCTGATTTACTATGGTTCTCCCAGGTCGCATTTGATCTGGCAAAGTGCTTTCCTAGGTTGTCAAAATTGCAATCTATTAAGTTAGATGGTTGCCAGGTCACATATGCCGCTATGAGAGCCATTGCAGACTGTTGTGAATCATTAAAGGAGTTGAGCTTACGCAAGTGCAATGGGGTGACTGATGAAGGTCTCTCCTACATTGCTAGACAGCATAGGCAGTTAAAGATGGTTGATATTACATGCTGCCGGGAGATTTCCAATTCTGCAATAGAAAGTATTGCAATTTTTTGTCCCCGGCTCACTTCCTTGAGAATGGAGGCTTGTTCCGTGAATTTGTCAGATGCATCTCATTTGATTGGACAGCATTGTCAGTCTTTGGAGGACATTAACATCACCGAAAATCTAATCCTTGATAAAGGTTGTACTTCTACTGAAGACCCGTTTTTTTCCTTCTGCACTTTGATGTAATAAAATGCTAATGTTGCTTTTTTAGACTTGGAGGCAATTTCAAGATGTGCCAAACTTCTAAATCTGAAGATGGGATTGTGTATGGACATCACGGATCATGGATTGTCTCACCTGGGAATATCCTGCCGGAACCTCATAGACCTTGACTTGTACAGGTAACTTTTCAGATTTTTTTCCCCCATCCAACTCATCATGATTTCAATACCGTCAAAAAGATGTTCTTGCCAAAAAGCCTAGGCAATATAAGAAAATTCTGAAGGAAATTGTTAGTCGGTACAACAGAAAGGATTAATTTATTGCAGGTAACCGATATTAATGGTGTTGTCAATATGCACATTGTTCAAACATTTGCTTCAAATGTGTACTTAGATGTCTTTCCGTGGCTCACCAACCCCCATGTTTCATTCTTTCTTTTCAGCTCAACAACTTTCATTGTTTTCTCCCATTCCATTTGTGTATGGCATTACAAGCATGTATGTTTCATATTAATCTCTTAGGTGTTTTTATCCATGTTAGGGGGGTTTACAACAAGGATTTCTAATGCTCTCTTTTTCGATGTTCTATATGGGTTCTTGGCGTTGTCAAACGGTGACTTCTAATATCCCCAACTTGTTGATGGGTCTCTTCATCTAGAACTATTGCACCTTGTATTTGGGAATAACCACAATTTGTGTTTTTGTAAATTTTCTCTCAGCATTACATAAAATGCAACATCCGTACTAACAATTACTTTTTTGCTTTTCAAAAGTAGAAATTTTATAACCTTTTGATGAGTGCCATATCCAAGAACACTTAAAATTTTTAATGTAGTTTATCATCTAGCTTGCTTCTGCCAAAGGTCTTCATAAAAAGCTTCTGTTGATTTTGGGGTCCCTATTTTGGCCTATTTGAATGTTTTGGAAGGACGCTCTTGAGCAAGTGTGTGGAGTATCATTAAATTACTGTGTAATACTAAACTAACACAGTAATATTCGTATACCATAGCATGCATAATGATCATCATATTATTCTCGTACAGGTGCACGGGAATAACTGACGTGGGGATCGCAGCAGTCGTCAGTGGTTGCCCTTCATTGGAGATCGTTAACACGGCCTACTGCAACAAAATCACTGATGATTCATTAGTGTCGTTCTCACAATGCCTGAAACTGAAAGTCTTTGAAATCCGAGGCTGCCTTTCTGTCTCTTCTGTTGGATTGGCTGCCATTGCCAAAGGATGCAGGCAACTAACTGTTTTAGATATTAAGAAATGCCAAATCAATGATGCTGGATTGATTCATCTTGCTCTGTACTCTCAATACCTTAAAGAGGTAATATTTTTCTGGCTTTCTGGTGTCATTAAGCACTGATACGCCGCCAAGTGTACTTAATAATGTCTCTATCTGCAGATAAACATAGCATACTGCCCGGTTACAGACGAGGGACTGCTAGCACTGGCCAATAATATGAACCGTCTTCAGAACCTGACAATCTTGCATATAGCTCAATTGAGCCCCGATGGCCTCACCGCTGCCCTTTTAGCCTGTAATAAAGGGCTTATGAAAGTAAAGCTGCACACCAACTACAAGTTGTCAATCCCGGATGCTGTCATTAACGCGATGCAGGATCGCGGCTGCACCATTCAGTGGAGGAACAAGCCGTTCTTTGTAATTTCAGCTCCCTTTATTGATCACCGCAATAATACGATGCTATATGATTGATGCTGCTTCAATGATTCAGGATCGATGGTTTGATATCTCTGGGAGTCGTATGTTCTTTTCGCTGATACACAAGTATCTTCTCACAATGTATATCGATTGGAGTTCTTTTTCTGTGTCACCGTACGTAGGCCTATTATTGTGGAGCACCTGTGAGAGTAGATTAGAAAAAAAGACAGCTGGTTGAATCTGGAACCAGATTTGTGTTTCGATTTCTCCTCCTCCTCCATGGCTATGGACTTTGACCAAATTAAAGATAAGACTTGTGAGTTGTATCTCGTTGAGCAAACTAAGGGATGCGATTTTTCAACCCAAAACTAATTGACAATAAACGGGCGATGTATTATTCCCTACACATCTCCTCTCATGGTTGGACTAATTGGGGAGGGGTTGAGGTGGTGATCACTGCAACATAAAAATGAGGCTACATATATATATACAATCCATATATCATCACACAGATCCAACGGTATGTATAGTAGTATTGTGGAAAAGAGTTTGATTTCTCTGGTTTATTAGGAAAATTCTGTTCTTTAATTTAATAAGTTGATTATTGGTAGGATTCGTATCATATCATCATATGTAGTATTAGTGCTATCATTCTGTGCATGCACAATATTGAATTCAATACCAGTATCAATTTGGTGAATGGTGTATATAATATTCTGGAATGTGTTTCAGCCTTGTATAGTACTCCGTCCGTCCTATTTGTATTTTCCCATTTTGACTTTTGACACTATTTATTGATCAACTTTGACATAATGTTATCACAATTATATAAATAGAAAAAATAGTCAAATTCGGTCTCGTTGGATCCGTCTAATCGTGTAGTTTTAAAATATATATATTTTTATAATTTTTACTTTTATACATTTTAAGATGTTAACAGTTAAACAAATGCATTGGACTGCGTGTCCAAAAGTTTTGGAACATTTCAAATGGGACGGAGGGAGTAATAATAATGAATTTAATCCCACGGTTATAACAGTAAAATGTTTTATAATTTTAATGGAATAAAAACTAAAGTGGTCCTGTAATTTTATAATTATAATTTTATTTTCTGAAATGATATTAAATTAAATTATAAAAATAATATAAAAAGTAAAATTAAATGGTAAAATAAAATTAAAAATAGAATAAATTAAAATGAAAATGAAGAGTTTAAAGTTTTGGATTGAATGTAATAAAGTAAAAGTTATTGAGGGTCAATTTGAATAAAAGAATTATTGTGGCTAAAATTGCATATTAACATGTCAATTGTAGTATTCAAATAGTACTTCATTAACGAAATTGGTAAAATAGCTGTACCCAAAAAAATGTTACTATGGTTGACTAAATAGATTTATATTTATATATTTTTAAAAGTTTTACCTTCCTTACTTTCAATCGCTACCGCTCGTTTCCTTTCCTGATGGTACTAAATCATAAATTAAATTTTAAAATGGTATCAAAACCTAAGTATTTTTAAAATTATATTACTTAACAAATAAAAAGTACCAATAGATAATTTTTCCTTAAAAAATCTAGAAAAACTATTTTTTTAGCAACTGAAATCCACAAAATTAAGTCTCATGCATTATTCACCAATTCTTCCAAATTTTTATTTTTATTTTTTTTTTAAAATTTTCATATGTTTCCATTACTTTTATCTCAAATAATAAAATCTGCACCGATGAAATATTATTCATTTTTTTTGTCATGCCGAAGCCAGAAAAGAGCTGGTGGGAACCATCCCCTTTATCCTTCTTTGTAATTTGTATGATATAAACTTTCACCATATTTTCTTTAGATTCCGCTATGAAAATACCCATTATTGCAATGTGTTGATAAGATGGAATCTTAATAACAAGGACCTACACTACAAGAAATTTCACGATTCCCGACCGCAGTTACCGACCACCATTGGACAGGTCGTCGTTACCGACCGCATTCCCAACCGCAATTGCGGTCTGGAAAAATCTATCCGTTATTGCGTACGGGTCTTTTTTGGCGACCAAAATACCGACCGCGGTAAAGGTGGTCGGTGTTACCGACCGCACATTCGGTCGCAAGTGTTTTTTTCAATTTTTTTTTATTTTAATTATTTTTTTTTAAAAAAAATATTCTACCGAACGCATTACCGACCAATTGCGGTAGCTAAAGTTTTCCCCAAAATATTTTATTATTTATTTTATATTTTTATTAAATACGCGCGAGGGTGGAATTTCTCCATCTGGGTTCGAATCCTCTCTTCAGCATGTTGCAAGATATATATGTGGGAATGCTTTAATATATGACACATGGCTGGATATAAGTCGTTGGTTAGAGAGCTAGCCCAGCCGGTGAAGGATGGACTTGGTGATGCTAAGGTGGCGGGTTCGAGCCCTTATAAGCACACTTTTGTTATAAGTTTTTACCGACCGCATTTGCGGTCGGTAAGTCGGTCGGTAACCTGAAAATTGCAAAAAAATAAAAAAAATTAAAATTTTCGGTCGGTGACACTTACCTACCGCATTTGCGGTCGGTAATTCGGTCGTTGACGCTTCCGACGACAGGTTTTGCAGTCAATGACAACATGGCGACAATTATTTCTAAGCACACTTTTGTTATAAGTTTTTACCGACCGCATTTGCGGTCGGTAAGTCGGTCGGTAACCTGAAAATTGCAAAAAAATAAAAAATTAAAATTTTCGGTCGGTGACACTTACCTACCGCATTTGCGGTCGGTAATTCGGTCGTTGACGCTTCCGACGACAGGTTTTGCAGTCAATGACAACATGGCGACAATTATTTCACTACAAGAAAAATTCGTTTTACCGACCGCACCTGCGGTCGGTAACCCCGATATGCGGGTCGTTTCGGGGATTATCGACCGCACCACCGACCGCAAGGGTCGGTCGGTAATTCCTTGGTAGGTATTTTTTCTCCGACCAAAAAAATTTACCGTCGGAACCTTGCCGACCGCATGGTGGTCGGTAAATTTCCCGACCGTATTACCGACCGCAAATGGGGTCGGTACAATATGGTCCTAAGAGGTCCTGGAGAACTTTACCGACCGAATTACCGACCGCACTCTATTTTATGAAAAAATTGTACTCGGGAGGGCTCGAACTGCCCACCTCACCATCACAATCCTCAACCCTAACCAGCTTAGCTAGGTGTCTAACACATCAATCATATTCCGCCATGTGTCCTTTATAGTACACCTTCCCATATATGTTGAAAGAATTTGCTGAAGAGAAGCTCGAACCCGGGTAGGCAATTGTATGCCTCGCGCGTGTGGCCATCTGTGCACTTCATGTTTCATGTCAATGTATGAAATGTTGTATATATAACTTATAAGTACATATATACATATAAATGTGAAAATTAGAAACTAAATTAAACTATAAAATAAAAATTAAAATTATATTAATTAAATAATATTAAAATTCATTAATTAAATTCTAAAATATAAAATAAAATAATTAAATAAAAAAACCTAAAATCACTAAATTAAATAAAATAACTAATAAGAAAATTAAAGAAATATTTATTAAAAATAAAAAATAAAAAATGTGAAAAAAATTTAGCGACCGAAATTTCGGTCGGTAATGCCGTCGATAGATTATTTTATTTTTTAAAAAAATAATAAAAAATTTAAAAAAATTGGAAAAAATTGAAAAAAACTTACCGACCGCAATTTGCGGTCGGTAATGCGGTCGGTAACACCGACCGAATTAAATTTGGTCGGTGCAGCGGTCGTCCGGAAACCGGGTCAACCATAACGGCTCTAAATTACCTACCGCATGTTGCGGTCGGCCCTGCGGTCGGTAAATCCGACCCGCAACATGTCGGTCGGTAATTTCGGTCGGTAAAACGCGTTTTTCTTGTAGTGTTTTACCGACCGTCGCTCCCAACCGTCAAATGCGGTCGGTAAGGGGCTCAGCCGACCCAAAATTCGGAGTTACCGACCGCACAGTTCGGTCGGTAACTCCGATTTTTCTTGTAGTGCTATCATTCGCATAAACTGATTTAAAAATTGAGTATATTTTTAATGAGTCATTGTTTTCACTTTTAGAGATGAAATTTCAAACGTAGGTGTATTTTTAATTTTTAGGAGTATTGATCCGCAAAGTCAAGAGTATATAAGTGCTACACAACCCCTATTAATATATGTTCCTTTTGGTACTGCAGCTCTCCCACTTTAATCTATATTATAGTATAAACTAAGCTACTATATACGCACATAGTTTCCCGCCTAAAACCCCTACCCCTCACAATATTTGTCAAATTGACTTCTCTCACACACATTACATATTTATAGATTTGCAATTTTCATTTTCATTAACCTAACCTAAATTACCTCTTTTTCCTAAATTAGCTTTTTCCCCTAATGAAGTAACTAATAAAATCATCACTATTCAAGACCCAATTGGGTGGCGTGATTTTTTCCCCCTAAATTGGCTTCTTCTCCGTCCCCTCCCCTGTTTCTGACCTATTCTGTTCTCCATCGTTTCCACCACCAATTACCGTGTTGTGTCGCCATCGCCATTGTTATTCTGAAGACAAAAGTTTGGGGTTTATGTTGTCACAGCCGCTCTTACTCTGAAGACAAATAAAATTCCTAGGTTTGTCGTTGCAGCCGTTCTTCCTCGACAAACGATATTTCTGGGTTTGATTTTATTTCTGTTTACTGCTCATTTTTTTAGTTCATTTAGTACTTTATTATTTTTAAGCCTGTTTAAATTTAGTCACTTTCCGAAGAAGGTTGTGCCTTTGCACCTCGAGCCCTAGCAGTAGCGCCTCTAGGTAAATCATGGAAGAAATATGCGACACGGGTTGAATAAGTGTCTTTGTTTATTCATTCGCTCCCAATTGATTTGTTTGTTTGGTGATTTATATTTCATATTGGATTAATTTGCGCCATTGGTTTGGTGCTTTTGTTTATGGAAAAAATTATTATAGGAAAATATTTTATCATAATCACATGAAACAACTGTTTGAATATTCTCTGAGTAGGTTCAATGGGGTTATTCTACAATAATAATTAAAGGGCTCATCTTATTTTTTGTCTTTGTCTTTTTAAACAGGTGTCCCTTGGTAATGATGGTGTTCGTGATGTAGAAGGGAATGAATGGGTTTAATTTTATTTGGGATATAACATAACTAATTATAGGTATACCATAACTAATTATAATTCTAAAAAATATGAATTATTTTAATATTGATACATTACCGTTTTAGTTTATACGCATGAATGAGTTTAATTTTATTTGGGATATAACTAATAAATAATAATCCTATATCCATATATAAAATTAAATTCGAATTCGAATTGTCTATAAAGACATAATTACTACTAATTATGTTCACATTTAGATTTAATTATTAGGTATATGCAAAAGAAAAGTATACATTATCCGAGTCACAAAGCAATATTTTATTATTGCATGATGCATTTGCAAAAAATAACAAAACAAAATTATAGATTCAATATTACCTTTACAAAAGAAATCAATTTATTACACGTAGAATATAATTTATTATATTATCAAATATGAATTGTTTAATGTTGCTCCCATCATTTTACTTTGTACACATAAAATATATTACAATCAGAAGAATTAGAAAAGTATATATATAAAATATGTTAGGAAAATTAAATATATTAGGAAAATTAAATAACATTTCATAATATATTAGGCAAGTACTAAAGATGAGCTCATTTCAAAGAGGTATTTGTTGGTCTTGACCTAACAATTCATAATATATTTCTTTTAATATTCATGGTATTTATAATATTAAAATGTTATTTATTAAAAATAAAATTATTTTTTCAATTATTTTTTCCTTCGGCATTATAATCTAAGCCCGGCGCATCACGCGCGGACGGGTTAGGCTAGTATGTGATTAAACCAAACTAAAAAGACCGAATTCAATTTTTTAGTTGAAGTGGTTTTTTTTTTTTTTTTTTCTTTTTTTTGTCATTGTATAATTCGAGGTGGGGAGAATTGGGTAGTGTCACTGCCACGGCGCCACCCTTGGAGATGAATAAATTTACTGATATATAGAGATAAGGTACGAATGGTTCACAAAACTCTCACTCTGGAAAGTGGAAACAATGGCAGAAGTTGAAATTATACCTTTGTGCCTTGTCCCAGTGGTAATCGATTAATGTCCTATTTCAAGATCTGGTAGCTGTCCTTTAAAAAATAATTTTGTCCGGATAAACTTTGGCCAGGTATCCATGAATCATGATGGTGTCTTGACATCGTCGGTGAATATTTTTAATGTGTTCATAAGTAATTTAATAATTAATATATTCCCTTCGTCCCGCTAAAATCGTCTCATTTTTTTGACACGGTACTTTAGGTGGAATGGACTATTATATTAAAGTGGTATAATTAGTTGATATGATATTTATTTGAATTTAAAAAAATGAATTAATTAGTTGATGTGATGTTTTAGTTGATATTAATAAAATCAAACTTTTCTATAAAAGGAAATGTGATAATTGTAGTGGGACGGACCAAAAAGAAGAGACAGAATTAGTGGGACCGAGGGAGTATTAATTAGCACACGTATAAAGTAGGATGTTCTAATTCATTTGTCCTCATACATAAAATGGACGATCGAGGATAGGCTGGAATCAAAAGGCATGGTCGTAAGGACAGATGACAGAGTATATTTTTATCCTCGTATTTAGGGATCCTCCACTCACAAGGACCTGGTCCGACTGAAGCAGACCTCTTCGTTGTTGCAGATTTCTGAAGTAGTTATTGTCAAACGAAGTTGGTGTTACCAAATCAAGCGGCGCCAGGTTGGTGTCTTCCCCGCCGCTTTGAGGGCAATTCCGCCGGCGCGTGCTCGCAAATCCGGGATCAATGTCGGTGCCGTTGCTGTAAATCCTAGCACGGAATAGCAAGCATCGGGCTTGGCCTATTGTGTGAGATCCTGCACATTAACCATATATAAGCTCACTTATCTATATTAAAATATCTCACCAAAAAGACATTGTCTACAGTATGTAATAACTTTGCTGGTTACCAGATAAGGCCACCATGTCCCTAGCACCGAGTCCTTTATTGGCAAAGGCAGAAATAACAGTTGAAATCACAACTTCATGCCTTGTCCAAATGGCTACTGATTCATCTCCAATTTCCAGAATGGAGCTCACTCCATGGGATTTGTTGCTGCTGCAAGGGGATCCTATTCAAAAAGGGATCCTCTTTAGAACCCCAAATCCAAATCCAACACTAGAATCCCCAAACAACATCATCAATCACCTCAAGAACTCATTCGCCCACACTTTGGACTACTTCCCACCACTTGCCGGCCGTCTTGGCTCCACTCTACTTGACGACAACAAAATATCGTTCTACATCGATTGCAACAATGCCGGAGCGGAGTTCACCTATGCCGTTGCCAACGCGGTGTCCGTTTCCGACCTGGTGGCTCCCAAATACATACCTGATATAATCGCTTCTCTTTTCCCACTCAACGGAGTCATTAACTATGAAGGTGTTTCGAAGCCTTTGCTCGGGGTGCAAGTGACTATGCTTGTTGATGGCTTCTTTATAGGCTGCACCGCCAATCATTGTGTTGTGGATGGGATGTCATTCTGGCATTTTATGAATTCCTGGGCTGAATTGTCCCGTGGTTTAGGTATGATATCCAAACTCCCAATTTTCCAGCATTGCTTCCCCGGAACTTGTTTGAAAGGTAATGCGTCCATCCCTGTTCCTCCATTAAAACAATATGGACCGGATGACACTTTGTTACCTCCACTGCTTCAAAGGTTCTTCCATTTTAGCAAAGCAGCTGTGGCCAAGCTCAAAGCCAAGGCAAATTTGGAAGCAGGCACGGATCAGATCTCGTCTTTCCAAGCTGTCACGGCTCATTTATGGAGAAGCGTTGTACGCAGCAGACATCGGCAAAGAAATGGGGAACAAGTCCCGAAAACAGAGCAAGTTACTATGGGCATAATTGTGAGTGCAAGAGCAAGATTTCCCCTGCCAGATGGCTATTTTGGGAACGCATTTTGTGTCCGTAAAATATCTGCAAGTGAGTGTGAGATCTTGGACGATTCACTAGGCCACGTCGCAAAACTTATCAATGAATTGGTTGGTCAACAGAGCCGCGAATCAGAAATGCAATATTTAGAAGAATGGTTGAAAAATCCTGTAGTGATGGAACGGGTCCATGATGTGTCCGATTTTATTGCCACAAGTTCACCGCGGCATAATGTGTACGTTAGTGACTTTGGGTGGGGGAAACCGGTGGCCGTCAGAAGTGGGAAAGGCCAAAAACGTGATGGAAAGGTAACGTTCTTCCCGGCACCAGAAGCTGGCGGGATAGACGTGGAAGTTTGCCTGGCACCGGAGACCATGAAGATTATGGATGATGATCTTGAGTTCATGGAAGCTTTTTCTGTGTGATCTGTTGTTTGTTTCAGTAGTGGTCTGAATAATGTTTCCTTATTCGAAATAAGTTTGCATTGCATTGCATTGAAGTATATCAATCATGGAAGAACACTTTCATTAGTCATTGGTTAGATGAGTTGTATTAAAAGTTCTAGGCTGTTGGATATTAGTCATTCCCGTCATCACTTTCAACTCTCCGATCCGTTATTAAATTGTTTAAGAGTCTTGTCCTATCCTGCGTAATTGTGTATCTGTACTATGATGGTACAATTGCGTAGGAAATAATTAAATACAAACTCACTCCCATCATATAATATAAATAAATAAATATATTAAAATTTATACACTGGTATCGCACGAAATTCGGATAACAACAAATAGTAATCCTTTTACAGGCTAAGACGATAGAATTTGAATAAAAACTCTTTCATTGGATTGCGCCTTAAAAAAAGTTTAAGAACAATGAACAGGAAACACTTCCTTGCCCACTGCTGATTACAAGAACAAAACTTATCTATCAACTATGAAATACATAGTACGCTAAAACTAGGATAAAATAAAAGAGTAGATTTGTCGTATGGTGTTGATTGTCCCATCTCCGCTGAGTTGCTCAGTATTTATAGGCCATCAAATAACCGCTATTCGCGAACTGCCTTGGTAGTGTTTCTGATAACCGCTTTGACACTGTTGACGACTATTAGTCTTCTCTAGTCCGTTAGGATCGAGTGGTCTTAACCTTTTGTTCTGCTTCTCTTTGTACGGGCAAGTAGGTCTGGTCGTCCTCTCTGGATCGGCCGGCCAATAGGTCTAATGGGTCGACTGTCCCCTCGGTCCTGGCCTGACGGGCAGGGAGGTCTATTTGATAGACTATCCCTTCTGCCTGGCCAATAAGTGTAACAACCCTACCCCGGGCTGGGCCTGCAGACCATGCACCCCAACCCCTCCCCATATGTGCCTTCCAGGCCTCCAGCCAAGCATCCATGGTGGATTGTTGGTAGTGGGATTTGAACACCCAACCTCTCCTTTAATAATTGATATGTTTATTTTATTTATTTATTTATTTGTTGATAACATTGGCCCCCTATTCAAACATTTAAGCAATTTTAGGGATCCATTATATTATACAATATTCACTTTCCATTATTTTAGGCCAAAAGTTTAGGAAAAACCCTAAGCCCCTTTATAAGCACCAGATTTGAAAAGAAACCATTTTTTCTCTTTTCCTTCTTCTTCATCGTTTCTCTCCTCCTCGGTTCTCTTAGTCGAACGCCATTTTCTACACCTATAAACCAGGCGCCGTCTTCCCTCGTCGGGTTCCGCCATCTCCCATCCATCGCAGGTAAATTCTTTTTCTCGTTCTGGCGTTTCAATGACCGTAATATCGTAGATTGTTTCTCGCATATATGACTTTCCGTATACTTGATTTGGATATTTGTTTTACTATTTGTATTGTTCTCGAAATTCTCTCGCCATTGCAATTGCGTTCCTTGTTGTGCCCTTGTGTATTATTATCTTAATAATAAACATTTTCGCTCACCAAAACATTTTGGATAATTCTCTCGCATTTGAATGCACTAACAGTATAGTCTAACTCTATATAATTCCTCGTAGTGGCCATTGAATGCATTCCAGGTAAATTTGAAATTGCATCACCTTAAATTGATGGGCACTAACAGCTTGCTTATGAGAAAAGATATTTGGAGAAACAATCACCAAATAGGCCCTACCAAACTTATCGGAATCATTTGATATCAACTTTGGAGAAACAATCGCCAATTTGTTATCTAATTGGAGACTTTCTTGGCCTTGAATTATTTACTGTTATTGAAAACCTTTTCCTGATAGGCCATGGGATCAATTCATATTTGTTGATTTCGCCCACTATGATCGTTAGAAAATATTGAGAATTTAGATAATGGCCATGAGCATTATTCCAGAAGGGTATGATCATTAACATAGACTAGCCATGTAGTCACCATGTCATTGGCTATTTGATTATTAGGATTATCCAAGTCACAACAAATGTTTCCCTTCTAGTACCACTATCTAATTTCATTAGTTTTGTTTTATAAGCTGACAATGTTTGGTAAAGTCCACACGAGAGGGGCCAAGTTACACGGCTATGGGTGTATTACTTAAATTGACCAATTGATCAGGGGGCTTTAGAAACAATCCATAACTGGCCACAAATCCTAGACTCACTCGTTTGGGATAAAGCCGGAGCCCAATGCCCATACTATACTACATATGCATCATTATTAATCATAACTCATGTTTCAAGACTAAAAAATCAAGAATGAAAACTATTATTTCAAAAATTATATTATAAGGATAATACTTAAAGTGATTATCTGATTATTGTATTTTTAAAACGCAAATAATCAGTTTAACTACTAAAAAGTGGTGCTGCAAACCTGATTATTTGCGTTTTGAAAACGCAATAATAAGATAATCAGTTTCACGTCGTTTATCCAAACACTCAATTAATAATACAACAATAGTCTCATTTGCTGACATTACAATTTTGATCACTAAATTTTTTATATAGTCAACAAGTTTTGATCGCATGAATTATGTCACCAACATTACAATTGGATTACAAGGTTAATGAAGGAATTTTGGGATTTACCAACAAAATTTTACAATGAAATTAACCACCACTGCTAATTAGTAGGGGTGGGCAAAATATTCGAACCGATTCGTTGAACCGCTCAATCGAATCGAAATCGAATCGAATTTTCGGTTAACCGAGGACCCCGGAGCAAATACAAATATCATATTTCAGTATTCGTCCGGTTCAAATACAAATACAAGTACTTTAATTTTTTCCCCCGGTTAACCGAACCGAACCGAATATATTTATTTTATTTTAAAAGTTATATATAGTGTAAATATTATAGATATTTGATGGTATAAAATTATATAGATAATATATATCATTATTTATTTAATTATTTAAGTATATAATAAAACAAATATAAAAAACTAAAGAGCTAATTATCAAAATATATCACCATAATTAATAAGCCTATATTGATTTTTGTCTTTCAGAATACCCTATTATTAAAATATACCTAGACATTAAGATTTGTTACATATACTAACATATTTTGATTACATTGAAAAGAACCATTTGATTCCATAGTTATATGTATATTTTTTTTTCTGAGTGTAATAACCTCGTCCGACCCTCTTAAAATGTATAATCAAGTTTTCATTTCTTAAATCTTTGAGTTTTGTAGATTTTTAAATATTCGAACCGAATCGTTTAACCGCTAAATCTAATCGAAACCGAACCCCCGGTTAACCGAGGACTCCGGTTACAAATACAAATTCTAAAATGAAGTATTTGCCCGGTTCAAATACAAATACAAATACCTAAAAAATTCAGATTAACCGAACCGTGTCCACCCCTACTAATTAGTATACTACTCCCTCTGTCCCACTGAACTTGTCTTGTTTCATTTCTGCACACAATCCAATGCACATTTTCAATCATTAATATCTTAAAATATGTACAACGGAAAATTATATTAAATATATATTCTAAATCTACATAATTTTACGATTCTAACAAGACCCAACTCGACTATTTTTTCTCAAATATATACTTATAATAATGTTGAGTCAAAGTTAGATAATGAACAGTGCCAAAAAGTCAAACAGGACAAGTATACTGGGACGGAGGGAGTACATTTTTCTGTTTTGTTCTGTTTTGTTTTATTATAGCTACAGGGTGTGTGCGTGTGTGAGTATTTGCATATTTTTTTAATTTATTAATTAATGTACTGAACCACTATGATTGAATGAAGGTGGAGGACAGCTATACCATGATTCTTCTCCCGGGGAATAAGGATATTATATAGTAGTACTTATAAAATAAAATAAAATAAATAATTAAACAGATATCAATTCCATTAACTAAACTAAGGTTCACCCGACAGGCGATATGTGCACATATTTTGCAGAAATACCAATATCAATACCAATTCCAATTCAATTTTAGTTTTTAATTTAGCTAGGGGCTTAGGGCATCGGAATTATTCCAGATTTTCAATCTCTATGTAGGTTCCAATACTTAAATCTTTTTTTTTTCCAAAAACAAATAAAACTCATCAATATCCATTTGCATTCATCAAGAATCAATAAACAAAACTGCAGATTTATATCGCAAGGAGCTTCAAACTTTCTTCTTTCTTTTAAATTCATACACATCTCTTTACAACAAAGACCCATACATATACATACATATATATATAAGGTATAAATCTTCCCTCCATTAAAAATAAAGATTTAACTTAAATTCACCCCTCTCTGCAAGAATTAAAATGCAGATGGGAGCCATGTAAAAGGGACAATAAAAATCCCAAACGAAAGAAGAAAAAAAAAGAAATCACTTTGTACTTAAAATGAAAAATTAAACTTGATCATGAATCCTCCAAAATGCTCTCTAGATTTGGCTGCCAAGTTCCCACCATAATCCTGGCCGCCTGTGCCTTCTTCTCGGTTCTTAACGTGCCGAGCTTTTTCACATTCTTCGTCTTCTTGCTTATCCTCTTAGCACGTGAAGGCGAAGACGAAGAAGGTGCAGGGGCGGGTACCAAGAAGTATATGGAGCCCCGTTTGAGCTCGGATTCGGGCATGATCCGACAGGCCACGCCCTGCGAACATGGCTTTGTCAGGACATGATTAGGGTTGTTCTTGAGAACCTCGGCAGCGGTGATTCGGCCGGTGAACTCATCAATGTAACCATTGAGGTGCACGACTCGGATCAAGTCGAGGGCTCCACAGGGAAGAACACAAGCCAAACAACACCTCAGGCTGTTTCCCATATATCGATCACGAAGAAAATGGAATATGGGATTAGGGTTTTTGTTGGTTGGTGTGATGATCAAACAAGGGTTTCGATGTGAACGTGGGGAGGGGAGTTTATATATATAGGAGAGGGAACTTGGATGTGTTTCTGATTGGTTGATTCTTTTTGTGTAATGATTGATGTACTTTTGGTTTCATTAATCATTTTTTGATTTTTTTTTTTTCTGGTAATGTGTGGTGAAATGAAATTAATAACTAAAGTATAAGTTGCTTGCAAGTTTTGATTGGGTAAGGCTGGGTTCATTACTTTAATAATTTATTAGTTGTGGAATTGTTTTGAGTGTTTGAATTTGAAGGTACTTTCTGCACCATTCAATATGTTTGCACATATATATTATAGTAATTAATCCCACCATACATGCATATTTGTTTGTGTTTTAAAAAAATTTCCAGGCAAGGCGATGAAATACCGATGAAAGGATTTTATTTTCTTGTTTATAGTCTGGTGAACAAGACAGTGAAGTTTTAGGCGACGATATTCGTTGTTTTTTTTTCCAATCATATTTATGCGAATTTCTTGTAGTGATAGGTTTAATTAGTTAGATTTTGTAGGGTCAGTCCATTATTGTGGCTTGACCAATACAATAAATAATAAAACAAAGAAAAGAAAATACTTACCTGTAGAGCAGCACAACAACTGGGCAGAAGGAGTAAAAGTCATGCATTTAATACAGTCAGGCAAGAGCAATAATTGTGTGCAGTGAGAGCTGCAAAATAATTGAGGGGCAGCAAGAGATCAGAACACACAAAAGCAAAAATAGAGAGCAGCGGACAGAGAGAAAAACAGGGGAAGAAAAGAAGATAACGTAGAGAACAAGAAGGAAGAACACCGATCATCCTTCAATCCTTGAAGAGTGTCTACTTCTTAGGTGAAATCTATCTTATACATCTTTCTCATTTGTAGCCTAGAATTATTCTAGATGATATTCGGAAATCCTCTGCCTACTGTGATGATTCTTGATTAGCCAAGATTAGTGAAAATCTTGATGATTGTTGGTGAACCTCTAGGCATATACTAGAGAGAAACATTGATGTACCCATTATTTGATATAGTGGAGATTTTGAGATGGTGGCGACTGACCCGTGGTTTTTACCTTCTTTCTGAAGGGTTTCCCACGTATAAATCTTGGTGTCGATTTACTGCTTTATGGTTGAATTGGCTTGATGGTTTTGATTGCATCTATTGGAAACTCATTTGGCACACAGGGGATATATTGTTTTGGATATTTGTACTATTTTGGTATTTCTGGTGATCCCATAGGTTCCGCACTTTCCCTATTTTTCCCAACAAACTGGTATCAGAGCGGAAGTTGGGTTGTGGAGATATTGAAAGTATATCTGTGTGTTGAAATGGATGAGCAAAATTCCTTTGGAATGATGAAATTAAATTCAGGGAATTATGCTATTTGGAAAAGAAAGATGCTTGACTTGCTTTATTGCAAAGATCTTTTTAAGCGGGTGTTAGGCAAAGAAAAGCCAAATGATGTGAGTGATAACGCTTGGGGAGTGTTGCATGTGAAAGCTTCTGCCACAATCAGACAATGAGTAGATCCCAATATATTCCATCACATTGCAGAGGAAACCAAAGCAGATTTATTGTGGAAAAAGCTAGAGGCACTTTATGAGAAAAATACTTTCAGGAACAAGGCGTTGCTCATTAGAAGACTAGTGATCGAATTTAAAGTTCGGGGATGGAAAAGTATGACAGAGCATACCAGTGACTTTGTGGGATTGGTGAATCAGTTGGCTGGGATGAAATTGAATCTTGAGGATGAGCTACAGGCACTGCTACTTTTGGGGTCTCTACCGGATAGTTGGGAAACACTAGTGGTCTCATTGAGTACTTCAGCATCAGGTGGAACACTAACCATGAAGATGGTTAAAGATAGTTTACTCAATGAAGATGCAAGAAGAAAAGAAAAAGGTGAATCTTCTTCAGATGTTTTAGTTTCTCAGAAGCCAGTGAGACAGGGAAGAAGTAAGAGCAGAAATCCACAAGGACGTGATAAACATTATACATCAAGAGGAAGGTCTAAGACAAAAAAGAGATTAGATGTTATCACTGCGACAAGCCGGGTCACATGAAGAAAGAGTGCAGGATCTTGAAACGGAAAATTGCAGAAGGCAAGAAAGAAGAAAAAGAGACTAATGCAGTTAACCACAACAATGATGCAGTTATT
This sequence comes from Hygrophila difformis, assembly GCA_030278955.1. Classification (NCBI taxonomy): domain Eukaryota; kingdom Viridiplantae; phylum Streptophyta; class Magnoliopsida; order Lamiales; family Acanthaceae; genus Hygrophila; species Hygrophila difformis. The sequence continues at coordinate 47,819,137 of JAOANR010000005.1, forward strand.
GTCTTAGATGACAGTTGTGTTAGTCTAGTGTGTCAGGACACTGATTGGGTGATTGATTCTGGCGCATCGTTCCATGTTACATCTCATGGTGACTTCTTCAGTTCGTACTCTTCTGGTGATTTTGGTAGTGTCAAGATGGGAAACAGTGGTGTTTCAAAGATTGTAGGCATTGGAGAGATTTATTTGGAGACAAATCTTGGTACCAAATTAATACTCAAGGATGTGAGACATGTTCCAGATATTCGTCTCAATTTTATCTCAGCTGAAAAGTTAGATGATGATGGTTTCTGCAACTACTTAGGTGAAAGTAAATGGAAGCTCACTAAAGGATCTTTGATAGTTGCAAAAGGAAATAAAGTGAGCACATTCTATGTCATGCAAGCAAAGTTATGCAAAAGGAAGACAAATGTAGTTCAGAAAGGTGTCAGCATTGATCTTTGGCATAAGAGACTTGGCCATGTGAGTGGGAAGAGTTTGCAGACTCTCTCAACGAAGAAATTTCTACCGAATTTGCAAGGTACATCTCTAAAAACTTGTCTTGATTGTATTGCCGCTAAGACACATAGAGTTTCATTCCATACATATCCTCCACATAGAAAGTCTGGTGTACTGGATTTGATTCATACTGATGTTTGTTTTATGCGAGATAAATCTCTTGGAGGTGCTGTCTACTTTGTTACATTTATTGGTGACAACTGAAGGAAAGTTTGGGCCACTGCTTTGAAAACTAAGGATTAGGTTTTTGATGTCTTCAAAGAGTTTCATGTCAGGGTTGAAAGGGAAACATGAAAGAAGCTGAAGGCAGTTAGAGCAGATAATGGTGGTGAATACAGAGGGCCGTTTGAGAGCTACTGCAGAACTTATGGTATCAGGCTTGAAAAGACTCCAGCTAAGACACCACAACTGAATGGTGTTGTTGAAAGGATGAACAGGACAATTGAAGAAAGGATCGGGTGTATGCTTTCAAATGCAAAGCTTCCCAAAAGCTTTTGGGGGGAGGCTATGCGGACTGCAGTTGATTTGATTAATCTTTCTCCAAGCACTGCTCTTGATGGTGATGTTCCCAACAGAGTTTGGAGTGGGAAAGATGTTTCCTATGACTACTTGAGAGTGTTTGGCTGCAGAGCATTTGTTCATGTTCCGAAAGATGAGAGGTCGAAGCTTGATGATAAGGCCAAAGAATGCATCTTCTTGGGGTACGGTCATAAAGAACTTGGTTACAGGTTATGGGATCCTGTTAACAAGAAAATTGTGAGAAGCAGAGATGTTGTATTTCTTGAAAATCAGTTTGGGGATGATGTCAGCGAAGATAAGAGTTCCAGTTCCTTTGCAGAGATTCCAGTTAGATTGGATCCAGTCCCTTCTCCCTTAGTAGGTCATGATCACGGGGGAGACACACAACAAGAAGATGATATTGTTGATGAACAACCTACAACTGATGATGTTGATCCTGTTGGAGAAGTACCACAACCACCAGTACCAGTTGAGCCAGTTTTGAGGAGATCCACCAGAGAGCCCAACCATCAAAGAGATATAACACCAACGAGTATGTGATGCTTACAGATGGAAATGAACCTGAAAGCTATAAAGAAGCCATTGGTTATGAAGCAAAGAATGAGTGGTTGAAAGCCATGCAAGATGAGATGAAATCCTTAAAAGATAATCAGACTTATGAGTTGGTAAAACTACCAGAAGGTAAGAAAGCACTCAAGAATAGGTGGATTAACAGGTTGAAGACTTCTGAAAAGAACTCACAACCAAGGTACAAAGCAAGGTTGGTTGTGAAAGGTTTTGGTCAGAAGAAAGGTGTTGATTTTGAAGAAATATTTTCTCCAGTTGTGAAGATGAGCTCCATTAGAGTTGTTCTAGGTCTGGTTGCCCGTTTGAATTTGGAAATTGAGCAACTTGATGTGAAAACTGTATTCCTTCATGGTGATCTAGAGGAGGAAATCTACATGGAACAACCTCAAGGCTTTGATGTCAAAGGCAAAAAGAACATGGTTTGTAAGCTTGAGAAGAGCTTGTATGGATTGAAGCAAGCTCCAAGGCAATGGTACAAGAAGTTCGATTCATTCATGATGGGTCAAGGGTATACCAGAACACTGGATGATCAATGTGTGTTTGTGAAGAGGTATTATGATGATGATTACATTATCCTACTGTTATATGTAGATGATATGTTGATTGTTGGCCATGATGCTAACAAGATTGAGAAGTTAAAGAGAGAATTGGATAAGTCTTTTGTAATGAAAGACTTAGGCCCTGCTAAACAGATACTTGGCATGAAGATAACCCGAGACAGGAAGAAGGGTAAACTTTGGCTATCTCAGGAACGCTATGTTGAGACTGTGCTTGAGAGGTTCAACATGAGCAAGGCAAAGGCAGTGTTTTCTCCACTTGCAAGTCACTTCAAACTTTCAGTTAAACAGTGCCCTACAAGTGAGAAAGAAAAAGAAGAGATGAGCAAAGTTCCTTACGCATCAGCAGTTGGCAGCTTGATGTATGCTATGGTTTGCACCAGACCAGATATAGCTCATGCAGTGGGAGTAGTGAGCCACTTTCTCTCTAATCCCGGAAAAGAGCATTGGGTTGCTGTGAAATGGATTTTCAGATACTTAAGAGGTACTTCCAGTGTATGTTTATGCTTTGGTACTAATGAGCCTACTCTGGTTGGATATACAGATTCAGATATGGCAGGTGATGTCGATTCCAGGAAGTCCACGTCGGGGTTCTTAATGACTTTTGCAGGGGGAGCCGTTTCTTGGCAATCAAGATTGCAAAAGTGTGTTGCTTTGTCTAGTACTGAAGCTGAATATATTGCCATCACAGAAGCTTGCAAAGAAGCTTTGTGGATGAAGAAATTGTTGGAAGAGCTTGGCATTGAACAAGAGAAGTGGATTGTTTACAGTGACAGTCAGAGTGCAATCCATCTATCTAAGAATTCGAGTTTCCATTCAAGATCCAAGCATATTGATTACATGTATCATTGGATTCGTGACGTGCTTGAGGACAAACAGTTGAGTTTGGAGAAGATCCACACAAGTGAGAATTCAGCAGATATGTTCACCAAGTCTTTGCCGAAGGAGAAGTTCGAAGCATGTAGACAGGAGCGGGTTTGGTAGAACCCAGAAAATGAACTGACGGTGGAGAATTGTAGGGTCATTCCATTATGGTGGCTTGACCAATACAATAAAATAATAAAACAAAGAAAAGAAAACACTAACCTGTAGAGCAGCACAACAACCGGGCAGAAGGAGTAAAAGTCATGCATTTAATACAGCCAGGCAAGAGCAATAATTGTGTGCAGTGAGAGCTGCAAAATAATTGAGGGGCAGCAAGAGATCAGAACACAAAAAAGCAAAAATAGAGAGCAGCGGACAGAGAGAAAAACATGGGAAGAAAAGAAGAGAACGTAGAGAACAAGAAGGAAGAACACCGATCATCCTTCAACCCTTGAAGAGTGTCTACTTCTTGGGTGAAATCTATCTTATACATCTTTTTCATTTGTAGCCTAGAATTATTCTAGATGATATTTGGAAATCCTCTGCCTACTGTGATGATTCTTGATTAGCCAAGATTAGTGAAAATCTTGATGATTGTTGGTGAACCTCTAGACATATGCTAGAGAGAAACATTGGTGTACCCATTATTTGATATAGTGGAGATTTTGAGATGGTGGCGACTGGCCCGTGGTTTTTACCTTCTTTCTGAAGGGTTTTCCACGTATAAATCTTGGTGTCGATTTACTGCTTTATGGTTGAATTGGCTTGATTGGTTTTGATTGCATATATTGGAAACTCATTTGGCACACAAGGGATATATTGTTTTGGATATTTGTACTGTTTTGGTATTTCTGGTGATCCCACAGGTTCCGCACTATTCCCTAATTTTCCCAACAGATTTTGCCTTGGTTGAATTACATTACAACAACATATGGTGCGAATTATTGTTAGCGTCTTTAATTTTACTGCCATATATCTTCGATTCTTCCATCATCAAATTATTAGTGCATGACGCAGCTGGTTCTATTCCCTTCCAATAGCCACCTACGGGGAATCGAATCATATACTCCTTTCTATATCACGTCCAGGCCAATTTTGGATAATGATCGCTATTCGATCGTAATATTGCAACTAACTCAATTAGAAAATAAGTCTTTTAAATAAAAATCAAAAGTATACATATATAACTTTTTTTCTGAAACAACGTCGTGCATATAATTAATTATTTAATGTGGAAGATCATTTAGTTGTTTACTTACTCATTTAGTTGTTGACTACTCCTCGTAATGAGACAAAAGAGTTGCTTTTCGCTTATTAATCTGGCATAGCTTTTATTAGACATGAGCATTCTCTTTATACTCTCAATTTGCTGTTTTTTGTTAATTTTTCTTTTTCTTCTTTTAAAATTTTTTTTTGCCCAAGCTCGAGCATATACATGTGAAAAAGCATAAACAACAATAATTAGCTTAAGTAATTATGCCGGGGCTTTAATTGTTTAAGTATGATCTTAGGCTGCTCTTATAAATAGTACTACAAAAATTTGATTTGAAAGAGGTCTGCCACTCATCCATCCACAAAAGACCTAGGAAATCCTTGATTTATTTTTTTTTTTTTTTTGAAAAATGAAAAACACCCTTCATTAAAATTAACAAGTGAATGCTAATTAATTAGTAGCTTTCTAGAGTTACTAAAAGCCCCAAATATATAATCACTACTTTGAAGCTCAGCCCAACCTTAATCATAAATGATCTTGGATGTATTGTAAAGATATGTATGTGAACCAATAATGAAGCACAACTCTTCCCCATCTATCTATATTTTAGTATATATACTGTACATTTTTTAAATAGTGATGAACGTTTTTTCGTCATCGCCACCAAATCGATCTGTCCCAAATCTGCATTTTGAAGAATCAGAATCAAATCATCAAGTCCGATCCAATTTTGATTATTAAAAATATACTAGTATATATTCATTTTCATTTATAATTATGAACCGATCGAATTAAGTTTCAAGGCCTTCCTTGAATACAATTAATTGCATTGACTCTTGGATTTTGGTTTGTTCCTTAATGATCCCTTGTTATATGATGCTCTACTTTTAACACACAATTTAATTTATGTTGCTATATTTAGTACATATTTCATAAATTATATAAAAATGGATGGATAATAGGGATTTAATTGGTGGTCTGCATCAGCATTACTTTATTTAATTTTAACTAGAATTGGGCGTTTGTTTAATTATTCATGTGCATAGTTCCAAAAACCTCCAGCTGGCTCTGATCCAAGTTATTTTAAATTCTCATTCAACCAAAAGATTTCTTGTAACTCTGAGAGTTTAGGGTCTGCCAACCCATAATCCATTATAATATATAGTACTATGCATGTATGTGTTTATCTGGATTGATGATGGGTGCTGCTGTTGGCATTAATATAAAATGTTCACAATTCTTGAAATTAAAATACTACTTACTATTTATTTATATATGTGTGTGTGTGTGTGTGAAGTACTTCTATTATGGTTACATTCATCCCTTCACTTCCAACATATCATTTTGAGCTAATAATAATCATATGCCACTCTTTCTTTTTAAATTTCCCCTTTGGCATATCGAACTCGGCGCCGAATCTTACAGATTGTATTGTACGTTTGTACATTTTTATTAGTATTAATTACACTTTTACTAATTATATGTTGTTTCAATTTTAATCAGCAGAATTGGTTTTATGTTAAAATGTTTAAAATTTAAGAACCCTTTATGCATTTAATCTTAGATTCTAATTCAATTCCGCTTCACTTTTATTAGTAGTATAATAATTTGGATGAGATCAAGTAATTTTGATTGTTGTTTTAAAAAAATGATTAATTAATGTCAAAAAAATAAAATAACAATGATAAATGTAAGAAAATATTTTAGCACCGTACCATAACCCTAACCGAATTCAAAAACTCAAATTTAAAGAAAATGGAGTTGAAATTAAATCTAATTAAACAAATTCAGAAGTATGGGAAATAAAAATAAAATGAAAAAATAAAAAATGAGATGTATTCCAAGGTTGGTTATTTTGTCCGTTTTGGGAGTGAAATATAGGTAGGATGTAAGGAATAATATAATTAAGAGGAAGCTTCCTAGTTAGTGTTTAAGCAGTTGCACCGACCAGTCCATCCATCGTTACATGTATTATTATTATAAATCTAATGACTTCACAAAGTGTATATACCAAATCTTAATAATTACTAGTATATTATACTTTACACTATTAAAAAAATCATGATTGCTTGGATTGCACGAGTAAAGCACTTAAGCTTAAACCTTAATGGACATTACAATAGTAATAATAGATTCCCTACCTAACATGCATTTTTTTTTTTTTTTTGTCTTTACATGTAAATTAAATACTACTAATGAAAAGGAGGAGGAGGAGGAGGAAGAAGAAGAAGAAGAAGAAGAAACCCCCACTCAATTTTGTAATAAATTGGAAGCATCATCTATACACACGACACGCATAAACATTACTTCCTCTGTTCTCTTTTAAATGCACCATTCCTGCATTTCACCTCGTCCAAGACACATTTTTAAAGGTCAATAACTCAAATTGTACATAAATAAAAATTATAAAAATTTGATATTCTAAAACTACGTGATTAGACGAATCTAATAAGATCTCACTTGACTATGTTTTTCTTTATATAATTATGTTAAAAAAATTAATCAAAGTTACTCAATGAATAGTAACTACTATGCAAATGGATCACTTATTTGAGAACGGAGGTAGTATTATAATGAATGAATGAGGTAATAATATAGATGATATTGGGTAAAAACAAAAATCTGATGATGAAAGTTGCTAGCTAGGGTGATCTTGTACTCAATTAGTAGTTAATAGTAGGATGAAGTGGCCTTTGAATTTTCATTTAAGCAATAATTATGCCTGAGGCAACTAACGGCGACATGATCAGATGACATGAGAGTGGCCGGAACTGTGCGTGGATCTTTTAGGGTGAGAGTTTTTTTAGTTTAGTACTCCTACTAGTATTCAGATTGATTTGTCAACAACTCTGGTCTTGCATATATATATCCAGCTGGAGCTGGTCCTAGTTAGTTTATGGCTAACTAAATGCCAACGTTTACAAATTCAAAAGTCCCCCTCCCTTACCCTGCTTGAATATATACTTACTATATGAAGTACACATACATATATGTTCCATTGCTAACCACTATGTGCAAGTATTATTGTCATCAGATTGAAATCATTTTCTATTGCTGAATACTTCATAATTAAGGTATTATTATACATTCACAATATATGAAATGTCTTAATTCTCATACTATAATAATCCATCAATCAATAACTGCATATTCTTATCATTTGGATGTGTTTCCTCCTGCTAAGGCCAATTTCCACGGTCTGTCTGTGGCTGTGCTACGGAGTTAAGCAGCAGCACAAGTTGTTTAAAGGCTTTTTATTCTACTTCTGCATCAATCCAAATGTTTAAAGGTCATCTGAGAGTTCAATGCTTTTTTGGCCCAAATACAAAGTAGTACTACATTTCAGAGTTGTTTATGGCATTGCCTGCACCACTATTTAGGTGTCTGTCTCTAAAGGTTTCTTCATTTTTCCCTTTTCTGTATTATAGTATTATTTTTTTATTTTTAGCTTTTTTTACATCAAACCTAGTCCAACACACAGCATGAAAAAAGCTAGCCAACAAGGAGGAAATGCAAAATCCATATATATCAAATTTAAAACTAGTTAACTTCTCAATCTTGTGCATATAATAAATAAACAACTATAGCAATTAGCATAAAGTAGCGTGTGCCGCTTACTCCTGCCTTGTGCAGGCCCTTAGCTTATTATCAAAACCCCAGGAAACCACATGGACCACGTACATAACAAATACCAATACATCATCATCTTTTTGAAGCTTAACGTCTTGCCATTCCATTCATCGATTCAAGGCTGATAAACATCAGGAAGCCGGAGACCTACACTTGCAGCAGATTTCCCAACCACCCTTTTCATCTCATTCGACCGATCCACTCCAATATTGTATGAGAACAACAATTCCTGCCACCAAATTTATTTCAGATAATCTCATCACTATGTAAAATCTTGCTTACTCATCCAAACGTCACATGCATGTATTTTTACATGCTCCAATTTCAAATGCTAAACAACAACAAAACCATCAATATTGAAGAAAATGCATGCCACTTTCTGTAAAAAGATGCAGTGCAAAGATCCATCTTAGGTGCAGTTATGATCCACGGACAGTAAAACCTTTCTCCACCTTCAAGAATTTGATGAAATTTTAGTTACCGGCTTCCTTAAAAGAGGAGAATCATTTTAGAGATATATCACTTCCAACAAAGGATCTAGTAGTTTGATACTATATCATATAGCCTAAGATATGGAGAGCAACTATTCCTGAAAACTTGTAACCTAACTGACCTCACAAATATGATACTACTATTATTCTCAGCGGAAAGAACTGTTCCGGAAACGCAACAAATTAAAAATATTTTTCAGTCAAGCAGTCTCCCTAAAAACTTCAATGACACAGGAAAGTTATATGACATTGTGGGGTATATTGAACCTAAGACTTTACTGTTATGCTTAAGAGAAAAAGGGAAAAGGTGCTAGCAGCATTTAGGCAACAAAGAGCATAGTATTAAGGAGCAGTGAAGACATAAAAGATGAAAAATCCTTGAGAATGAAAATCGAAATAAAAACACGTCAATTTCTCAAAACATAGGTAGGGCCTATATATCAATGTCAAAAACAAGTAAGCTAGCACCAATCTGGCACGATGGTTCTTAAAACAGATGCATGTATATACTGTTTGCCTTATTACTACACAAGTAAGACATGATTAACATTCTGTGAGAATACACTGCATAAAATCAGACTTACAAGTTAAATCCTTAAGCAGGGTTTCTCAAGACCTTCAGTAGGAAGCTAATTCTGTTACAAGAGTCACTTGTTACATTATTTTAATCAGTTATTTCCTACAAGGGTTTTCAAGTAATGCTATTAGCATATACTTCACAAGAAACTATACAATCATGAGGGAATTAAACCACAATGAAGTTCTGACTCATGAGCAAAACTGGGTAACTCGACTTGAGAATAGAAACTCATAAGGGAAAAATGAATATGATTGGTGGGAAATGCTTGAAATCAAAGGGCCAGAGGCAAAAATATACATGTCTATTTATGCACTTCCTGCATATGTTCACAAAATGATCACAAGAAACAAAAGGAAAATTGAATACATTCTGGTCATATTTGATACCATTTAAATCTGTCAGAGAGGGCAACGACAACCAGTAGCAGGAATTACAAATTAATTTAACCTCAATAGACAAAAAAAAAAAAAAAAAGGATGCAAAAAATAACTATTGCACATAGGCAATGCAATCCATCTCATTCCCAACGGGAGAAGGAACTCACTAGGTTTCAATATTCGCACCAATGCCAGCCTAACATCAATTTTTCTGGTGCATACTCAAAAAACAAAATTCAGCAAAGTAGAATTAACCAAAAATGAAGACATTGGGTAATGAAAAATACAAGAACCTTGTGGTGGTGGACACTGTTAAGATAGAATGCATAATCCCGAGCAAGCTTCAGGTTTTGTGGGTTGTCCGAGTTGGCATGCTTTCTGAATTCATGTTTAATGTAATCACTGAAATGAGATTTATGCTGTTCTCTTCCGATATGCTCCTTCACTGCTTTGAGAAGGCTCCTGTAGACACCCTTCGCTATTGTATTTGATCCTTGAATCGAAGAAGCCATTACTCCTCCTCACGGTTTCTTCCCCCCTGTGTAATATAGTCTGTTCCCACCAACTGTAACAGAATGGTCGAGACAGGGCAAGCGACGGAGGATCGTTGCAGCAGAAAGTAGCCCAACGTGGAGCCTTTGGGCGGGGAACCGGCGGCGGAAACAGAGTCAAGATGTGGGTGGATGGTAGCTGAGTGATTTGGAAGGGGACTGAGGTGGAGGAAGGAAGAGGCGTTCGGCGAGCAGGGGTATAAAATGGAAAAAAATACTACAAAGGCAGCGAGATGTGGGTGGATTTGTTAGCACGTTTCGGTCCTGTAAGAACGATCTTCCCCTAAACCCTACACATTTCTGGATTTTGGAATTTTTGGATTCAAAGTTCAAACTACTACTATAATTCTCTTAAAAAAAAAAGAAAAGAACTACTACTATTATAATAGAGAAGAATATTACTATTTCTATTTTTAAAAAAAAATAATAAAAAAATAAAAAATAAAGGTGCGTGGAAGTCCAAACCACACACGATATAAAGGGAATAAAGGGGATATGGGTCGGGTGAAAATCGAAGGGTTCCCTAAACCCTAAACCCTAAACCCAAAATCGAACCTCCAATCTATAATTGGAAGGTATGGAAGATGACCACTTGGTCAAAGGGAATAAAAGGGGATATGGGCCGGGTGGAAATCGAACCCCCAACCTATAGTTAGAAGATATGAAACATCACCACTTGATCAAGTACCATTCCCAACTTCTATTTTATTTATAGAGAATGTTAGGAGTTAACGGATTCGCTAGCAGATAGCAGATTCAAAGAACATATTGTGCATGTTTGGGAATTAGCTGTTAACTGTTAACTGATTATGTGAATAATTTGAGTAATAAATAAGTTAAAATTAGTTGTTTGACAGTTTTAAGGCAAATTTTTTGCCTAGAATAAGCTAATTCCAAAATGCTGCTATTTGCAGCGGTTTAAAAAATAGCTGATTAAACACTATTTTAAGGTATTTTGTCTTTTGAAATAAGCTAATCTATATATTATTAATACCATTAGTGGTCAACAAAGTCAACATTTAACGTGGTGTCTCCTTTCTAAATTTCCAATTTTTATAGATTTTTGCATTTATTTTTATTAAATTTAGATTTTTGCATTTGTTATGTATTTACTATTTATTTATGTTAAAATATATATTGATTTGGATATGGAAATCCTTTCATTTTTTAAAAGATATGAAATTATCAATTTATATGGAATTCCCACAATTTCCCATTATAAAAGATTTGAAATTTAAAATTTTGTATATTTGCATTTATTTATATTAGATTTTGATTTTTTATTTATTTATTTTAGATTTTTGTATTTTTATTACAACAATTTTTATTTTTACCCAATTTTCAGTTTTTAAAAGATATAAATTTTTTAATTTATATGAAATTTCTACAATTATTAGTTTTTAAAATATTTCAAATTTTAAATTTTGAATTAATTTTTTTATTTATCTTAGATTTTTGCATTATTTTATCCCACGATTTTTAATTTACCCAATTTTTTAGTTTTAAAAGGATATGATTTTCTTATTTTATATGGAATTCACACTATATCAGTTTTAAAAAGATTTGAAATTTGAAACTTCAATTTATTCATATATTATTTATTTATTTTAGACGTTTGCATTTTTTTAATTCCCACATTGTTGTTTATTTGTTGAGCCTATAAATATCATTCATTCTTATGCGTACAAGTTCCTATAATAAAATAATATATATATATATATATATTTTATAGTGATTAGGGTTGATTCTTTTTTCTTTACGTTGTGGAACTGAGAAAACATTTATCGATAATTTATGTAGAAAATATTATGTTTAGCCTTTCATTGAATATGTGATATTGTGCTGCCGGTAGCATCCAGTGGAATATCACCCATACTCCTTCCAAGAGGTAGAACTATTTCTAGATTTGTTATTCCACAAGATATGACGAGAATTTTACCTGCAAAAAACTTATCCTAGAAAATTATTTAACCTCTATTCTCATTAAAACAAAGCTCATTATTTGGGATGAAAATTCTTGATTGGTAGAATGATTATGAGCCCGTCTGAATAAACCAAATTTCCCATTCGATTTCGGAGGAAAATATTCCCACCCGCATTTTGTTTTACTATGAATACTAAAAAATAGTCAATTTCAATATTTAAATAAGGTTGAACTCTATTTTCAATAATCAGTTTTCACCCATATGTCAGTAATATATTGCAATATCTCATGTTACTGGAAAGAGAAGACTCCAAGTATTAATATGTAATTGAGATGGATTAACTCAAAATACTACAATAAATATTTTTTGCAATGAAAATTATATATGACAGAAATTTGCACAATGGTCATGGTAATTGGTAAAGCTGGTATTGATCTTGGAGATGTATAATTAGATATTACATTTCCATATGAAAAATTTATAAACTCTACGGGAGATCCTGTAGCGACAATTGATGAGGGTACTTATACAAATATAAACTGCACAACTTCAAATCTAGACATTTTGAAAGATAGTGTTATACGAATCCCTACCAATGAGATTGTTTGGTACAATCAATGATTATATCATGGAACTTATGCCTGCAAATAAAAATGTATACTTCTTCCATTTTTTTTTATCCATGCTTCGGAGCCACAGTGCACACAGTCTAATGCACATTTCAAACCATTAATAAGTCAATTTCGGTACAAGTAAAAATTCTAAAAGTTTGATATTGAACAACTACAAGACGAGACGAATCTAACAAGATCCCACTTGGCTATATTTTAACTTGTATAACTATGATAAAACTTTAAGTGTGAACAGTAGCATAATTGCCAATGGGGCAAGAATTTAAAAATGAAGGGAGTATATATAAGTTCTAACAATATTTGTCAAGAGGATGAAATATAAATAATGCCAATGAATAAATTTCATTGGAATATCTAAACGCGATCAATTGTTCTGAATTACCGAATCAGGAAATATAGTTGAATGGGGGTTACATAGTAATGCTTTTAGTAATATAGATCCATCAAATAAATTATGCAATGAAAGTATATTGATAGTAACCAAGATGCGGAACCATAAAATTGAAGTTAAACTAACTTAGCTTGCGAGAACCATGAAAGTAAAAAATTCTTGATTGGTAGAATAATTATAAATTTATCTAATTTAACCAAATTCCCAATTTGATTTCAGACGAGAAAACTTTAACTCGCAGTTTGTTTTTCTATGGTTATTGAAAAAAGTCAGTGTCAATCTGTAAATAATGTTGGACTTTATCTTTCAAAACCAGTTTTTAGCCATGAACAGTTATGTTGCAATATTTCGTGTCACTGACAAAATGTAGCTCAAAGTAGTAATATGGAATTAAGAATGATTAACTCAAGATACCGCAAGAAATGTTGTTTACAATAAAATTTATATATGACAAAATTTGCAAAATTGATACTTGATGTAGCTGATGGTAAATCCGGTATTGATTTTTTTGCGTTACAAAGCCGATATTGATTTAGAAGATTTACAATCAGAAATTTTGTTTTATTTTAATAACTAAATAAAACTTTAAGGTATAAGCCCCTACCAATAAGATTTTCAGCAATGAAATTTTCAACAAATCATGATGGAATTTTTTATATTATGCTTAATAGTTATATTTAAATTTTACTTTATTTTAGTTTTAATTTCAAATTAAATAAAAATATTATTTTAATAATTATTTTTGTTGATTTATTAAGTTTGTACCGGACAAGCTACAAAAGCTAAAGAATACGGTATAATTAAATTATATCATCATTACTCAAAATCATTACACATTTTTCATTACTCAAAATACAATTTATTATTATTTTATATAATATAAGTATATGTATTATATAAAACATATAATTATGCCCGTCGAGTCTCGACGGGTTACTTACTAGTTTAACTTAAAATGAATAGAATAAGCTAATTTTGTTTAGCTTATTTGCCAAACATGGCCATTATCTTACAGTTCTCTCCCTGAATCCACTATCCGCTAGCGGATCCACTATCTCCCAAACATCCCATAGTAAAAAAAAAAATTATAATTTTCTTTTCATATACTTAAAATCTAAAATACGATATATTTATGGATATAATTATAGAAGAAAAATAATTTATAAATAATTATATCATTTTATAAATTCCAATATTATTCGTTAGTACAGTAATAGTATTTCTTTTGATCACTACAAGAAAAGTCAGGATTACCGACCCCAAAATGGGGTCGGTAACAGGGTTTTACGGGTCGTTTAGGCCCTTACCGACCCCATTACCGACCCCAAACCCGGGTCGGTAAATTACTGGTAGGTAATCCAAAACCGACCACGGGAGATTGTGGTCGGTGATTTACCGACCCCATTACCGACCCCATGTGGGTCGGTAATTTAGGGACTGGGACCTTGTGGTCCAGAAATTACCGACCCCATTACCGACCCCACATTGGGGTCGGTAATTAAGGGACTGAGACCTTGTGGTCCAGAAATTACCGACCCCATTACCGACCACAATGTGGGGTCGGTAAATCCCTTATATTAGATAAAATGTGCTCAGGAGAGCTCGAACCCACCACCTCAGCCTCACTTAGCCACAACTTAACCGGCTGGGCTACGCCTTTGCACCGCCAATGAGAAGCCGCCACGTGTCATATATATTAATTCATCCCCAATGCTGAAGAGGGGATTCGAACCCAGGTGAAGAAGGTTTCTCACCCGCGCGCGTACCATCCGGATACACAACTTTTCATGTTATCGTATGCAACTTATTAAATATATATAGTATTTATATATATAAATGTGTAAATTAATAACTTAAAGATTAATATAAAAATTGATACTAATTAAATAAATAAATAGAATAATTCATTAATTATATAAAATATAAAATTAAATTAAATGGGTAAAATTAATTAAAACAGTAATTAAATGTAATAAAACAGAAATCAATATGAATAAATATTATTTAAATTAAAAATTTTATAAAAATATTAAATTAATTAAATAATAAAAAATTTATTAATTAATTAAAAAATAAAATTAATTAAATCAAGAAAAATTGAAATCAATGAATTAATTAAAATAATAAAATTATTCAAAATTAAAATTAATGTAAATAGTAACATAATTTTTTTTAATAAAAATACTATGAGTCAAAATTAAATATTAAATTAATTAAATAAATCATTAAATTTAATAAATAAATAAACAAAAAAATTATATAAATAATTAAAGATATATTGAATAAAATATAAAATAAATAATAAAATAATGAAAAAAATAAGAAAAAATAAATATATATAAATCATAACATAAATTTATTTTTAATAAAAATACTATGAAGTAAAATTAAAAATAAAATTAATTAAATATGTTATAAAATTCTGTAATTAAATTAATTAATTAATAAATAAATTATAAAATAAAAATTAATTAAAACGATTTTAAATAAATAATTAATTAAATTATAAAAATAATAAATAATTATTTAATAAAGATATTAAATAAATAATAAAAAAAGGAAAAAATAATAAAAATTGGAAAAAAAAACTACCGACCCCCAATTGGGGTCGGTAATGGTATCATTAATACAATAAAAATAAAAAAAAATGGAAAAAAACTACGGACCCCAATTGGGGTCGGTAATGGGGTCGGTAATATGATAAAAATAAAAAAAATGGGAAAAAATCACAGACCCCAATTGGGGTCGGTAACGCCAACCATATTTATTGTGGTCGGTGTTTTGGTTGTCGAATGCCCTGGATCCCAATAACGGCTAAATATTACCGACCCCATTTTGGAGTCGGTAATGGGGTCGGTAAATCCGACCCGTACTCTGTTGGTCGGTAATTGGGGTCGGTAATTGGGTTTTTTCTTGTAGTGGATGATAAAGATGATTCTTAATCAGAATACATTATTTATTTTAAAATTATCTTAATATATGTGAAATTTTCTAAATTAACATATATATAGTATTTATGAACAGAGAGAGAAATGGAGTTTAAATTCTTTAAATATTTGACTTGAAAACATAATCAAAATAAATTGTTATTAATTTGACAACTTCTACCAAAAATAGGTGATTTTTTTTTAAAGAAAAAGTTAGTCACTACTTAATCCTGCCAAAAATTAAATAGGTGAAAAAATGTGAATAGTTGGTTGGACTCGGGACTCTGGGGCTCTATTTTAGCGGTTGAGTTAGGGTGCTGAAATATACATATTCAGTACCCGCTGCATATGATGGACAACAATATATATTGTGCTAGGTAAGAATAGGGATGTAAATATTCCATATAAGGCGACCAAGAATTAAGGAAGTTGAAAATCCACATTCCACCGTTAGGAACCACCATGTATTGGATGTTTTTGACCTGCCATAGACACCAAAAAATTATCATTAATTATTGATTGACCTGATGAGACCAAATCATTACACAATCAAAACCTAATCCACACACCCAAATATGCCTCCATATCACCTGCTGACTATCCCTAAAAATCCAACGTTATGTAACAACAAAGATCATCAGCGTCGACTAAGCATCATCCTTATTGTTATGATGTTCGACCTCAACGAGGATCTAAAGAATGACATCGAACCATTGTCGGATATTGCATCACAAAGAGATCGACATTGACGGTACACCAGGACTGGCAGTGCTAGAACTGAAATCTCACGCCGATGATGACGACGGCCCCGTAGAAGGGTTGGATGGCGAATCTTCCAAAGAAGGAACACACGAGCCGCATAACGCTGAGGGGTATACAGATTTATATGTTTTATGTTGTATGTGATGAGTGCAGATTTATCCTTTGATGTGATTTATTCAATGACACAAATTCACAGAGTTGTACCGCATAACGCCAATATTCAAAGCTGAAAATTTCACCCCTGTTAGTTTAATAGTATCCAAAATGTAACACAAACATGTACGTTTACTAATGACTATTGTGTTTTGACTTTTAGTGATGGGTGTAAACATTGTTAAAATAGCATAAATCCACCCACATAAAAATATTATGATATGTGGATTCCAGCATAGCGAGTATGCACAATTTATTAATTCATCATGACAGTATCGTAAGGGCAAAGTATAACAAGTATGATAGTGGTGCACTGGGGCACGTGAATGCAAACAAATTGCTATATAGGGATTTTCTATAATATATGATATTGGAGCTATAATAACATCACAATAGTTCTATTTTTATTTGTTTTTTATGTCAGGCATTATAGAATTGAAGAATTCAAGGTCTGTGCACTCCAAACCGTGGCCGATGCTTTCAATGCATATTGCAATTTGCCCATGACCATGTGGTGTTGTTTGTTCTTTTGTGTGCTGACCGATATAAGTGTATGTGATGTTGACGTGGTATGTCTGTGATGGTGGTGTGATAAAATTATCCTAAGAATGAGCTTAAATATGTGAGATAGCACAATGTAATACCCTTAAATTGGGTGTTGTCTCTTATGTAATGATGTGATAATATTTCAGTGCTTGTCTGATGTGTAAATGTGACTTTGCATGTGTAAATTAATTTATGCAATGTGTTTCCGAATGTGTTGAGTTTTTTGTTATGTGCTGACTGGTGGTAGTGTATGTGATGTTGGCGTAGTATGTGTGTGCTGGTGGTGTGAAATAACCGTGCTATGCACGAGCCGAATATATGAACAAGAGTTATGTAAAGAATCGTGTATTCTGTGTTGACTTTTATGTAATGATGTGATAATATTTCGTACATGTGTGATGTGTAAATATGGTTTTGCTACAGGTATCCTCCGCGAAGTATCATCACTGACCAAGACCCGGCAAATTGTAGCTGCAATTCCGAATGTGTTGTCGTTAGCGTACAAGAAACCTTTGAACGTGGCACATATTGGAGAACGCCAAAAAAGAGACCTTAGCAAAAAAATACACGAAAAGGTATTTCCCTCGTGCATCGGGAGAGTATTTTTTACATGACATTTGTATAACGCATAACACGATAAGTAGGATTTCACGGTGATGAACTATTCAATTTACTAGTGTACAAGGTGATGAATGAGTAAGATTTCACAGAGTATTGGAGCATGATAGCGAAGAAGTGCTAGATAACAAAATTGATGTATGGCGCCGATGCCACTGATTCTTGAAATGATAGTCTCGAATGTATGGTGTGCTGATAATGATCACAATGTGATTTATATATGTGTAATATGTTCTGATACTTGCGGAAGGAACTGTTATTTTCCTGGAGAAAGCCCCATAAAATGATTCTAATTAACCTATCATGCGGAGTGTATGCCAAAAAGCAAGGAAACAAAACACCCTGTACAAAACAAGGACACCCCACTTCAAAGACACTGTACACAAAAAAAGATAGATATACAAACACAGTCTCCAGCACTCGAATGGACATAACCATCACAATGGATGCATACTATTATCACGCAAGTTCTGTACCATTAGCATGCATTATACAAAAAAAAAAAAAAAAAAAAAAAAACCTTGGCTTTCTTATTCTTCTTAAACAACCACTTCGAACTGCTCCTCTATCTTCATAAGTGTAAACCTCCTCTGAAAAAACTTGAGTTGTCATATGATGGAGACATCACAACTCTGGAAAGTTTTCGAGTGCGCTTGTCTTTGAGGGAGCAATTTGTGGTGGAGAACGAGCCTTTTTCCTTAACTGTGTAGGAGGGTCTACGAAATCTATCATCACTGTCATCTGATTGCACTGAGAACAAAAGAAGAATGACATAAGGGTTCATGCAATATAACAAACAATACATATTTTAATTAGGCAAAAATTATTCCTCCAAAACAAGTATTTTATTTTCTCAAACAAGAATAAATAAAAAATGCTTCAATGCCATTTCACATAAGCAAACAATAAAGAACAAAAATCCCGAGCACATTTTGCTGAGTACTAAAATCAACCAGAAAATGGGGAAAATTGCAACAATATCAACTAGCACTTCTAACCTTATAAAATGTTGATATATGGCCAGAAAACGGGCTCTTATTTTAGCCGGAAAATTATGGTAAGATTCCGCCTGAAATGGTCTCATCTTTCCCCATGTTGAGTGTGAAATTTAACTGGTGATTTGGGGGTGGGTTGGGGTTTCGGGTACGTAGTGATGAAACTGGATAATGAATGGGTAGGTGATGAATAGGCATGGACCGGTGAAGAGGGGAAATACATCCATAGCAAAATTAAAATATTTTATTCCACCACAATAAAAGACAAAAAAGATCCATTTCCTTTTCACTAGAAACAATTTTGGGTATGTTTTCTTATGATACTTGTCTCCCCATAAAATACTCTAGATATAAAAATAAACTGCAAATCACACATAATCAAAATCCCACATTAAATTGGCATATTTAAGGTAAAAACGCCGGCATCCTACAACCATCACCCATTTTGCATCACATCAGCATATGCAGCATTTGCTGAATCAGCTTGTAAACCTAGCCCCTATTTTAGACATTACCTCTTTAAGCTAATTTAGAAAAAATTAGAAAAGGGTGTACCAATACTTCCTCCATTTTTTAAAGATGGCTACATTTGTAAATGTTGCATTGTTCACACAAATACTTTGACTTAAAATTTTATCATGATTATACAAGTTAAAATATAGTCAAGTGAGATCTTGTTAGATTCATCTCGGCTTGTAGTTTTTAGATATCGAGCTTTTAGAATTTTGACTTACTGAACTTGAGTTATTAATAATTTAAAATATTCATTGGACTGCGTACTGGATGGGTCCGTAGCAAACATTAAAAACCAGAGGAAGTATTATTCATAATACTAGCTACTAGTAGCACAACAGGAGCTACCGAAAGGAAAATCACTAAACTTATTACTACATTTATTGCCAATAAATAAATACCAAATTTACAACCGGTGGCTTGGGAACCTGAGCTCACTAAATGAATAATCAATCCATTAGAAATGTCTATCAAAATATCAAATAAATGAGCACCTGAATTTCACTACAGCAATTAAAAAGAAAATGGAATGATGAACAAAATAGAACAGTTTCTCAATGGGGTTTATCGCGAATAGAGCTCAAGTTAAAAGATCCAAACTAGTTGAATTTACAGTTGGCCAGTAATCCTTTTATGTACTTTCTTTGGCATACTTTTGTGTTTCCTCAGCCACCTTAGCCCACTCGATTCCAATTTTCTCATGATATGTGATCTGTAAGACAATTATAAGATTGGTTAGTAAAAAGAGATCCATATTATATCCATTTTCAACAAGACAATGGTATTCTACAAAAAATGGAACTTAATGACGTACCTGATTCACAACAAAACCCTTCAGCATCTCAACAAAGTCAGCTCGCCTTTCTCTATCAACCCGTAAAATTTCAATTTTATTATGTTCCTATAAAGACGCGGAAAAAGTTAAAAATAAATATCAATAAGGAAAATCAATTATTGCTTCCCTCGAGGTCTGGATATGTAAAATATATCGTAGGGAGGTGGTGATAACCCCCAATACAATTATAAGGGTGCATCCAATCCAAAAGTACAAAACAATGTTGATGGATTATCTGCCAAGATATACCTTTAATTATCTATATGAACATCAACAAATTTATATATAAAAAAAGACTTTTCTATAGATATTGTTAAAATTGAAAGTAGATGAATTAGTGTCATGGAACAATGAAAGCAAATAGGTAAGCCCAAAAGGAACAATCAAGTGCACAGTGCCATTCAAACAATAGCATACTCAAGTTTGTTGGCACATGACTGCACTTCAAACTTATTGTAGAGCATTGCGATATCACCAAATTTATAGATAAACATTACTCAAAGACTCTAGAGTAAAAACAAGGAACACAACACAACAAGGAGATTATTAAACAACTTTCCTACATACACCAACTTTACTACATACATCAGTGATTCTTAAACAAAAACAATAGGAAAATAAAAAATACTATCAAGGTACACACTATAAAGGATCCAGATGGGCACCTTAAAAGGTCCCGGCAATACATTTTTAGGAATATGTATACAATTGGAACCCCGTGACATCCAGCAGTAGACCAAGACCTAGGTCCAGGGGTTCACACGAAACCCACTATTTTGACCCAGAGGGGAGTGAAATTCATGAATAGAAAAATATTTGGTAGCGGAAGATTGGCATCACAATGCACGCCATTGCACACTATGGATACTTGTGAGTGTCCACGTGGTCTTTGACATCAGGTAGAGATGAGGGCATAAGGTCCTACCTACTTAGGTGATGAGGGAATAGCCTCCTTAATACAGGAGAAGGACATAAGGACACAAGTATGAGGATGCCACACAATTGACTAAGGGAAAATGCTCAAAGCTAGATGGGCACCTTCAAATGGGGACAATTGGACCAAGTTCTTGACAAAAAGCGCCTAGGGTATTGTTATTTCAGTAATAAGTGGGACCACATGACACACGATCAAGGACAAGAATTACTCAAGACTCAACGAGACAAATCAAGCAAAACCATAGCACCAATTTCATCTTTCTATAATATAACCTGAAACCTAAGAATTAAGTATCAGTGTAAAATGTAACGAACTAGAAAGCTAGCAGTAGAAGAGCTAATACCTTGATTCTATCATATTCTTTAATTGCACAGCTTTTAGCATCCTCTGTTACCCTAATAGCCTGATTCACATCATCCAATTTGCGGGCTCTTGACTTGTCACCACCAAAAACTTTAGTTGATGCTGCTTCAAGCTTTTCAGCTTTTGAACGCAAGGAAGATAGTTCAGATATAAGAGTTTGCATAGTCAATAAAGCACTGGCACGTTCAGAGAATGCATTATGTGCAGCTAACAACATCCCCATATGTTCTAGCAGCGTATCCTACAATAAGAAGGAAAGAAAAACAGCCACAAATTACAAATCAAGGAGCAAGTTGCACTAGAAAAACAGGAGAACGCAAAAGAAAATGTAATGCATTTATTATACCAATTGTTGTGTGATTCAAACAATGTTAGTCATTGATCATTCATTTATATGTTTTTAGACAGGACAAAAAACAAGACCTAAAATCAAGATATATTATGATGCTAGAAATCATATGTGAGGATGAAACAAATACTTTTTTAAGAAACATCAAGTGAGTTCATAAAAGATGTTATTTGATATATATAGCATAGCTTTTGGTATGCGAAAAGAACTTGAATTCTCAATGACATGTAATTTCTTACGACATCCTTGTTTTCCAGAAAACATGAATCCTGCTATTAAGTAATTTACGTTGAACTATCTTGCTCATTCGCTATTTTGCCAGAGAAAGGGGACTATAACAATTCATTAGCTGCCTTCATTTGTTTGGTTAATACATATAAGTTGCACTGGACTAAAATTTTTCTTTCTTGTGAAGATTATTCATTTTTCACTCCACAGCTGAACTGCACACATGGGTTTAAAATATAGACATAATTTTACAAGAACATATACAAGGTATAAATTATACATATACCTATCTAAGCATTTGCATGCATGTGAAACATTTAGGAGTGTGTGTGCACATACAAACAAGTATATACCTACCTATGTACTTGCGTGTATGTCTAGGAGATATAAATGTTATACATATATGACATACGAACAAGCATATTATATAGCACATTTTAGCTGAAAACATCTAAAAGAATATGAAGATGTTTTAGGGTAAGTAAATATTACTATAAACTTCTGAAATTAGTCAAATTACCCATCCTTCACACCAAACTACCAAAGTAAAACATCCAAGCTACCATTGAGATTGCCTCAACATTCAATTGAATTATTCTCACTAGCAGATTGTACAAATAGAAGTATTGACCAAAAAAAAAAAAAGAAATTTGCTTACAAAATGATTAACAGTCTGCCTATTTAACCCTCTGTACAATCTGCTCACTTTTACCCCTGCAGTGGCTATGCTTTTCATGTCTTCAGCCCTTATCCTTTGTGTATTCATTGTTGCCTGCTCATTCTCAAACTTTGTCAACTTAATAAAAGCTAACCCTAGCTCTCCTATTGTCTCCCCCATGTCTTGCTGTGCCTTCACCAGAGATTCTGCCTTCCAGACCAAAATACACAAACAGATAAATGCAATTAAAATAGGCAATTAATCTAAATCTTATTGAAACATAAGAACGACAATTTGTCACTCAAAATCTTTACTTGCTTGCCCAATATTAACACCCCATATACAAACAAGCTTTTCTTTAAGAAAACAGAATCATGGTACAGAAACAAGGCATGGATATTGGGTGTAACCTGTTTTGATGCATTAGTGAGATGCTTTTCAAGGTTCCACAATTTCTCCTTCTTCTCCAAGAATTCCTTGTCTTCCTCCTCCACAGGAGGCTTTGAATTGCCCCAATCATTGACAACCGATTGCTTAAATTCCTTGAAGAACCTTAGCATGTCTCTCCCACCTTTAGCAGTGTGCACTACATCCTGTGGCTCAATCACACCACTTGACTCCGCTAAAAGCTGCTTGGGCAGCCTCACGGCCCCATCAAGCATCCTCGATGCCATATCAATGCTTGTGGGAAGCGGCATTCTGCCCTCCACTGTCAAAAACACCCTCAACTCATCGCTTTTCATAATCAATGGGTGCTTTGCAAGCCTCCTCAAGTACTTCTCCAATTCCACCCTCCTCTGCTCCACAAAATCTTGCTTCTGCATTACTTGACTCTCAACAACACTTTTATCCGGGCGTGGTGGAATAAAAAACCCTCTGTAACTTTCGCTCAGTCGATCCGAAAGGGTAACAACGTCTTTAAACCGCCTCCTGGTGCTAAAAGTCGATCCTCCATAATCCGCAATGTTCGTGTTCGTGGTGATCTTATACGTGAAATAAGTATTTCCCCCAGGAACAATCGAACTGGAGGGTTCAACCTCCTTCTGGGGATTCGAAACGTCAATGTCCAAATACTCGGCGCTTGAGGACTCAGATCTCGGCGACGAAATCCCTAAATCTTGCGAGATCTCCCGGTTTCCATTTGATTCGGGGGGGCTGTGGTTAAAGGGGCCGACAATGACGTCGGCGTAGGAAGGGGAATCGAGCGATGGGGGTGAACTGGGGAAGGAAAGGGGATCTTTGACGGAGGGAGATGTGTCAACAGACGGCGGCGAACTGAGGGGATGGTCCGCGGCGGAGGCGGAGAGTGTGGTCATTGCGCTGTGGTAATTGGAGGCGAAGGTGTCGGCATGGGCAGGGGAGGAAGCATGATCGTTGTCCCTGCCGTCGTCGTTGTCGTCGAGGGTTAGGGTTTGCATTTGGTCTTCGGCGGGAAGAGGGTGGCGGGGCGGAGATTGTTGATAATTGGGGTTGGGCGGCTGGTCGGCGAGAGGATGATCATCAGTGTGCGAATCCATCATCGAACTTCCCAAAGCTAAACACAAACCAAACGGCTCAACGAATTCAAGTTATTCCATCAGGCGAATTAATTCCATCTAGATCTATCTCTCCAACTAGGATAATACTAGTACGATCGGAGTACTACTTCCTCCGTCTCAGTATAATTGTTACGTTTGATTTTTTGACACTATTCACTGTTTAATTTTGATTCAAATTTTTATCATAGTTACGTAAGAAAAAACATAGTCAACTGAGATCTTGTTAGATTCGTCTAATCTTGTAGTTTTAGACAATCAAAATTTCATATTTTTTATTATACACAATTTAAATTATTAACCGTTGAAAATGTATATTGACATACGTGCCGGGTGGGTCCGTGACAAAAATATTGAGACGGAGGAAGTAGTTTATTGTAGTAGTAATTTTTAAGTCATTTCAGAAAAATATAGATTTTTTTTTGGATCACAATTCAGACAAATATTAGTTAATTAAACAATTAGGTTTTTAAATAAACTTAACTGAATAGAATAAATAAAAATATGAGCAAAAAAAACAATAGAATAAATAAATACTACTATAGTTCCAGCTTACGGTTAATTTAATACTCCCTCCGTTTTTTTATAAATTCTAAGATTTGCAAATTTGGTACTATTCACACATCTACTTTGACTTAAAGTTTTGTCATAGTTATACAAGTTAAAATATAGTCAAGTGAGATCTTGTTAGATTCAAGTAGTTTTTAAATATTGAACTTTTAGAATTTTTACTTGTACCGCATTTGAGTTATTAATGATTTAAAATATGCATTGGACTACATGCACTGTGGGTCCGTTATAATTTTTAGAAAACATATGGGGTATTTTTAATGTTTTTATACCGTTTATTTTTAAATTTAATTCAATTCCATTGCAAATGTAATTTGTATGAATTGAGCTCCCATACATCTTTACCGATACATGAGTGTCAATATTTACCAAAAGAAAATTCATTGCAAATAAATAATTAAAATATTGTCTAAAATAAGTTTAATAACATAATTTTAAAATATACTCCATATTTTTAGTTTTATTTTTATATATTTTAGATATTAATTATTAAATGAGTAAATTGAAATTTGTAAGAGGAATAATGGAATAATAATTATATGTGTAATATAGCTTATAACTTATAGCACTAAATGTGTGATACTTACTAGTATTTCATACTCCTCCGTTTTTTTAAAGGTTACATTTGATTTTGGCACAGAATTTAAGGAACATTTTAAAAGTGCTTTAGTTTAAAATTTGTAATATAATTATAGATTACTTTTTTAATTATTACATTTGTAGCTATAAAAGAAAAGTGTGGCGCTTATTTTAATCATACTTATTTTTTAAAATAAGTATTAATCTACATTTTAAAACTTTTAAAATATTCTAAATATAGAAATATAATACTTATTTTAAAGCACCTATAAAACGAAAGTATAACTTTAAAAAAAAAAAAAAAAACCAAAAAACCAAAAAACGAGAGTACTAAATTTTGAGACATAAAATTTGTGTGCAATACTAATACTAGTGGAGTATTAAATATTTAGTAATTTTGTAGACATACCATAAAAGTTATTCCATCTTTTTTTAAATAATTGTCTCTTTCAGTTCAATTTCAATATCTCATGTTTGTATTAATTAACTCATAAATTTATATTTTTACCTTTAAACTAAACTTATTCTTAATAAATATCAAGAAATAGTATTTATGGGAAGTGAATAACAATATAGTAAAAATATATCATAATTATCTATAACTATCTAGAAATAATAATTACTACCTCTGTCTAGTAATGTTTATTACGTTTGTGAATATGCTACTATTCACACACAGATTTTTACTTAAAGTTTAGTCATAGTTATACAATTTATAATATAGCCAAGTGGAATCTTGTTAGATTCGTCTCGTCGTATAGTTTTTAAATATGGAACTTTTAGAATTTTTACTTATGTCGAACTTAAGTTATTAATAATTTAAAATATGCATCGAATAGCGTGACAGGTGGGCCTATCAAAAAGAATATGAGACAGAAAAAATATTATGGAACACTTTTTAATTTCTAAAAAGACAACTAAAAAGAGATGAAATAAAAAAATATTGGATTGTTGCATGGTGGTTGGTTAATGCTAGATTTGACAGAAAGAAGAGTATCCATATTAGTATGGTGTAAAAAGGAGAGTGAACCCTAGACTTTGTTTTTTTGTGTGTTGTGCCATTTGATTTGATTTGATTATAAACTTGGATTTAAAGCATAAATAGGTATCACGTTACGTTTAAAAGTATATTAGGATACCTTGATGGTAGTCTTAGACAGAGGTAGTATCAATTGAGATATTATTGGATTCATCTAATCACGTAATTTTATAATACTCTCTCTCTGTTTCATTATTTATGTCTCAAAACTTTTGGATACGTCATTCAATGCACTTTTTTAACACTTAATATCTTAAAATGTGCATATGTAAAAATTATGTAAAATATATATTCTAAAACTACATGATTAGACGAATCTAACAAGACCGAACTTCACTATACTTTTTCGTATATAATTACGATAACATTAGGTCAAAGTTGATCAATAAACAACGCTAAAGTCAAAGTGAGACACTTTGAACAGGACAGAGGGTGTATTACATTTTTATAATTTTTACTTATATATAATTTGATTATTAATGGTTAAAGATGTGTATTGGATTGTGTGCAATTGACAGGTTAAAAAAAAGGAGGGAGTATTTTTTGCCATCTAGTCTACTCCAATAATATAGTACTCCCTCCGTCCCATTACAAATGTCCTACTTATTATTTTTGAATGTCTTATTACAAATGTTTCTTTCTATAAGTAAAAATAATTTTCCCCTTCAACTGCGCGGGGAAGGTGGAAAAGATTGTGGAGTATCAAGTGTCCGACGAAAGTAAAGTTGTTGACATGGAAGGCTGTGCAAGGTGCTCTTCCAGTAAAGACGATCCTTGCTGCGAGAGGGTGCTTGCAGAATACCAATCTTGATTGTATATTCTGTGGGTTGTTTCCAGAAACTGTGGAACACCTATTGTGCCAATGTGTGGTGACAAGTTTGCTTTGGTATAAAGGCATAGAATGTTTTGGGGTATGCTGGGCTATCCCAGGTAAAGTGGATAATCTTATTGCATGGTGGCTTGATTTTGAACCGAGAGCTGGACGAGGGGATTGTTGGAGGATGACTGGGTTGGCAGTGGTGTGGACTATATGGAAGTGGCGTAATGATGTCATATTTAAGGGTACTCCTGTGGACAGACATATGATGGAGGACGAAAGTCAAATGGAGGGTGGGACTGTGGTGGAAGGCAATGAAGGAGGGGGAGAATGTTAACCTAACATACTCAAGTAACTCATTTCCAAACGGATGGGAGAGGTACAGGACACAGGTATCGCGGGCTGCAAGGAGGGGTTTGGTGTGGATCCGTCCGGAGGTGGGGTGGTGGAAGATTAATACGGACGGCTCTTCGTTCGGGAACCCGGGGCAAGCGGGAGTCGGTGGTGTCATACGGGATGAGGCTGGGAAAATTATTTTCATACTTTCGGACTATATTGGTGTCTCGGATTCAAATACAGCAGAGATAATGGCCATAAAGAGAGTGTGCGATGCCATAGTGAGAGATCAATGATTTCCGCTACCAAAGCTAATCTTTGAAAGCGATTCAAGCAACGTGGTGGCGTGGCTCAAACCTGATAAGATCCCTTGGCGGTTTCACTATATGCTGGGCACGATTCAGACAGTCTTTCGTTTTGCAGGGATAGTGAGAATACAACATGTCATGAGGGAGCGCAATGAACTTGCACATGAATGGGCAAAAAAGGGAGCGAAAGGGGAAAGCTGCTTGGAAGAATGGTTCTGATTTGTCCCACACTATTTCCTGATATCGAGTACATTTGTTGGTTATGTTATCAGAAGGGTGAGGTTGTTTGATTCTGAAGACATCTGATGTTTGGTACTTACACGTTAGAAGTTGTAGGACAGTAATGGGGGCTTGTATTTTATGGTGGAATGAGGGTGCAACTATGTGCAACTCTATGTATGCTGTGTGTAAACTGTTTGGGTTCGGCCTTACGGGCGAGACGGAATGAAATCTTTCAATTTCTCCTAAAAAAAAAAATTCCCTTCAACAACTATGTGGACCCCATCATATACTTAAAAAATCAACTCTACCTTAATTTTCATACCCAACAATAACAAGACGTTTGAAGTGGGACGAAGGGAATACTATTCATTAGACTAGCTTTAACAATGACAAGGTCCCCATGAGATGGACCTCCATGTCATCATTTAATAAAAGAATAATTCAAAATTAGATTGGTAAAATAAGCTTAGGGTCGACCAAACCAAAAATCCAACCACATGATCCCTTTCACTCCACCATTTAAAATTTGACACTTGTACTAATTTTATTGGGTAGTAAGTTATATTGTTTTTATTTAATTAAACTTAATATATCTTTTATTTAATAGTATAATTGTATAAAATATAAAATATATCAAAAATTTTATTTTTTAGTTCCCTATAAATATACACCAATCTTGAGATAATAAGAATATCCTTAATTTTTATAATTATTTTAATTTTAATTTTTAATATTCTTTATAAATATACAACTAATTTTTAATTTTGTCAATTTATTACTAAAATTTAGGTTACCAAAAAATAATATTAAATTTTATAATTATTTTAATTAATTTATTTTATTTTAAAAATAAAAAATTATTATGATAAATAATAAGAATAATTATAATGAAATGGTTGGATGGTTGGGTGGTTATTGATAAAGTATGTAAAATTAGGATGGTTGGGTTGGGGTAAATATTGATGAGTTGGAGGAAAGAGAAATTAATAAAATAATGAGATGGTTAGATGGTTGGGTGGTTGGAGTGGTCATGGATAGAGATAGTTTTAGTGCCTCAACAGCCCGACCTTGGCCTTCTAAAATCCTGTTCCTGGCTATCCCTCCAACTCCTAGGGCTACAACATTACTCCCTCCATTCCTTTTTAGTTGTTTTTTTAGAAACTAAAAAACGTTCCAAAATAGTTGTCATTTTACATATTTATATCATATTTTTCCAATATTACCCTTATCTTTTAATAAATATTACTCCTAGAATATTATGTAATATCTCACAACTTCAATTTTACTTTTTCTAGAGTAGGGATAAAAGTAGAAAATTAACCAATAATAATGACATTTCTTGATATGTGTGATTTTTACTAAAACGTCATTTAATAAGGAATCGAGGGAGTACAAAATTACAAGCCCAAGGAGTATATAATAATATGAATAGGATTGGTAGAATAATTCGTCTCACAATTCATTCTTTATCTCACCAACAAACCATGTATGTTAATCAATTAAATTATCATAATCCTCATGAAATGAGTGGACTTTAATTCATAGTATATAGTGAATAGATGATATGCATAAAAGAAGTAAATCATCAACTATAATAATGTAGAGTAGCAGTAACATTTTGACCTTGGAAATTGTATTATAAAGTTATGCATGATCCCTTTATGTTGTTGTGTTGGGATGAACAATAATAAGTCAAATTACATTTACAGGAGAGAAAGATAATTAACACACAAAGTCATTACCAAAACCGAATACATAATTCAATGATTGTCAGTAAAGGGTTATGGTTATGGTTTGACGACTTGTTACCACGTTTCACACCCTGCTGACCTACAATAATCAATCAATCTTGAGAGTCATTTTTCAGTTATATATATGTTGAAATAATGGAATGGGTTCGTATGCAGACATCCGCATTTCCGGACGTGTTATACTCTAGTATGTATTGTGCTATTACATTTGTTACACACATGGCAGTATATTTATATAATTTACTTGCCTTCTTATATACCTCATAATTGACATTAAAGTAGGGATGTTACACGTAATTTGATCCGGTAATTGTGGAATTTATGTGGCTCAAACACGTGTGCTGGGACAACCTTATTGTCCGAATATTTGTAGATTTTATGTATTTTTTAATTAAATATGCAGATTGTGTGGGCCTATTTTGACAAATCTAGCTAGTGGACCACATTTGGACATATTTTGTATCATCCATTCTATAGTGTCATAACATCAGAAAAGCTCAATAGAAGGTTCCACTTCCCCGCCAGCATAATTTCCGAATTACAACCCCTCCGTCGAAAGTGAGAGTCGAAAGGGAGCGGTTTCATCACCCAAATTCCCCCTCCGTCGAAATTGAGCGATTTCTTCACTAGAATTTCCGATTCCGCGTCGATTCACCAATTTTCTCCAACATTTTCAGCGGCTCTCTGTGGGAGTTTGATTTCAGCCGTATCAGGGTTGCACATAATGAAAATAGCATCAGTCAACCAGGGTAAGAACATTATATTCACTGCTATGCAGCACAGAGTTCACCATATCATTCCATAGCATTCGGAAAATCATTACTGTAACAGGTCCAGAACACAATTACACAAGCTCCGTAGCATCATTATTTAATTCTGGTTACCGTTTCAGAATGATTCTATCATCTTGCTTTCGGTGTCCAGTCGAGAATGATTCTGCATTTTCATTTTTGCAATTGTCTCGGTCCCCTTCCATATTTGCCTCATCAATGTATTGGAAGTTACAAATCATGCAAAAATTAAGGGATGTAATTTCGGTTATGAAATATCCACATTCCATGTTTATTAATTGGCTGGCAAGGAAATGAGAGCATTGATTTTACACGCGTAGCACTACCTCAACTTTGCCAGAACATGTCTGGATTTGCAGATTGTAGTTTCGTCCGCATAGTAACTTAATTGTGAAATAATAACCCACTCACTGTATTAGGTAAAAGGCTACCATATGCATATGCACACCTGTTATCTCCATATTGGTTTGTTAAGTTGATGTAATTGTTTTGGTTACTAACTGCTCTTCTCTCCTAGGCTATATATAGGGGGTGAAAGTGGTATGGTAAATATCCACCGATCCGATGCCATATTCGATTATATTCGAATCCGAATCCGTATCCGACTATCCGGCTGGATACCGTATTCGTAATATTAAAATCCGAATCCGTATTTTAATATCCGCATTCGTATTCGTATCCGAAAATATTTGACCGTATCCGAAAATATCCGACCGTATCCGAAAATTGATAGGATATTATCCGGATTTTAAATATGGATATCCGAATATATTAATATATTATTATTTATTAATTAAAAATTATCAATAATTATAAAAAAATCAAATTATCTGATAATTATCAAATTTTCAAAAAAAATTATCCGATAATCTATATCCGATTAAATCCGTATCCGTCATATATCCGTCCCGTATCCGTACCGTATTCGTAATCCGAAATATCCGAAACCGTATTCGTATCCGGCTTATCTGTATTCGATTCCGAATTTGAAAAATAAAATATGGATAATATCCGTATCCGACACTATCCGACCGTATCCGTACCGTTTTCATCCCTAGCTATATACTAACCTTAGCTTGAACATATTTCCATGTAGAGATCGATGCATGTCATGTTTCATTATATTTCCATATTTCGATCCAGTATTTCTGAATCAATTCCGTTGAAATGTTGAATAAGTAATTTCCATGTGTTGAACGAGTGTTTTGTATATGTTGAGTGTTTTTTATACAGCTCATTCACTATTAATTACCCAACACACATCATTAGCATTCAACACAAAGTACCTATCGGATTAACACGACATCACATGCTGAATTTTTCTAATTGAGCATTTTTAATATTAAAATTATCACAAATAATGAGGTAATGATCAAGCTCCCTCATTTCAACTTTCTCTATAAATTGTTATATTTTATGTATTTTTTTATTTTTTTTAGGCTTATAAGGAGCTCCACAATTATTATACAAGAAACACATAATTAACTATCAATATAGAGTTCAAATTTAAAACCTTTAACTACCCATTGTTTAAATTTTACCACCAGTTTATCCCGATGTGCTGCGATGTGCATAATTTTTCAATATTACACTTCAGTTTCTGCTCTGTATTGGACAGACCTTTTCAACATATACTGTACTAGGTTACTAGTAGTAATTGACGAAAATTTTGACATGATCAATAGCTTGTAATATCGTGTATCCATTTAAAATTATACTACTATAGATTATGCATCAAGTTTCAACCTTTCCTCTATAGTGTGAGCATATATAATAAATTAATTAATTTCATTTTCCTCCACATTTGTCTATCCTATCGATTTCAAATCCACATTAAAAACTAATAAGAAGAGGAATCATATACTGTACACTCCATATAAAATTCCATGGACCTTTTTCCATGTAATAAGGTCACACAATTGTGTAGCTTTAACTAATTATTCAATTTTTTTTGACTTTCTCAACCAAATTAATAACAAAACATATTTCAGATATACAACACCCAAAATCTAACCAAAGAAAGGGATGTGAAAAGATTTAAAAAAAAAGGCTAGTGGATACACCAACTCCTCTTTGTAGTTGGACTATCTCTTGCAAGCATTTCAGACTACTTCAACCTTCTTCACTCCCCCAAGTCTTCATAGTAGTTATCTTCACTGTTTATGTTTTCCCACTTTTGTCCACTCCCATTTCAGTATAAATAGACACCCCAACATGCAACCTTGGTTCAAACAACAGATTAAGTCATCAAGATATAAGTATTAATAGAACAACAGTACAATGGGTGCCCTTTTTGGCTGCTGCATCACTAGGCCATTGTTGCTCCTCTTAGCACTTGTCTCTTGTCTGGCATCCTTAGCATTTGCGCAGGAAACTCGCTACTACAACTTCATTGTATGCGTCCTCCTCTTTCTTTCGGTTTGTATTTCCTCGATGCTTTTAGTATGCGATGATCATCATCGACGCATTGTTCCTTTTTGTAGGTTCAAGAAACTGCTGTTAGGAGGCTGTGCAGAACTCAAAACATCATCACGGTGAACGGGCAGTTCCCCGGTCCAACTATCGTCGCGAGAAATGGGGATTCGATGGTCATCCGGGTGACCAACAGGGGACGTTACGACGTGACCCTTCACTGGTAAGTAATAATCCTAAGAATTTTGCGTATGAAGAAGAAACTATAGCTTATGAAGCGATGCGTTATGGTTATATCATTTTGTACGTAGGCATGGGCTCCGACAGATGAGAACTCCGTGGGCGGACGGACCTGAGTTCGTGACGCAATGCCCTATCAAGCCAGGAGGCACGTACACGTACCGGTTCAAGATCGAGAACCAAGAAGGCACGCTATGGTGGCACGCTCACAGCAAATGGCTGCGCGCGACCGTCTATGGAGCCTTCGTTATATTTCCGAATTCTGGCTCCTCTTTCCCCTTCTCGACGCCTAAGATTGATGTCCCAATTATTCTCGGTAAGCAGCATTCTCCTTCTAGTGGTTATTTTTTAGTTTAAAACACGATATTCATTCTTATAATCACACGGTTTTTTTCAAATGGTTAACAGGAGAATGGTGGGATAGAAACATCGTCGATGTCCTAAGACAGGCCGTGTTCACGGGAGCTGCTCCGAACATCTCGGATGCCTACACGATAAACGGTCAGCCTGGCGACCTGTACAGATGCTCCAGCCAAGACACGGTGAGAATCCAAGTAAACCAAGGCGATACGGTCCTCCTCCGAGTCATCAACGCCGCGCTCAACCAACAGCTCTTCTTCTCAGTGGCCAACCACAGACTAACCGTTGTTGGAGCCGATGCTGCCTACAACAAGCCATTCGCGACCGATGTCATCATGGTCGGTCCAGGGCAGACGACGAACGTCCTCCTCACAGCCGATCAACCACCAGCACGGTACTACATGGCTGCACGCGCCTACGCCTCGGCCAGGAACGCCCCATTCGACAACACGACCACCACAGCCATTCTGGAGTACAGAACAGGCTCGGGACGATCATCGCCTGTATTGCCTCAATTACCGGCCTTCAACGACACCAACACGGTCACAGCGTTCACGAGCCAATTGAAAGGCGTACCGGCCATAGCTAAGGTCCCCAAACAGGTCGACGAAAGCTTGTTCTTCACCATTGGCTTAGGCTTCGTGAATTGCACCCCGGGGCCTCGTTGCCAGGGGCCCAACAACACGCGGTTCGCGGCGAGCATGAACAACGTGTCCCTCGTTCTCCCCAGGAGAACTTCTTTGCTACAGGCCTACTACCAGAACATCCCCGGCGTGTTCACCACCGATTTCCCTCCGACCCCGCCCGTGGAATTCGACTACACGGGGAACGTGAGCCGGGGGCTCTGGCAGCCGACTTTTGGGACCAGACTGTACAGGCTGAAGTTCGGTTCGAATGTGCAGATCGTGCTGCAGGACACGGCGATTTTCGCCACGGAGGACCATCCGATCCACCTACACGGATACCATTTCTTCGTGGTTGGACAGGGATTCGGGAACTTCAACCCGAGAACTGATCCCGCCAGCTTCAACCTTGTGGATCCGCCGGTGAGGAACACGATTGATGTTCCGGTTGGGGGATGGGCGGTGATCCGGTTCGTGGCTGACAATCCAGGGGTTTGGCTGTTCCATTGTCACATAGATGCGCATCTGACGTGGGGGTTGGGAATGTCTTTCTTGGTGGACAATGGGAAGGGGAAATCGCAGACCATTGAGCCGCCGCCGGCTGATCTGCCGCGGTGCTAAGGAGCCATGGACGCAGCGTATAGGCTATATATATAGGCTGTAGCTGAAATGATTGGAGAAGAAGATGAGTTCAAAATTGCCTTTGGTTTTCGTCCTCTGTTTTATGGTCTTGTTGAATTAGCGTTGGTCATTGTTTATTGGATTCTCTCAGTGTCCAAAATTTGAGTAGTGTAATGTATTTGCAGATTGCAACTATGCAATCTAATTTGAATTGATGCAATAAAATTAAAAGGTTTTGTATTGAAGATTATGTAAGTGAATATTTTTGGAGGGGCTGTTGTATTTATATTTAGAGCATGTTTGGAATGGCTTTTTTCCAAGTGCTTTTGGCTTTTGCTTCTGCCAAAAACACTTTTGAAGGAAAAAGAGTTTGTTTTTGCTTTTTAGAAAAAGCAAAAGCACATCGAAAAGCTGCAAAAGTGCTTCTGAGAGAAGCAGCCCAGGGTGGGCTGCTCCGAAAAGCAGAAGCCAAAAGCACCTAGTAATGTGTGCAGAGTCATAAATGCTCCTATTAATTTATTTAAACTACACTAAAAATATACACTATCATATATACTACCTCCGTTCTCAAATAAATGATCCATTTGCATAGTAGTCACTATTCATTGAGTAACTTTGATAAATTTTTTTAATATAGTTATATAAGAAAAAACACAGTCAAGTGAGATCTTGTTAGATTCGTCTAATCACGTAGTTTTAGAATATCAAATTTTCATAATTTTTTATTTATGTAGAATTTGAGTTATTAAACTTTAAAAATGTGTCTTGGACGACGTGAAATGCAGAAATGGTGCATTTAAAAGAGAACAGAGGAAGTAAATAACATATCCTTTTTGGTAATTTACACGTTTCAAAAGCACTTTTCACTTTTACACATCCAAACACACTTTTGAAAAAAAACTGCTTTTCAAACATTCCATCCAAACACAAAAGTTAGCTGCTTTTGCTTTTGGCTTTCACTTCTGCTTCTACTTTTAGCTTCTGTTTTTTTTAAAAGCCAATCCAAACGGACCCTTAGTGTTGAGCTTTGAGCCAAAAGTACATTTCCCCTGATTTTGCCTTTCCTTGTTAATCTATTGAGGGGACGCTGCCAATATATACCATTGATTCTTTGTGTCCAAATGGCATTATAAAAGTTCACATATTCTTTCTTTCTTTCATTTTTTTAAAAATAAATTTTTATGTTTTTGTAATATCATAAAGTCATTCCATTTCCACACATTTATTCGAGCAAATTAGTTATGTCAAAAGTACCTACAGTGAGTCTAGTCTATTTGGCATAATTAACTTAGTCAAATCTGAATGTAAAATTTGAATCATGATTGAATTCAAATCAGAAATGATAAGTTTAAAAAAAATATGGGTTATGTTAGCATCCAGAATGCCCATATTTCAGTAGGTCCAGATTTGCTATAAGAGAGTTGATTATGTGCTAACCAGATTATTCTTGCAATCATTTCTAATTAAGAAACCGTGTTAATTTGGGTAACGTGATAATCTGTTTTCATGATGGTTAACTGATGGTTTTGGTAATATTTATTTACACCATAATTTGATAAATTAACATTAGTGAATTGGAATTGGTATATCTTGATTCATCCCCGTCGTGCGCCATTTCTACACATTTATTTGATAAATTCAAATAGCACTAACTACACATTAAATAAGCCCACAACACTAACTATAAAATATACCATCACTTAGCATTAGTTATACAATTCATTAGCACACACATTCATATTATGCCACTATTTGAAATCATATAGAACTAAATATACATTAAATCAGCACATATCACTAATTATACAATATACCAGTACATAGCACTACCGGTGTGGTTCATTAATACAAAACATCTCTCCAGCACATACATTCATATATTATTCCCATAGTACATACTTCCTCCGTTCTCATTTAAGTGTTCCATTTGCATAGTAATAACTATTCATTGAGTAATTTTGATTTAATTTTTTCACATAGTTCTGTAAAATAAAACATAGTCAAGTGAGATCTTGTTAGATTCGTCTAATGACGTAGTTTTAGAATATCAATTTTTTATAATTTTTACTTATATGCAATGTGAGTTATAAACATTTAAAATTGTGTCTTGGACTGCGTAAAATGCAGAAGTGGAGCACTTATATGAGAACAGAGGAAGTATTATTAATAAGTTTTTCATCATTAATTTCACGGTCTAAAAATAAATAGCACTAACTACATTATTAAATTAGCACTGATCATTATTTACTCATACTAGAACATTCCCTCGACGTATGATTTCCTTCCTTACCAATTGTACCCAAAAAACAATTTTCCTAAATAACATATAGTTAATGCACAATTAGAGAAATAATAAAAATAGAAAGAATATCCACCTAATAAATGTACTCCACTTACTTAAAAAAAAATAATGTATTTTTAATTGAATCTATTTTTTTGAAGTGAAGAATAATCGAATCTATTTTTAATTTTCTAAAAGTAACAATTAATTTCAATTCAATAATTCTATTACAAAGATAATTTATTAAATTTTAAACTTCATCTTACTTTATAATACTATTCAATAATAATTGATAAAAATAGTGTTACCAAATAGGGTTTATATATTTGTAGCCAAATTCTATTAACGTAAAAGGGTATATATGTATATACTATATATATTTATATATAGAGATCAGAAATTTAGTTTAAAGTTTAAAGTTAATGAAAAACATAGTAGATGAGTTCTGCAGAATAAAATTATGAAGATAATATAATCAATCAATAAAATCATTGTAGTAATTAAATTATTTAATTAATAATGAAATCATACATAACCAACAGCAGTTGACTTGAGTGGATGGGGCTCTAGTCGCTTAAGGCCCTGTTCTCTAGGCCTTAATTTTCCTGGTCTGATCTGAATTTGTAAAATCTGATCTGGTCTGATCTGAATTTGTCTGATCTGATCTGAATGTTTCTGGTCTGGTCTGATTCCATCTGGTCTGATCTGAATTGATCTGATCTGGTCTGATCTGTTCTGATATATCTTATTTTATTTATATTTGGATTCTAATTATTTTTTCGATAAGCTATTTTGATTCTAATTAAATTATGGTAATAATAATAATATATAATAATAAAAATTAATAATTACTATTTAATATTTATTATATATAATAATAATAATAATAATAATAATAATTAATAGTTTTTATTATTATGTTTAGTTATTTTTGAAAATATTTTTGAAAGTATTTTATAATATATTTCAAAAATATTTAATGAAAGTATTTAAAGCTATATTTTGAAAGTATTTATAATATAAAATATATTAAAAACGTGACTAGTATATATAAATAATATTTTGAAGAGCAAAAAGAATATTTTGAAAAATACTTTTAAAATTAGTATTAAATAAGTACAATATAAATAATATTTGCATACAT
This sequence comes from Hygrophila difformis, assembly GCA_030278955.1. Lineage (NCBI taxonomy): Eukaryota > Viridiplantae > Streptophyta > Magnoliopsida > Lamiales > Acanthaceae > Hygrophila > Hygrophila difformis. Next base: position 47,857,442 of record JAOANR010000005.1, read on the forward strand.
TCCTATATGTTTTTGCCTTTTTTTAAAAAAAATATTATATGTAATTATGTAATTGTATTATAATGATCTGATCTGGTCTGAATGTTTCTGGTCTGGTCTGGTCTGGTCTGGTCTGATCTGATTTGATCTGGTCTGATCTGATCTGATTTTGGAAAAAAATAAGTAATAAGGTCTGAAAATAAGTTGTAGAGAACGGGGCCTAAGCAGGGTCTCGGGTTCGAGCCTTGTGTATGCAAAAACTACTTTTGGAAAGGCGCCCTTAATTGCCTTTGCAGATTCTCGAGTGATTAGTCTTGGGTTTAGGGATGTAATCGGATAGGGTAGGGTACGGGTAGGCTATCTCCACTCACTATCCGAAATATAATTACCATACCCTTACTCTACCCCTATTACCCTAAAATTAAATATCGGGTAGGATTCGAGTAATACCCGTCGGGTATGCGGATTATCCGCGGGTAAACGGGTACCCGAAATCTTAAATGTTACTTCCTCCGTTCCTTAATATTTGTCACGCACCCACATTTCACGCAATCCAATACGTGTTTTTAATCCGTAATAACTCAAATTCCATACAAATAAAAATTATGAAAATTTGATATTCTAAATCTATGCAATTAGACGAATCCAACAAGATCCAACTTGACTATATTTTATCTTATATAATTGTGTTAAAAAGTCGAATTAAAGTTACTCAATGAACAGTGATAAAAACCCCAACGTGCCAATTATAAAGGAACGGAGGAAGTACATGTTAACCGGTTCTACTCGACCCAACTTTAATAAAGAAAAAACATATTTTTTACCATAAAAAATAAATAAAACCTTCATTATTGCACGAAAATAAAATTTAAAAGAATATTTAAAAGAAACTGCTAATTTGCTAAAGCAACATATTATTCTTAAATCAGTAAAAAATTCATATATCTTTTTACTGTCAAATCTCAAATGCTAAGAGATATGAGGTATATATAAATAAATAAATATACAAACATATAAATAAATATATAAATATATCTCAATATAGAGTATAATATATATTTAAATATATATAAGTATATATAGATAAATAAATAAATAAATATATATTTAATCGGGTATCGGGTAGGGTAATCGGGTTATATATGAAATATGTACCTATCTGCATTCAGTATAGTTTATTTCGGTTTCGAGTAATACCCTATCCGTTACCCGATTATCTTTATCTTACCCGTGCCCGATACCCAATTACCCGACGGGTTACCCAACCCTACGGGTAAAGTTGACATCCCTACTTGGGTCCAATATGGTAAGGTGATACCCTGGTATTCACCTAAAATAATGAAATCATAAGTAAAAACCACAATCTCTAATTTATAGGAAAACTATTTAAAACAAATAGGTTCCCTAAACAGTAAAGATTGGAATCTCATGGCCCTCCCACTCTTTTGACCTGCACCACAATCTCTAATTTTTCACATAATCCATGGCTATATATGCAGCTAACCACTTTGTACTACCCTCTGAATTATTATAATTCCTTAATTAACAAAACACTATTGATTAGTTATAGTTTCCTGACTTTTTGGTTGGAAAGATGAGCCAACATTTCCATCAAAATGTCGCTTCCATTAAATATGATCAGATCAACTTACTTGGATCAATGGCATACATAACTTTTACACAACCAGTGGGTGCACCAAATCCTCACTCTCTATTGTACTTGTGTTGGTGCCATTGTTCACCCAAACCATGTTTTATGTGCCACTCAATATAAAATTTTCCTTTTGGGTTCCCTCTTTGCACTATAAAACGACGCAGACAGTCCCTTTATTTGTCTCATCAACCAAAGAAAGCCATAAACCAAGCAAAGGGTGATCCATGGCCCATCTCAACGTTCTTGCTTTCAAGCACCAATTCTGCATTCCTATTCTTCTTGCAGTGGCTCTCTTCTGCACTTTTGGAAATGCAGAGATTCACCACCATCAGTTTGTTGTATGTTTCATTTCTGGCTTTCTTACTACCATGTTTACTGTTGCATCATTCTGATTGTGTGTGGTGCTCGAATAGGTTCAACAAACGCCCGTGAAGAGGCTGTGCAGAACCCACAGCATCATCACGGTGAATGGGCAGTTCCCCGGGCCAACTCTGGCAGTTCGCAATGGCGACACCCTAGTCATCAATGTCATCAACGCTGCGCGATACAATGTCACTCTCCACTGGTAGGTTAATCTTTGCATCGAGCCATGTAACTTTTTTTGACAAGCACGCGACCTGAACACCGTGTGTGCTTGTCCTACAGGCACGGTATACGCCAGATGAGGACACCATGGGCCGACGGGCCAGAGTACGTGACTCAATGCCCTATCCAGCCTGGAGGAAGCTACACGTACAGGTTCACTATTGAGAATCAGGAAGGCACTCTGTGGTGGCATGCTCACAGCAGGTGGCTTAGAGCTACCGTTTACGGTGCTCTAATCATCTACCCGAAACTGGGCGTGCCTTACCCCTTCCCGATGCCCCAACGAGAAATCCCTGTACTTCTCGGTATGAAGAAACTAATCGAACCACAAGAATCTGTAGACACAGTTTCCAGCATTGCTACATTTTTTTTTTTTTTTCTCAAGGGACTGATGTCCAATTTCTGTGACAGGGGAATGGTGGGATAGAGACATCATCAGCGTCTTGCGCCAGGCGATATTCACTGGTGCGGCGCCCAATGTATCCGATGCTTATACCATCAATGGCGAACCGGGAGATTTCTACCGGTGTTCAAGCAAAGGTTAGCTACATGACATGTTTGGTTTGCGCCAAAAAAAACTGTCAAATACTGTATTCTTATAGTACAATTTTTTGGTGAATGGTTAGGAACCACAAGATTCCATGTGAAGTCTGGGGAGACGATTCTTCTGAGACTCATCAATGCTGCACTCAACCAGGAGCTGTTTTTCACCGTTGCTAACCACATGCTGACAGTCGTTGAGAATGACGCGGCCTACAACAAGCCTTTTACGACAAGAGTGGTCATGCTCGGCCCGGGACAAACCACGAACGTCCTCCTCACAGCTGATCAACCGGCCGGACATTATTACATGGCGACACGGGCTTATGCCACTGCACAGAACGCGGCATTCGACAACACAACCGGTACTGCCATCTTGGAGTATGAATCCGCGGCGTGCAAGTCATCAAAAACCGGCGCTGCCACAACCTCAAGAAGACCCGTGCTGCCCGTGCTTCCTAGGTTCAACGATACAGCTACTGTGACCGCGTACACGAGCCAAGTGAGGAGTCTCCTGTCTTCCCAGAATGGTAATGTTCCAACCCACATCGACGAGAACCTGTTCTTCACGGTTGGATTAGGCCTCGTGAACTGCGCGCCAGGGCCGAGATGCCAGGGCCCCAACAACACCCGTTTTGCTGCTAGTATGAACAATGTATCATTTGTGCTTCCACGAAGGACATCTTTGTTGCAAGCCTACTATCAAAACATTCGGGGAATTTACACGACGGATTTCCCACGTGTCCCTCCGGTTGCATTCGACTACACTGGCAATGTGAGCCGTGCGCTGTGGCAGCCTCGTTTTGGGACCAAGCTGTACAGGTTGAAATACGGTTCCAGCGTGCAGATTGTTCTGCAAGACACTGCTATTGTCTCCACGGAGGACCATCCCATTCATCTCCACGGATATCACTTCTATGTTGTTGGACAGGGCTTTGGCAACTTCAACCCCAGGAGAGATACCGCGAGCTTCAACCTCGTTGATCCACCGTTGCGGAACACGATTAATGTCCCTGTTGGTGGCTGGGCCGTCATCCGATTTGTGGCGGATAATCCTGGTAAGAGATGAAACTCATCAAAGAATATATATATATATATATACTATGTTGTTACTTGTTTCACCTTATTACAATCAAAGTCTTTTACTAATGCTGGTTTATCGCAGGGGTTTGGCTGATGCATTGCCACATCGACTCTCATTTAACTTGGGGCTTAGGTATGGCGTTCTTGGTCGAGAATGGACATGGAAAGCTCCAGTCGATTGAGGCTCCCCCGCCTGATCTCCCGCGTTGTTAAGCAAATTGTTGGAATATAATTAATTGCATTGCCTCGTCTTTAATTTGACTGTCAATTAAATTCTTCAACAGATTCGTCTGTAGATTGATTGTTGTGTGCATTCATTCCATTGGGGAAGAAAGGATTTTATTTCTTCAGCTGTACTTGTAACTGGTTAGGAGGAGAAAAGACACGTTTGATTGAATTTCAATTTCATTTGTCTCAGTTTTTTCAATTAAACTCGTCGCCTTGCCTTATTGTCCTTACATTCCTGAACTGAATCAAGAAAACACCTCCTCAGATTCCGAAACATGTACAAATTCCAAGTTGAGTAAAACATGGATGGAACGTGCAAAAGATCGATTCTTGTGACAGTACAACACCAACACGAAGAAGAAGAAGCTCACACATTAGTAGTACAACATATTTTACCAACACTTGGTACACATGGAAAACCATGAATAGTTTTCCTGCCTCCGTAAAACCTGCTGCTGCAACACCAACACAGAAGCCTTGCTGTCGAAATCCGCAGAGGATACATAATCCCCGATCACTCCGAGCTCCCGGTTTTCTCGCCAATTCGGCAGTCCTCGCAGGAGAACCGGATTGATCCCGTGCTTCCTCCCCACTATCCAAAGGTCATAATCCTCATCGTTAATCGCCTGTATGGCATTAATGGTTTCCTGACCATTCCTCACCACAACTTCACGATAAATTGACCGTTCGTTCCCTTCATTCTTCACCCAAAACCAGGTCACCAGGCCGTCGTCCAGCTTCTTCTCTATTTCGTCGTCCCCTTCACTGTCGTGCGAAAGAAACCTGATCACAGTAAGGGATATAGTGTCACTTCCGGCTGCACGATCAGCATAAGAAAGGGCTTCTCGGGCATCCGGTCCGCCCAAAAAAAGAACGACAAAATGATGCCGCACGTTACTTCTAATTCCACCGAAGATATTTCTGCTCGGACTCCTATCCACCAGGATTCCCACCGAGCAGGGGGCTTGCGCCAGGACGCTGGCGCTCACGGACTGATGGGCCTGTTTTTTTATATGTCCCACACCTTCCACGTTGTCGGATGCCTCTTTATGCAGCGGCAGGAGGATCATACAGGCTTCCTTGGAGAGCGCCAGCTCGCAAATGTCCCGGTACATGGTTCTTGTTGGTGTGATCGACGTATAAGCATGTATCTTGATATGATCTCCCCTCGCCTCCTGGAAGATCTTTAAGGCCTTGTTGAGCGAGCCGATGGCTGATTGAACATCGGATTGCATCTCCTCGTTCTCATGGTCTATGAACACGGGGTTGGCGCGGCCAACGAGCTCGATGTGGTGCAAGGCGTGAACGGTGAAAGGGCTGCGGACCGTGGGATTGGAGAGGTCCAGTAATTTCAAAAGACCGAACAGATTTTCCTCGCCGTGAATGCAGGCTACAATGTGGAGCTCGTTGCTGGGCGGCGTGTGCTGAATATTACGCCTCGTGTTCACCATGTAAGGCCGTGAGGGATCGTATAATATGCTGATCACCGGTGTGGCTAAGGCGGTGACGAACAGGGACATCAGCACCAACAGAGTGAACTGAGGCTGGTTTATCATCTGCAGAGATCAGAAAAGGAGGATCGATCAGAACAAAGAACGAACTAGGCGTACGCGACAAGGGAAGAAGGTTAAGACAACTCGACAGACAGAAACCTTCCAATCTAGCCAGTGCAAGAACAACAGGAGCTCCACCTCGCCTCTTAAGCTCAACAGCAGGCTGAGGGTGACGCTGTCCCTTGGCGTCATGTCCAAGTAACGAGAAATAAGGATCGTTGAGACCAATTTGATTGTGTATCCAGCTAGAACCACCACCAGAAGCGGCTGCAGGTAAGACCAGTGGCCGGTCATGGAGGAAAGATCGGTGATTGATCCCACGTACAGAAACGATAGCGGCAGTAAGATTTCCATCACGATTGTCTCGCTTTTCTCCACAAGAAAGGCGCCCAAGGGAGGGCCATCCGGTACGGCCAACCCCAGCCACAACGAGCCGTTGGCGATCGCCAGGCCAAACATATCTGTAATGAAACCCATGAACATGACGCCCAAAAGTATCATGACCACATAAATTTGGTCCACCTGATTCCCTTCAGGGGTCGTCCGGACAATCCAAAGCATCACCTGCCTAATACCGCCTATGATTGATGCCATGACGAGAGCCAACGAAAGAAGGTACCACAGAGCGCCCAGAGGCTTGGACTCTCCGTGTTTCATGGCCTCATATATGGAAAGACCAATCATGCCTATCACGTCGCCTATCACAGATGTCGAAAGGGCCATCCGCCCCATTTCTGAGCCAATCAGGTCGAACTCCCTCACGATTTGATAAACACTGGGAAACGCGGAGATGGCCAGGAGCGAAGTGATCCCCAGAATCGAACCGGGTTTCGCAGTTGCCTCGCCTAAAGATTTCCTCACTATTAGTGCAACGGACACACTGCCGACCAGTGGCATGATCAAGCCGACCAGCGCGACGTACCAATGCTTTCTGTCCACCTTCCTTATCGTGAAAACGTCCATTCTCACGCCGCATATGAATAGGAAATACATGAACCCTATTGTCCCCAGATTCCGTATCACAAAATCTTCATTTTCGGGGAACACGTGCTTCTTGAACTTCTTATTACCGCCCAACACTGATGGCCCAAGTATAATCCCACCCTACAAAACCAATCAGGCAACCAAAAGAAGTTGAGCAAATCTAACAGAACCATGTTTTCGTAAAACTAGCTATATACAAATCTCAGTAACAACAAAACCGAAAATGGGAAAAACGAAACTTACAATGATCTGCGAAACAATCCTAGGCTGTCCTAAGGGCCTGAGGAGAAACCTAAGAAGACGAGAGATGAAAACGATGAAGGAAAACTCTAATAGAAAGAGGGGGAAAGCAGATTCCATCGGGCTGTTGCCATTGAAAATGCCATAGCTATGAAGACGGCGAACCTTACTGCATATAATAAGGGTTTGGTTTGTCAGCCCCATTGCAAGGGAGATGATCTTGTCTGTTGTTTTTACATTTCTATGGAGAATTGTTCATCATCAACACATGAACGAGCTTGCAGTATGAAACTTTTTTTCCAAGTCATGGATCAGCCATGGATGGACAGATGCATAATTGCAGGAAACCGACAGGGAGATGTGAAGGATTGGACAAGCGGAATGATAGTAAGTTGTTTCACTTTTACTTTGAGTTAGTTATTGTGATTTTTGCATGTAATGTTTTGTAGATCTGTCTTGCTTGGTTTCTTTTGTTTATCTGTTTATTGTTTGTTTTAAATAAATAAAAAGTCCTACTATTACATTTCAATTCTTGAGGGATCATTAATTGGAATTGGGAATATTAAAAACTAAAAACAAAATATACCCAATAGATTTTTATCATTCGGATATATTTATTTTTTTTATTTTTGGTCCCTTTTAATCGATTCCTAAACAGACTAATGTGTCATTATTTTTTTTCAAAAAAACTCGTCTCCATTTACATGTCCAATTCTTCATTCACACTCAAATTGGGAGTTAGCTTCTTTCTGGAAGAATTTGAATCTGTTTTGTAATATTTGGGCATGCCTTAATATGCCTTTCTAGTGTAAGACTATGAATTTGGTGTAAGGAAATAAAAAAAAAATAAAAATAAAAAATAAAAAATAAAAAAAAAAAAAAAAAAACTAACTGTTATATATTCACTGCATCTTTTGGCCTGCAAGGTCATCTATTCTCTTCTGACATGACCCATTCTGCAAGATTGTGCTTAGCTCCCTACACCTAAAAAAATACAGAAACCAAAGGAGGATGCAAGCATGGTGATGTAGCACAGTGACCGGGCGGCAAATATTATAACTCCATGAAAGTATAAGCTCAATCATAAGTTTAGGTCGGAGATACCAACAAAACATGTATCTTAGTCATTAAAGAGGGAAAAGTACCATAGCGTATTACGGGGGTAGGAAAAGATGGGTGAAGTTATGGAGCTTATTACAGGGGGAGTTCGCCACTGTCTGCAATCACGACTTTGCTTTTTGGTGTCCCACTCTGCCTACCCTCAGCTTCAATCTTATACACGACATCCATTCCAGACACCACCTTTCCAAACACAACATGACGCCCATCCAACCTGCAGTCAATTGACCAGTGATTTGATGAATGCAGAAAAGCAGCATAGAAAAAAGACAAGAAAATGATTCGAGTGAGGCAACAGAATGTAGTTCAGAAGCTAAGGTTATTCATCAAACACATAAGTCGTTTGCAAGGAAGACAAAAATGATGGGTAATATTAGTCAAAGGACATCAACTTCATCATCTAATTAGATGGGCTTGATAAGTTCAACAAAATTTGATACATCAAAATTACAACTTTTAAATTAATAACAATAGTGCTTAAAAAACTACTTCCATCCTACTAAAAGTTATGTTTGTGCATATCTTTAAAAAAATTGATCCGATGAGCTATAAATTTCATATTCATAATAATAGTACTTAAAATCATTTTAATCCTACTAAAAGTTGTGTTCGAGAGACTTTGAGCAAATCTTTTAATAAGTGATGACGGTAGTAAATAGGGATGGACCGAGGGAGTTGGCAGCAGCAGTCACCTCCTAAAGTTACAAATTCTCATATGCCTTAAACATTTTCTTTGTATTTTCTATCAATTATTAATTTCCCCATTTTTTTAATTTTTTTTTATTTATTTTCACCTTATATATTTTACATCACTATACATATTGATGAAAGTTTGCCACCTCTGGCATAAAACCCTGTGTCTGGCCCTGGTGGTTGCCAGTAGTTGTACCCTCTTAAATCTGAACTCTATTTTATTTACAAAATTCAAATATCATTAATCAATCAAGTTTCACGTATGTTTTCTCATTAAACAAATGTCAGAAACTAACATCGAAACCACTACGTTTATCAACTTCATAAATAAATTATCTATTGGACCCAAATTATGGTTTTCTTATAATCAAATTTGCCATCCTTAGAAATTAGAATCTTGTATATTTTTATTTTATTTTGTCCAAATACTTAACAATTTTTTACTTATAGTAAGAGTTCATGCTGTAGAACACATTGTCAATAAGATTAGCCAAATGCTATATGAGGATACTTACCAGCTAGTTGTCACAGTTGTGATGAAAAACTGAGAACCGTTAGTGTCAGGCCCAGCATTTGCCATTGACAAAAGCCCTAAAGGTACACGACATTGATACCGGTTAACGATAATGTAAAAACAACACCAATCAAATTCAACAAACTGACTCTAATTATGCATATTGCACGTCCATTTTCCACAAAGGGTAAAAGAAAATAGACAGAAGTAGTACCTGGCCCAGTGTGTTTAATCTTGAAATTTTCATCTGAAAACTTCTCCCCATAAATTGATTCTCCACCTCTTCCATCTCCCAGAGTAAAGTCACCTCCTTGAAGCATGAAGCTAGGTATAATACGGTGGAATTTGCTTCCCTTGTAATGAAGAGGCTTCCCTAGTTTCCCAGTACCTTTTTCCCCTGTATTTGTAGAAAACTAGAGTTACCAACTCCCATGATATGATTACAAAATGCCCAACATCATCTAAACAAAATATAAACAAACAAACGACTTATCTTTTACACTAAAACAGGAACAAAAATTGAATGTTAGTTAACATCTTTAGCTTGAATAAGAGGTTTAAAATGACCTCTAGCAATAGAAAAGCATAACAGATTACAGACCAGATTTGACAAATATCTACATTTAAAGAAGGCAGACATCTTTCCAAACTGGCATTCAGTCAAGACATGTTTGTCATGGGGAAACGTTAGGAACTGTACCTGTGCATAGAGCTCTAAAATTCTCTGCAAGAGAAAAAAAATAGTTCAAATCAGTTGATCAAGTCAGGGATATCAATCATATATATGTCTGCAGCCTTTCAAACAATAATTCCATTATACCTGCTGTTTTAGGAACAGTCTTCCCAAAAAGACCCATGGTAATGCGCCCTTCAAAAAAAAATTTACATATTAGATACAATGTCATACAAAACATAAATAAAAGAATATGTCACGTGATGTGTTCTTATATGTGTTATATAATCTTGCAGCACACAAGGAAGCAAAATGTATAAAATGTACAAAGTTGTGATTGCTTTTAAGAACTTGGACGTCAAATTAAAGGAGATGAGCCACTAGGGACAGCTTTGGTTCAAGGGGATCTGGGTTTCAACCTGATCGAATTGGGGATTTAAACCATAGATTCAATTTAATATAATTGTGATCAACCCTTATTGAGTTATTGTATTCTGCAGGTTATACTCGTGTCAGTGTTAGAGTAGGGTAACCCCACCTCAAATATAGTATATTACATAAGGGATCCCTTCTTTCTATAAGATGCATTTAAAACAACACACGAAGCCCATAAGCCCCATCCCTGAAACGAGGCTGATCATTCATGAATATTGGCCATGACTAGACAAATGGTAATCTTAATAGACTAAGTACTTAACCATGTTGATTCAATTGATTAAGCAAGCAATGTTATGTGTTAAATGGAGTTCAAAATAAATTTTAATTCACACTTATCAAGAGAAGTAACTTCATACATATATTATAAATAAATTGAAAATAATTTAGGCATTTTATGTATATTTTAATTTTGCATAGCTTAATGATTTATATTCAATAAAATTAATTCAAACTTCGAACTTAAATGCAGACCCCTTTTCAGCAAGAAGGAAACAGACCCCTTGTATAGGTTGTTCAGAAGAAAAAAAAAATAAAAAAATGCAGACCCCTTCAGTTTTATCAAGCGCTAAGCCTAATCCTACTATGAATTCCTAAAAAAACATCTTTTATGAAAAGGGAAGTTGAACAATTAAAATTAAGCTGTTGTAACTTAAATGCATGTTAACCGGAACAGAAAACTGAGAAAACCGTTTGGTTGGTGATGTAGATAAAGACTTCCTTTCCAGTAAGTTTGAATGATTAGGACAAATGAATATTGGATCAAAAGGAAATTTGATTGATATCGTGAGTACATTTAGAAGAACAAATCAAGAAAATCCCAACTTGGGAGACAGAGAACTCACCAGCTGGTTTTCCATCAATCTCAATATCAAAGAAGACTTTATGCGTAATTTCCTTCGAACTATCTTCTGATTTCTTCGCCTGCAAGAGAAACAATACCCATTCCGTCAAATCAAGAAATCCGAGGCAAGAAAACCAATCCATTGCACAGCACTACTTTAACCTAGAAAATGTTCTTTTCTTCCAATTTTCAGGTTAATTCCCACAAAAAATCACGGAGAACAGTCAACAACAGAGCTCATTAATTTTGTGGCTTGCCGTGCAAAATTGAATAAAAGAAATCCTGGATATAAGAAAGATACAACTAAATTTCATGATGAGAAACAAAAAGCATGAAAAGGAGCAAAATTGGGGAAAAGAAAAATACTAATAAAATAACAGAAGAAGAAATAGATCGAACCTGAGTGGCAATACAGAAGAGGAAGAGTAGTAGCAGTCTCCCAGCGGCTGCCATTTTCATGAGTTGATGCTTTGTTTTCCTCTGTAAGTTGAGTTGGGTTGCGGCGTCGTCGATCTAGTTCAAGGAGAGCACAGACAACATGGCCCTGGGGTCTGGGTGTACTTCGAAAATACTGTGAAAAAATAAATAAATAAATTACTCCCAGCATAGGCCCTAGTAGGGGTGGGCACGGTTCGGTTACCCGGAGATTTTCAGGTATTTGTATTTGTATTTGAACCGGGCAAATACTTAGATGAAGTATTTGTATTTGTAACCGGACTCCTCGGTTAACCGGGGATTCGGTTTCGATTCGATTCAGCGGTTAAGCGATTCGGTTCGAATATTTTGTCCAAGCCCATTAAACTTTATAATCAAATCTTCATTTCTTAATTCTTAACCTTTGAGGTTTATTTCTGAGGTTATTATAATACAATAATAAAAAAAATCATATAACTCTCAAATTCGGTGGTTCCTTTTAGTGTTATCGAAATATATTAGTATATTTAAAACATCTTAGTGTAGTGTCTATTTCAATATTGAGTATTCTTAAGGGCAAAAAATTAATATAGGACATATTTTTTTAATTATCTTTACTTTCTAATATTTATTTTATTATATATTTAAATAATTTAATAAATAATGAAATATATTATTTTTTTTTGGGTTAGCCATCGGCCTGGAAATAATGAAATATATTATTGATATATAATAATATACCATAAAATATGTATAATATATACAATATATATAATTTTTTAAAACACAATAAATATATTCGGTTCGGTTCGATTAATCGGGGAAAAAATTTAAAGTATTTGTATTTGTATTTGAACCGGGCAAATACTTAAATGAAGTATTTGTATTTGAACCGGAGTCCTCGGTTAACCGGAAATTCGGTTCGATTTCGATTCGATTTTGCGGTTCAGCGAATCGGTTCGAATTTTTTGCCCACCCCTAGGCCCTAGGGCTTGGGCAAGCCGTCTGCGCGTCTGTGTACAGCACCATTTTTTTTTTTTTTGACCCCGGCTATTATTACTCCCAATTTTATTAACATCACCTCACCCCCTTTTTATGATACCAAAATGCCCTCAACTGAAAAAAAGAAAAAAAGACAACATACACACTAATTTCCTACATACACCCCATTACACAAACCCCAAATTAAAACCCTTCTCCATCCTCCAAAACTCTAACATTTCCAAACACTCCACCAAAAATCAAACTCTTCCCCACCCTCCAAACCCTAACTTTTTACACATACCAATGTTCAACAATGCACACATTCTTGGCAAAAAAAATAGTAAAAATCAAAGAAATAGTGGTGTAGAATAATTGTCCAAGAAATGGAGGAACAATGGTCACATTTGGATGAAGAGATAATGATTTAAAAATTCTGAAATTCAAAATTTTCGCACAGCTGTTCGGCACTGGTCCGCCGAACGCATAACACACCGCGCGGCAGATCGTGCCGCACGTGAAGAAGACCATTCGGCCGAGGTGGCCGCGCATCGCATGTAACGCACGGCCAGGTCTGCCGCACGCCTCATTTGGCGCACGGCCAAGCCGGCCACGCGGGCTTCAGACCGTTCGGCTGTGATGGCCGAACGGCTATGTAGACATTTTTTTTTGTTTGTTTGTTCTCATTCATATTTCAATACTTTTTTATTGCATAAATCACCTTCTTTTGAGATGAAATGGAGTGCTACACAAGCCGTTGATAATTTAATTGGAAATGAGTTGAGCACGGATGTCATTGGCACTGACTACACACACAAATTCACGACTCATTATCGTTATCTAGAACCATTGAATTTGGATAATGGAATATATCTGAAATTAAAGCGAAATTTATAAGTATAAAAACCATGCCTAATAGAGAAAGAGAAAGAACCAAAAAAAAAAGTCAGCAGGTAATAAACCTGTTCGGCCGTTTCTGCCGAACAGGCTAAAGACTATGCGGCCAAGTCGGCCGCACGGTCTCGGTAGCGTGCGGCCGAATGTGCCGCACGCCTACCCTTGTGCGCGGCGCTTCCGGCCGTGCACGTCACCTACTGTTCGGCACACCAGTGCCGAACAGAGCCCGTCCCCAACCTCCAATATCTCACTCTTGGCCATTCAAAACTCTATCCAAATGCAATTTTAAACACCAAAAACATCAATGTACTATTACTAGACCTAAATGGAAGTGTTGTAACATTTCAAATTAACATTTCCAACAAATGGGTAAGTAAACAAATCAACCCTAAGTAGTCTAAATTATTTACTTTTGAATATGTCCATGGTGCTTGTTCTTGCTTGGATTGAATAGTAGACTCGGTTGTGAAGAAGAAAAAATGCACAATGAAGAGAATGCACTTGATTCCGATTGATGTCGAGACAGAGGAAGGGAACAAGCGCTGCTCTTCTTTTCTTTCATTGGTGTTGCTCGATTGAGAGAGAGAGAGAGAGGAAGGGAACCGGGTGTACACGGGTGGGGTGTATGAAGCAATAGCTAGGATTTGTTTCCCTTTTTTTCCCATAAGAGTATTTAGGTATTTTGTTATGGTGTGTATTTAGAAATTGGTATAATTTTTAAAGATTTGGTTGGAGTATGTTTAGTAATGGCGTGATGCTAGCAAAAATAGGGGTATGAATAGCCGGCGCCTTTTTTTTAGAGCTATTGGAGGCCTGAAAAGGGGGTGGTGGGAGCCCATGCCATACAAATTACAAAAAATTACAAAGGAATAAAAGGGGGGATAGGGGGCCGGTGGGGATCCAACCTCGAAAAACAAAACAAAATTGGTTTTCTTTTTCAAAAGTCCAAACAAGCACCTCTTTCCTTAAAAAAAAATGTACTGATTTCATTCCTTTTCAATATATAGTACTGTATTTAAAATTGGTATACCCCTACAATAGGAATATCGTTGTGTTTCGCTGCTTTTTTTTATAACAGGACGGAAAAAACGTCAATGAAAGAACTAACTAAAAACACTAACAAAGCCTGCAAACAATGGGGGATAATGATAGAAAGAACAAAGAAAAAAGTCACAACATTCACAAAATCAGAAACGAGGAAACCAAGTTCCATTCAAATTTGTAGTGAGGCATGATCGAGTGTAATATGGAGGAAAAGCCCAAATCGTGACGCCTAGCAAGAGAATCAGCCACATCATTCCCCTCCCGGAGGATGTGAGTCCAATGGTAGCCAGGATGTTGTTGCAGAAGATCCTTGTAGATTGCACTAAAGGGAAAAGGAAATGAGTACGAGTAATGCCATGAGAGATCATGCGCAGAGCCTCCGTCGAATCAGAGAAATAATATGCAGACGTGATGCCACGACGGCATAGACTCATCAAACCATTCCATATACCATGCAGCTCTGCCACAAGGTTAGTCGCGACTCCAACATATCCCGAAAAACTTCCACCCACTAACCATCCCCTGTACGAATAATCCCGCCAAATCCCGCCGGGCGGGAATTACCAAGAGAGCTACTATCAACATGTAAAAGGATATCAACCTGCTGTCCTGAATTCCAAGAAACTAACGGAGTGGTCTGTGCTTAGGATACCTTCCGAAAGCATGTTCGAACGCCCAACCCAACCTTTAAGTGGGGTATCCGATTAAATTTTGAAAAATAAGATGGGTATTAAATTGAATTATGAAACACGAGCAATAAAACATTACGGAGTTGAGCCCATAACAAGTGATTGTATTTGTAAGAAGAAGAAAAAAAAATGCAACAAATCCACACAGAGGGATTTTCCCAATTCATGTATGGAAGAAGCTGCAGTGAATGTCCTTCAATTGAAAAACAAACCAATAAAATACACAAACAAACAATTTATTCTCCATTAACAAACAAATAAACAAAGAAACAATTTATTCAGCGCATAAACAACACACAAAACCATCCCAGAAATGGCACACACACTTAAATATCTACATCCTAATACAAACAAAAACAACAACAACAAAAAAATCTCCCATACCCCAAAACCATAGAGCACAAAGGCAGGTCGAAACCAACAGAGCCAGCCATATTCATTCATGAAAACTCGAAACGCACGAGCAGCCTCGACGAATTCAGCTTCTCCCCTTTGCGATCGCACAAGGGAACCGTGCGTATGCCCGACCTCAACTCCGAAACCGGAAGACATGTTTGTCCAGCAAAGTCGTCCTTCTCTGACATATCATACTCGTGCACTTCGATTCTCAATAAAGCCATCTCAGGCACCGTCAATGGGAACGTAAATTCCTCATCCCAAACAGGATTCCAGTTGTCCTCTATTGCTCTGGTCCTTTTCATGCCCTCATCAGCCCGTGCACCCGCTATGCCAACCTGCCAAAAACAAGAATCGTAATCAAATCAAATGAGAAATGACCGACACCAGCCAAAAATGTTTCCAGATTTTGTGAGATGAGTTTACCCGAACATAGAAGTCTGGTGGTGAATACAAATCGAAGTGAGTTTGTTTAAAATCCAAATGCCATCCATCCCCCTTGTACACTTTCACCTGGCATCAAATACTTTTCTGTCAAGATGAGAAAAAATATGGAAAGGAATATATACACACCGACACACATATATGGAAACAACGCATGGAAAGGAATAATAGCACATGTTTATATAGTTATTCACCTTGAGAGTTTTCTTGACCTCGGATGGTGCTTCAGGATTGAATACATGGCTAGAATTCATCAAGATATCGGGCTTTTTCACATAACCACAGCCTCCGTTTCCTCGGAACATTCCTTGCATCAACCACAGTGATCTACCGTAACCCTGGCATTGCAAGAGAAAATTCGGTCACATAAACCATGGTATAGAACTAAAGAATGTGTTGGAAAATTACAAATTCTGTCATTAAATCAGAAAATGATAGATCTGATCATAATTTTTTTACAGTCATAACAAAACAAAAATAGAATTAAAGGACTAGCAATTAGCCAGTTTGTGATCATTTTTCTTTCGATATATTTTATTAGTTCTTAGAAGTTGATCAAATATCAAATTACTTTGTTAGCACAAATAGAGAAATACCGGGACAAAGCATGGAAGAAGTGTGACCGGTAAATTACAGCATTCGACATGGAGAAAAGGTGTGGGCATGAATACAAGGGTAAATTCTTATATCACAACACTAGTCACATATGACATAACAATAACAATAAACACACAATACACGCACATATATATATAAAGCTAACATATGATTGCAGCTGCTATCATTCTGAATGTGATATATTAAGTTAGATAGGAACCAGCTTAACAGAGAAACATCACCCAAGTCCCCAACAGCTTCTAAATCTTCACACAATAATTGAAGGTAAAAAAATTCGACAATGAATCAAAACATAGAAAGAGTAAAAAGGGAAAAAGAAAACCTGCATATTGAATGCCACCATTTGAGCACCATGCAACCAACCAATTTGGGGCTTGTAATTTGAGGAGTTAAACCGCGTTCCCTTTGGATACACTCTAAGAATATTTTTCTGGGTAAACCTAGGGAACGGTTGAAGCATCAAACTTGGCATGTCCACAACCGAATGCAAACAAAGTTATATCATGCAATATCGGAGTAGTACCTGACAATGTCTGCTCCATGATCTTCAGCAGCCTTTTCAAGAGCCTGCTCACTAAGACTCAAGCGCCTCACTTTACCTGGTTCTACTTTAAGGGCTACTGTCATCCCTCCTTTAGGTTTCCCCGCTTGAATACATATAAGGTTTCTGTATCCAAGCCCTTCACGACTTTTCATATCACCTTCATCATCATCATCATCATCATCATCATCATCATCATCCTCGTCATCATCCGAGTTTGTAATCCCCTCGGTCATCTCCTTCACACTCTGCACAGCAGTCAAAATCAAAAGGTACTCCCTGATTGTCAATAGACAAGGTAATATCACACTATAAATTTATTTGCAATGTACCTTATCTTTCTCTTCTTGATCAGCGGTAAGGCTGGCAGGCTCCTTTCCCCAAACATCATCATCAGAAGAATCTTTCCTCATCGGCAAACTACCTTCATTGTCCTTGGCAGTTGCTTCTTTGTACTCCTTAGGAGGTTTTGTGGATATAATGATGCGGTGTTTTAAGTTTTCTGGTGAAGGAAATTCCTCCAAACAGTCTGATTCCGGATAGAAAAGCAGTTTGCCAAAGGTTTGAGTGAGCATCTAAAAAGTGTACCAATAAAAATACTCAAGTCAAGTCACAGAAGCCATCCAAGCTATGTGTATGTGAAAATTATACCAATGTCACGAATGGATTAAATCACCTGAGCAACTTTAGCTTGCAGATCCGGCGTAAGGTGATCTTCCAATGTTATTATGACCGGGTAAGGAGAAGCCGAGAAGGCGTGCTCTTTTATTGATGTTAAGCATTTTATGAGTTCTACTGGTGCTGTTACAGTCCTATATTGAGTGGCAGAAAAGTCACAAACACATCATAATAAGCTATTGACTTATTGTAAGAAAAAGCTGAACAGCATTTCGCACACCTTCCGTGAAGAACGTGCACATCATCCTTCGCAGAATTTGGCCAAATATCAAGCTCGATTACTCTTACTCCCTTCTTCAGAGCCTTAATGATTGGGACATCACTGCAATCACTTGTAAGCTGATTTCCAGTAAGGTAGGAGTTATGGCCCGTGTATATAAAATAATGCGACAAAGGAGCTGTCATGTCCTGGTGAACCTGTAACAGAAATTATTGTTTTAAAGTGGTTAGCAAAACATTAGCATTGATGGTTTCTTTAATTACCCAACTTGGAAATAGAAAAATGCACTTCAAGGCTTGAGAAAATGGAAAAGGGAAAACAGCTCAATAGTAAGAAAAATTAATTTAGTAGTGAAGATATAAGCAACTGCTCCCAAAGAGCCCCAGAGGACAGAATATAACAACCAAATTGCAAAAATGTACATAAACAACAAATTCTTATGAGATTCAACAAAACATGACTTTCTCTATGAGATTATGCATTTAATGGATTACACTTTATTAAGTAATAAAGAAGGGATTGGGAGATTCACCAACAGAATTTTTGCAAATTCTACCTCAAGGTTACTCAGTGGCGATTTTAGCTAGGTAGAGAGTGGTCACCTGACCACCCTCAATTTTCTTTTAAAAAAAATGATAAAATTATATATATATATATATAAAAATTTTTAGTTTATATCCCTTTCAAATTCCTTTCTTCCCTAATCCATCTTTTCTCTAATCCCTCTTTGTAATTTCTATATTTTGTTTTGAAATTTTTAATTGACAAACAAAGGGTAGTAATACATTGATAATCTTGAATGTGGTTTGCCCAATAACTTACAACTTGAGTAAAGAGAGAATCAAATATGGAAGGCATAAGCTGTAATTCTGTGTGTAACTGAAAATGTGAGAGGTGGATTTTTCTAAATTTGTCATTTTGGAATATTGAATTTAGTGTTTCAAATATAAGTAAAGACATATCATTGGTGTATTTGTTGATCAAACTGTCCTTAATTTTGTCCTTGGCAATTGTTGAGAGAGTCTTTTCTGAGATCAAAGATTGCCAAATCCATTGGTGATGAAATGTTAATTATTCATTACTATTTTATATTAAAAAAGAAATATTAGATAAAGTATATATAGATCAAGTATTTTTTTTTCAAAAAATATTAGTGCATCGAAGAGTACTATAATTGATATTATTAATGTTCTTTAAATTTTTTCCTTGAATTCGCACACCCTACTAGTTCAATATCCTGGAATCGCCACTGAGGTTACTCTCATTTAACGATCCATTTTTTCTCCTAATTATGGTGTGTATTAGATTATTACCTCCAAAATCCACCAAAATCAAAATTATAGTATCACATTTCCTACATAAAAACTAGCTAATCCCAATGTTTAAACTTCAAACAGATGCAGATCTTCAATTCAAAAGCAAAAAAGAGATCCCAAAACACAGGATGCCACAGCTTCGACATCAGATTCAATAGCAGAACTACTATATTGCTCACAATAAAATCAAAATGCAAAGCTAACAATCAAACCTTGCTGTTGATCGGAGGGTTGAGATCAGCAGAAAACAGGTAGTGGTGGAAATCATCGAGGGTGAGCGCGTGGCGCGTGCGCCGGGCAATGTGGTGGCGTTTGTTGAGGATCTGCTGCAAGACGTTCTCAGCCTCGGCGGCAGTGGCGGCGTCGTCCGGCTCTCCCTGAACCTCGACCAGGAAGCGCCGCAGCTGCTCGGCCGTCATCTGCGTACCCCCTTCCGCGTATTTCTTGAAGAACTCCTTGACATCCTCCGGCGGGCCGGCCTCCGTTCGCCTGAAGTTGCGCGTGAAGCAGACGCAAATCCGGTAAGTCCCCATTGGCCGACGCCACAAAAACGGACACAGACAGCGATTATTTTAGTCGACTGTACTGCCAAGAGCTAAAAAAGTGATCCCCTTTAGTGATTTCCCTAAAAGAGAGGACAGAGTAGGGGAGCAGTGAGGTAGGATATCGATAATTGGGGGCTGGGAGCGGACGCAGAATACGAGGTAGGGTCCGAAACCACCCGTCACTGTTCACACTTACTTTAATGTTCTTCCTCGTCCTCTCTATTAACGGCACGCGGCTCTCACTGTCGCCCCTCAGCTAAAATCTGCTGTCTTGGCTTCAGTTTTCACACCCAATCAGCAAAACTGTTCCGTGTTTATTCCAATTTCCAGCCATGTGAATCTCATGTTTTCAATCTTTCCATCTTTTTCGTCGACAATTGAAATGCGGATAAAATGACAAATATATCTATTTTGTTTAAAAAAAAGTCAAATTTATTATTTTTTTATTTTATTACCGAATTTATCCTCTACATATGCTAATTATATTTGGAAATATCCTAAATTCACTAATCGTGGAATGGCTGCTGACGTGGCAATAAATTAACTTAAACCCTACATGCTGTATGGGATTTGAAGTGTCTCTCAATTAGGGCTGGGGAAAAATACCGAGTATACCGCATATCGCACATACCGTATCGAAAAAAGAAATATCGAAATTTTCGGTACGGTATCATACCGAAAAAAATTCTCCGTACTGTATACATTACCGAACTTTACGGTATGAAAAATTTCATACTGTTGACGTACCGAACATTTCGGTATACCGATCTTCGGTATACCGAAAGTTTCGGTATGAAATATTTCCATACCGTTTCCATACCGACATTCCGGTAAGTTCGGTATATACCGTTATACCGAACATTAAGTACATACCGACATACCGTATCGCGGTATATACCGACATACCGAACATTCACTACATACCGACATACCGGTATTGCGGTATATACCGGCATACCGAACTTTCGTTATATACCAACATACCGATATTACGGTATATAACGGTATCGCGGTATATACCGATATCGTGGTATATACCAAAGTTCGGTACAGTAGCGATATACCGCGGTATCAAAAAATTTATACCGTTACCGTACCGAAATCTTACGGTACAGTATGATACCATACCGAAAATTACGGTATACCGAAAATTTCGATATTTTCGGTATTTTTTCTGTTAGGTCCGTTTGCGTGGATAACCAATTAAGTAGTCCTGAAAACTAGTTCAAGCACCTTTCGTGGGACACGTTAAACAGTTTAAGAAATTAAGCGGCGGAAAGTAAATACACTATAAAAATAAAGAACTCAAGGTTTGTTGACCCAGTTCGGCACAAGCCTACATCTGGGGGATACCAATCCAGGAGATTCACTAATTGTTTTGGTTTGATCCTCGATCTAAACAATAGTGAATTGTTTCGACCAACTCCAATCACCAAGCGGACCGAATTGTCAAACCAAGACACTCCCCCTGTCTTGGTGAAGATCTCCACGACCTTGCTTCAATCCCTTGAAGGCTCCTCCTTCAAGTTTGCCCTTGGTCGAAACCTGTTGGCGACTCTCCTTGATCTTTTCAGTTAAGCTCTTGAGTTTGACGACTCCTTGAAAGCCTTGATTGAATCCGTCTACTTCAATCAAGCACACAGTAGCACTCTATCGATCAATCCACCCAAGGAAGTGTTGATCGGATTTCTTCCTTCGAAATGATAACTCACGAACACGGAAGGAATATGATTCTCTCTTTACAAATGGTTTCAATTGCTCAATGGTGTAAGTCAATTCATTCGTCGTGTTGATGCATCCCTTGGCCGCCCTATTTGAAGAGAATCACCTTGTCTCTATTCTAAGGTAGAAGATCTCCTTTCATAAATGTGCGGATCCTTAGAATAGAGTTGCCCGAATTAAGAGATGTAGTTTCCATACTTCGTGTGCAAGATCCGGGCAGAAGATCAACTAGCCGTTGGAGGATCTCCATGAGTATATTAGCTAGCTCTACTTCATTTACTTAGTTTGTCTGATGTTGTCGTGGTTGGTCCAACAAAGTAGTTCAGACATCGGTTGTGAACACATTTGCTCAAAATTGGTTCCCAACAATCTCCCCCTTTTTGGCAGAATGTGGGCCAGTACAAGAGTTGATTCAACCGATGTCTAAACAATTGACACAAGAACAATAATGTTGAAATACTTCCCATTGAAACCCAACCACCGATTACAATGGTTCTCAATTCAAGACAAACTATACTAATGCTCCGTACAAGATAGTCTATCACATATTCTAGGAGCATTCACATCAAAAGTAAGCACATGGCAATAATCACAAAGTAAAGCATGTAAGATCACAATTTAATTATTACAGGCCATTGTGCAATTTGTCCACCAAAAACAGTAGTTCACAAAAATAGTTCAAACAAAAGCAAAAATTTACCCTTTATCAGCAGCAACAGAAATGGTAGCAGACTCCATTCCTTCAAGTGTCCAGAGGAACCGATGGTTGATCAACTTTTACTCCCCCTCTGGCACACAATTTGCCCAAAAAGGGCATATCACTCTGAGGCATCAGAGGAATCAGCATCAGACTCGTTGGACTCCTCCTCTGGTTTGGTATCCAATGGCTCATCTTCATCCGACCAGACATCAAGAAGCTGTCTAAGCATCTTTTCAGCGGATTGAACTTGCATATGTACTTGAGCTTCCAACACTTTGAGATGATTGATATGGTCAGTGAGATCATCACGGAGCTGGGAAAAGGCATCCTTCGCAGGGATCCTTTCTCCTGGTCCAGCCAGGTCTGGCTTCTTCTTGGCAAAGTTGGCAGAGAGCTTGAAGTCAGCAATATCTTCAGGACGATCACGTTTGCTCCCCATGATGTGGAGGTGCTTCAGGTACTCCGAGATGAGACCAGGGAATGGAAGTGTGGTGTTATACACTTATACTTCCTCTTGACTTTTCCAGCAAATCCCAGCATTTGTTCAAGTACAAGTGCTCCATAATTGATCTCATATTTCTGGTCTATAGCAAACAACAATTTACACATGCTTTTTGACACGACAGAATGGTTAACAGTTGGCATGATATTGTGAGCACACAATTTATACAGCATAGCAAACCTTTGAGTTAAAACTCCTGCACTCAATCCTTTTCCCTGAAATCTTTTCCCTTCCACTCCAGAGAGTGTTTCAGCAATAGTGTTCATAGGGAATTTTGCACCTCGAGAGTAAACATATTTCAGAGAAGTGCGGGGTACCTGGAGAAAGCCATTCAAGGCCCTGGCTTTGAGTTCAAACAGCTCTCCATGGGCATATCCAAGTTCGAGCCAGGGGCTCTTGGTGTTGAGGACTTCAGAGCTCAGGTTTACATAAAAATGCCTAACTAGCTGTCCCTTGTACTGCTTGATCTCCGTTCCCCAGAACAGAAGGGACCTCTCCTCCAAGTACTTGTGCCACCCCATCTCCTCGTATCGTTCCGCAGTAAAGCGAATCTCAGGATGGACTTTCATTTTCTCCAAAACAGTTAAGAAGTAGTGCTTGGACACTTCATAATAGAAGTCAATGGAAATGGCGTTCCCAGCATCAATGATCTCAGGTTCATGGTCCTCGGATAAGGATTCAGCAATCTTCCGTTTCTTGGATCCAGAGGCTTTGACAGAG
Source organism: Hygrophila difformis (assembly GCA_030278955.1). Classification (NCBI taxonomy): domain Eukaryota; kingdom Viridiplantae; phylum Streptophyta; class Magnoliopsida; order Lamiales; family Acanthaceae; genus Hygrophila; species Hygrophila difformis. The sequence goes on from JAOANR010000005.1 coordinate 47,880,993, forward strand.
GCTTCAGGTTCAGAACGAGTCCGCTTTTTGGGTTCAGACTCCTTGGGTGAACTCCTTGGTGGAATAGGCTCTTGTGCTTCTGGTTGGGTTACTGCTTCGTGCACAGTGACTTGGTCAACGTTGACCTCGACTTCTTCTTCAGATTCTTCTTCTTCATAACTCTCTTCATCGGACTCTTCCTCTCCACTTTGAGTGTCTTGAGATCCCAACTTTTCAGACTGGTTGTCAGTGGGATTCTCCCCCTCAAGTGGTTTCTGGGCATCGATTTGAGGGTGTACAGAGTCTCCTCCGGACTCATTGTTCTGGTCGTCTTCAGATGAGCTCTCATCTTCTTCATCTTCCTCCTGTTCATCCTCAGTGTGAACACCTTCAGTGTGAACAACTGGTTCTTTGATCACTGCAACTTGTTCTGGTTCCTTCCTCAGCGCATGTTTTCGTTTCTGACTGGCAGTCCAAGCAATTTCTTCGGTGATTTCGTTCATAGCACCATCTCTTTCGTCATCGCTGATGTCAATCATTGATTCATCTCCAGAGCTTTCATCAGCCTCCTCTTGAATATAGTCTGAGTCCAGTTCTTCCTCGTCATGTGGTTCATTAACAGGTTCGGACTCCTTTGGTGGACCTGTTTGGGTCACTGTGGTAGTGATCTGCAAGCGTTCTTCAGGGGTTGCATCAACAGTGGTGACTGGTGCTGTGTTGGTTTGAACACTTGGTCCTAGTACAGCCTTCTTTGCAGGAGTTTTCTTCTTTGAACTTTCGGTGGACACCTTGGGTGCATTTGTCGGAGCAGGATCAGCAACTTTAGTGGTCATGTTTCCTTCAGCATCTTTGCCGGAGCCCATTGTAGGTAGGTCAGCGAGAATAGCTTCAATGGGCTTGAGCGCTTGGGCAAGGTCTGCCTCAAATCGTTCACTGATGGATGCATTCTTCCTTGCAACGGCTTTCTCTCGTGGTTTTGAGGAGATAGTCTTGCTTTTTGATTTCTGTGGCACGTCTCCTTTTGACTTTGTGGTAGTGGCTCCAGCAACTTCGGCCCTTATGTCCAGTGGGTCGAGAACACCAATAGTGGTAGTGCCTTGTCCTCCGACAGTAGATGGAGAGGATGACGGGAAGGGAACAGGGACGATGGATGGAGTCTCCGAAATAGTCTGTTCGATAATAGCTTGTTGTACTGCCTTTGCCCTTCCTTTGGCGCTGGATTCTCCTGGAGAGACACCTTTCTTGCTTCCAGCAGTTGATGCAGGAGTTGGGTCTTGCGATTTGGAGCCTTGGCTTCCTCGTGTCTTCACCATTGTGGCTGAAAAGAAACTTTTGGCAAGAAAAAGTGAAGAGAAATCTGTGTTTTTGTGAGCAAGGAAAGAAAGGCAGAGGAGAGTATATGAGGTCGAGAGATGAAAGTCTCTTAAGGTAATGTGATCACAATGAGATTTGGTTGAGGTGAATGGCAACTTCCCTTAATTAAAGAAGGAAGGAAGATCACAACTTCCCATAACCATCATCATCACGTTTTTTAACGTGATTTGCAGGTAACCGTTCCTGCTTCACGCGCCCGTCCCATCAACTTCAAATTTGAATCAAATTGTGAGCTCTACTAGACATGGAATGATTTGGATTCTGCACATATATTCTAAACAAAAATAGTTAGTCCCAAATAAAATATTTAAGGTAATAAAATATATGTAATTAAAATAAGGAAATTGCAAAGAAATAAAACTTATTCCACAAATTTAGGAACCCTAGACGATCGTGCATAGGCCCAAATCTCTTCTCAATTTTTTGAATCTCTCTTGATCCAGTGCCTTAGTAAAGATATCTGCATGTTGCTCAGTAGTCCCGACATGTTGTATGGACACTATGCCTTCTTCGACAATATCCCTTATGAAGTGGTGTCTGAGCTCAATGTGCTTAGTTCTCCCATGTTGAACAGGATTTTTGGAGATGTTGATCGCACTCATGTTGTCACATAGTATAGTGAGGATTCTTGATCGATTCCATAATCTAGCATCATTTGTTTCATCCATAGCAATTGTGCACAGCAACTTCCAGCTGCAATGTATTCAGCTTCGGCAGTTGAAAGGGAGATGGAACTTTGCTTCTTGCTATACCAGCTAACTAAGTTAGTTCCAATGTAAAAGCATCCTCCGGTTGTGCTTTTTCGATCATCCGCATCACCTGCCCAATCTGCATCACTATAACCAAGCAGTGAAAGATTAGATTCTTTAGAATACCATATACCAAGATCACTAGTCCCTGAAACATATTTAATCACTCGTTTGGCAGCTTTCAGGTGTGATTCCTTGGGATCGGCTTGGTAGCGAGCACACACTCCTACTGCATAGCTTATGTCAGGTCGACTTGCAGCTAGGTATAGGAGGCTTCCAATGATGCTTCGATAGAGTTTCTGATCAACACTTTGACCATTGGGATCTTTGCTCAATTTATCATTCGTCCCTATAGGCGTTCGGACAGGTTTGCTGGACTCCATGCCAAACTTCTTTACAATGTTTCGGGCATACTTTGTTTGGCTTAGAAATATTCCATCTTTCTTCTGAGCAACCTGCAAGCCAAGGAAATAAGTTAGTTCCCCTACCATGCTCATTTCGAACTCCTTACCCATTAATTCGATGAATTGGTCTTTGAGCACATGGTGAGTTGATCCAAAAACAATGTCATCGACGTAGACTTGAGCAATGAGGATTCCTTTGTTTTCTCTTTTGATAAAGAGAGTCTTGTCCAAGCTTCCTCTTTCGAATCCATGTTCAAGCAGGTACTTGGAAAGCCTTTCGTACCAAGCCCTAGGAGCTTGTTTCAATCCATAGAGTGCCTTGTTGAGCTTGTAGATATGTTGAGGATGATGGGGGTCTTCAAATCCTTTAGGCTGTTCTACGTACACTTCCTCATTCAGCCAACTATTTAGGAAGGCACTTTTGACATCCATTTGATAAAGCTTGAATCCTAGCGAGCATGCGATGGATAGTAGGAGTCGGACTGCTTCAAGTCTTGCTACAGGCGCAAATGTTTCACTGAAGTCGACACCTTCGACCTGGGTGTAACCCTGAGCAACTAACCGAGCTTTGTTCCTTGTAATATTCCCTTTTTCATCACTTTTGTTGCGGAAGATCCACTTGGTTCCGATTATGTTCTTGTCTTGAAGTCTTTCAACTAGGGTCCAGACTTCATTTCGTTCAGACTGGAGTAGTTCATCCTGCATGGCATTTATCCAGTGTTCATCTTGAAGAGCTTCTTCAACTCTGGAGGGTTCGATCTTTGAAGTATAGCAGTGCAAGCCCGCTAGCTCTTTAAAGTCGATCTTTTTCCCTCGAGTCTTTCTCCTTTCATTTACATCACCAATAATGTCTTCAGGGTCATGATGCTTGTGAATGCGTCCATTTAGATCCTTTTGAGATTCTGCTTCTCGTGACAAGGTGTCCATGGTCGGCGTTTGGACTCTTTTGGTGGACTGGTCATCAGACGGTGGAGCTGCACTATTTTGATCATCCTGACCACTAGGAGTTTCATCATCATGAGGTGGAACATCCTCTTTGCTGGTCACATCTTCTATGGTCACATTTGTGGACTCCAGTACTTTCCTTGTTTTAGGAAGATATACTCTGTATGCACGACTTGTGGTAGAGTATCCCACAAATATTCCTTCATTACTTTTTTCTTGAAACTTCCCAACATGTTCCCTGTCATTTAGAACAAAACACTTGCTACCAAAAATATGGAAATAAGTAATTGAGGTCTTTTTACCATTCCAAATCTCATATGGAGTCATAAGAGAGTTTGGCCTTAAGTAGACTCGGTTTATGGTGTAGCATGCTGTGTTAACGGCTTCGGCCCAAAGAAATTCAGCCACTTTCTTTGAATTGAGCATCACCCTAGACATTTCTTGTAGAGTTCGATTTCTTCTTTCGACTACTCCGTTTTGTTGAGGTGTTTTTGGTGCCGAATATTCATGCTTAATTCCATGTGTTGCACAGTATTCCTCAAAGAATTGATTTTCGAACTCTCGTCCATGATCACTTCGAATACGTTTCACCTTGGTGTCCTTTTCGGTCATGAGTCGATTGCACAGCTTCTCGAAAGCTTTGAATGTGTCGCCTTTTTCCCTGAGAAAATCTATCCAAGTGTACCTGGAGTAATCATCAATACATACAAAAATATATTTTTTACCTCCCAAACTTTCAACTTCCATTGGACCAATAAGATCCATGTGCAGTAGGTCGAGACACTTGGTTGATCCAGGGTGTTCAGACAGTTTGTGTAAACTCCTGTGCTGTTTATTCTTGGCACATTCGTTGCAGAGAACTGCATTTGATTTTTTGAATTGAGGAAGACCTTTGACTGCCCCGGTTCTGCTGAGTTTGATAAGATCTTTGAAGTTGAGATGTCCAAGTTTTTCATGCCACAGTGTGATGTGATCTTTTCCTGCAGCTGCACCAAAATTGCAAGTTTGAACAAGATGATAGCAATTATTCTTTGAGCGCAAACCTCTCATAATGCATTCTTGATCTTGATTGAGCACTTGACAATCTTTCTTGGTAAACTGCACCACAAGGTCCTCATCACACAACTGACTGATGCTTATCAAGTTAGCTTGGAGTCCATCGACAAGGAAAACGGGAGACAGTTCCTTCGAGCCATTGTTCTCAATGGTGCCTTGTCCAACTAGGGCACCCCTTTTTCCATCTCCAAATACAACGAATCCTCCATCAATCTCTTTGTAGTGTTTGAGCAGACTCCTTTCACCTGTCATGTGTTTGGAACATCCACTGTCGAAGTACCATACTTTGTCCGCAACATTCTTCTTTTGTGAAAGAAAGGCAACTTGACATTTGTTCTGAATTTTAGGAACCCATTCGCACTTGATGGAGATCAGCTTCATCTTGATTTTGTCATTTGGCCAGGTGATAGGTTTTCCTGTTTGTAGATCTCTTACCAAGATCCCACAGTTCTTGGTTTTGTGGCCTTCAAGCTTGCAATAATCGCATCTGAGTGGGATTGGAGGTGGTGGTCTTCTTGTCCATTTGTTTCTTCCTTCAGGATGGAATGATTTCTTGATAGTTCGGGGTTCACTTAGCATTCCCCCGGACACAAACTTGCTTTTCTTTTCTCCTCTTGAAGTTGAGGCTTGATATCCCAAGCCTTGTTTGTTGTTGCTCGGCCTTCCCATAGCAATTACATCATCTAACTTGGCTTTTCCTTTGTTTAGAGCCGCCAGAGTGCTTTCTGCCTTGGCAAGTTTGTCTTGAACTTCGGTGAGTTCTGTGTGAAGAGCGTCTTTCTTTCCAAGCATACTATAGTACCATAGTTTATAGTCAACTTTTTCAACCTCCAGTTCCTTGTTCTCTTTCTGAAGCTCAGCATTTTTCTCACGTAGTTCGTTCACCAGTCCAGACAGCTCTGTGGACGCCTTTTCAAGTTCCTGATTTCTGCTTGTGAGACTCTGGAGTTGTTCCTTTAGGCTTCCATTCTCAACATGTAATTCTACTGATTCAGCAATGGATATTTCCAGTTTCTCGAAAGTTTCTTCATAGAGATCATTAAGTTTACTGATGCTCTCATCTTGATCCCTAGCAAAAGAGTGAACCATGTTAGAGGAAACCATATTGACTGAGTTGGTACCCATACCTGCCTCGGGTTCATCATCACTATCAGAATCCCATGTGCCGATGAAGGCTACTCCATAGTTTACACCATGTTCATTAGAATCCTTCTCATATTCAGAGTCACTGAACGTTACTTGATAGGATTTGCTGGACTCCTTTGGTCTGAGATTGGCACAGTCTTTTTTCATATGGCCTCTTCCCCCACATTCAAAGCAGATGATCTCCTTGTCGTCTTCAATCTTTGAAGATTTTGGTTTATTTTTGTCGAATGACTTCGAACCTTTCTGAGTGGATTTTGAGTTTGATGTCCCGACATCCTTTTTCATGGATGAGTTGAACCTAGATCTTCGGTTCTTGATGATCTGGTTTAGTCTTTTGGACAGCATGGCCAATTCTTCTTCGTCACTAAAGTCAACATGATCTTCCACGGAGGAGTCATCTACATCCTTGATCACGGATTTGAATGCCACTGGTTTACTTTTGGTCCTGGGACAGTGATCCATTTCCCATGATTGTAGGGTTCCCATTAGTTCATCAACCTGCAATTTATCAAAGTCTTTGTATAGTTCAAGTGCGGCGACCTTTGCATTGAACCTTTCCGGAAGCGTCCCAATGATTTTTCCTACAATGTCCTGTTGAGAATACACTTTGCCAAGCTGAAGAGCTTGGTTGGTTAGATCACGAATGCGACCAATATATTGGCCGACTGACTCATTATATCCATAGAGATCTTATGAAATTGTGCATCGAGAGTAATGATTCTAGATTTCTTTACCGGAGCCATACCCTCGTAGGTATTGGCTAAAGTAGTCCAGACATCGTATGCGACCTTACATCCAGCGATGAGTCTGTATTGATCCTTTGTGAGAGCATTGTGAATTGCATTCAGGGCTTTGGAGTTCTTTGAAGCGGCAAGCTTCTCGGCAGCAGTCCATTCACTCCTTGGTTTGATGGTTTTTACACCGTCTTCTTCTTTTACTGGAGGATGGTATTGGTTTTCTACTGCATCCCAAGCCCCTTCATCCAGAGCAATGAGGAAAGCCTCCATTTGATCTTTCCAGTATGCATAGTTTGATCCATCGAGCAATGGAGGTCTGGTTACAGATCCGCCTTGGTTTTCCATGCTTCTTTGTCTGGATCTCGCTTTCCAAAGCGTGTAGCTCTGATACCAATTGTTATGTCCGTTTGCGTGGATAACCAATTAAGTAGTCCTGAAAACTAGTTCAAGCACCTTTCGTGGACACGTTAAACAGTTTAAGAAATTAAGCAGCGGAAAGTAAATAAACTGTAAAAATAAAGAACTCAAGGTTTGTTGACCCAGTTCGGCACAAGCCTACATCTGGGCGATACCAATCCAGGAGATTCACTAATTGTTTTGGTTTGATCCTCGATCTAAACAATAGTGAATTGTTTCGCCCAACTCCAATCACCAAGCGGACTGAATTGTCAAACCAAGACACTCCCCCTGTCTTGGTGAAGATCTCCCCGACCTTGCTTCAATCCCTTGAAGGCTCCTCCTTCAAGTTTGCCCTTGGTCGAAACCTGTTGGCGACTCTCCTTGATCTTTTCAGTTAAGCTCTTGAGTTTGACGACTCCTTGAAAGCCTTGATTGAATCCGTCTACTTCAATCAAGCACACAGTAGCACTCTATCGATCAATCCACCCAAGGAAGTGTTGATCGGATTTCTTCCTTCGAAATGATAACTCGCGAACACGGAAGGAATATGATTCTCTCTTTACAAATGGTTTCAATTGCTCAAGGGTGTAAGTCAATTCATTCGTCGTGTTGATGCATCCCTTGGCCGCCCTATTTGAAGAGAATCACCTTGTCTCTATTCTAAGGTAGAAGATCTCCTTTCCATAAATGCGCGGATCCTTAGAATAGAGTTGCCCGAATTAAGAGATGTAGTTTCCATACTTCGTGTGCAAGATCCGGGCAGAAGATCAACTAGCCGTTGGAGGATCTCCATGAGTATATTAGCTAGCTCTTCTTCCTTTACTTAGTTTTTCTGCTGTTGTCGTGGTTGGTCCAACAAAGTAGTTCAGACATCGGTTGTGAACACATTTGCTCAAAACTGGTTCCCAACATTTTCGATAAGGTATGTGCGGTATGCAGTATATTCAGTATTTTTCCCCAGCCCTAATTGAGACACACTTCAAATTCGATCCAGCGTGTAGGGTTTAAGTTAATTTATTGTCACGTCAGCAGATATTCCACGATTAGTGAATTTAGGATATCTCCGGATATAATTAGCATATGTAAAGGATAAATTCGGTAATAAAGTAGAAAAAGGATAGATTTGGTTTTTTTTTAAACAAAACGGATATATTTGGCCTTTTTCCCATTGAAATGCCTATGCAAATTATCCAATGCTTTTACACATGCCACACGGTTCACACCTACAAACCAATCCAAAAAAAAAAAAAGGAAATTCACCTATATTTAATTTCTTTTTTTTTTTTTTTTGTTTTTTTGATAAGCACCTATGTTTAATTGAATCACTGGAAGGAAGGGAACATTGAAAAATAATTAAAAGAATCTGAAGCATACAATTTTCGGTACTAATTATCATAGTTAGTCTTTAATTGTAAAGATTTATATATATGGTTACTTTTCTTCTTTTCTTTATTTATACATGCAGTTTCTGCTGTGGAAGTTTTTGACTTGCATTAATTGTATAGTTATAGTTTCTCTTTGAATTTTCGAATGTCTTTTCTTTTGAATTCCTTTTAATTTCTGTGTATTTGTAATGTGGATAGATAGATAATTCCAATAACCCAAGTCTCTATTCACATATATAGTTAATTTATTTAAGCAACCTAAATTCTGCAACTAACTGATCAGTTCTAACTTGTAAAACATGACACATACTATGATGGGCGATGAAAATTCAAGTGTTTATTGGCAAGGTAGGCGTGCACTATAGTTTGAGTTGCAAACAAATCAAATTCAAGTTAATTAGTAGGAGTATATGTAAAAACAACAATGATTGGAGTATTACTTTAACCTTAATTGTAGTACATTGGTTGGGGTTCTGACTGCATGATGGGATCCTACATACCACGTCCGTGTGTGTGTTCGATTCTTACAAGAATGAAACAAGGGATAGATAGTTTAATTTGTAAGGGTTTGCAAAGCTAGGATTGATTGATTTTTATTTTATTTTTATTTTTTTCCCTTTTCCCTTCGTGTGTGTTTTCTGAGGGTGATCTGTGGTCATAGCTAAAATGCTGGTCTTATGTTTGACATTATCATTGTCATCGACTTATCCTAATATATAAATATAATATATTCACCTATAATATAATATATAATATGTGGTATTATTACTCCTTATGTGGTCAGTAGGTGCGTTTTAACAATTAAGCTTGTCGTTACTTGTGTCTTCTATAGACCATATACGACAATATGATATTTATGTGGTTTTTGTAATAAGATATACTGTAGAACATGTGTCCACACTCCACGTAGCCAGTGGCGATTACAGGATATTGAATTAGGGTGTGCGAATTCAAGAAAAAAATTTATAGAACATTAATAATACCAATTATAGTACTCTTCGATGCGCTAATATTTTTTTGAAAAAAAAAACTTGATCTACATATACTTTATCTAGTATTTCTTTTTTAACATAAAATAGTAATGAATAATTAACATTTCATCAGCAATGGATTTGGCAATTTTTGATCTCAGAAAAGACTCTCTCAACAATTGTCAATGACAAAATTAAGGACAGTTTGATCAACAAATACACCAATGATATGTCTTTACTTATATTTAAAACACCAAATTCAATATTCCAAAATGACAAATTTAGAAAAATCCACCTCTGATATTTTCAGTTACACACAGAATTACAGCTTATGCCTTCCATATTCGATTCTCTCTTTACTCAAGTTGTAAGTTATTGGGCAAACCATACTCAATATTATCAATGTATTACTACCCTTTGTTTGTCAATTAAAAATTTCAAAACAAAATATAGAAATTACAAAGAGCGATTAGAGAAAAGATGGATTAGGGAAGAAAGGAATTTGAAAGGGATATAAACTAAAAATTTATATATATATATATATATATATATAATTTATCATTTTTTTAAAAAAATTGAGGGTGCTGACACATTCAAAACTGATGGGTATGTGTATATGAAATTATGTGTGAGTATAAAAAATGTGATGGATGGGGGTTATGAACAAAAAACTAATAAAAAAACAAATTACTGTCTATACATCACTTTATAAGACTTATATATCAATTTACAAATGACTACACATCATTTTTAGCGCTGCCTGCACTGCTGGCAATTGTTTTGCCGAAACCGGATTGGTCTTATAGTACGAAGTACAATTCTTTAAGATTTAACTGCCTTTAACGAGTGTTGGTCACTTTTTATGTTTTTTTTATTCCTCTACTGATGGGGTAATAATTAGGAGAGGTGATGGGATGGTATGAATCAAACTTCTCATTCTTAGATTGGGAGACGAAACCAAATTCCGAATCACGCTTTTCAGATATTCGATGTTTCGTCTCACGGGTCACAAGGTCTCAGATGTCGTAGTTGTACACTTGTACTTGGCAACAGAGGCGGACCCAGAATTTATGTATGGGGTCCTAGTTCTATACTTTTTCATGAGTACTGTGCTTTTTCACGAGATTTTAATTTTTGGTTATCATTTTCAAAACTTAATAAATTATTAATTAATTTAGTATATTTCATATTGTTTTAGTGTTTTTTTTGACATTTCATACATATAGTAACGCAGTGCAAAATGGCTCTTCGATGCAATTTTTTTTTATGTAATTTTTTTACAAATTTGTAAATAACTATATAAGTGTTAGATTCCTTTTGCCATATAGACAGGTGCATGATTTAATTAAAATCAATGAAAATTAATTGTTTTTTGTGTGTTTTAAATTTTTTATAATAATAGTGTTATATATGTGTTATAGAGATATTAAAAATTTATAATTATATTTTAAGATATTATAATTATATTTTAAGATATTAGAAGGACAATGTTTTTAAAATAGAACATAGTCATCGAAATAATTAAACAATTCGCTAGTTGACAGTTTTCACAAATAATTGATATAGAGAAATTTACAATTAGAATACTAGAAATTAAAAAAAAAATTAAAATAATTTATAAACTTTAACTTGAATTAGAGAAGTAAAAATAAATACTATGGGATCATTAAATCTAGAAAATAAAAAATATATGTATACATATAGGTACATATATCTATAATATAAATATAGGTATGTAGTATATATACTATATATTAAAAAAAAAAAAAATGGGGGGCCTGGGCCCCACCAGGCCCCCAAATAGGTCCGCCCTTGCTTGGCAAAGCGATAATCCGTTTATTTTCGTGTGGCCATTGTTGCTCTTATATGTGAATTATATTATTATGAATTATGAGCATGAATAACCAATAATATACTATAATGCATGAAGTTGAATGCTTGTTAAAAAGTAATATTACTCTGATTTAAATTAAACATATTTTTGAGTCGTTGGGTGGTGATAATTTGAAAAAAGATTTAGATTGATTAGATTAAATTAAAAGATAGTAAAAAACTATATGCTACGCGTTCCATTCACCAAAAAAATAAAGATAAAAAACTATATAAAGATAAAAACACACTACTAAGAACATATAAAATTATACATAATTTTTTTTAAAAAAAAAGAACACTGCCTAAAAATATGATTAACATAAAATGTGCACATAAAGTAATGAGAACTTGGTTTATTGGTCAAGTCTTCTGACTTCCAATCTTTATTTTGAAAGTTCGATTCCCCGTCCGACCTTTTATGAAGAAAAAAATGTACAACATAAAGTGACATATATTAGGCCATTCCGCTGTTGGGCGATAGAAAATATTATGATGGTAATTTGAAAAACAAAAAAAACATTTAATATGAATCATGAATGAAATTTTTTATCCTTTAAACATTCAAAATGCACAACTCCGTAAATTCGCATATGGAAAATTAGATTATTTATATATTAGGTCATTAAGCGGTAGAAAATTCCATTGAGTATTGACTCAATCCATACTCAATTTATTATTGTGATTTTGGGTATAGGTTTAGGTTAATTATTAGCTTAGGTTTGACTAAACTTTTATTTTGATATTTTTGGATTGGGGCATAAGTATAACATACTCAATGTCATTCCTTAATAATATTGGGTCCATACATAGTAATTATTTATTAACCTTAATATGAAAAGTGAACATGAGACCTAGGGTGGGCGTCGGGTCGGGTTTGGTGGGTTCGGGTTAGTCGGGTTCGGGTTAATCGGGTTCGGGTAGAAAATAAATTACCCGCCCATTACCCGACATTGGTGGGTACCCGACATGTCGTGTACCCGATCGGGTCGGGTACCTACTCTTTTCTCTTAAAAAAATAAAGAAAAACTTTTTTTTAAAAAAAATAAATTATTAAAGAAACTTTGATAAATTCAATAATCACCATCATGATTTACAATTTACAAATTAATAAGAATGAGAACATACTCATTCATTAACGAAGTATTGACGAATAATATTTCGAAAAAAATAGGGATTGGGGTTTTACCCTTTTGGTTTACATAAAATTATGTAATTAGAAATACTAAAAAACAAATACTCTCTAAATTGTGGGGAATTTTTTTTAAAACAAAAAGATAGACATTTTTTAATAAATAAAATAAAATATTTTTTTAAAAAAAAATCGGGTAATTCGGGTACCCGATCGGGAAATTCGGGTTCATTTATAAAACCCGATACCCGACCCGATCTACTAATTTCGGGTTCGGGTACCAGACTTCAGGTTTTTTCGGGTTCGGGTACCCAACCCGATCCCACTATTTTTCAGGTTCGGATCGAGTACCCGATTAATCCGCCCCATTTGCCCACCCCTAATGAGACCCCAATATTTTGAAGTCAACCCCATATATATATATATATATATATATATATATATATTTATAGCAAGAGTAAAGTGAGTTTAATGGATTGATATATACTTACTTTATTCCCTTCTTTTAATAACTACATCATCATTTTTTCAGCATCATTCCTGACCATTCAGGGTTTTGATTAATAATACCCCCATAGTAAATTTAAATAAACACATTAAAATAAAATTTAATAAAACCAACAACACTTAGCTTGAGTGGATTAGAGCTTTAGTCCCTTAAGCAATGTCTTGATTCGAGCCAACGCCTTCATTGTTCATGTAGATTTTCGAGAGATTAGACTTGGGTCCAATGTGGTAGAAGAAGAAGAAGATGATTTTTCCATAATTCATAACTAAACAAACAATGGCGAATTCTTACTAATCTAAACTATGATAAGTTTCTAAACGGTACTAGTTAGTTTTTTTTTCTCTTCCGCTAACTAATTAATTTGAATTGGTAAAGAAAACAAAAAAAAATTGGAAATTTTTGGGGAAAAATAATGTTGTCCATTTAAGTTGACGATAACTTTGGAAGATAAAGAAGTTAAATATGAAAAAATTGAACGAGAAGATTAAGGCTCCGTTCTGCACGTCGAGCTATAGTTGCGAGCTGCAGCTGTAGGGAGCTGTAACTATTTGGAGCTGTAGCTGTTTGGAGCTGTAGCTGTTTGGAGCTGTAACTGTCATTTTTTGCAAAAGTGTTCGGTACAAGTAGCTGTAACTATCAAAAATTATAATTTGAAGAGAAAAATTAACTAAATTTGGAAAGTAGCTTTCGAAAGCTCCCAAAAGCCACCTCTCGTAGCTTCTAAAGGTCTGTTCTGCATGCATCTTTTGTGAGCTTTTGGTAGCTTTAGTTTTTATTTCAAAACAAGAGTAATGCTATATTGCTATACACTGTTATGTCAAATAAGAATAGTTATTAATGATTTAATTTAGATATTACTCCTTCCATTTTTTTAAAATTGTTACGGACCCACAGTGTATGTAGTTTAATGCACATTTTAAATTATTTATAACTCAAGTTCGGTACAAATAAAAATTTTAAAAATTTAAGTATTTAAAAACTACTTATCAATATTTAAGTATTTAAGTATTTTAAATTTAAGTATTTAAAAATTTAAGTGTAACAAGATCCACTTAGGTGACAAAACTTTAATTAACTCAAAATATGTACGTCAACATTAGCATTTATCAATATGTTGTAAAAAAAAAAAAAACCGAAGTTAGTATGTTGCACTGCATGATAGGGGTGGGCAAAATATTCGAACCGATTCGTTGAACCGCTGAATCGAACTGAAATCGAACCGAATTTCCGGTTAACCGAGGACCCCGGAGCAAATACAAATATCATATTTCAGTATTCGTCCGGTTCAAATACAAATACAAATACTTTAATTTTTTCTCCCGGTTAACCGAACCGAACCGAATATATTTATTTTATTTTAAAAGTTATATATTTTAAATATTATAGAAATTTGATGGTATAAAATTGTAAATAGATAATATATATCATTATTTTTTTAATTATTTAAATATAAAATAAAATAAATATAAAAAACTAAAGAGCGAATTATCAAAATATATCACCATAATAAGCCTATATTAATTTTTTGTCTTTCAGAATATCCTATTATTCAAATATACATCTACACTAAGATTTGTTACATATACTAACATATTTTGAGAACATTGAAAAGAATCACTGAATTCTATAGTTATATATATATATATATATATATTTCTTTAGTGTAATAACCTTGTCCGACCCTCTTAAAATGTATAATCAAGTTTTTATTTTTTAAATCTTTTAGTTTCATAGATTTTAAATATTTGAACCGAATCGTTTAACCGCTAAATCGAATTGAAACCGAAACCCCGGTTAACCGAGGACTCCGGTTACAAATACAAATACTGAAATGAAGTATTTGCCCGGTTCAAATACAAATACAAATACCTGAAAAATTCAGGTTAACCGAACCGTGCCCACCCCTACTGCATGATACGTGGATTTGTAAAAAAACAGTAGTAAAATATTTTACCAGGGAAGAAGGTAAAATATTTTAGCACTATTTACAAGTGGTGAGTATTAGGTCGATAAAAACAATATCGAACAAACGGAGAGAGTAGCGTATAAAGTGCAGAAGTATATCCAAATTAATTCCTTACCTATTCCATTCGATTCTTATCGCCACTCTCTCGTCTCCAATTTTCCTCATCCTTCCTTCCCATCAATCTTCAGTCGCTTATCAAAAA